>JAALGZ010000018.1:0-710151 GCA_015227615.1 Labyrinthula sp. Ha | reverse complement strand
TTTTTTAAGAGTTTTAACATTTAAATTAAGGTTTCTTACTTACTAGAAACCAGCCAGATCGATTTTCAAGGAGGAAAATGGGGGAAATTTGTTCGTTATTGATTCATTTTTTCACAAAACCGGTTTCATATAAATATTCTGACGTAGAATATCTTTTCTAAAGTAATTTTTATTTTTTCATTTCAATATGGTGGTTGTAGATACGTGGTTCTGCAGAAAATGATTCTTTTTAAAAAAGAACGACATTTGTGCATATACAACTGTCTTAGTGGGTCCAGTAGGTTTTTTTACATCAGACTTTTATATAAAACTTAAAACTACCCCTAGTATCAGTATAATAGGTCATAACAATTTTTTTAAGAGTTTTAACATTTAAATTAAGGTTTCTTACTTACTAGAAACCAGCCAGATCGATTTTCAAGGAGGAAAATGGGGGAAATTTGTTCGTTATTGATTCATTTTTTCACAAAACCGGTTTCATATAAATATTCTGACGTAGAATATCTTTTCTAAAGTAATTTTTATTTTTTCATTTCAATATGGTGGTTGTAGATACGTGGTTCTGCAGAAAATGATTCTTTTTAAAAAAGAACGACATTTGTGCATATACAACTGTCTTAGTGGGTCCACTAGGTCTTTTTACATCAGACTTTTATATAAAAAACTTACGACTACCCCTAGTATCAGTATAATAGGTCATAACAATTTTTTTTAAGAGTTTTAACATTTAAATTAAGGTTTCTTACTTACTAGAAACCAGCCAGATCGATTTTCAAGGAGGAAAATGGGGGAAATTTGTTCGTTATTGATTCATTTTTTCACAAAACCGGTTTCATATAAATATTCTGACGTAGAATATTTTTTCTAAAATAATTTTCATTTTTTCATTTCAATATGGTGGTTGTAGATACGTGGTTCTGCAGAAAATGATTCTTTTTAAAAAAGAACGACATTTGTGCATATACAACTGTCTTAGTGGGTCCACTAGGTCTTTTTACATCAGACTTTTATATAAAACTTAAAACTAACCCTAGTATCAGTATAATAGGTCATAACAATTTTTTAAGAGTTTTAACATTTAAATTAAGGTTTATTACTTGCTAGAAACCAGCCAGATCGATTTTCAAGGAGGAAAATGGGGGAAATTTGTTCGTTATTGATTCATTTTTTCACAAAACCGGTTTCATATAAGTATTCTGACGTAGAATATCTTTTCTAAAATAATTTTCATTTTTTCATTTCAATATGGTGGTTGTAGATGCATTGTTCTGCAAAAAATGATTCTTTTTACAAAAGAACGACATTTGTGCATATACAACTGTCTTAGTGGGTCCAGTAGGTTTTTTTACATCAGACTTTTATATAAAACTTAAAACTACCCCTAGTATCAGTATAATAGGTCATAACAATTTTTTAAGAGTTTTAACATTTAAATTAAGGTTTATTACTTGCTAGAAACCAGCCAGATCGATTTTCAAGGAGGAAAATGGGGGAAATTTGTTCGTTATTGATTCATTTTTTCACAAAACCGGTTTCATATAAATATTCTGACGTAGAATATCTTTTCTAAAATAATTTTCATTTTTTCATTTCAATATGGTGGTTGTAGATGCATTGTTCTGCAAAAAATGATTCTTTTTACAAAAGAACGACATTTGTGCATATACAACTGTCTTAGTGGGTCCAGTAGGTTTTTTTACATCAGACTTTTATACAAAACTTAAAACTACCCCTAGTATCAGTATAATAGGTCATAACAATTTTTTTAAGAGTTTTAACATTTAAATTAAGGTTTCTTACTTACTAGAAACCAGCCAGATCGATTTTCAAGGAGGAAAATGGGGGAAATTTGTTCGTTATTGATTCATTTTTTCACAAAACCGGTTTCATATAAATATTCTGACGTAGAATATGTTTTCTAAAATAATTTTCATTTTTTCATTTCAATATGGTGGTTGTAGATACGTGGTTCTGCAGAAAATGATTCTTTTTAAAAAAGAACGACATTTGTGCATATACAACTGTCTTAGTGGGTCCACTAGGTCTTTTTACATCAGACTTTTATATAAAACTTAAAACTACCCCTAGTATCAGTATAATAGGTCATAACAATTATATCAAGAGTTTTAACATTTAAATTAAGGTTTATTACTTACTAGAAACCAGCCAGATCGATTTTCAAGGAGGAAAATGGGGGAAATTTGTTCGTTATTGATTCATTTTTTCACAAAACCGGTTTCATATAAATATTCTGACGTAGAATATGTTTTCTAAAATAATTTTCATTTTTTCATTTCAATATGGTGGTTGTAGATACGTGGTTCTGCAGAAAATGATTCTTTTTAAAAAAGAACGACATTTGTGCATATACAACTGTCTTAGTGGGTCCAGTAGGTTTTTTTACATCAGACTTTTATATAAAACTTAAAACTACCCCTAGTATCAGTATAATAGGTCATAACAATTATATCAAGAGTTTTAACATTTAAATTAAGGTTTATTACTTGCTAGAAACCAGCCAGATCGATTTTCAAGGAGGAAAATGGGGGAAATTTGTTCGTTATTGATTCATTTTTTCACAAAACTGGTTTCATATAAATATTCTGACGTAGAATATTTTTTCTAAAATAATTTTCATTTTTTCATTTCAATATGGTGGTTGTAGATACGTGGTTCTGCAGAAAATGATTCTTTTTAAAAAAGAACGACATTTGTGCATATACAACTGTCTTAGTGGGTCCACTAGGTCTTTTTACATCAGACTTTTATATAAAACTTAAAACTACCCCTAGTATCAGTATAATAGGTCATAACAATTATATCAAGAGTTTTAACATTTAAATTAAGGTTTATTACTTACTAGAAACCAGCCAGATCGATTTTCAAGGAGGAAAATGGGGGAAATTTGTTCGTTATTGATTCATTTTTTCACAAAACCGGTTTCATATAAATATTCTGACGTAGAATATGTTTTCTAAAATAATTTTCATTTTTTCATTTCAATATGGTGGTTGTAGATGCATTGTTCTGCAGAAAATGATTCTTTTTAAAAAAGAACGACATTTGTGCATATACAACTGTCTTAGTGGGTCCACTAGGTTTTTTTACATCAGCCATTTATACAAAACTTAGAACTACCCCTAGTATCAGTATAACAGGTCATAACAATTTTCTTAAGAGTTTTAACATTTAAATTAAGGTTTCTGAAATCTTGGAAATAGGATGCATTGTTAGGAAGTCTATACAGAATACCCCGATTTTCAAATAAACTTGTTTCTATACCTAAATTCACCCGCTCTTTCGACTGGTGAGGTCTGTTTGGACTCTAGACAAGTATTTCCCGAGGTATTACACGGATTGAAGTAGATAAAAACAGCATTTTAGCCCAATATCGACTTTTCTTCAAAAAAATATTAAAAATACCCTAAAACACAGAATTAAAACTTACAGGTCGTGTTTATAGTTGCTAGGAAATTCCTGGTACAAAACTTTATAGGATTATAGCAAAACTGAGTGATTTCGTATTTTCAGATGTGCAGATTTTCAACATTTGACTTTCATGAGTGAAGTTTACTTCAGTTACATTAACTAGAGAAGAAATATCCTAAGAAATGGTTCTATAAGTCAGGTACGGTGAGTCTATAGGTTTTGACAAGAATTATATCATCTATAGAGTTGCTCTTCGTGATGTTACGTTTCAATGTATGTTTTTTAGAGATCTGTAAACTTAGTGACAAGGACCCTAAAAATTATCCCTTTTCAGGGTTTAAAGTACTCATTATTATTAAATACCTTTACAAGGAACATGGTTGAAAAGTGTTTTTAATGTGAAACACGTTGTGGGTTATAATATTGTATTTGAAGAAGATTTCGTGAAAAAAACTAAGAAATACTATATAGGTTATTTTCATTAATCGTGTTTTTTTATACTTTATATTGTCTTAATCCTCTAAATTTTTATGTGAGTAAGAGCTAGGCTTAGTTTGCTGTACATTTTGAGCTTAATAGAGTAGTTGAAAAGGTAGTCTTGATTATATGATCATTATACTGCATTTTTGAAAAAATTGATGATAAAGTTTTCACCACCCCATAATAACAAAAAGAATAAAACTCTATTGTTTGATCCTAGGTAAAAGTTGAATATAAGGGCTAACGTTGACAGTTTACAGAGGTGGTGTAACCTTTTCTTTCATTGTTTTCTGATCGATGTAAAATGAATGAACAATATTGTGGTTGTCTTTGGTACTTGAAATAAAGTCGACTGTTCCAAGTCTTATGTTATTGTATATAACTAGAGAGAGAATAATACGAGTCTTTTCAAACTATGTTATGTTTTTCATAGCTCAAAAAATTCCCCGCGAAACAAGCTTTGAAATTATTTGGTAATTCACGAAGAATACAGGTAGACCTGAAAATAATAGAATAGAAAAATCTCTTACTGTGCTCAAATATAAACAAAATTAAAAAATACCTGTTAGGTATAATTTAGAAATAAATGAAATTGATTGTAATAGCTCTGTGAGTGAAAAATTGAGTGAGATACACAAAGAGCAAAAATACCACTTGAGAATAGCATGTATTTAGGAAATATAAAAATATGTAGTTTAACTTAGTTAATCTCAGTAGAAGAAAAGGAACAGTTATTATATCTTGTAAACTGGACCTTAGAGTAGCTTAAGCTTTTATTTGGAATAATAGGACAAAGTAGGTGCTTACAAAAATTCATTTTGCTGAAGCACATATTGGTATTCAAAATATTGCTAGAATTTTTGAGTCCTAAAACTTACAAGAGTGATCTTTAACTTTTTGCAGATCCATCTTATATCCCAGTAGCTACTATGAAATTAGAATACCATTCAAGGGTTATATTTAAAGTTGGGTAGAATCAAGTTTGAGATCAAATAGAGCCCTTTCTTGGTTATGATTATTTGAATTTTCTCGAAACTCTCTTTCTCAGTATTTCTTGTATTTCTGAAATTTAATTTCTTCAAAAAGCTATAAATAAATCAGATAAAAAATATATGGGTAAAAAAATGAACAATATATATCTCACGTGTTATTCAACCTACTTTAACCATGCTTTCCTCTTAAATATTAGTTATCCTGAGACAGTTTTGAGACTTTAAAAACATTCAAGAAATACCAAGACGAGTAATCTCTTGGCCTTTACTTGGTTGAGATCGAGAAATCCTTAGCGGTAAAATAACGATAAATTTAACGTCAGCTCTAACGTTAGCTACGTATAACAAGAAAATGGCGTTTTTTAACGTTAACGTTAAAATGTTAGCGATGCCTATCTAAAACGCTTTTTCTGGGTCCATTACAAATTGGCCATGTGGCCATTTGTATAAAGATGCAAAGTGTTTACGAAACAGTGGTTGACTATCCTCCTGTAGTACAGGGTGGTCTTGGTACTTTATTTACATGGTTTGTCACAGCACTTGGTTCTGCTTTAGTGTATCTGGTACCTGAAAACCTTAGTAAGAAAAAAGAAGGTTTGGTTTTAGATTTTGCTCTTGGTTTTTCTGGAGGAGTTATGTTAGCTGCGTCATATTGGTCTCTGCTGGAACCAGCATTTGAAGCCTCTGATAGTTTTGTGGAACCAACAATAGGATTTGTGTTTGGGTGTATTATTATATATTTTGGAGATATATTTCTTCCTGAACCCTCCGTTACTGAAATCAAGACGTTGGAAAATCTAAACACGAAAACTCAAATTGTTAAAGGTAAGAATAAAGGGCTGAGAAAACGAAAAATGAGCATTCCCAAAGAAGGTCAAATCCCTGTTTCTGCAGATATTTCTTCAAAATATGCAGATTCATATAGGCGTATTTTGTTATTGGTTTTGAGTTTAACGCTACACAACTTCCCAGGTATTTCTTCGGTGTTTTATATTTGTAGAAGGTCTTGCAGTTGGTGTAGCTTTTGGAAATCCTTCAGGTAGTTTTTCAGAAGCTTCTGTGTTAGCTCTTGGTATAGGTCTTCAAAACTTTCCAGGTATTCATTTTATGTATTATATATTTCAGAGGGTCTAGCAGTTAGTCTTCCTTTGAGGAGATTAGGTATATCAAAACATAAGAGTTTTATGTATGGACAACTAAGTGGTTCAGTTGAGTTAGTTGGTGGTTTGATTGGTGCTGCTCTAGTTGAAGAAGTTACTCAAATACTTCCATATGCTTTGGGTTTTGCTGCTGGTGCTATGATTTTTGTTGTATTAGACAGTATTGTTCCTGAAAGTCATGCAAGAGGAAATAGACTTTGTGCCTCTTGGGGTGCTATAAGTGGCTTTGTAGTTATGATGGTTATGGATGTCTCTCTAGGTTAACTTTCAAAAATATAGAAGAATTTTGTGAAAATAATAGCAAGTTTTCTATTTCTTAAACGATAGTATGTTTGCTAAATGCATAGCCTTCACTTTATTACAGAATCTCCATCGTTACGAGAAACCAACTATGTTTCCAAAAAAAAAATTAATCGTATCAGGATACAAGTCATAGCGTTATCATGCGCCTTTTTCGACGTACTGAGTGATGTTCGTTTTACAGTGTAAACATGGGTTAGTCAACATTTTCTGGAAGAATGATTGTTGGTATGCAGTAAAGCATTGCAACCTACTAGGGTCCATACCTCATATTTTTTCCATTTTCTTGTAAATAATAATTTTTATCCTGACAATCAACCGTTTGATTATTGGTATATAAATGCTTGTACACAGGTTAAGCGTGCTAAGTCTGATCAGTTAACCAAGTTCGTTACAAACTGAGTTCTTCATCTACAGAATGAAAATTTAATATTCCTGGACACTTAGTCCTGCATAATTTTAAAATTTATATTGGTTTAAATGGATAGATTTCCTTGACTAAGCGTTTTTATGAGATATAAGAAAACCTTCTAACGAAGTGTATCATGAATAGAGATAAAAACCATCAGTCATAAACTTTCAAATAACCTAATAGTGTATTACTATATAATCACACATATCTAAAAAATGAAAGGACAATCCAAGTTACTTAACCAAGTCCATAGTATTCTTTAAATCATTTTCATTGGTAGATTTGATGGCGAAAGGAGTAATTTCTAAACCTAAATGGTATGATCCTTTCATAAAAACACCACCAGTTACATTAGAAACTAATAGATCAAAACTAAAACAAATTGTCTTTCTTGAAGATAAACTTCTCAGGTACTCAATATTTCTTTTTATAATGTAGAACATATATGAAGAAAAACCCAGACTATAAAAAAAGGGCTGTAACCTCTGTGAAATATGATGAACTGCCCGCTTCTATTTTTGTTTCAAAACAGGCTAAGTTAATGTCGGAGGGGCTATCGGAAGAAGAAGCTTACACCACAGTTTTAAACCAAACAACAAATTTAGCCAAAGAAAATGCAGAAGTTGAAGATGTTGTTCAAGATGTTATTTCGGCAAAAGACAGATTTGAAAAATGGACTGCTGCAGAGAATAAACTATGGGAGTCTTCTAAAGAAAGTGTTAAGGGTAACTAGAGAGAGTTTTTTAAGTTTTTACTTTACAGGCATAGGATTAATAACCCCTTTTTTTATATCTATGTCATAGTTCAAAGCATACTCTGGAATGTTTGTTCCATTTTCCTTTTTTGGCACGAGATAATGTTCTGCACTAAGAACTGCTATATATCTCCTAGTCGTTATCAAGACTCTAATAACATATTCTGGTCCTTTTGTCCAGGCTAAAATGTTTGCAATAAGTAAATAATCCATTTCTATTAATAAAGGTCCCCACAAAATAGAATTATTTTCCACCATTGTTGATATAGTATAAAATACCCCAAACGGTGTTTTTATTGGAGCAACCCAATTTTTCGAAAATACGCTTAAAGCTTGTCCTCGATATAAAGAACTTTTTTCATATCTTGACACTTTCTTAAGTTTTCTGTTTTTAGTCACACTCATGGTTGTGTTTTGACTTCCTTCTTGTGCTTTTTTCAAGATCATTTTGTAGTTACTCAATAAAAACCATATTACTTCTGCACTCAGTAATAATAAAGTTGAAACAACTGCTGGCCTTAAAAAAACTAAATTAAATACTTCAAGGCCACTTAAACCAGCACCATCTGCAATAGTACAAGGGAGAGATATATCATCAAAACTACATTCCCTAACAAATACAACACCTAAACCTTTTTGCTCATTTATAGCTTGTTCTCTCATAAAGGCTTGACATACTAGTTGAGCAAATAAGGAAGAAAAATATATCATTGTACCTGTAAGTTTCCAGTGTGTACCAGCTGCTCTTGCTATTATATCTAAAAACCATGCAGATACAACACCTATTTGAAGAGCCATTTGAAGCTTGACAATACCATTTATTGAGTGCGAAGAACCTAAGAGAAATAAGTATTTATGCGCATTTGCAACAACAAATAGTCCTAGAGCTAGATTTTGTAATACCGGTGCAGTGATTAATCCTCCAGCTAAGTCTGATCTTATAACAAGTCTGTTTGATTTGAGTTTTATTCCTTTGTATATTGTTGGGAGAACAGCAAGTCTATTTATCAGTAGATAAAATATTCTAATAGTAAGAATTAGACGTATTATATCTTGCCAAGGAAATATATTATTTGCATTAGACTTACTGAAAGAAGTTAACTCAACTTCAAGTTGAACTCTAAAGCCGTTTTGATATTTGATGCTTTTCACTAACTGTGAAGTATATGTTGTTCCAAAACCAAGACTATTCTTTATTCTAAAATATTCTGATACTTCGCATGCAGCTTCTTCTCCTTTAATATCTATATCATAAATTGGTGAGTTTTCAATTGCTCTTGCACATTTTAAAGTACATATCCCTTCATTTCCTACACAATGGTTTATTCCTATCCCTGAATATTCTTCTCCTGCATTATTACAACTACACGGATGAGGTGTTAAGATAGCAGTTTCTACACCATATTTAGTTATTCCTAAGAAAGTACCGAGTTCAGTGTCTAAATAAAAATATCTATCTCCATCTTCATTTATTATTTTTTTTGAGTTTAAGTTTACCTCACTTCCCAAATCATTAATAGCTTTGAATAAACTAATCTTATGAAGATTGTATCCATAAGTTTCAGTAGTATTTTGTAAGATAGTAGCATCTGCAAAATAAAGATCTGATAGTTGAAGCTGTGTACCTAATGTTACAAACATTGTACTTTCTGTAACTAAGTAACAGCATATTATAAGGAATAAAAAATTATATGCTGATAATAATTTTCTCTGTATAGCTTTACTCAAATATTTTGTTAAAGGACTTCCTTTACCTGATTCAAAACTTGTAGCTTTAGAAAATTGTGTTTGTGAACCTCCTATTTGACTTGTACCTACTCCAGACGTAACTATAAAGGACGAAGGTGCTACTTTATTTTTTTGCTCAGACATGTTTTAAACGTACTGGACACGTGGGATTTAAACTACTTAATAAACTTACTATACTAGAAATCAGGTTTTAAAGTATCTAAACTTTCATTGGCATATTTTTTTTCAAGTTGAAGAGTATCTGGAAAAGGAGCTCTAATATTATTTTGTCTATCCTCAGTACTTAAAAAACTAGGTCTACTATTTTCTTGTTCTGATTTAACAGAAGGACCAACAGATCTCATAGGTTGATTTTGTGAAGGAGAGTGTAATATACCAGCTGCAACTTCTCTTCGATATTCAGTTGAAGGAATATCTAAACCAGGAGGTGGTGGAATAGACTCAGTATTTGAACTTCTTTCAGAAAAAAATGACTGTGGAGAACTTCCACTATGATACACAGGTTTTCCATTCTCTTGAGAAGAGCTTAATACAGAAGGTTTACTACTTCCTATACCACGATCACCACTTTGTACTTCAATTTGAGTTAATAAAGTTTTAACAAGTGTTTCTGGTTTACTGGGATCTATATTTGTTCCTTCAGGAACTTCTATTTGCAAAGTTATAGTATTTGACTTTCCAGTAGAACCAGAAGATATACCATTAACTTTACCATATCTATTTGTCATATATCTTTTTCTTTTATTTTTTTGTCCTAAAAGTATTCCAAAACAACAGAGAAGTAAAACTAATATAAGCCCAAGTGAACCTACAACATATATCATTATATCTATAGGAGTAGATTCCTCTTCAGGTGTATTTGTAGTATCAGTTATTGATGGACTATGTGTTTGTCCATCTGTTAAAGGACTTCTTGTAGGTTTAAAAGTTGGTTTTTGTGTTGGTTGCGAAGATGGAGAAGTTGAAGGTATATTTGTAGGTAAAGGTGTAGGTTGAACCGTAGGACTAAAAGTTGGGTTTTGAGTTGGACTATTAGTAGGATTATTTGTAATACCTATTTCTGGTGATGTAGTTGGTTCACTTGTAGTTGGGTTTTGAGAAGGTGAAAAAGTTGGTTTTGAAGAAGGAGAGATTGAAGGAGAGAGAGTAGGAGATAAAGAAGGAGATAAAGTTGGAGAAACTGAAGGAGACTGAGTTGGACTATTTGTAGGAAAAGGGGTACTTTGAGTTGGTTCTCCACTAGGTAAAGAAGTAGGTTCTATAGGAAAAGATGTAGGTGTACTAGTAGGTACTGTTTGTGTTGTTTTACTATCACCGTCTCCAACACATTCTAATAACTCACCTCTAAGATTAGCAGAGTTTTCAGGGTCTGTGGAAGTAAGTAAATCTTTAGCAAGCATACAACCAAATCTATCTCTTGTACCTGAAAACTCAAAACAATCACTTTCAGGAGTTTTACATGCATCCTAAAAAATAAATATAAATTAGTATTTTACAACACAAGCTCCTGATGAAAAATCTTCAAAACCAGAGTCAACAGTATCAAGTCTATTAAACCTATCACAGCAAGAAAAATCAGCTGTGTTATCGTCACCTCCACAGTATTCTATTTTTTCAGCAGATATATCAGTAGGAAAAACCAAACTTATAGTTTCCAAAATACCACCAATATCTATATAATAATATTAGATTTAGAGTTTACTTGTTTGAACACAGGATTGTACCTGTCCGTCAATTCTGGTTTTTCCCATAAAAAGAAAGTCCCTTCCAGTTTCACACCCAACATTATTGTTTGTACACCCATCTGAGTCACCTGTTGGTCTGTTACAACCCTCATCTTTACAGTTCTCTATATCTTCTGAGGTAGAAAACGCTTCTTCACAACAACTTTCACAGACATTGATTCTATATTAAGTATACTTTATAAGATGTACGTAACAGGAGCCAAGAATCTATCCTCTGGTTCTTGTGAGTTTATGAATACAAAGCAGTGTAAAATAAAAAAAATATTTATCAATAACATACTGCGTATTATCAGTCTTTTGTTATGGTGCTCTGATTTGAGCTGTTAGTTTGGAATTGCTTAGTACAAATTTCAGTTAAAAATTATTCAGCAAATTTACACCCAGGAATAATACAAGTATAATTTATACGATATAAAAATGAGTTACAATAAAATTTTTCTATTGGAAGATTTACTTATATAAACTACGGCTATTTTTACTATACATGTTCCAATAAAGTCCACCGGAACCCTTTAATTACTATATGTGAGAATTAATATGATTATATAAATTTTATATGTATATCTTTTAGAAAACACATAGAATACAGTTGACGGTTTGAAATAGCTGTTAGAACTTAGAAGACTGAAGCTGCAGCACATCTTTGAATTTTACCACCTTGATTGGATGAACACATTTGATAAGACAAATACTTTGGTATAAGCTTTCAATTAGTGCCATCACGTTCATCCTTTTCAGCAGTTCCTTTTTCCTTGTTGAATCAACTAAGGTTCAAGACAAAGAGAAATTCCTCATTCAGGAATTGAGGATTCTAAAATCTAAACTTACTTAAAGTAACTTATGAAACTCTTGAGGATCCTCAAAACTTAGTTTTGTAACACAAATCCATCAATGAGTTCCTCATTAAGGATCCACAACATTGCTGAGTGTATTCCTTTTCCCTAAACAATACTTAGAAAATACTTCACTCTCATCATCGTAGCGAGATTCAGGCAGACTCGCTCAAGACTTATCCCAACGCCGGAAGAAGTCCTCAACGAGGTCGGCCTTTGCACTCCTACACTCATGAACCCAAGGCCATGATTTAAACAAACTATTGAAACGTGTTTGATAACGATCAACAAACCACCAACTGACTTCAAGGCAGAAATCGATCTGAGCAAGTGCTGCGCGAGAGTGGAACAAACGTAGAGGTGCAAATTATCTCGTTTTCGTTGCGAACAAAGATACAAGTTTTATCTCGACTTGCCTATCTAAAACATGCCAATAAGTTGAGACTAAGTAAAAGCAAAAGCTAAGGATTGAATGTGCTCATTAGGGATTATTTTACATCATAGACATCATATATAGTTTCTACTCCATAATCACTTGGTTTTTGTCATTCCTAAGTTTTAGACGTATTAGCACTGTGATAGTGATAATTGACGAAGATTTTGGTTGACTTTACCCCTACTGCCTAGATTCATTAGGCCCTCAGAACGACAAAGTTTTTTGGGAACCTGAACATTTGAGTGAAAGGAAATCACTGAGATAAATGACCCCTGCAAGAACGGTACGTCGCCAGTCCTGGTTTTAGAAACACGAGAACGGACAAATTCAAGTTTCTCTACCAGGTCATAGCTGATGCATGTGTAGAGCTACTTAAAGGAAGAAAACCCAACTATAGTACTTTAAGACAACAAGAACGCCTTTAAGAGTAAAAGGGAAAGAAGTGACTCCTTTTTTTTGCCCGTTTCTGCTTTGGTTCAATTTCTGCAAGTATAGATCATCTAAAGAAACTTAATCAATCACTAAGAAATCAAATAAATTCCTTCTGTAGTGCCCCTGCATAGAGTACTCGCCCAAGAACTATGACACTACACAAACTTCAAAACATATTCTACTAATGTATCAGCGAAACTGAATAGTCTAGAGCGTGCAACATCGAATTTGTTGTACTAAACTCAACACAGCTGTTCTCAGTACATCCACGGATAATTCTTGAAAGCACTATGAATAATCTCCAAGGCAGATAGTACAATATTTTATCCCTTCTTTTTTTTCCCACGTGATTCTGGTTAACTTCCCTAGTAGTATACGTCTGGTCATTTCTCTTTATGCTCAAATGTGATTTTCTACCTTGTATGATTTTACAGCCAAAAATATTTCATATTCTATTCCCATTAAGTTGGAGTAGCTCAGCGAGTGCCGGCTCAAAAGATAGGAATTTTCAAATGACAAATATAGAGCTGCCATGACTTTCGTACCAGCTAGAGATAATTTCGTGTTCACAGTAGTATACTCTCATCCTGAAGATTAACTTTGCATAGTAGAATTGGAAGCACCAAATTAGTGATGCTGGGCTGATTAGTAAGTGAAATTTAAAATTGACGGTGTGACAAGTAATTTGAAATGAGGCAAACATTTCACAAAAATTCATCGACACTATAGAAGGTAGCACTTGAACTTGCTGTAAATAGGTATCGAAATAAACCGATTAATTTTACCTGCAGATAAAACAGGATAGACTCATTTAAGAGTCTGAAGAAAAGCGTCACACCAAGGTTAAGTAAAAGATTTTTTCACAACAGAACATGTTACCTTATTCCGGGGTCAGGTCAGCTATTCCCGCTATTACTGTAATCCATTTACTGTTCAAATAGAAAAGCACTATTATAAAACAAGCTAATATAGTCCTAAGACTCCTTAAATATCATTTTGGCGCAATTTTACCTTTTAGCTATAAGACAACTTTGTGTCCATGCTATAGATGGCAAACATGACTTCTCCCAGGTGCTATTTATGACCCCTCTGTTGGTGTCTTACTTAGGAACTGTAAATAAATTATTTTTTTCCAAATCAATTTATAAGAAAAGAGTATTCTGTGCAAATTTATTTATAATTTTAACATTTGGTGTACTGTGTGAGGCATATAGCTTAAGCAATTGGAACTTTGGTTACATGTACATGCTCTATCTTCTGAGCACTTGGTTTCTGCAAGTTTACAGGATACGACTATCATCGCAACTGTATGTACTTGGATTCTTACTCCTTAACGAGAATTCTATATAGTTTGTGAATGACAGGCATGCTTCCCCTTAAAGGATAAACCTTTTAGTGGGTCAATATGGGGATATTTTCCCACCATTAATCTTCATCAGTAAAGTATTATTTACACCAAGATATGGTAACGCACTGCTTCTGAATAGTTTAAAATCCCAAGTCTAAGTAAGCTGTCTATTAAGTCTTATAGTATCTTTTGCATCAGTAAGACTTCCTAATATTGAACATTGTTCGCCATATGTTCATTTCCTAAATAAAGAGAAGAGTTCTGGGAATTAACACTCTATCTGAAAAAAATATAGTATGTTCCACTAGAACAGAGAGTAGAAGTGATTGTAGACTGCCTTTCTAGCGAAACCAGATTTAATTCATATTACCCTCCTGTATACACTCTTAGCAAAATCATATTTTATATCATTAAAAGCTTTGAAAGGAAACCAAGAACAAGGAATGATCTTTCAAAGCGGGAAATAACAGATCTAAGTCTGCACATTCTCTTCCTAGGAGATGTTTAACTATATATACGACTGTCAACATATACCTACCTTGCATAACTAGTACACTACGAACTAAGAGAAAACCCGGGCTCCTAGGGCCAAATAATTAATGTGGTGGAATGCTTGATAAAGTGAATAATAATAATACCAAATGTGTTAGTTTGATTAAGGCCTGATAACACCCTGAAAACATCTGAATGAATTAATTCTACTTGAAAAAATAGAGTCTATATTCATTGTTAGTACAGGTTTAATTTCATTCCTCACGGCTTAAAGAGTGTACCTTACCTTTTAAGCAATTTCAACATAATTAGATGAGCCAGTATATACTAGATAATGGTCGAAAATGTGTTAAACCTATAGGTTTACCTTTAACTCTGTAAGTTTTGCCATGTTAGCATAGAAGTAGAAAGGAATGCACAATTAATATTTAGAAGTTATTTCATAGTTAATTTTAATTCCGCTTTTTTCTAGAGACTAGTAAAAATATAACAAAGCTTAGAACAATATATAGAACCTTTTAATTGTAAGATCGGAATAACACGTCATATTTTAATAATGAAGATAAGAAAAATACAAACGAAATTTAGCAATTCAAAATATTTTACCAGAAGACTCGGGGTTTCTCAAATGGAATTATTGAAGAATAAATGTCCAGATCGAGAAGCTTTTAATACGAAGCACAAGATATTCCATGAAGAAAGATATACGAAGTAAATTACTTCGCCGTGGGTACAGTATAATGATAGTCAAATCTATTGCTATTGTGCTGTTGTGGCCTGTAATTTGAAACAAAAGATATACTGTCTACTATGATGGTACATCAAACAACTTCCTATGAGTTTCAAGTAATAATTTTAAGAATATTTTTTAATTGGTTGTTAAAGAAATAGCATAATCCCTTACTTTGCGGCGCATGAGTCGATTTATTCTTGCAAATAGAAGCAATATCCTGAATAATATCACACACTAGCTTGAAATTTTATGTATCCTAAGCACGCAAGGAAATTGGCATCAGCTGTTTTCATACAGTATGAAAAACGACCCTCTCCAAATTCTCCCATTTCATCAAATTCTTCACGGGTTTCCAAAACAGTCAGGTATCATAAATCTTGACTATGTATCAAGGAAGAATGAAGAGTCACTGAACCACTTGTCTGCGGAGAAAATAAGGAACCAAATGTCCAAGTTGGGCAGTTTCTCAGCAGCCATTAGAGGAAGGTTTACAGTTGAGGGTGAAGCCAAGGAACTCGAAGTAAGAAAGGAGAAGAGCAAAGAAACTCGGAATAAGGAACAGCGAAAAAATACTCGGGTAGCTTAGCACAGAATAGGAGATATAGAAGGAAGTTTGATAACAGCAGACTCAATACACGCAGAATAGTAGAAAGAGAATAACTTCGATAGCGAGAATGAATTAGGTTAGTTGAGTCGCCCAATTTCAAGAGCAGTATAAAACAAATAAGATTTAAGCAGAGAAAAAAAGCTTCCAATACTAATTCCTTTAAGAAAGGTTAAAATAAATTAGGATATAAATGATTATATTTCTATTTGTGAACAAACAGTCTTCTCAATAATGATCTGTGCAAGCATCAAGTTTTATTTAGTTCACGCCTATTTCAGACACATGGAGCCCACATCGTAATTAGTTTTTTTTGCAATTTTCTTAGCTCTTGAGGTCTATAAGGCAATTAGGAATATATAGACACCCTAGGCGATATTCACTTTGTCTTAGTATATTAAGGTCTCTTCGTTTAGAATTAACTTGTATTTATTTTCTCAGAAGTTCTCCCAGTTTTAATATGAGGGGCGTTTAGTAACACATGCTAGAGCTAAAATAAAAAATAAAAAACCAAGTGTGACACACGTACATGAGCTTTTCTCAACAATATTAATAAAAAAATACGAAGAAGAATGAGATATAAATTTATTTTCATGCATATGAATCGTCAAAAATGGCTTTGAAGTCATCCAAAGGTAGTAAAACACGATAAGATAATACTTGGTAACACTATTGAAATGGGGCAATATAAAAGTAGGATGTTAGAGATTTGTGATAACAATATCTAATGTAGTTAATTTTTTCAGCATACGCTATCATCTTCTTTGAACAGAGAAATAATAGATTAGAACTACTAGAATGGTAAATATATTCATAAATTGAGTGCATATATGCTTAAGAATATTTTTTTCCACGCATAGCTTAATGTTACCCAAGAATACAAACTAAATACAATTTGAACTACAATAAAAACCAAATATTATCAAAATTGTCGGTAGAAATATTTTTTAGGTAAGTAATATAGACGACAAGAGAATAGGATATGCTAATAATGAAAGCTGTACACGGTCTATCTGTGTGATAAGGCTTTTCAATATACCTAATGCTACTTTACGCAAGAAGTCAATATTTAATCTATCTTTTATAGTTTGTAAGTTGCACATTAGGAATCAAAGTCTCTTTTTTAACGGAAGTGACTCTACGATACCATAGTAACAGCTAATGAAATCTTATATGCAAACGTGTTAATAGTATCGATTAAAGTTTGCTCGCGAAGTTCATTCAGTTGATATGCAAAACCCTTTAAGCACAGAATTAACTAACAATATACAGATTTTTGGTTAATGATATCTTTTTATGACATAATTATTTGGGTACTAATTTTGAAGCACTTACAAAGGGAAATTGCCAAATATTCGAACCTCAATCCGAAAATTCTTTTCATTGACCATACAGGCAAGATATAACATTAATGACTAAGGATCATTTATCCAAAAAAAAATAACAACTACAGTGAAGGCTGTTCATTTGATATCTGGAACGGTATATTGAGTTTTGTCTTCTTGAGTACACCAAAAAAACTTTATTTACGTGGAACTGTATGGTTATAAGAAATTCTGTGGAAGGACAATATCACAAACATTCTTTAGTTCTTTTAGAATCAGCCATGGAGTTGCTTAGTTAAATTCGAAACCTCATTCTTCAGAATCAAATTTCCGTTACATAAGCTAAATTGATCTTTTAGCTAATAAGAAATTAGTAAAAGCCTATATGAGCATTTCACTTGCCATTAAATATGGTTATATCCAGCAAAGTTCAGGGCATATTTCTTTTCTGGCAAGAATCACGTAGCGTATTTGTATTGTATGGCATTATATACTTATATTAAGCTATTCGGGTTAAAAGTCGCGACACTCTGTTATGTATATTAACCGTGATATCGTAAAATTCAAAATAAAAGGCCAACCTACCCTTATGGGAGCAGGAATATTTCTACAAACTCTGTATTTTTCGTTATCCTCTTTCCCAGAAAAAATGACTTGAAGTATTGGCTAAGGAGGTAAGCTTATACTTTTATCAATATATTGTATCTAAATATGAGAATAACAGAATCCTAAGTAGACTATTCTGTATTTGACAGCTTCATCATTCTAAGTTAAGTGTATTTTGTAACCCAAACTAAAAGGATTAAGTTTAGAGTATAACTGAAGGTTTGGTGTTTCCCATATGTGAGCTAGATTGTGCATATCTCTAATTTAAAATAAGAGACCACTTCAGTATTAATACATACTCTAAACAAAATTATTAAAGAGTAGAAATCATATATTGTTCTACTTTAGAGTTCTAGAAATTGCTGCCACATAGTTTGCTAAATTGAAATCTTTGCAATTCAGAGAAAAATATTGTTTGGTGCAATCTACTATGGAGGGCTTGATTCAGGTAAAACAAAGGAAACTATACAAAATAGGCAGATTTTTAGTCGTTAAATGTTATTAATAACTCAACGTATGAAAACCATGTTTATTAAGTTTAAGTCTAGTTCCATCAACTCAAATGTAAACAATATTCTAAACAAAAGTGGTCGGTACATCCGATACGTTGATAGCAGAATTTATACAGTACAATGGGTTTTATTAGCGCATGATGACGTTGAAAATTCATAAAGATTCAAATGATGTTCCTGAGACTCATCAAAGATAAATATTTTAACTTCTATTTTGGCAGTTTGAGTTATTGCATGAAGTTGTACAGAGATTCAAAATTTTATATACATGTCTAACAAAATAGTTGACGGCACATAAATAGAAGCAAAAAAATATTCAGTTTTTATTATTTTTCTACTTTCCAAGTAAGAATGTTCTAGTTTACTTTAAACAAGTTTTAAAACCATTATTTTTTAAGTTTTATGATGAAGAACATATCCTCCTTGAAGTTTCGTTATTTAAAAATTGTGTTAATTTCAAAAATAGGTACTGTGTTCGATGGCAGCATTGAATGTATTTACAATTTTTAAAAAACATAACTGCATAGAGAGCTTTATCACTATATCTAATCTTGCATAATTTCCTCTGCTAGAGTGAACATTAATTTGCACAATGAAGGCGATGTTTTACGGGAATGTACTAATCCTTTATTTCAATATGTGTAATTATCCAAAGCTCCTCTTATCTCATTGAAACTCTCTCTTAGAGTTCAAAGATTCTTTCTTAGCTATGATGTCTTTCTCTAGACGTCTAAGGTTGACTTATTGATATGCTTGCTAGTCTAAATCCTATATATCTCAGGTATCAACCGGGAAGAGACTTACTTTTGGAGTCATAGGTTCTCCCACAAAGTTTTAATCATTTGGTTGTTGTGAGCTCTCAGGACATATTTCCAGATAGTGTAGAAATATCTTTAGCAGCTAGAACAAGACGCATTACCGGACAATGAATATAAAAGCCAACATTTTGAAGTGTTATTCTTCAGCTTATATGCCCTGTTGCCACGGTTGAAAAGATTGACCTTGGTGATAGGATATGTAATACAAGGCTTAGACCCAAGACCCATACTAGAAATTGTTCCCTTTCCACTTGGCATGTATCTATTAGTATTAATGGCGGTGTTGAGTATATAGATAGTTTTGTCGCTGAGCTTTCTTTTGGGTCCCTTCAATAATTACAATAACTAATGAGTTGATTATTTCACGCTTCCAAGGCGACTGAAGTAGTCGTCCTTATCGGCAGAGAATCCTAGCCTTCTACGAAATAAGAAAACAAGAGTAACAATAATTTTTTAGCCAGTCGAAACCTTCGTAATGTTAGCGCAAGTGACTAAGTACTAATATAAGTAATGAAACTATTCAGTTAAGCGGCTTAAAAACATAAATCTTACAGCAAGAAAGCTCATACTTACTAGTGATGCTTTATTTGAACGAGTTTAGCAGCTTGAATTTTTCGTCCATTAACAGACATCCATTTTGTATCATCACAGTTATCATCTGCAAAGCTACAACTGATAATGACTTAAGGCTTTGCTCTATCTCGCAGTGTAACAATATAAGTTAGTTTAAATAAAAGTCAAATATGATGTTGATATCTTGTAATAATGAATAAGGTTTAAAAGGATTTATATAAAATTACTTAAACTATTTTCCTATATATGGATAAAGTTTAGAAAGTTTTCTAATAAAGTTTAGGTTCCTGTCAGTAAAAAAGAGAGAATTTAAGAAAAGTATTTAGTTGAAAATAGAAAATGTGATTATTGATATTGAAAAAGTTTATGGATAGAATAATATTTTTAACTGATATTCGAGAAAGGAAGTTTAAACATTTCTTTCCAATAATATTAAAATAATACAAAAATAGAAAAACAAAAATGTTATTATATAATTTTAATCTTATTTATTTAACAATTAATAAATTAATATTTTAATTTTTTTTAATAAAATATTCGATATTTTATTTTATTTTATTATATTCCATTAAATAATTTCTTTGGGAATAATATAAGAATAAACTGGTTCAATATTAAATTCGACAAAACGTGCAAAAACGATGTCTAAGTTAGGTTAGAAAACTAACTGTTTATTTATGATGAATGTATCGTATAGTTTTTAGAGCCGTTTACCAAAAAACAAAAAATGCAATCGAAGGAACTAATGTTTACAACAGATCAAGATGATCAAGAATACCTTGTGGGACCTAATAAGAGAAAGATTGATAAAGGGTATTCAGGGAGATTTTTATCAACACGTAATTTACTTGGAGGTAACAGCGATTTAAGACCAGACCTATCACTCTCCAGAAGAAAGAAGTTCACCAACATATTTAAGCTTCCTGCAGTTAATATAAAAAATCCGTTTTCAAAACAAGAAACTCATATAACTCCAACAATACAAGATAAAAGATCAGCACCAGATAGAGTATCTGCAAAACCCAGATTATGGACAGAGGAAGAAGATGAGCTTTTAAGAGCTGCAGTTCAAGAATACGGTGAGAGACAATGGAAGAAGATAGCGGAGAGAATTCCTGGTAGAAATCACACTCAAGCCTTGCAGCGATGGTCCAAGGTTCTTGCGCCAGGTTTAAAGAAGGGTCAATGGTCTGCAGAAGAAGATAAACTATTATTAAGTCTTGCTCAGAAACAAATAGAAGCTATGGGACCAAATAGAAAAAAGGTAAGTTGGGGAAAAGTAGCAAAAGGAGTTCCTGGAAGGACAGCTAAGCAATGCCGAGAAAGGTGGGTTAATAATTTAAACCCAGCTATTAATAGAGGACCTTGGACAAGAGAAGAGGATCAAATAATACTTTCTGTATATTCTGTATTTCCAAAAAAGTGGGCTACTATTGCTAAGAAACTCAATGGGAGGACAGAGAATGCCGTGAAAATTAGGTACAAAACTCTTAGCCGAATGGATAAGCAAAGTTCACCGCAGAACTTTGATACTGCAACCCATACACAACCACAATCAGCACCTCCTTACTCTATGTTAGGTAGTGGGGAAAATATTAACAGCTTCTCAAATTTCCAACAAAATTCTCACCCAATAAGTTCACAAATAAGAGATACTGAAGGAGAAATAATAAAGTTGGAGAAGTCTTTTTCTGATCTAAATGCTAGTTTTAATCAAGGACCTCAACCAGAGCAAAATATTCAAGATTTACGGTCAATGTTTATAAAGGAGAATTCAGAGCGTTCAGTCGCATCTAGTATCTCTATTACTGATATGATTGCTAAAGAAATACTTGCACTAAACCCAAATAGCCCACAGGGAAATTCCCGTGAACTAAATTCTTATAATTCTCTCGCTGGTCTAAGCTTGTTGAATATGAATAGTTTTGGTAGCTTAAACAATATTGCCCTTAATCTTGGGGGCCAAATGAATGCAAAACCAGAACTCATGAAATCTGGTTCTGATCGGTCAACCTTAAGTGCTGGAATTTTAAGAGATCTCATGGGATTTAATAACGATGCAAACTAGTGGTCGTTTCATATTGACAATATTATAATTCCTTGCTCTGTATTTGTCTAAGCTTTTGTATTATTGTTACTAGAACTTGATTTAGTCTGGATATTTCTTTTCTGTGGGCTTGTTCAATCGTTGTAAGTTTGCTTGCAGTTTTCTCTCTCAGTTAATATTTGGATTCTACTTATTTGTTTTCTTCTAGATATAGAGCTGTGACATTTTTCAGATTTTTTCGAAGGAATTTGCTTAAATATATATGTACACTTTTTTAGCTCTCCACAGCCACCGACCATGTAAAAAGCCTTTGTGTATCTTAATCAGTAAGATTATAGCTCGTTGCTACCTCTTTATGCCTTTAAGGATGTTTTTCGGTCAGAGAAACCTTTTACGTAGTTCATTTGGAGAAACTGAAGCCAAAGCAGTTATACAACCCAGAAAGATAAAGCAATATCTGAATAGGTGTCACTAAGTTCCTAAGTTTCATGAAAACTAATATTTGTTCAAGTCTAAGTCTTTATCTTTGCACGCAGAAAGTATTTTCTCTAAGCAATATGGAAATAAAAAATTGTATGGATTCTAAATGAAACTTGTTTTCCTATAGCAAACCTCGCATTGGCCTTGAGATAAAGTTGTAATATTTTTCTGAACGAATCACATGAGGATAGAAGACTTCGAAAAAGAGCACGTAACAAAACTAGTTGTGGATATTCGAACGTTTTCGTAGTGCTTTTCTGTGTTCTTTGAATGGGAATGAGCACTTCTAGCATTACTTTTCAGTTGCTAAATGTTGTCGCTTTCTTCGGCACAGTGTAGCAAGTTTGAGAGATCCTCCATGAAGTGTTCTTAATATTATTTCTTGTGTCTTATGCTATAGGCTACGCTTATTTGTGTTGAGTCGTATGATATGGAAAAACACAATATAGATAAGGTTGGATCCCCACTGAATACTTCAGGCAAATTAGATCAAGTAATAATTATATTAACCAAGAGCTCAACAGTTCCTACTTAATGAAAATCAAATGAGATCTTCTGGTAGCTAGAAACCACTACAGCTTACGACCTAAGCAACTAAGAAGTATATTATGAGCCATAGGTAAGAGAATTTGGGCCAAATACAGTTAAAAATAAATATTGGTCATCTGTGTTATAAGAATTAATAGAACAGAGTAAACAAGGTGAAGAAGTGCATTTATGTGTTTCACTTCTCAACTGTTGGATTCGTGTTTAAAGCCTCGAACTGTTGAATCGACATTAATACTCAAGTGCTAACTTATATATAAGATGCAGACAATCCATTAGTGAAGTATAAAGAAATAGAGCTTAAGAATTTGCTAATTAGTTGACTTAAAGGCAGTAGTTGTCAAGATAAAGGCTACTTGAATTTTATGTAAAGTGACAAAATAAAGGTATTACTGGTATTATAGTTTAATTAAACAAATCTAAAGCACATAAGTGGGTAATTAGCTTTAAGTGCTATATATATAACTATAATCAAGATTTTTTTATTGACTTTACCAGGTAGGCAGAAGCCGAATAAGCTTTCTCAGGGCCAAGGCCTGCTACAGCTCTGAAATACTAAGGAATGCAAAATAGTACCCATTATCCTGACACGCATCGCAGAACTGTATGATTTAAGGCGATCTGCATCATTCTCATAACGAACTAATCTAAATGCGCGCACAGTTAGATGTTCTATTTTCAATGCATTAACGCGTTCATATCCCTATCACTATGATACATAGTAATGAGTTTATTTACATCTAGTTCTTAAATGATTGAATTCTTCAAAGTCCTAATACGATTGTACCAGCATGTACATAGTCGCATTATGTGCTTAGATTCAAAGTAATGATGAGGCCACGACATGGTTAAATATTCTCTCGATGCTAATAACCAAGAGCACTTCGAGTTACTTTGCAGCCGCTGGAGGACTGTCCTAGCTAAACTGTAGTCGAAGTTTTCTCCATCAATAAGTAGCTGAAGCGTATATGGTAGAGATTACTTGCTGTCAGTAAGTAATTCAGATTACAATATCTCTCCAGGGTTTTTTGTTTGAACCAAGAGACCTTTTCATGGTTACATATCTGAGAAGTAGTTCGTATTTCTTGATTTTGAATTTAAAACCAGATACAGAGCAATTTTACCTTGCCTGAACTTAAAATAATGCTAGGGCTATATGCATTGTGACTGACACGGTGCTATTGAGCCATTGAATTTAGGGAAAAAAGTCCATGATTATGGAAATATATTGTACCATCTAGAATAAAATACTTGAAATACGATGAAGAGGGAATATGCTCCTAGCATAAGCATTGAAAAATTCGTACAATGCACATAGCAATTTACTAGATTTCGCAAGAGCAACAATGTTTGAAAAGAAGCTAAGGATATACCGGGACTTAACACAATTCTAGACTAGAAAAAGATTTTCCATATAGGCTGCTCCACTGAGTTTTCTGTTAACTTGAAACAATAAAAAAATTAATGGACCGTGAATGTCGTCTGTTTTCTTGTATATATACAAGTCTTAGAATGGTACTTGTTTTTTGGCAGAACAACAAAATTAAGAGAATCTTTCAATAATTTACAAAGGTAAGGCACTGTTGCGATAAAGTAAGCAACGCATGGAAATAGTTTGCTCAATTTCTAAAGCCTCCAAATTCGCTTTTCTAATCCATCATCCAGTTGTTATGCCCCAACTCGATGGCAACGTAGCCACCAACAAGAATTCAACTCAACTTAGTTGCTGTAGCCAGAGTTTAGATGTTAGATGATGTCAACATCGAGATATCGTACAGCATCTTCTAGAACAAAAGATTTTCTTCCATATATCCCTTTATTGTTCTTTGATTCTTTGCGGTAAACTTGTTGCTTTTGTTCCATAAATTTGCTACAGAAAGTTCCCCATCTGTTAGGCTGCGATATTGAGTGTCAAAGTAGCTCATTAGATACCCGGATTTTCCGCATTGTTTAACCAGATATTAAGAGCTTTTTACAATTGTTAAGATTATTTTTTTCTAATTATTTGTTAATTCATATGCTATATATCCCATTACCTGTTAAATGGTTCGTAGTCCTATCTTGTGCCTATTTAGATCGTGCAGAGAACATTCTAGGACATATGGTAATGAACTATCTGGTTTGCAGGATTATATATTGTGAAATTACTGTCGATCATAGTTTGGAATACATCTAATGGACGTTTTGGTTTTTTAAGATGTTATGTAAACATCTTAAGTAAGAGAGCATGAAAAGTAATGTTTTCTGACTAGACAGTTGCTAATTTGAGAAACAGAGCTTACTTAGGGGAAACAGCTACTGGATACCACCAAACTGGCCGCTGGAACATTATAGATAGATTCACAGCTTGGCTTACTAGGTTTATTATATTCGACAAATAATTTTTGTTAAAGGTATGGTTCTATTATTTGCCTTTGAACTCTCACTTTTTGAATAAGTGTCACTGCAAAATATGATCACTGAAATCTGCTTTCTAAATTAAGGTTGGGGTCATTCCAGTCTGTAGATTATTGATACTATGCCTTAAATCTATAATTAAGTATATCAAGAATCTCCGAAGTAATCAATAAATATTTCTACATCTGTTTAAAACTGAACACTTGAATCGCTTTAATTTGTAATGATATTCGCCTCTTCTTCTCCCATAGAACACTCGTACTTTAATAGCTAGGAGTTCCATGCCACGAAACAATACTCTATCTCAAATGTGTCTGTTAGCAGGTAACATTATTTCCTAAGAAATAGTAGCTTAAACTAGTCTCTAGCTTTATATATATGGTTTGTAGGTAACCAATAAAGTTGGAGAATGCCAAACCATTAAATATGTTTCTTAAATACTGTGACTAAATTACAGGCGATAACTCCAGTTATATCTCTTAAAAAAAGAACGGAATAACCAAGAGCATCTAAGTCAAAAAGAATGATTTCTCTTGTAGTAAGCGTTATGCGCGCTTTTTGTAAATGTTTAATATTTCTTCGGTTTTCTACTATGACCACTTCAATACTATTCTTCTTAGATTTGTCTAGGGAAAACATTTCTTTAACCTTGCAGACCATTCTTCTTAACTAAGATAGTTAGAATCCACTTCATTTTTTGGGAAAAGTTTCTTTCATGCTGATGAAAACGATATGTTCCATTTAATTTCTCCATAAAATCAGAGGAAACAGTACTATCCTCAAAGTGTTTCTTTTTACCGGGAATTAAGTTTATCATTAATCCTGACAAGCTTAAATTTTAAACTCTGTTAGTGCCCCAAGATAGGGATTAACCGATTTCCAGCCTAGCGTATCTCGTTTAACATTATAAAGTGAGTACGTTATTACACTTAATTCGGGGTAATGTAGTTAATCGCCGAAAACATATAAACCTCCAAAGCTCGAGTACACACCATAAATACCGCGTTTGTTTTCTTCTTTGTTTAAACAAGCATATTTTTATGAATTCACCTTCCTTGAAAGCAGGTTTAGTTAACTGTCACCATTAAAACGAACCACATAAAAACAAAATTCACATCCTGTTGGTATATTTGTTTTTCTTTGGAGCTGTTCGATAACGAGGTTGTACAGGTATTCTGCTACCTTGAAAATGATGAGAAAGCAAAACTAAGATTGCAAATGAATAAGTTATTTTTATATTCCTTTATTTTAATTAACTTTAATATATATATTAGTTTTGTTTAATTATTTTCGTTTTTAATTCATGTTATGAAATGGTTTTAACGTTAGATCAAAATTTGGGATATAATTTTTATATGTTGTTTCTATTGATAAGACGGCATTACCATTGCGTTCGTTTTACCGTCAAAAAAAGTGAGTTTAAAGCCGTATACATATTTGACAAATTAAAAAAGTGTGAAAGAAATAGGCTCATGATGAAATTAAGAAATATATGTGTTGTACATGTTTTCTTCTTTGGTTTGGTCTCTGTTACAGGCCAGGATATCTTGTCTTCAATATGTTCTGTAGAAGAACCAGGTTTGTGTCTTTCTGTTGACAGAGAAACAGAACTCCTTAGCCTCTCTACAGAACCTGAAGAGTTCTCACTTGACTTTCAAAGAAGCATTAGCGCAGGTGAAAGCTATGCATTTTCTGTTATAGAACTTTGTGTAAACTCTACTTTCTGTTTGGAGGACTTTACTGATGAAGATTTTCCTTTTTTTACAACAGATTTAGAAAATATTGAGGATTTTGTTCTATTGGCAACTGTAAAAGATTCTGTACAGTATTTTGCCATCAAAGCAAGAATAAATAATATATGTGTTTCAGTAGA
The DNA here is from genome assembly GCA_015227615.1 of Labyrinthula sp. Ha. Lineage (NCBI taxonomy): Eukaryota > Bigyra > Labyrinthulida > Labyrinthulaceae > Labyrinthula > Labyrinthula sp. Ha. The sequence continues at coordinate 683,075 of JAALGZ010000018.1, read as the reverse complement.
AGATTCCATAGTTAAAACCACTGAATGTAATAACTTCGATGATTTAACTAACTATCCAGAGATTTTGTTCACGTTAGAAGAAGATTTAGATTTCGAGTTAAGAACAGGTTCTGAAAACGATGAAGATCCCTTATGTTTTAGATGTCCAGATAGATGGCCAAGAGGAACGAAAATCTTATATAGAAGTTTCCAAAGTTTTTTGTTTCTTGGTTTAATCAGTGCTTGTTGTTGTTATTTTAAGAAAGTAGGAGAAAAACCACTTTGGATAGAAGATGGAATGAGTTATATAAGAGTAAATATTTTGAGAAAAGGTATGACTGAAAAAGAGATGAAAGCATTAAGGTTAGAAAATTTAGGAAGAGAAACTTTGTAAGATTGAATAATTATTGATAGTTAACATTTTAATTTTTTTTTGTTTATCGGAATTATCTAGTCGGACTAAAATAAAAAAATGAAAGAAAATAATTTCTCATTAAGAAAAGTAGGATCACCTTTAAGTCCACCAAAAGTATTTACAGAAATAAAATTACAAAAATTAGATGATAATTTATTCTTAGCACCAAAAGAAGCACTTTGGAGACCAAGTCAAGCAAGAAGTGTTTATGGTGGACAAGTTATAGGACAAGCTATTGCTGCAGCTTCGGCAACAGTACCTTTTGAAAAAAAACTTCATTCTACACACTGTTATTTTCTTAGAGGTGGAAAAATTGATTCAAATATTATTTATATCGTTCTTAAGTTGAGAGATGGATATTCTTTTTCAAGTCGTTTGGTTATTGCACAACAAAATAGTGAACCTATTTTTATTCAAACAAACTCTTTTCAAAAAGAAGAGTTTTCTTCATTGAAACTTCATCATATTATGCCAATTGTTCCTTTACCTGAAACATGTATTTCTGCTTCTGAATATTTTACTTTTCTTGCTGAAAAGGATCCACGAACAGAAGGACCAATAAAACAATATTTTGAAGCAAATGCAATTGAAGAAAAAAAGTCTCCTATGGAGTTTAGGTTTATTCAAGTATCAGATTTATTATCTAAATATGCTTCTAAAGATAGTAAAATATATAAAGATATGCTTAAATTAAGGCCACCTGGTTTTCCAAAGTATACAACTGAACCAAAAAGACAAGTATGGTTTAGAATAAAACACGTTCTTAGAGCGGATGATTTAGAAGCAACAACACAAAAAGCTATATTAGCATATGTTTCTGATATGTTTCTTTTAGGAACTGCTGCTTCTGGTGATAATATTAATATGACTTCTGTAAGTATGATTGCAACAAGAGATCACTCCATGTGGTTTCATTCTGATGTTCAATTAAACGAATGGTGTTTATACGAAACTGAAGCTGTGAGAACTGCAAATGGAAGAGCATTATGCTTTGGAAAAGTATTTAGACAAGATGGGACTCTTGCAGTAACAGTTGCACAGGAAGGTGTATTACGGTTGAGAGAGGATACATTAGGAAAACTATAAACAAAGGGGATCAACTTCGTATTAAATATATTTATTTAGTTTCTTCGGTTATTCAGAAACTGCGACTCTAAGTTTTGCACAAGTATCACTTGCACTTCCTAAGAGCATATCTGTATTCTGTTTATAAAATACTGGGTTATCTACACCTGCATATCCAGAAGCTACCGATCTCTTCGAAACAATTACGTTCTTTGCCCTCCAGACTTCGATTACTGGCATACCTGCTATTGCACTATTAGGATCATCTACAGCTGCAGAATTAATAGTATCATTTGCACCAACTACCAAACATACATCTACCTCTTCCATGTTTGGGTTCACATCTTCTAGCTCAAATACCATGTCGTATGGAACGCCAGCTTCAGCAAGAAGAACATTGAGCTGCCCTGGCATTCTGCCAGCCACTGGGTGAACTGCAAACTGCACAGTTTTTCCCTGGTTAGCAAGTTCAAGTGCAATGCTTGCTAGATCTTTCTGAGCTTGTGCAACAGCGAGTCCATATCCAGGAATTATACATATTTTATCAGCAGCCTTTAAGATTTCTGCAGTTGTATCTACAGACACTTCTGTATGGGGTAGGTGATCCTCACCAGGAGCAGATATAGCACCTGCATCAGAGCCAAAACCCCCAAGGATTACGTTAGGTAGACTTCTATTCATACCGTCGCACATAATCTTGGTCAAGAAGGCTCCAGAACTACCAATCAAAGCACCCACTATGGTTAACAAAGGTTGGTCAAGAATAAACCCTTCTGCGCACAAAGCCCAACCAGAATAACTGTTCAGCAGGGTGATAACAACAGGCATATCTGCCCCACCAATACTTGCAGTCATGTGTAAACCAAGAAGTCCAGAAAGAGCACTTCCAGTTCCTAGACATGCAGCAGCTACACTTGGATCTTTGGTGGTAACAAAACCAGCCAACGAAGCAGCTGAGCCAAGTCCCATACCAACGTTCATCATATCTCTACCGGGAAGGGCGAGTGGTTTGCTTGGCATCCAGTTCCATTCAGCTAATTTTCCACAAGCAACAACACTACCAGTCGCTGTCATTCCACCTAACCAAGCACCCATGAAGAGGGAACTGGAATGAAACATGGATCCTTCTGATCCATGAAGCATAAAATCGTTCACTGCAGTAGATAGAGCAGCAACTCCAACTAAGGAGTGGAATCCAGCCACAGCTTGAGGAAGCTGAGTTGGACCCACTCTATTCGCAATATATTGTCCTGCAATTGCACCAATACCAAGGCTTCCAACAAGACCACCACCTTGTAGTGCAGAGATGTGTCCCATTTGAACAAGAGTACCAGTTAGACCAAGACCTACTCCACCAAGGGCAACATAGTGAGCCATTCTAGAAGTTTGCTGGTTGGACATAAGACCAATTCCTGCTATGCAACCAACACCTGATGCGAGTGCAATACTCGGTGTTAGATCAAGACCAAACCCAAGGCCAGCAAGATAAGTGCCACCAACTGCTGCTGGGGGTAGCAAGTAGTACTGAAAAAATTCAGGGGCATCATCCTTTCTCTTGAACATGTCCAACATCTTCTTTGTAACTAAGAATCCTCCACTCAAGTTGACTGCACTTAATCCGATAGCGCCTAAAGCAAGAGATGCTGTTGCAGGTGACGTAGAAGCAGGGAGCTGAAGTAGTCCACCCACAACAGTCATACCACTAATTGCGTTTGTTATACTCATGAGAGGACTATGAAGAGCATGAGCTACACCTCTTACCGAGAGACTTCCCAAGTAAGTGCTCAATACAAATGAACTAAGTAACCCCATAGAGGGAACTGCACTAGCCGCCGTAACACCACCGATACCCATTAAACCCAGCATACCAGCCTGCCTAAAGGTGTTAGACTTAATTTCATCCTCAGTTGGCGGAAGTTTCTCAATTCCTTCAACCCTTTTTGGAGTCGGATCTGCAGGAGGAATAAAATCAGCAGAGACTTTAGAATCCTTGACCATTAGCATAGAACTAACAGCGATATCATGCTCATCCACTACAAATTCTCCTTCCTTTGCCATATCAAGAATAAGATTAGTTACATTTCCCGAATATAACTTCGAACTCGTACCTGGTATTCTTGAAGCCATACTAGAAAGAGAATATCCAATAACTTTGGTTCCATTATAATCTTCTACAGTGTCCAATTTAGTAAACTCTGCATTACCTCCAGTAGACGCGGCTAAATCTACTACAACACATTGTTCAGGGGTAGATTCAAACATAGCTTTAGTTAGAAGCTTTGGGGCAGGTTTATTTGGAACTTGAGCAGTAGTAACAATAACATTAGACTTGGATACATGAGGGGCAAGAAAATCCTGTGCTTGAATTAACCAGTCAGCACCCATTTCCTTAGCATATCCACCAGAACCTTCTCCGCTTGCTTTTTGAAAATCCAAAAATTGTGCACCCATGGCCTCCACTTGTTCTTTTGCAGCAGATCTCACATCGAAAGCTTTAACAACTCCTCCTAGTGCCTTGGCTGTTTGTATTGCAGCTAAACCAGCTACACCACTTCCAACAATAAGTACATTTGCTGGAGCTACTCTACCAGCAGCTGTACTCATAGCAGAAAAAGGTCTATCCAACAGAAAAGAAGCTTCTAAGACACCTCGATATCCAGCAAGGTTAGCTTGTGAACTCATGACATCATAGTTTTGTCCTCTGGAGAGAGTTCGAAGTAATTGGTTTAGATTTATAACATTTAAGTGTGGAAAAGATGAGTATTTTTGAAGAACAGAATCTTTAGAAGAAAAACCATATTGAGATATAAAGGAAAGGGTTTTGTCTGTCTCAAGGAAGTCTACTTGTTCTATAGGTGATAGAGAAGGAACAATAATATTCTTGTAGTCAGAAGCAGAAAGAGAAATGTCTGAATTATTTGATACTATGTTAGCTCCAGCTGTTTTATATGCTTCATCAGAATATCCAGCTTGTACTCCAGCACCACTGGCAACAGAAACTGTAAAGTCCTTTGAACGTAGCTTTTCTACATGTTCAGGAACAACAGCTACTCTTTTTTCCATGCCATTCACCTCATTTAATATGACAATATGTGCTGAAAGGTATCGTTTTGAAATATATATAGATCCTTTTCCAAGGTAAGGAAGATAGTTTTGAGCAAGTTTCATTCTCTTCAGATTTAGTTCCTTGACTTTGCCAGAAAAGGCCCTGCTGAAATTTCTCATAGATTTCTAATAAAAACAGAAATTCGTAATATTATGCCCATATTACTACAGAAATAATATAATTATTAAAAGCATAACACGAGTAATAGAAAAAAATCAATTCCTTAACTTTATCTTATCAAAAGATTAGAATACAAAATATATAAAAGTTAAATTCTTAATTATAAGTACAACTGTTAGAAGATTTTTATGATATATTTCCTAAGAACAAAATGTTACAACTTCATGGGTAGTATTTATGGATTACAAAAAGGAAAAAAATAATAGTAAGAGTTAACTTTTGGCAACTAAACAATTTTGTTCATGAAGTAATTATACTTTCAGCTCATTGAACCAGATTTTAGAACCTTTGCTTAATAGCTGGAAACCACTTGGCTTGCTTTGCATAAAATGGGCTTAGTTTAATAAGTGTTGATCTTTTTACTAGACTCTCGTCATAGTTTGCCGCTGTAGTTCTAATTCAAGAGAAAAGGTTCTCAGCTTGTATCATTAACTGTTTTAGATATTTTACCGGTAATACAATTAAATTGGTTGTGAAAAATCAGTTCCTGCAACTGCAGTTCTACAGGCACATATGGTTCAAGTTTTATTGTTACTATTTGTTCATTTCATTCTGCGGGGTTGTTATTGTTAACTGCCAACTAATTCTGCAGATATTTTATTGGAAAAGGCTGAAAAGTTCACAAAACCGACTTCATATAGGTTTTTTCCGTTATCTAGAACATTTCAGATTTGAGGAACGTGTGTCAAATTCATTAAAGTGTCAATATAGGTACCGCCTTCGAGTGGCAGCCTATTTGATTTTAGTTAAAAACCTATAGTGACTGCTTCCACAGTTCTTATTACCAAATTTTGAAGATAGCCCCCACTCTCCAAGGGTGTTTCTATTTATTGGCTCTCAAAAAACATATCTATTGATGGCTAGTGTTTTTGAAGAAAAGTATGTATTTTTATCTTGTGAAGCTTTAAGTAGGGTTGCCTCCCTTAGGGAAGCAATACAATATATATCGACTCTGTGACTTTTATCTATATAACGCTACTTAGAGGAAAGCGAAGAAAACCTCTAAGACGTTTCCCATATCTAACTATTGCCCATGAATATACAACAGTTACATCCAACTAAAAGACTTGATAGCTATGTTACCAACAAATAAAATTCAACTATGCAATACCTCATGTTTGAAAAAAAGAACAAGGAACCAGCCTTCAACGCACATGTCCATTATGTTGATCTTAACTATTCTTAGTGAGAGACATTTCAAATACCAGTTAGCGCACTTGAGTAACTCATCCCCATCATCTTGCAACATGTTTTTTGGGAACAATGTACTTTCGGAATCAGAATCTTATAGCAGACTCACTGGTTTAAGTTTCCAAGAATATACAAACTGCTGCTCTATTCAATTTGCGTGAGATGGATTAGATGAAAGTAAGTCAGTATGAGACTAGGAGTAAACTGGTATCTCAGCTTTCAGGTTGCCTCTTAGAAATTTCAATGAAGAAATATGTTTCCAACAAAAATTATGCAAACATGATTATCTTACAAGACTTAAGTTTACCACTATGTTATTCTTATAGAAAAACCAATCATTAAGAACTGCATAGAAAAATTATTGGAGATTCCTCCCTTTTATAAAATATAAAGATCATCCATGGTGGAAGGCTAATTGATGTCAGAAATACATGGCTACTATTGGTGCCTCTAGCAACTAGAGAAATCCAGGTTAGTTCTTATTAAATTTTCTGCGCTGGGTACAAACAACGTCTGGATAAGTAGAAAAGGAGCTTCAGATCTCTCCCCCTAGAGTTAACTGAGGTGCATAATTATTTTTTTTTTGAATTCCAGGGTTTTCCATGTACAAGTATAATCTCTCCAGCTACACTGATGCAGCTAATATCATGTCCTAACGTTCTGATACGACGAAAACTTGCTAAGAAAAATAGTTCTAACAATAGTTCTCTTCTGCTGAGAGAAAAATCTATACACGAACTTAAGACGCTATTTTTAACCCCTGTCAATTACCGACAAGCTTAATTTAGGTAAAAAAACACTGTAAGTATTTTTTAATCTATTTTTTTATCTCAGCAAATAATAATTCCTGCCCAGATATGACCAACCTACTAAGACTTTCATAAGCAGAAAACTTCAAAAATGACAGCATTCTTGTCGCAGCTAATGTAATATATGTCATGTGAAAACACGACAGGACAGGAAAAGACAAATCAAAACTAGGTATAATTTTTCCACAAATTAGACATTGAATACTATGGTTTGCTTTCATCGCTCATTTTACCTTTTCTCATAGGTCAACTTAGGTAACCTTGAAACTCTCCCTCTTTGCCATTGAAATTTGTCTTCTTCTTCAACAAGTACAATAAAAATGAATAAAGAAAATAATGAATGATATAAAAAGTAATTGTCTCCATTAATATTTACTATATATAAGTATTTTTAGCTGAATAAAACTCACCCCGGTCTTCATACTCCGCTTAGTTCAATGAGTTTTTCCATATTTGCACTAGGTATTACATATTCGTATGTACGGTATGTTCTCCTAGACTCACAATTATTCCACGAGTCTAGTTGTACCAAGTATAACGAAATAGTTTTTAAGTGACATAGTTTACTTTCAATATATATTGCAAAAGATTGATCGAGAATATCTTGACTTAATTATGATGAAAAGTAGATATTTTAATTTGAAAGAGAAGATAACTAGGAAGGTAGTACCACCCGCCTGGAATAAATATATACTTGTCTCTGACTCCGTTCTTCTCTAACCCATTTGCTATTGGGCAAAAGACAAATACTTGAATAGTAACATTATCTCCTATAAACTTTTTGAACATCGCTTCCCCACTTCATGTGACGAGTAGAATCTTTGAGGTGTTCTTGTATTTTCTTTTTTGTTCCTTGCACGTCTAACTATGGTTTGGTGAGATGTCCTTGTTGTGCGAGGAAGCCATATAGTTATTTGTGGTAAGCACTCATTTGTTGTACATGTAACTGAGCTCTCGATACCAAGGGTGGTGATGTTATTCTACTTCTACAATATGTTCTATAAGCTATTAGTTATTAATAATACTGCATGTTATGTCTTGGATCGATCTCAATGTCTTAAGGCTTACTTCGTTGGTATATTTCAAAGACCACCCTTTATTCTTACAGCTCTTAAACAGTAACAGTATTTTGTATAACTCGCATAGATACAGTTAAATCATTCCATACAATTTTGCGTAAATAAGCTAAAGAATAAGTGAAGTATCTAAAGAGGAGAACCTAATAAGTTTTCTGTTAAATATGGTAAAATTGGGAAAAGCTCATTGTAATTAGAAATTAATACCACCTCAGGCCCAAGAGTGAGTAAAAAGTTTTGAAAATAGTGCCCTCCAGGTTTCGTAATGGAATTAACACATAAAGACTACAAAGTTATAAATTAATACAATTGACTGAATAAAAACTAGAATCAAAACAGCACAAGGTAAAGAAATGTATGATAACCATTCATATACCATGTCAAATAGCACAAAACTAGCCGATTATCCAGGTTAACGTAAGACTTATTCCATGATGTCCATCGGCTAATCCACAGTAAACAATTTGGCTTCTTAGCGAGGATATAAGCTCCATTACTGGGCCACGTAACAGCAACTCTAAGAAACAATGTGGGCTAAAATTTTATTAACCCTCTTTGCTTTAGTATCATGAACCCCCTAGTTAACTGAGTACACGCCAAACTGTATGCCGCTTATTTGCTCTAAGTTAACTTGATGATGAACGTAAGTAAATATAATACCTGCTGTTTATGAAAAAAATCTTAGTGGTTAGAACTGACATAGTCAGATTTGGATTTCTGAATAAAAACTGAATACAGAAAGACAATGTGTGAGTAGGAAATCTGCACAGTGATATTCAAAGCCTAATGCTAAAGTAGTGTATCGGAATGAACTTATTATGCAAACTATATCAGATTCTAAACAGTAAGAATGTTCACCTTAAGAAAAAAATAGTTTCCATAGGCTTGGTCTAGAAAAAAATAATACAATCACCCCATAAAGTTATAAACAAAGATGTTATTATAGGCTGTTTTATAAGCAAAACAAAATGATTTTCTCAAACTTCTGAATTATAACTTTATATTTTTAATTCCTGCCTCAAAACAAAAACTACATATGCTTACGTCCCTTTAAACTTGCCAAAAATTTTCGCTTTACAATTTGGGTTTGCTTTAAACTAAATGTTAATCATGTGCATTAGAATACCCTCCCCCATATTTACTTGCAAGAACTATACCAGGAACATAGACTACAGGACACCGCAAACTTAAAAAAAGTTTTAGTCTATGACAACTAACTTGATGTGGTTATTCCTATCTTTATCATCTTAAATTAGATCCCAGTATGGAATATGGGCCCCATTTTACTTCTCTTACCTAGGAGAAAGTGGAAATGTCAAACACTACAGCAAAAACGTGCATTGGTTTTTGTGGGTTGGGCTGCCGCGGCCGATCTCCATTAAGATATTTTTCCAATGTTTTACGGGAAAAAGTCTATATAGGTCGAAATTGAGATTACTGCAATATTTGTCTTTTTTTGGGGGAGATACTCGTAGGTTGGAAACCCTTCGGTATTACAAGGAGGTCATTACTGATCAAACACCCTTTCTTGCTTTGATGCAACACTTGATATACAGTAAAAAACAGCACCTATTCATTTTTATCACTGCCAAGCCTGGAAAGTGAACACAAAGGTAAATATACATCTATAATTAACCCATGGGATAGAAAACTGTCTCTTATTCAAAAGTCCTCTACTTTATTGTTTTAGCCTAAGAACTACGGCCTCCCATGATTCTCAAGTTGGATAGGACAGGGTTTCCCCAAAATAGATAAAAATATAGTAAAATCACATTTTGTCAGACTCACTGATTAGCAGTTATTTAAAAATCAATTTAGAGAACTTTGTTTTTATCTTTTATTCAGAAATGGTTTGGTTTTATGTAGAAAAGTACTATTGTCTACCTCATAATCTGAACTTTAAAATCTGTAGGTTTAACCATCCGGAAAGATTGTCCATAGTGGTTTTTAGAAAAATATCTCAAACTTTCTCACTTTACACATCATTTAGAAAACTACTTTTCTTAAGCATGTAAAAACTTATAGATTATATTTTTTTGTGACTAATAATAGTAGTTTACAGTCTTGTATCTCCTTAACCATCACTTATTTCTAAACTATATATAAGGTAGCTTTCTGTTATGGAAAGAAGAGTTTAGTCAACACATTGTGACATCACTTAAGTAGAAAGAACATAAATTAATGTTTTATTAAATGTTACTCCATCTAGTTTAAGATAAAGCGTTCACAAATCTTGTCTGCAATAAAACATATAAGTCAAAATTGTACCTACTACTCTAATTCTCTTCAAGCTTGAAACGTTTATTTGGAAGCTGCCATCGAGAGAAAAGTAAGAAAAACAGCTAGTATAACTGTTTCTAGCTATGATGCATAACTAAAATATTTCTTGTTTTGGCCAACACTATGTAATATTTTAAATATGTTTTCAGGTTTTCTTAGTATGATTTCTATTGATGAGTATAACTTTTATTGTGTACAAGGATGCTGGTGGTTTGTCCGTTGTTTTTCTGACGTCTAACTTGTACGTTAATACTCATCTTCTACACTTACAAAGTCACATTTCAAGTCACATATATTTATATAAAAAGATCAAGCGTAGGATCTGATCAATGCACTCGATAAGGCAAAATTGGAGATTGAAAGGAAACAAAAAATAATCTATATGCTTTTTTACAACACTTATCTTTCTTGTTTTCTTAGCATAATCCATCGTGTTTTTACAATCGTTTACCTTCTATTCAATTGTAAGCTAAATAGATAGATCTATGGAAACATTTGCTTCAAATGAGCAATCTAGAGCGAGGTCAAGACTATCGAGCATAATAATAAAAAGTTAAGGATAACTGAATGTAACAAAATAGTATTCATATAATACTTACTTATTTCCCTTAGCATTATATAAATAAAAATAAATTGCAATACTAAAATACTTCGTCTTAAAGATAAGAAACATACACTTCTTTAGATTGGTACATTTTTTCTATAACATCTTTATATTTTTCAGTAACTACACTTCGTTTCAATTTTTGAGTTACGGTGAAATCTCCTGTTTCAACACTCAAATCTAAAGGTAAAATAGTAAACTTTTGAATCTTAAACGTGTTGTTGATAATCACATCCCCGTTCGAGTTTGTTTTCTCCAAAGCTTTCTCAACTTCTTTTATAAACTTTCCTGAATTACACGCTTCTTCTACAGTTTTAACTCCAGAAGATCCATAATCTACTGCACCTGGTGCAAGTTCATTTGTACCTGGTTTTTCTCCAGTAGCCCCAACACATTTCAGTGTTACTAGAGCAACATTAAACTTTCTTCCATCGCCAATCATAACAACATTAGATAAAGCAGAACATTTAGCCTTGAAATCGTCTTCTATTGGTATTGGAGCAATATTTTCACCACCTGCTCCAATAATTAATTCTTTATATCTACCTGTAATCTTCAACATACCTTTTTCAGATATTACACCTTTATCTCCAGAATGTAACCAACCTTCTTTGTCAATAGTTTCAGAGTTCTTTTTTTCTAATTCTTTTACATGTTCTATACCAAGATCTGGATTTGCACAATAACCAAGCATGATATGTCTTCCTCTATAACATATTTCTCCATGATATTTTTCAGGAATAGAAGCAGTTGAAGAATATGCTTTTTCAAATATAATACTTGGTACTTTTTCACATTCTTGTTTGTTTTCTTCAAATGGTTTAAGTATTTTTACTTCTGTTCCTTTAATAGCTGGTCCTACAGTACCCCATTGTCTATATATATTTGTTGTAGTTGTAGCAGTTCCAGAACACCTAAAAAAATAATAAATTATTGAATATTTTTACTCACTCATTCCATATGCTTCACAAATATATATTCCTAAAGAAGCCCAAAATTCAAAAGTATCTTTTTTTAATACAGCTGCTCCACTTGCTGCAAAAGCAACATTTTCAAACCCAATTTTTTTTCTAGCAGCACGCATAATATATTTTGCAAAAGATATAAATAATGGATTTTTTCCTGTTTTACCAAGTTGTTTATTTTTTTGACTCTTTAATACTTTATTTTTCGCCCATTTTGAAACTTTTGAAGTGGGTCCAGATTTAGGTGCTTTTGCTATAATAGCTTCATGAAACTTTTCCCACACTCTTGGAACTGCAAAAAATATTGTTGGTTTAACTTGTTTTAATCTTGCAAGAAGACTTCCATATTTAAGATCATAACTTCGACAAAAATATACTGTACAAGGTTTATTACCTAAACTAAAAATAATATAAAAATAAAATACTTGCTAATGGAATGCTTATTACAGATAGAATATCCATAGTAAAAGCAGCTATATGAGACATTGGAAGATATGAAATTATTCTAACTGGCTTAGAAAGTGCTGTTTTTCCTACTAGTTGTGTTGAACCTTTTATTTGTGTTGTTATATTATCATGAGAAAGCATAACAGCTTTTGGATTACCTGTTGTTCCACTTGTAAATACAAGAACACAACATTCTTCTGGATTTATATTATCTATTCTTTCTATTAGTTGTTCTTCATTTACCTGTTCTCCTTTAGAGAGAAATTCTTCCCAAGTTAAGATAGTTAGAGTTGAATTCTTTTTTCTATATTTATTCAACTCTTTTACTTCTTTCCATACAATAATAGACTTTAAACCAGAATATTCTTTAGATACTTGAACAAAATTTTTTAAATGTTTTTCTTCTTCTACAATAACTATTGTAGTTCCAGATACTTTTGATTTATAAATAAGTTGTTTAATACTATCTGTAGAATACATACCATTAAATATTCCACCTGCACATATAGCTCCTAATGAACCAAACACCCAACAAGGATTATTAAAACCATATAAGGAACAAGTATCTCTAGACTTAAAACCAAGTGATATTAAACTTTTTGCCGCTCGTTTTACATCATATAATGTATCTTTATATGTCCACTGTTTCCAACTATCAAGTGGAGTAGGAGGTGGAACTTGGTTTTCTTCAAGAAGAGAAGGTTCTGGCCATTCTATAGAATATGCTACTTTATCTTTTTGTTGTGCTACAACTTGTTCCAGAAGAGAAATAAGTGTTGTTGGTTCATCGGACCCAATTCCTTTTTCAGCTTTGAGAATTTTACGTTTCTCAAACTTCGAGGTTATGTAGAAAGGGGAAGAAGATTTAAGGTATGGAACAAGCTCATCAGGTTTGTTTTCAGGTATTTTAGATACAGGTTTTACCATTGTTTTTAATTCTTATCTGTATTAGTTTTTTTTTTATCTGGATGTATAAAGAGAAGGATTTGTTTTATATGAATACGAATTATAAATAAGTTAATATTTGGAACGCTTGCATTATTTATTGGACTTTTACTGGTAGAAACTTTAAAGAAAAAGTAACATCATACCAGTAGAATAATATTAGTCTAAATGTTTCTAAGTTCTTACAAAAAAAAAATATACTAATTACCAATAAATTGTGTTGATTGTCAGGGTATTCCTTTCACACAGATATTCGTTAAAGTTTGGATTTGTACATTGTCTGTTAAAAAAGGTAAAGACAGATATTTGTAATTAAAGGACTGGTATTGTTTTCATTGGATAAGATAGATCCTTTCAAATTGAATAAAATAAGAATAAAAACAAATACTTTAAAACTACTAGACGAATATAGAAAATGGAATTATACATTATTTTAATGTTTTGATTTCTGTAATCATTAGAGTTCGTAATATGAAAGCTTCCATTTTTATCCCTTTAATGAGCAGACAGTGTCTTGTTGTGAAACTAATTGTGACTAAATGCCAAATACCAAGCATAAAATTATTATTAACAAATTTGTTAAGCTCATGAAGAAACTTGTTAATAAGTGCTATGTCTTTTGAATTACACCTCTGGTGTTTCCTTTGTACTTTGACGACAACATAATTATTTATTATCTATGTGTTCATTCTTGGTTCCATTTCATTTTCTCCTCAGACATCTTAGGCACCACACCACTAATGGTGACCAAAAACTCTGACACTAGGTATTCAAAGCTTAAACTTGAAATATAAGAATGTTATAGATGTCAAAAGGAATTATCTTCCATCAGTTCTTCTTCGAAAGATTTCATATGAGCTTACTAGGGCTCAAAAGAAAATTACAGTGAAAGCCAATAATTATTAACACGTCTAGAACGATATGTTCGAAGGGGGAATATTATTGAAATCCTTACTATTACACATGTGTAAGTGTGGATCCACACAAGATTTTCATAAACTACGGGTAAACTCCAGAAACGAAGACAAAGTTATGAAGAGAGCAGTGAGGCTTTTAATAGGACAAGGGAAACTTGTGCCAGTAAATTTTCGGATTGTAGCCCAATTCCATGGAAAATCTTTGGCTACAAGATCAAATTTCTCTCGAAGTTTAGTGATACATGTTCGAAAAAACTTTTACTGGGACTGCTGAAGTCTAGAATTATCCTGCAGTCGAGAATTGATTAAACAGGACGAAAAACTGATTACTTAGGTTAAATGGCCTCCGGTCAGATCGGTAAAAATTCCTTTGAGACGAATATGCTAATGAGATGGTAACTATAGTACGCTTCAGATCCATTTCATCCAGCTGCCGTTAAGGGCATATAGTTCCATTATGATAGAAACAAACGGAGTAAGTCACAATGGTGACAGTTGAGTGCAACACAATGAGAAGCAAACGTGTAGCACTGTATGGTTTGAACTAGAGGGATAACTTTAAGAAACAACTTAATTAAACAGTTACATAAGAAAATGGATAAAGTCTTAGAAAGTCACCAGGGTTGACGAAAAGCTCCCCAGCGGCAAAGCTTTTACTGAGCTAGCTTCATCAGTATCACTTAGCATCGAGTAAGGAGGTCTGCTAGTGAAATTACTTGAAAGTTTGGTGGTAAAAAAGTATCATTCTAATGCCGACACAAATAAAATCACAACTTCTCTAGAGAAAATATAGCTCCATACTGTAGTGGCTAACAAAAAATTTTGAAGATGGTGCAAAGAAAAAGCATAAATTTTCATACAGTGTAGGTAGAATTAAAAAGGCTTGTAAAATATCTCACTACTCTTATTTATTTCTTATAACCAAGAGTTTGAGAATAGGTAGATAATAACTTTGTCGCTTAACAACATGAAGATGCTTGCCTGTAAGATGGGTGTTGTTTTCTGAAAAGAAAGTACGGTATTGAGGTGCTGGCATCTGGATAAATCGCACCAATGCCTCGGATTTATTTTATTGATTATTTATCAATAACAAATTTCCCCAAATGCTTCTTATTGATTGATTACGGGAAATTCCAAATCATTTTTATTGATTATTGATATTCAGTTGATAATCAAAATAACATCAGAATCATTTGATAAAAACCAGTTTCATATTCTTTTATTGTTAATCCCAATCAAAAATGAATATCAAGTAATTATTGATAATTCTTATCAAGTCCGACCCCTAGTGACACCTGCATGAGTACCTTTCTCTCCCCATGTGATACTAAATATTATTAGACTGGCTCCTATGTAGACAGTTTTATAAATAGTAACTATGTAACAGGAACTTTACTTAAGTGATTATTCCGTGCAATTAAGTTTTAACAATAGCAAGAAGGAAATAAAGAAAAAACAGAAACTCAATGAAGTTGTCTATCAAGACAGGAGCTCAACTTCTAGAGGAAATATTTAAAAGCAAGACTTCATGAAAGAAAGCCCTGTTCAATAGTATTTTCGACTGTCTAAATTTATATCAGCTTTAAATGCACTAAATTCTGGTCCAATGCAACCCCGAAGAGACTTTCCAAACATAATTGGTTGAGTTTTCTTCTAATGACAATTCTGTTACTTGGATTTGCAATAAACAGGCCAGTAAGTCTTTACAAGGTATGTTACATAAGGGGCCAAACATTAAATACTTCTGATGGGCGAGCCACAGCTACTGCTACAGAGAAAAACTTGTTGGAAAGTATAATCCAAGTATCTACCAGATAACACATATTTTGCCACTTTGGATCACCATGTTAGCCCCTTGGAAAAGAGTATTGAAGAATTTTGTCCTGAATAGTTTCCCATTTGATAAATTGCAAGAACCTGCAGAAACTTCGTGGCAAAGAACACATTCAATTAAATGTTGTGAAAAAACTTAAGAAGATGTTACACATATAGTTTGGATTTACGAAATGTAAAAAAATTACAACTTTAAAACGATTCTTAAGCCTGTTTAGTTTGACAAGATGTTTGAATACTTGCCAAATAGCAGATATTCGAGTATTGCTGATTAATTACAAGTCAATATGCATACATAAGATGAGATCTCTTAGTGTACTTCTTCGTCAATAAGCTTGGTATGGTATACAAATACCATGTTAACATATTACTGAGTAGGACATTACTTGTTTCTTGCATTTTTTGCATCGGCAATTTACAAACATCGGTTTACGCTGTACAAGGAGAATAAAATCTAGTTAAAAATGACTTACTGCAAAAAAGGAGAGGTATGTTAGGTGACAGCTCATGATCGTCATTGAGGTAAAAGTGGCTATGAATATTTTAATAATTGTTTAAACCCATGAAAGGCCGGTTCATAATGAAATTACTCCTTGTAGATATTGAAAGGAATATTTAATAATACTTAAGGTCTAACTTAATACCTGCTCTACAATAATAAGTAAAATTCAGGTTAAAACTCTATATGAATTGACATGAAATGTCAAAAACACAACAGTATTCTTTCTATCTCCATATTGTTGGTTATCAAGCTGAAGATAATTTATTGATTTGGTTCCCAAGAGAATCGTTTTCTATTATTTTCTGAGTAACCTGACATTTTCTGTATCTGGTTGCTATGGGTTTACAATTTAAGTTATTAGTTTGGGAGAATGGGTTAGCTCTAGAGGTCCCCAGAACAAACGGTAATACCTCATCATCTTATTCTTACTCTGCTCATATTTATCCACACTCCGCATTTGATGCTTCAATAAGTGCCGAGGCTCGTAGTTCTAGCCACATTAAGGAGATATAGCAAAAAGACACAAAGAAGATGCAAAAGCAAATTGTCTATAAAATTTTTAAATTCTAAGGAGACCCAGGAGGCCCTTGCAATGTACATCTGTTAATAACCAACAGTTATTCAAATATGTTTCCTACTAAAATAGCAAAATTTGAAGTTTTCCTTAGTAATAATTTTAAGGTATAGCTAATTGCTGAGATCACTGCTTATATAGGCAGCGACAAATATTGAATATTCTTTGATGCATTAAAAAGAACCAGAAAAATCCAGAATTAAATTGGCTTAAAAGCTTTAAGTCATATGTTTTTGGCTAACGAAGATAGCCATTTATTTTCTACGATAATATTTTAACAATCGACGGAAAAAAGTCTAGAAGTTCCTAAATTTGATAACCCAAGTGTGGAAAAAAAATTGTGCGGAAATAATATCCAAGCTCCCAACCAAATTCAGATTTTACTGATTATTAGATAATTAGACCGTGAGAAACTACAAAAAAAAACAATAAAATGAAAAGAAGTTTATATCGTGTGAGAATTAAGATTAGTACATGTAACATTCAAATTTACGTCTGATTACATGTTTCAAAGAACGAAGAAGGAGCTAATAAGGGATCCAACGACATATATAGAAACCAATACAATTTCAGCGCCATGCATATATTACATCAAGAAACGATCAAAGGGCAAGGTTTATGTTAATTATTCACAAAATATCAACTCCAGGTAGAATATTCTGAGAAACTAGACTTATTGGATGCACAGGAACAACAAAATAAAAGGAAAACGGTACAATTATTATTATATCACTAGCAATATTGCTCGTGCATGCAAGGGGCTAAGGAAGAAGGAGGCGGTCAAGAAAGGATCTGTAAAACAAGATCTCTGGAACCTGCAATATTAGTTAATATTGGGGAGGCGGTTGGATTTACTTATAAGATAGCCAATAACCACATAATTTACTAGAGCAGACAAAGCAAAACCTGTGTAAAGGGAGCAGAGAGTTTAGCAGCCCTCTAGAACAAGATGGAACAAAATAAGGAATATTTCATATAGACTAATGGAAACTAGAAAAGGAAATGTGAGGAGGTTGAATGGAGGTATAATATTGATGTAGATAAGGGGAATTACGTTTGTTTATTTAATTGATCTATACTTTAGGCTAAAATGTACAATAATATTCTAATCATCGGAGTAGGTGTAATCTAATGCACTTGAAAATTTGGTTTCATTCTGAAGATATTTTATATACAGCAAAATCAAATTCGGAAATACTAGACCCTAAAAAAAGTAAAAGAATAAACGAGATCACTGAATCCAATTATAGGATTGCGTGTTTAGATTAAAGTGGGGCTTGGACATAAAAAGGCTCAACACCAGTCAGCTCTATTGGCTCCAATGGATATAATTCTCAGCCTATAAGTCCATAATCTCGCCAATAAAACTTGTTGGTCATTAAAAGCTTCTTTTTATACCCAAAGAGTCAAATTAATACAGTTCAGAGACACGAATATAATATCGATGGAAAGCAGCCCCTAGCTTGCTCACAGGTAATCATAATTCCAAAACTGCATGGACCTGGGGGTATCATCTCTTTTTTATTTACGGAAAATGTATTGAGAAAGTGCCTGTGACCGACAACGTTCTGTAAGGCTTAGGTACCTGGCTTGGTTGATTTGAAGTTTTATGAATTTGGTTTGTTTTTTACTGGCCCAACTGCTTCCACAACCCGAAATCCGATGAAATCTCAAACAAAGGCTTAGGAATATCTACTTTTTGAAAGCCCAGTGATCCAGTACACCCCATCAAGGTTTTATGAACACTCACCTCGTCAAATAAGGCAGATTGGTTACTGAAATTAGGGATGTTTTACATAATTTACTATCCTGGGAAATGTATTTGTCAAATAACTGGACAATTCTTATATTAATCTTAAATCAAGACTAGTTATACATTATTCTTGTCAAATTACCTAACTAGGTAAAACTCCTCCAGGTTTGAATTGAATATTTCAACATATAGTCTTGTTGGAAAGAAAGTTAAGTGATTTGGAGAAATTGGGATAGGCATTTGAAAACAAGACCTATCCCATCTTAAATTTTTCTATCGAGCTATCAGTTTTTTGACTATGAAACTAATTGGAGATATCGCATATATTTCCAGATGACTATCGCCCAATTTTTCGGAGTCATCTAAGTAAAAAATACGTGAGTCATAAGATGAATAATTTTTATAATAGTAGCTACCTAAAAAAGGTCCAATAGTCGGCCTAAATCTCCTGGAACCATATAAAGGTCTCTGAATAGTCAAATGAATTAGATCAGAAACATTTCAATAATCTCGTACTAAATAAATAAGCACTCAGAAAGTTTACTTAGATGTACAAGAGTAACTGTCGTCGGTATATTTCTAGACACAAGTCTATATCACTGTTCCACAGTGATATGTCTAAAAGAAAGAGAGACTTGAGTGCAACTTTATATCCTTAATGGATTGTTTCATGGGTCTGTTACTGTTCATGAAGAGCTGATGAGTACGTTTACATTATTAAATATGTTTAAAGTGAGCATGTATTTATTTTAAGTTTTTTTTAAGTTGTCTTTGTATTAATATATCTAACAAAGCGTTGTTAATAAGGTTAGTATCTCAGAAAGATGACTGTCACAGTATTTGGACCAGGCTACCTGATCTAATGGTTATATTCAACAGCGTTCTCCTTGTGAAGATTAAAATTCACTTAAAATGTCATGGAGAATTATTAAAGATAAAAAATATACGAGCTTGGTACATTTAGTAATTTTCAGTTAAGGATAAACGTCCCAACATTCGATTGAATACTGCGCTAGAGACTCGTAATTCGACAAATCCCTGCCTCAACAGAGTATATCGCGGCAAAGGATATTACAGTGGCCGATATTATAGCTATACAGGGTGTAAAATAGAAGCAAAGGTTTCTGAAATTATTATCTCTAACAATATTCAATTTCGATGAAAACTTGATTAGAAAGAATTAACCTCTTTACTGCCAAAATTAACAAAAAGTTCGTCGAAAGATCGACCAACAACTTATTATAGTTCCAGATGGAGATGAATAACAAGGGGTTTTGAGCATTGATGACGGATCTCGATTTTCAGAGAGATATATACTGTTCTCAATGATATATGTTAAACATCTTTCAGGAATATAGTTTCACAGAAGGAGAAAAGAGAGAGATGAGTTGTGCACCGAAAAACCAAAAGTTATTTGGTAACAAATATATTCCCAGGAAATTCAGGGTAAATAAACCTTAATTTAGACGAACCATCAACAAGCAGGAGCTACAGAGATATTGAATCTGCGTCGGTTGTAGTTTCTTTTAAATTTCATGCTCATCACGTATCAAGACATGTCAGTAATGCGGAAATGGTAAATTTCTTCAATAACTCATATTTTCTTAGATTACCAATCTAATAATTTAGAACTAAAACAAAACAAAATCAGATCATTTGTCTAAAAAGTGATGAACACTTCAGTTGAGACAAATAATCTAGGCTAAACTATTTCATCCTAAAAATAAAAAACAACTGGTATTGAACACTGATATTCTCAAGAGTTTTGGTGATTGCTTGTTGGGAATCATGAAAATTGTCTAAAAATAGCATTGGTAAGAGGTAAGAACTCATGTGAGAAAATTTTGCGCAAACTTGTGATTATCTGGCGTTCAGGAAAGAATTAACCTAAAATATTAAGATTTATAATTGAAAATGGTCCATAACAATGTAGCTAATTTGTAAAAAAGGTTCCTAAGAAGAAACAAACTGTTGGTATCTTTTCAGTCATATATATATATATATATTGTCCAGTATCAAATGGCAGTGCTGAAATAGTAAATCTAAGGTTTCTATAAAATCTCAGACAAGCATAAAGTCTTTTCAACTGTTTAATAAAGAGAGGGAGAGTATATTGATACAACTGGAAGACACCATTAACAGCTCTTTGACTCGCTTTAGATTCAAGCCAAATCAATTAGCATAAATTTTGCAAGCCCTAAGTAAATATTAAGTCGGAGAAAGAAAAAAATCCCCGCCAGGACATTGAAACGCTCTGAATGGATGGAATGTAATAACCAAAGTCAATTTACAGGATCAGTATAAGACTTTAAACAACGGCTGTTTAACAGAAAAATCAGATCTTGCCATCAATAGAAAATAAAACAAACAACAGTTGAAAATGATTGGGCATTTTTTGTGTCAGCTTTACACTTAAGCGAGGGAGAAGTTTTTCTAGTTTCTACAGTAATTAACAAAAGCCAATGGTAAGATACCCCTTCGTTGGATTAACATTTATATAGTTATTCTTGTTTTATCTGCTTGGGAGATACCTTGGGGTAGCCAGACACTCAACTATGAGTTAGAAAATTTAACAGAAATGTCAGGTTCAAGTGCTCTTGTTACTTGAGCTATATTCTGCTTGATACTGCGCACATCAGACACGAAAAGCTCGCAAGAGGCCACAGTAGAAACCTAAAAGGGGGAAAGTTACTATTAAAGTATTTGTTTATGCCTAAGAGTAATTCACCAAGTCCTATTACTCCTACGAGACTTTAATCTTATTATTATCTAGATAAGTTAGGTCGTTTGTGTTCCTGTTGTATTTGTAATTTAGATTATTTTTCGATAGTTAGTTGCCACTTAATTTCGCAAAATAATATAAAACTCCTGATACTGGTAGCCAATATCGACAAGAAATGTCCAATAAATCTGTTATGAATTATTCAACATTGTTACTTAGTGTACTAATTTAATATGATTCCTACTAATATACACAGGATTTTCGGGCATGATAGTTATGAGACCAAATTTCTCAAGAGGGAATTTCTGGTTGTTTACAATCAAACAATGATGCTTTAGGAGTCCAAATAAGCCGACTTCCGGAGTGGGTCTGAAGAATCATGAGCATTTTATTTTAATCAAGGTCTATATGAAATAAAATAGGTCCTAGCTCTGGGATTTGGAAATGTGGGATGGGCATTGTTGGTCTAATGGAAAGGATTCCAAATATATCCAACGAGATATTAGCTGCTAAAAAGTTTTTATGGTGATTTGTCTGTACTAGTTGATAAGTATATTTTTGAAATCCACAACGATTCCTTGGATATAGAAGCAGCCAATAAATTAGCTCAGAGACGGTGCTTTCTTAGGATAGGGGGTAGTTGATTAGTTTTGTGTGCCCAAGAGAATATAGGGTCATGGTGTTGAGTGCATCTACAATGCATGATGAATTCTATAGTACTCTCACCAATAACAACTATTAAGTGACAGAGCTATCCTTGCTCTTAGCTATAATAAGGGATGAACCGCGGAAGAAAACAAGCTCTTGAATGATGTAATCATTGCTTCAGAATTAGAAACCGGAACCCCATTATGTCAGCCGGCTATATTCCAGGTAATTGCTGCTCACAACTAGTTAATAAGGTAAAGAAAATAATCGGATCTGAAAGATCATTTGTATTCTAGAATTAAACCGTTCTGTCTTTCAGTCTCCAGAGGTACAATGATGGCGGAAGAAGATGGTATTGAAAGAGGGAAGTATTTACAGATCCTCATCAACCACATATAAAGACCCATTGAAAATTATCAAGAATACAATATATTCAAACCTAAGGTCTTTTGAAGGATCTATGGATGGGTATTCCATTCTGATTGTGGGATATTACATTTTAGTATTTCCCATTCAGCTACTTGTGATCTCCTGAAAGTGGGGAGGCTACGGATGAGAGACATGTCTTTTTTTGGTGTGGAGGAGTTTAAAACTCTCCAGTTCATCCATCCTAAGAACTCGGAACCTTATGCACAGAAATGTGCTCTAGCAGGTTTGATATTTTATTTGGATTTTGGAGCATTTACGAGTTATATTTGTATCAAAGGTTTCGAAGGAATTTTGTAAAAGGTGCTCCTGAGCATTTAAAAATTCAAAGTTTTTTGGGTGTGAGAGAAAAATTATTTACTGCAATGGTATATTTATTGTTTCCATGTGCAATATTTAGAGAAAAATCTGTGTTTCTTTTCAAAATATAAGATTCTTTGTCTTGAACACCAAACTCTCCCGAGTTATAATTGCGAAAAGCTATCTCAAAGCTATAGACCTCGGCCCATGAAGTCTACTAATGGCGAAGCATCCCTTTTCATAATTACGTAAATATTGTTGATAAAAATGAAAGCAAGAATATAGTAGATAAAAAAGCAAAATAGCAGTCAAGCATTGAGCAGGAGCAATCTAAATTTAGCTTTAGGGAAAGTGATCATCCATGGGTGAAAAAGGATATATCTAGCCATGCTTGCACTAAATCAAATTTACTACGTTCATAGGATAAGGATTATCTCTTTGCAGTTTTTTTGGGAAGTAGAGTAGGAACAACACAGTTTCATAGTTTGAACTCAACCAGATCTTAGCAGACTTGCGTGGTGAGACAAAAGAGGGGTAAACTTAAGCGAAGTGGGAGAACCTAGAGCTCTCTTGGATTATCCTCATTAGGATAGGTAGGCATCACAAGCCTCCACTAAGAGATGGTCTGTTCCATCTAGCACCCTTCCGAACGATATTTTGATATAGTTGAAGTCTAGAAAATAGGTGAAAGAGGGCTTTATAGCGCTCAATTTCTTAGGTATGAACCTGTCACCTTATTTTCCCTATTTCATGGAAGAGGGTTATATGTTTTAGAATCTATTGTTTAAATAGAAACGACCAGGAACTCCATCATGCTTAGGAGCCAAGGAAGTGTCTTGAGGCATACTATGGGAAGTCTTCCTCTCGGAAAAAAAGAGCGGTACTCCTCTTCAGCGTCAACAGAGTTTGGATTTTATTTCAGCCGTAAGGAGCAATCAGCACTGGAAGCCTGATGATGATTTTAACCTACTGCATAAGTTTTACACGCGTTTTACTATATTAGAGACATTTGGAGGTCCCTGAAATGTGAGGCGTAGGTGGGGTATGATATGATACATTGTAGAGAGAAAATAATCTTTAAATAGACGGAATGTGGAATTTTATAGAGGCATGGATGATTTTTTTGTTAAGTAGACGGTTTTAAAGGAACTGTGGACTCAGTGAGTACTAAAAAAAGCAGGAATTGTGGTTGAGAGTGGCTTCCTGGGATGTCTTCCCGTTTCCCACATAAAAATTCGGACTCTTCCTGTAGGTTTTCATAGAATTCCTGATAATAGTTCACTTCTCGATTCCCGACCACTTCCACTGGAAGAAAGAATACAAAAGTCTTGGTAACGCCATATTGTATTCTTAGGTGATGACGTGGTTCGATGTGAAATGTGAAGTATTACTAAACATAGCCTTTTGAGAGTCCAGTTCAGGTTGGGTGAAGATCTCTGTATTTAAAAGATTTTTATGGTAAGAATAGAACAATAATTTTGTCGTCAATAGCTGACAGAACTTAGTTAGGGAAAGATTGAAAAGAAAGAATACACTCAATACCACGCACTGAAAAAGAGAGTACGACTCATTCTAGTTTTTTCGCTGTTTCCATAGTACATCTTTGTAAGCAATTCGGGAGCAATATGTATTAATTGCAATAATAGATAACAGAAGATAACTTCAGAAAATAAAATGGATTTTCAAAACAAGTAGAGTAAGATCAATGCCCCTGACATGTAATCAAGAATAAGGAGTGGACCTGAAAAAACATATCTTCCTGAAATACTACAAATGTGGAACCAAAAGTTAAAGTTAACTTCTCACGAAAAAAACACCACCGAAACCCCAACTTCTCTTATTGTACCCCATGTGGTTGTGTGAATATACAGCTCTAATAACATCAAAATAAGGTCCAGAAGTATTCAAATTCCAACTTCTGCGCGTTTCTTTGACTTCTCTTCATCAGCCAAAATGTTAAACTCTTCTCTTGTAACTGCAAAAACTTTTTCAAAGGCTTCATCAGTCAGCGATTCTTCTGGAAATTCTGGAAGAACGCCATCTAGAACAATTTTTCCAGCTTTTCTGTTTTTAAGCTCCTCTATAGAATATACTTTTACTGCAACTTCAACTGTTTCTGTAGCGTCAACAGCTGTCTCAAAGTTACTCTCATTTGAAAAGGTTTGCAACGGAGTTTGATATTGGGAACTAGGTTTCTCACCCACTGTTTGATCAAGATCGAGATCCATCACGGCATTGGAAAGTTCAATTCCCTCCTTTGATTCAACTTCCAAATCTGGCAGGAAACCAGCAGCTTCAGAGGTAGAGTCTAGGGTAAAGTTTTCTCCCGGTTGACTCAAAAGCAACTGGAGATCAGAAGCAGGTGCCACTTCAGGAACTTGTTCAAAACTGTAAGATAGTTCAAGCATTTGCTTTCCATGAAGAGCATGAGTATTATTAGGATTCAACTCAGAGCATATTTTAAAGTTCGTAAAGGCTTTTCTATTTTCACCACGCTTATGATAGCATAGTGCTAGGTTATATCTTGCACTTTGATTTTTTGGATTTAGTTGAATACAGGCCTCAAGTTTTTCAATGGCGTCTTCATAACTCGAAAACTTTATGTGAAGCAATCCCATGTTTAGCAAAGCATCTTCTTTTAAAGTTTCTTCTTTTAATGAACAGATTTTCTCAAAAGCAATAAGAGAATCAGAAAAATTTCCCGTTTGGAAATAAAATATTCCAAGGTTATATAGCAAACTAGTATCATCTCCTAGTAGTCTTTTTCCTTTGTTCAAATATTCTATTCCTAAATCAATTTGACCCCGATTTTTATATTCAAGTGCAAGGTTTAATACACAAGAGCGAATATTTTTCACTAAGGACTTGTCTGAAGGTATAGAACCTCCATCATATTTAGAAACAGCAACTTCAAAAGAAGAAAGGGCTTTCTCAAAAGACTTCAAGCGAAGATAAACGAGACCTCTAGAAAAATATCCCAAGTAGTTATTAGGCTCTAATTGAATACACTTTTCAGAAAGATTTATTGCGATTGTAGGCACGTCCTCCTTTTCAAAGTCAGAACATGAGGATAGGATGAGGCTCTTTAAGCACAAAGAAGGATAGAAACTAGAGTTAACAGCAAGAGCTTCATCAAGAGACTTAAGTGCCGATAAAGCATCATTATTGCAAACTAAAGCCATGGCATGGTTATGAAGAGATTCAAAATGCTTTTCATTGTTTTCAGAGGCCTGTTTAAAACTCCTTGCTGCAGATGAATAGTCCTTCAAATTCATCTCCGCCACACCCTTGTTGTTAAATGAGACAAAATGCTTTGATCCTGTAAGATAATTCATAGATTTTTTATATAACTCTGCTGACAACTTGTATTCTTCATTCTGCAGTGCTTGAAATGCGTCTTCTAATCTATTTTTCGCCATCTTTCTTTGTGTTCTAATTCTGTTTCTTTCGTCTACTTTCTATTAATTAACTTGCCCAAATTTACCTAAAAAACACTGTTAAATTATATCTATTTGGGTATATTAATGTAATTAAAGGAATGTAAATGGTGAACTATCAAAACTACAATGAATCAAATTATTTTGCCACAAACAACAGCACATCAACAATCCAAAGATACTTAGATCAACTACCTAATTATCCACAACATAATCATCCTATACTTTTTAATCAAATATCATATGCTCTTCAAACCTTCCATAACTTATCCCTTGGATCTAGTCAGTATATAACAGATACAGGAACTCAATATACTTTACTCAAATTATCAGGTACTGTTGGTATCTCTTATAAAAATAATAAATATAATATTCCAATAGGTTTATGGATACCAGAACATTTTCCTACAAATGCACCTATAGTCTACGTAGAACCAACACGAACTATGCACGTATCTAAGAATCATGAATATGTTGCTCAAGACGGAAAAGTTCATTTACCTTATCTCAATACTTGGACTACACAATCTTCACTTAAGGAACTTATTGAAATATGTGTTGCTGTATTTTCAGCCTCTCCTCCTGTTAGAGCAAATAGGAATCAACAAACACAACAACAACAACAAGGATATGGATATGTTCAACAACAACCTCCTGCATATAGTAACTATTATCAACAAAGTTATACTCAACCTCCACCTGGATACTATCAAAATACTATTCCACAAGCTATTCCTTCTCAGAGTCCTTTTGGAGTTAAAGAAAACTTTGTTAAGAAAGTTCGAGTGGAAGTGGAAAAAAGAGTGAATCAAATACAAAAGGAGGTTAATTTAGAATTGGAAAACCAAAAGAAAATTGATGACAATGAAATAAAGTTGAACCAATCTATTCAAAAAGTGTTGGAAAAAAGCTTAAGTTTTCAAAATAAAATATCGGAACAGGAGAAACAAATAAGAGTATTGAAGAGTCAAGTTGGAAGTGAAGAAGAACAAACTAAACCCGTGAAAAAAGTGACTGAGGAAGACATTAGGAAAGCTGTGGTCTCAGGAGACTCTTACACTCAACAACTTATTCCCTTAGTTTCTAAGATAAATGCCGTTGATGATACTTTTTATGCTCTCGAAAAAGCACTTGGAGATGAGGTAATTTCTTTAGATTCCTTCTTAAGAAGTGTGCGAAAACTAGCAAGAGAACAGTTCAAGCATAAAGCTCTGGCAAATAAAATATATAATTTACAAACCAAGAGCTAGAGAGGATATTTCTGTCTCCAATTTTCTTGCTCTATTGCAGCTTCCCTCTCTATCTCCTCCATTTCTTTATCTTCTAGTCTCATAATTTCTTCAACTGAGTCCATCGTTTTCTTCACAGTTCTATCAATTTCTGTTTGTATCTTTTCAAAATGTGCATGAGCTTTTTCAAACCTACTATCGTCTCCTTCTTCTTCCTTTTGCTCTCTTAAGTAGGCCTCCTCTTCCACATCGTCTCTAACCCTACGCTCTTCAAGATCTTTCCAGTGTTGGTTTACCTTCTCACGTCGTTCCTGCATCGTATTTTCAAACTTCTTTCTACTCTCTTCAATGCTGCTATCAAAAGCTTTGATTCTCTCATCCACATCTTCGGTGATCTCTCGCACTTGCTCGTCAACTTCCTTGGATATATCAGCAGCATTGTGTTCCTTTAACCAATCGTTTATCACCTTAGCATCTTCATTTGCCATATCTTTCATCTTGACAAACTCATCATACTCTTTACTGCCAAGACACTTTGTTAAGAGAAATGTAATTAAAACAAACTTCATTTTGTTAACGCTTAAGTTTTTAAAGAGTTAAACCTAAATAAAAGCAACAAATTATCTTTTATTTTGCTTTTGCTTAAGAGTAGCTTTGTACTCAGCATGTAATAGATCAATAAAGCGTTCACTTTTAACTAAGCGCAGAAGAACTTCTTGCATCTCTTTTTTACTTAATCCTTCTTTATCCACATCTTTCTCCAATACTGCCTTTGATACTTTTTTAAAAGCCTTGGCAACTTTCTGTTCTGGTTCCTTCTTCTTAATAGATTTCTGTTTTTCTTCTTTCGGTTTTGGATTTCTTATTTCATCACATATATTTTTGAATTCAATTCGTATCTTTTCTCTTTCCTCTGGATTTGAAAACCATATTCCTCTTATACCATCAGAGTTTCCATATATCAAGTATTCAGATTTATCTTCAAATTCGAATTTATTGTCAAAATATTGAGCTAAATCATCTTCACCAACTCTGTTTAAAACGTAGAATCCATAGTTCGGTGAGTCTGATCTCTTTGCAATAAACAATCGTCCTTCTATTCCTTCCTTTTCCCA
Source organism: Labyrinthula sp. Ha (assembly GCA_015227615.1). NCBI lineage: Eukaryota > Bigyra > Labyrinthulida > Labyrinthulaceae > Labyrinthula > Labyrinthula sp. Ha. The sequence continues at coordinate 654,557 of JAALGZ010000018.1, read as the reverse complement.
CGTCTAAGATCTTAATAAATTTGTTAGATATACCTGTGACTTATTTAAGCGATATATTACAACATGAGATGCTTCTGCAATCACACCAGTCACAAGTTCATCGATCTTTCGCAAGAGATCTGTTGTTTTGCTTGTTTTCATTAAATCAGTTATCCAATAAAATCCTTCAGTTTCAAAAACTTAACCAATTATATCTACTAATTTTTTATTCATAGAATATGAAAAACAAAGAGAATTCAAATGTGTTTCAACCACTAAACAAAGGAGGCAGATTAGGCAGAGCGTTTTACATATTCTCAATTTTTACAACCACTGTGGTATCCACCCTTTTTGTCACATTTAGTGTACCTGAGCTTTCTGTTCATGGTAAACCTCACGTACTAACTCCACTTCGACAGTACCTTGACAAAAAAAGAGACGAATTTTTTGAAATAGAAACAGAAGACGAGAAATAACTTTATTTTAGTTCTTCCAATCAGTGATTAGAGATGAAACTAACTAAGCACTGTTCATGAGGGAAAGAGGTGAACTGAGACAAGTAATTTGAATAGTTCACGAAGAATAAACAAATGCGATTCTAGCTTTAGTTTCAAGTTTTGGAAATGCTTTTCATGAAAAAAAAATGTTTCCTGCTTTTTTCTAAGTTTTAATTCCTGTATTTATGAACCTATTCTAATCCTGTAACGCTAATTTCAAGTACTATTGCTCAAAATCAAGCTCAATCTCCAAAGAATATTTGTTAGATTTTGCATTAGTTGCTTCCTATTTCGAACAAAGATACAAAATCAATAACCGAGAATGAACTGCAGGAGTGCCTTGTGTATATGTCAAGATACGGGTTTTCTTCATTGGATTTTTATATTGATTCCTTTTTCCAAAGCGCTGTTATGTTGTGTTCTTGGATGTGTTCCCAAATTAGCTATAGAGGCCAATAGACCGTATATTAAGGTTGTTCTTTTGTTTTGGTATATTAAATATCTTTAAATATATTATAGATACCGCTAGGGAAATGAGTAAAGAAAATATTAACTCATTTATAGAGTACATGTACACCAGAAAGATTGGACCCATCAGAGTAAAGTACTTGACACATTATGTGAACATTTTTTTAGCTCAGCTGGATTAGTTTGTATTCTCACATTTTTTCTTTATTTGGTAAGAAATAACTTATAAACTACCAATAACTTTCTTCATGATATACCTACCAAGTATTATATGTATATATCCTTTAATAGCTCCTTTTGTCTAAAAACAATATTCCTATTATACCTATTCATCAGATTCTCAGGTTCAGGTCTTTATAGTGATCTGCTAAAATTGCTTAGTTACAATAGTATTTTCATTCACTTTTATTTTTTGCTACTCCGGGAGTTATACTTATAATAGGCAACACTTTGTCTTGTTCTGCCAAACAGATTTTGCTTTTGCATCATGCCACAGTTCAAGAACCTAACCGCGCAACTGCATACCCATGTTTTGAATTGCCTCCGAGAAAGAGCAAGAAAACTTTATTTCACAAATTTTCACCTTATTTTGTACCATTTTAATTTAAGTTACACCACAGGTAAACATTGTTTGCTTCCATTTTACATGCAGCTCTATTACAGAGTTAATACAAAGTTCATTTAAAACAACGATTTAGCCTCCTTCGGGGCAAGAAAACTGAGTCCACAAGTTGTTTCACTAAGTCATTGTTCTCTTTGTCAGCAGCTGTTCAGCTGATGAAGATTTGATTAGTTTTATTTAGTAAAATCCCCTGTGGGACAAATAGAGAACTAGGTTATTTAACTTTTCAAATGTAATATCTAAATGCAACCAAGTTCTTGGACTTGATTATATCGCCTTAAGTTGGCTAAATATACAATTGAATGTGATGAGAACTGCTTTAAGTCAACCAGTCGTGTTCTCTTACTTGATCGGCCTGTCTGTCCTTATCATGGAACAAAGGTGTTAATTCTTTTTAGAAATCTTAAATTTGTTTTACTGAGTTACTTCATTATCAACCACTGCTTTGGTGTCAATCGGAATAATGTTGTCCTTGCAAATAGCTCTAAGTTTATACTCTAAGCATTAAAAGCAGCTTCTTGCACTCTGGTTACGATGGGTTACGTAATTATGACTCAAGACAACTGCATGAAGTTATCGTAGGCACTATAGCTACTACAATACCTACGTCTATGCTATATACCAAGTACCATATATTAACGCGATGCTCGTGTACCCTCTGGTACAGCTTAGATGATTGTGCTTCGTACTTACAAACTTTTGTGAGATAGGTGAACTTTAACAGCTTTCTGTTTCATTCAATATAGTTACTGTTGGTTTATTAAAACCCTTAAACAACCTGCTAACTGTAAACGCTACAACTTTTTTTTATGCAGCACAATTATAATTGAATAGATACTGAGACATTTATGAATAAATTGGATCCTTAAAACCGTATTTAGTATTACAGTCATATCATTGTCGGTTGCTTTCATGCTATCATTTTTTCATTCTTCAAACTACATGGCTTAAGCAGGTTGGCACATTAGGCTGATTGCTCTAGTAGAGTTTTGCACTATTTAACCGAAGTAATATGAAAGGCCACAAACAAGTCACCATTTAGCAATATTCACATCATAGTACTTTTCCTGCATCCTCAACTAACAGATATTTCCCAGTTGCGTTACATGTAATATCATAGGATTGAATACGATTATAACCGTGTCGGCTTCACAGTTCTTACCCTTATTCTTATAAAACAAGTAGTTAACATTTATAAAAGAGACAATCCGGAATAATACGGACACTCGCAGCATTCTCTAAGTTAAAAAAGAAGAAGAAGAGGATTTCCAAGGAAATTGTTTGTTTTCTTTCAAGATATCATACACCTTTCCTTTTGCCTGAGCTCGAGTTACTAGGGGAGTCGTAAAAATAAGGTTTAAGAAGACAATGAGTTCATCTTAACCACTAGCTAAGTAATATGTCGAAGAGCTGACATTAGAGTTACTAATATGTCACAATGGTACATTTAGCAAACTGTCTTCCGAAAATTAGGTAGAAAGAAACCCAACTCTAGAGAACTCATTTCGCATGAGTCTTACATAGGTGAACGTAAATTCAATCTCAAACGCAAATTATAAACACCCCCAAAAAGGCAATTCGCATCCTAAAAAGTTAGATTGGAAACTAGAAAAACCTATTGAGGGATCTTAAGTCATGATATAATACTTAAAGTATTACTTAGGGGGATGCAGTATAAGGGCAAATCCAGTTAAAGGTTAAGGATATGGTATGAAACAGTAAGACAAATCAGTGCATTTTGCTCTATTCATTAACAGGTGTTATAATGTTTGGATACCACTTTGGGTTTCTGAGCTCATTAGTGTACTACTAGTCACGTCTATATGGAACCAACGAATAGCATGGATGGAGCTTGATTGATTGATAGCTAATTGATATATTTTTAAACTAAAGTTTCATTATTGATTGCTTCTCATAAATTCTGGAATATTGTGTTTCATTAATAGTAACTTATGTGGCAGAACGGTACTGGGTCAAAGTGAAAATAATGTAGAAAATGAACTGATAATCTGGATGTATAGTATTCGATACAGATCAAAATCCAAGATTCCACAATGATAATCAGAATGAAAAAGAGAATAATTTGAGTAGAGATACTTTTAATCAAATTGGAGGCCAGTTAAATAGTTATGAGGTTAGTAAGTAGCTACTAAATATCGCGCCACTGAATGGGTTTTAGCATCAGTACCACGGCCCTTAAGCACAAGAACTTCAATTCGTGAAGTAAATCTAGAACCACCGAATGAGGAACTTTTAACCGCCTACAATAATTCATTCAGGTAACATAACCTGGAAGAAAGGGTATTCCACCATATTTAAACTAGCAACTAGTGAACAACAACATCCTATGGGAGTTAGAAACTGAAAAGTAAAAGACAAGGTGAACCTCAAAGAAATACTTTCAAAGCTAAATCTTAGCCCCTAATTACATAAGGATTAAAAATTCCTACCTGAATCAGACAGCTCATTAGTAAAGCACGACCAGCAAATCTCAGAGTTGGTTTAGTTACTTGAGTCCTCTTTATTTCTTCACTAAGATACAATTAACATGAGCATTGTTGTCAACATTCATCTAAGAAGTATAATTCTTCAAAACAAAACAAACCAAGTAGTTCAAAACTCATATAAAAAAAGGAAACGATTATTTATAATTCTGAAATATTGAGAAAGAACAGAAACTATTTCTTTCATCAAAGGATACGAATTATATCTATAATGTTTTTTTATAGAGCATTACTTTTTCTCTATAATAGAAACTTATTCAGTTTCCGTGTTTGATTCAAATACGACCAAGATAGAAGTCAAAGTTTTAACCGTATTTATTACTTATAACGTCGTATTTTAAGAGTCTGATAACATGCTTACTATATTTTAACTACTTATACCGAATGTACCGTTTCTGTCATAGTAGAACCAAATTAATGAAGAATAGTATTTTTATTGGTTGACACAACCAATAAGATAGCGTGCCACGATTTATCCGCTGTATTAAGGGTTCGAAAAAATGGATAAAGAAAAGCTCACAAATCTTATTACTGATTTCTACCACCAAGTGTCCCAGAAGTCTGGAAAAGAGTTAGATATTGATGCATTAGTTGATTATGCCCTTGAAAATGGTTTAGAAAGTTTGAACTCGATGTTGTTTTCTACATATGGAGAAAAGATAAATCCTTCAAAAAATGTACATGTTTTCTCACCCGCTGATGCGGTCAAGAAGCGGAGAAAGCGAAAGAAGAAAAGGCGGAGGGATAGGAAAGCTCCAGAATATAGTTATTTTACTCTACGAGAAAAAATTGTTAGATTCTATGAAGTTAATGACCCTAAACAGTTGAAAGTTCTTGATGCTATAGTTCAATGGGTAGATAATCACGGTGTTCGAAGACTTAATAAAAAGTTACGCAAGAAGTATAACAGAGATTTGAGTTCAGTGGAGCCATATGTTTTTGGAGGGGCTTCAAGAAATGATACGGTTTTGTCTTCTAAATATGAAGGTGTGCCAGAAGAGGAGTTAACAGCTTATTTCAAGATTATAGATACAACTAAACTTGATGTCATCCATGCAATACATTTATGGTCTAAAGAAATAGGAAGAGATAAGTTTAATGAAACCCTTAATAGGCGATATGGAAAAGATCTTGGAGATTTCTTGGACTCGATTATTAAAGTCTCTTCTCAAAATTCAAAAGTGTTTATTAACCCAAAGAAATCATTTACACAATCGCCAAAAGAAGATAACTTGGTATCAGACTCAACTTTAGTTGCTGAACCTGGTTACAGAGGAAAAAGTAAGTTGCGGAACGTTGGTTTACCGCTTGGAAATTTAAGAATACCAACAATAAACCCAAGATTAAACCCGTACAATAAAAAGTTCCCTCAAAAACCAAAACCACCTCAAAAACCTGCTTTTATATCCAGTGCACTAAATGCAAATAAAGCTAGTCCCGTGGAAGAAAGTTGGAGTGAATTTTCACCTGCTAATCCTAGAAAAAATAGAAGAAAAAAGAGAAGTGATGTGAGTGACCTTTATTCTGATGCAGAAGCTGATTCAGGTGCTCCACCTGCAAAACCAAAGTACATCAACGTAAACAAATCAAAAGCGCCATTTGGTTATAATGGAAAGAAGAAGGATGGAATACCACAAACTAAGACAAAATATCAAATGCGAAGAACTGTAGTAAATCCAAGGAAGACACCATGTTCTAATTTTCAACTAAACTTGTTTGGCAAATCATACGGAGAGTGTTTAAATTGCGGTATGCAACGAAATTTACATAAGAAGAATAATGCAAAGATGTATTTGGTATATAAGTAGCTATTAGTTGAAGACTTAATTATTTCCGTGTGTTATGTTATCTTTCTGAATAATGGTTTTTAAGTTCTTAGCATGTTTTGTTTTTCTGTTTCAATTTATTTACTACACCTATTACCAAAATGGTGGCAATATTCTTGTTGCAAGAATTTCTAGTAGCGAAGAACACCTTAGTTTAGGAATCTGTATCTTCAAGAATACCACAAGTCTACTTTAGACACAAAGCCTCGAATAATCAAAGTTCAAGCTGGTTCTAACTTTTATACAGAATTAGACCCGGGTATGATATATATGATACACATTCTATACCAATCTATATATCATGTTATTTGCTACGGAATCAGTTCAGTTCCTCCAAGAATTTAGATAAAGAGAATCCTTATTAGCTACCCATATAAAAAAGGTAAGCACAATTAACATTTAATGTTCTGTCTCCTCTCTGTGCTCTTTAACTTTACGTCTCTTAAGGTACATAAACTAACCTTATATAAAGTTGTTCTTGTAAATAATAGTCTAGTTTGCAGAACACATTTTTCAATACTAGGTTAAATAATTTATGGTGTTGCCCCTTTTCCAGAAATTCTTGGATAGATACTAAAAATGGGAGATTGCTACGAATAAATCAAATAGGCAATATGGTTTCGAATAGCTTATTAATTTTTAAGACTTATGACTAAGTATTTGCTAGGGGCATTTAATCCTATATTTCCTTTAACATTGAATGGTTAGCCTAAGCTTTAGAGCTGTGATGTGCTACTACAAGAAAGTATAAATCAAGGCTGATCAGTTCTTCAAATCTGGTCCACTCCATGAAGTTAATTTAATGACTCTTGACATGGCTGGTTGGTAGATAGTTTCGCAATAGACTAGGTTAGTTTAATAACCGAGCCCTAATAACTCTTTGAAGTACGTTGTACACTAGGATGTGATACAGGTCAGCTAACTGTATATCAGATTCCCATTTTTAAAAATTAACGTCTGATAGTTTTGTGGAAGATAGTACCTCTAGCTTGATTTTGCCCCTCCACGAGGTTCAGGTGCTAAGCGATATGGGTTTTGTACATATATGGAGGTCTGAGTTCTTGTCCTCTTCGGATTAAAACCTTGAGTACCTGTTAGATATGTCATTACTACTTACCTTGAATACACAAAATACTCATAAATGACTTACCCATTTATATACTGTATTGTCCTACCCACTACTAACTTGGACTTGGTGAATTTGCCTTCGATTAACAACTTTTACCTCTGTTATGGGTCGGATTTGCGTAAATGATGATTTATCAATAAATGTTACCCTATTTTTTCTTATGAATGATGTTAACTTTTGAAAAAGTTATTTTTATTGATTCTTTATGATTAGTTCATTATAAATTTAAATTTGATCCTCATGTTGTTGGCTTAAAAAACAGCAGATGATATTCATTTTTTGAGCCATATAAAAACCTCAAAAGAACGGGTCATGCGCTCTACCTGTATCCTATTCCATGGGTATTCCTGGGCTATATGGGAAGTTGGTCATAGTTTTCATTTGGTGCAAAACTAAGAATTTCTTGGGCCATTTGTTCGGAGCTCATCTGATCAAAATTCCATAGATTATCAATAGATAATCGAGATAAAACAAGAATCATTTGATATGATTCAAATTCCAAATTTATTATTCAGATTTTGAAGCAAGTTAGCAACTATTTTATTATTTGATAATTTGTATAAAAGTCGATGATTAATTTTACCCGAACTAGTTACCTATCTTAGCTCAAATCAGCGCGAGATTACCGAGTCGTTGATTGGTTTCAGTAGAAAACTCTTGATGCATTATGTTGGTGAAGTAGGTTATAAGATTAGAAAATAATAGTGGTAGAAGTAAATGATTCAGGTAGCTGCCTTGGCTCTTTGAAAAAGATTAAGCATCTTAAAGACTTATTCCTCTCTTAATTCAGGACTAGCACCAAAAACATTAATTATCTTTCCCTGTGTATCGTGTTGTTCAAGATTAATTTTCGATTTGACATTATTAATGACTAGTCGATTAAGACTTCATGTGCTTATATTAACACTGTGCCTCAAATCAGGTTTCAACAATTCAGTGTAAACTATGGAATTATATAGTCCTTGAATCCAAATATGAACTAAACTTTGGATTAAATTCCTGGTAGAATACAAAAATATTCCTCTAACTCTAAACCTTGGTTGCAAGAAACCGGTGTGAGTTTAGTTGCTACTTAGTTCTAGGTTTTTTATTTTTTTGTCGATTTGGTTGGTTGATAGCAGTTACACCATAGTTAAGACGAAGAGTAAATACATATCCAATCATAGTTAGGTTATAAAATATTGAGGTATGCTTATGTCTAACCGGAATTAAAGATATAATAACAACTGGATCTCAAAGTTACGGGTTACGAAAGGTTCTTATTCATTTTCATTGGCAAACTGACTCCCGGATCTCGTGCTTTAGTTCCTGGCACAAAGATCTTATCCTGGCATCAAGAATAAGATCTGTAGAAGAGTTTTCTCCCTTCAGTTTCATACTTTAGACAATCTATCAATATCTGCATCAACCCATATTAGTTGTCTCACTCATATGAGAAAGTCGATTATTGTTAAGCTAAATTATCATAATATATTTGTCGTGATGCTACTAAAAAACAAAAAAAATATCTTAATTCTTACTGTTTGGATAGATTATGTTATTTTAGATTTCAGGAAAGTATAATATACTAGGTGCTTTCATCTAACGCTTTGGATCGTTTCAATATTAATCAAAGCTAAGATTTGAAATCCCCATGTTCTGTTACTGTGAAAAACTTAAATTATTATTACATGTACACGGATCTTGAGTGTGAAGAAAAAACAAAAAATACACTGCATAGAATAATGTTTTCTGTTCGTTCCGCATATTTTGCATATTGTGTCTTTTCCCTGTTTGTTTGTTTGTATTATCCACAACAGCTTAAAAATAGTCAATGCAGGCACCGACATAGGTGATTGTATAAACAATGAAACTTTAGCTCTCAAGGAACATATGCAGCTAAGTTACCTGGGTAAGACTTTCTGAGACAAATATATGTTTTATCATTTAATTTAAGCGCACTGAAACGATTATAGCAATTTTATTCACTACTGCTAGAATTATCTCTATGAATGAATAAAATCGTTCATAATTGAGAAAGAACACATAACCCGAGTAATCGAAAGAGACGTAGATTTGAATAGTAAAGTTATCAAAATGGATATCTGGCTCAGTAACTAAATCTATGCTTTCCAAAGTTCAATCATAATCTTATCTGTACCAACTGGTACCTAGACCCACTTAGAAAGAGCAAAAAGACTTCAAACGTTCTGGTTATTATGTCATAAAAATGATAAAAGTTAAAAAAATTAACGGATATTTGTTTATAGTTTGTAGTATTTGCAGGAGATAACTATATATTTGTTCAATATATTAGTATCAACACAGTGATGAAGGAAGCATAAGAATGAGCATTACTTTGCAATAGGTCTAAGCAATAAATAAATACATATTATTTATATTGTGAAAAAAAAACTCACCATTGTTTATAATCATTTCATTATTTAGTTTCAATTCAATTTTCTAAAAAATTACTGTTTTTTTCGTATTATCATTTTTAAAGCCGTTTGTTTTAACTGCCACATGTGACCTGCGAGCTATAGGGGTCATCATACTTCAAAACAATAATAAAATATATCACATCGCAAATAAAATACAAATGCGGATTCAAAAGAGAAGTCAGAATGACTACACAACAGAAAACAATTGCTGGAGAGAATCGTGGATACATATTCATAGAATCTATTTGGAAAGTATATTTGACACACTCTCTCTAACATTGTTGGTACTTGTTTCATGTGGCTGGGCATAGTATCGTCCAGATTTTGAAGAAAAGAGGAATAAATTTTATTATTCTATACAATTTTATAAATGAGACATAGCTTATTTGCACTCCTGAAATTTTATACTTTTGCACAAACACTTGTTTTTTTTCTTGATATTACAGAATACATTTTCTAAGTAGATTGACTTGAATACGATGCAATCAAATTAAAACACATCCGAGCGAGAGAACATTCAATTTATAACTCGAAGAAAATGAGCTTAAAGTAGTTGAATATATTATTATAACATATCCTTCGGTTAGCACTACTTAAATTTATTAAATGGCGAGTTTTTTGGTATTCTTGGGAAATCTCTGCTCAAACCTAAGTTAACAAACACTTTAGAAGAAGAAACTAGCTTAGCAGCACTAAATTCTAACTTAAAGCCAAGTATATATGTGTAAGCAGAGATCAACATTAAGAATACTAGTATAATGTGGGAAAATGGAAATCCACGTTCAACGAAATAGGTTGTCACAAGCCAGTAGAAGCCAGGATAAGCAATCATATACTATAATTTCTATACAAATTGACACAACACAGATTTCATTAAATACATCTTTGCAAAGATATTCCTATTATGAAGATATCCTTCATCATGTTTGTATACATATGGCGAGAATTAATTCAATGTGAAAACATTAAGAAATGGAAATGTAGTTTGGAAGAGTTTGACCCAAAGTCACCTTGGGTGATCATGTCAGATGGGGAGCTTACCCTTACTAGAGCTCCTCAGAAACTTGAATAGACTTATTTGAGGTATTCAAAATTTCTAATGACTTGATTAGTAATTCTATTTTGTGAGGCTTACAGAATTGCAACTAAAAATATTAATATAGGTGCTTGGAAAGTTAATCATTTACTAATCTTTCTAGAATAATTGCGTGTGATGCTTATTTACAGGGTATCATAGAAGGTTTTCCACTCTGCATTATCAAACCATCTAAATAATAATAGTATTAGTAAAACAGGGTGTGTTGATCGCACGGAAGAAAAAAATACCTTTTCGCAAGTACATACCTAAATGGATAAAGTATTTCACGCTGAAACCAAAGGCCCTGGGAAAATTTTGTAGCAGCTCAAGTCTTGAAGTTTGGATCAAATGGTCATCTACCGGCACCAAAGGATAATACAATATTCCATATATACATAAAGAATGAAGAGACTTATTCTACAAATTTATGTTATTTCCAAAAAAGTTGAGATGAGGATACAGGTGTTCAAATATGTTCATGGAGACAGTTTCAATATTACTGCATTTAAATTCTGATTACAGTACAGCAAAGGCACCCAAGAAACACCACATATTTCCATCTACATATTTAACCAGAGGAAGATCCATCTTTCCGAATCGCAAGTTTGCGAAATGATTAAATATGAACATCCAATTTAGTTATTTTGGATTTCTGTGAATTACCTAGGGAGATAATTGTTATAAAAGGTACTTGCTTTAAAGTTTTTTTCACGGATAAAACCATATTAAGTTACAATTAAAGATGTCGGTAGGGTTAGAATGCCGAACCCGGTGTTCCTAGGTTTCAATATAAATGTACGAATCTTTTAACAGGTTAAATTTCCATCAAAGTCTGAAAAGAAATATTTCATGTCATTCATCAGTTGTAAAATTTTTTATTAAAATAACCAGTAAAGGTACAGAGGTAAGCTAATGAAAACTATATATCGTTATCCAAAAGACAACAAGTAAACTGAAAAATGGGACATGATTATGGATCTCAGATATCAACATGATTCTCATAGTATTCTGGATTAAGAATATTAATACCAAGAAAAAAATCAGAGGGCCAGGACAATTAAAACTAAAGCAAAATAACCAAATTCTATTGAGTATTTTGACTATTTTTGTGCGGTTAAGTATTAAATAGATCCCTTAGAGCTATCAGGAAGAAATATGCTCCAAGTGTACTGTCATAATTTATTATGAAATAAATTAACTCTTAGATACAACCTATGGGTTAGGTATTTCTTTAGACAGGTCAGATATAAGTTAAGTTTTACCCAGAAATACTAATTCTAGTACCTTATTCGATATATTATATATATTTCGTAACTGTAGTGATAACTTGAGCATCTATATTTGTTCTCTAATTTCCTTGTCTAAGAAATATAAATTGGAAACTGCGTTACTACTTGTTAAATGAATGATCTTTCATAGTTGTTTTATTTATGTTTTTCTTTTAGCAAAAACTATAGAATATATATTTTTTTTTGTAGATGAACCCTTTCTTCATTTGGTTTAACGATTCACCAGTTGTTCAGGATATTGTGCTGAATAACATTCTGCAGTCTAAGAAACATTAAGAACCCTATCTGTACACCCCCTCTTTGATCAGCAAGCCTGGTTTTTTCTTCTGGTATGTGCTCAGGCACTTTGAGAATTATAATCAACTGTGTCTTAATTATTATTTCGTTCTTTTCTGTTAATGGTTCTGTGTTCAATATCTTGGTCAATATTGAGTTCAACAGTATGGCTTCCATACTTTATTGTTTAGTAAGCACATCTAGGCCTCTTCTGACATCATCTGATAATTCAAACCTCGTTTCAAATTATAGTTTACCTTCGTGTTTGGAAAATATGTACCCTGTGTGTTGTTCATCAACTGCTGCTTCATCATTACCCCTCTCTCCTTCAAGAGGTGTTCCTTTCTTAGAATAAATTTCTTCTTGAACCTTCGTAAACCTTCATATGGTGTCAAGATAGACCATCCAGAGCATAGTTGAGCTTTTTATAAAGTATTTCGGTGGGTTTGATAAATACTATGTGTAACTTCATAACTGTCATGTTTTGACTTCAGTTTGTCGTGTTTCTATTTCGTGAATCTTTATTTCATCAGATTTTGTTTTTTATCAGAATTTCTGATTTTAACTATTTTCTTTTTTAATTTTGTTTAATTAGTTTGTGGGAAATAAATTCATCCATTCTTTTCCCGTGGTCTGAAATTCACAACCCTGATAAGAACCTATCTCCTACACACACATATACAGAAACCTATTCTAAATATTGACACAATGTGGTATTACCATGGAGAATAAGAATGAAGAAATCTAGGAAATCAAATGGTCCAAACAAGTATCCTCTGAAAAAGGCAAAGCTATCTGAATCTAACCCTTATCTTCCCTCAAACAAGGATTCCAATAACTTGAGTACTTATCATGATAACTATTCTTTTACTATCCAGGCTGATAAAAGTAAACGAAGAGCCAAGATTCAAAAAAAGGCTTTAAAATTCAACAGTCCAGGAAAGTTTATTAACATTGCTGAAAGTAAACGTAATTTTGAAAATATTCAGAATAATAAATTGCAAAAATTGGCTAATGATCCAAGGCGACATTTCAAGGATGCAGAAACAAAGGCATCAAGCACGAAACCTTCTGCAGCTGCTACCCGAAAGTTAAGCGAGGAAAGCATGGAGCTGTTTTGGTGGGACAAAGTTTATAAAAATTCATCTAAGAAGGAGCTAAGTATAAAAAATTTAGAAATGGAAGAGTATAAATACATTACTCACCCAAAAGTATCAACATTTTATAGTTCATATAAAGAACAAACAAAGCCAGCTATGAAGCTTATATTGACCAAAGAAGAACGAAAAAAGAAAAGAAGACTAGAAAGAAAAGAGAAAATGAAACAGATACAAGATCAAATTTCTTTGGGGTTATTACCCCCCCAGAAAAATAAAATGAAACTGAAAAACATGATGGCTGTTTTAGACAACCAGAATATTAACGGAATAATAGATCCTTCTAAATATGAGCAAGAGATTTTGAAACAAGTTGAAGAAAGAAAAAATAATCATTTAATGAAAAATCAGTTGAATAAGCTTACTCCAAAAGAAAAATGGCAGAAAAAACAAGCATGGATACAGGAGGATGTCCAATTGAATAGCACTGAACTTGTAGTATCTGTATTCATTGTGCAAGATATTCAGACGCCAAAAAGAAGAGGAGTAACCTTGAAGTACAAGTTGGATGTTAATGCTCAAAAATTTGGTGTCAAAGGAATAGTTATTTTATTTGAACCTTGTATTGAGTGCAAAGAGAAAACTCCAAAACTTAAGTTTAATAAACAAAGCAAAAGTTGCGCGTGTTTAGCAGATGTGGTTATATTTGAAACAGGTGTTAAGAGAAGTATCAAAATGAAAAAGTTAATGGAAAGAATAAAATGGAGTAAAATTCCTCTTCCTAAAGAGGATGAAGATGACGAAGAAGTCAAAGCTGAAAGTATGGAAAATAATTCGAAATTTATGTGGACAGGGTTGGTAAATAAAGAGAAACAAATATTTCAGACACAAGTTGAAAATTTATATTTCCTTTCTTGCCAAGACGAGGATGATTTTAGAAACAAAGCTGGAAATAAGTTCATTCTTTTGGACTATTGGAACGCTTCTCAACAGGTAAAAGAGAAAGTCTGAAAGCTTTTCTTACCCTTTCATTCTTCTCTCTTTTCCTCTTTGCTTGTTCGTGTGTATCATATTTCCTCTTTCCTTTTTCTCTCTTTACTTTACTAAACTTACCCTCTTTTTCCCCCTCCTCTCTTTTCTTAATTTTATCCCTAATATCTTTTACTTTCTTTTTTATTTCTTCCTTTGAATATCCTTGTTCTTCCAACTCTAACTTTAGTTCCATAATCTTAACTTCTACTTTTCTCCTTTCGTTATGTTCCAAGATTTGTTTATTGGGTTCTTTATTCAACTTCTCAAGTTGCCTTTTGTTTACTGGATTATCTCTGTCATATTTTCTTTTCTTCTCCTTTAAAATTGATAATTTTTTCGTATCAAGTGCAGCATAATTCTTTCTAACATATCCATTTGTCGATGTTCCTCTCACAGTTTTCACACCTATTCCATTATACATTTTCGATATAATTTAATTTGAACCATAGTTCACATATGATTTACGGATCAGAATATTTGAGTCACGGTTCTATTTATTATCAAAAGAATGTTGCAGCTCGTTGTGGAAGAAGAATTATCTTTTGCAGCACCAGAAGGTTTTAAGAGAGTAGATAATCTCCATATCTCATTAAGTAGGTGGAATGAATTTTCAAATACTGAAATTAAAGCTGCTGTGAAATGGTTTGAAGAAGAATTCGAGTTAATCGACCCAATTGTTGTTATCTTTGATATCTCGAAACCATGTTTGCTGAAAAGTGAAGACAGCGCAAAAGTATATCTTGCTGTTGAGGTGTTAGGAACTCCATTTGAAGGAAAGGATAAAGTTATTGTACTAATACGAAAATACGACAACTTTTTGAGAGGTCTAGGGAAACGAACATTTTTTAAAGATGCACGACCTCATGTTTCTTTTGCTTGGACAGATAATACATCTTGCTCGAAACTGCTGAATATTAAAGCAAAGCATAAAACAAAGTTTATTAAAATTGAGATATGTAAGACAGTTCTTATTATAGGTGGTAAAACTTATTATAAGCATTTGAGAAAACCCTAGCGATGGATTTACTTCAGTTTTGTATTATGAACTTGATAGAAAAGGAGTTGTAAAAAAACATCGCTTTCCTCCTTATATATGATACTATTTATATTCAATTTATACAGAGTTTCTTTTTAATCTTAGCTCAAAAGGTTCATTATTCAACTCTTTTGAGGAACATATATGGCAGACAGAATAAAATATTTACTTGATATGTTAAACATTTTACATTTTTCCTATCTTAGTTGGCTCATGCTGTAGTTTTAAGGTAATATTTCACATCTGAATACCTCTAAAACAAATAGTTGCACCTGAATATATTTGAGTATACCCATCTGCATATGCCAGTATAAGTACAGTATTCAAAAGAAGAAGCATAAATTTATGATTAATGAAGTTAAACATAGTCTCTCTACATACAATTTATTGTGTGAATAGAGCTGGAAAAAATTTTGAATGAAAAGATGATACAGAGAAGATTTTGTATTGGAAATATAGTTTATTTTGATGAAGGAAGAAATGTTAGTAAAATATATTGGAGTTCTGTACTATATACAATTTAATACAAAATAATACATAAAAGTGTATTATATATCCCAATATTTATTTTCTCTCTATTTATGCTGCTGTTTAACTCTTATTTGAAAATAGGCGCACAAAAGAAAATAAACGAGTCAAAAACTTGAGGAGTGAAAGCGTTGTACAAGTTAACCAAATAATCTTCAATAATTTTACTCGTATTTTAAAATAAACAATATGGTGCATAAAATACAGTTCAGTTTCTTACGTATCTTTCATAATCTACTAAAGGAAAAGAACTATTTATACTATAACTTGAAACAGAATAGTAAGAACTTGAATCAACAACTACAGTTTCACATTCGCATTCTATTGAAAAAGAGTTTGAGTCACTGGTTATTTTGAAAGCTAAATTTTCTAGAATTTAAATATGAAAAGATTTAACTAACAATGATAAATGAGCTGTGTTCTTCCAGAAAATTATCCTCACTTTCTTCACCTTTTTTTACACATCTTGCGCTTTCATTTTAGTTCTCTCTTCTTTTAACTTCAAAGCTCTTAAGTTTTTGCAGGGTTTTGAATCAATAATTGAATAAGATTTGTCTTTTTTCTAAAAATAATTGTATAAAAATGTTTAATCTGTTTATATTTCCAAAAATACAATGAATAATCAAAGTTAAACTCTGACTTTACAATAGTTACTAACCAGGAATATAGAGTTTCACTTTCTAGATCAAATTTTATAGCTATAACTTTTTCAAGTAACTGACAGGAAACCTCAGCAAAATACTAACTTGAGTTAAGTACTGTAAGTTGGTACTTTTGCTCCATGAAGAACAAGGAGTCAGACACTAAGCAGTCGAGTGTACGACTCCCTCCATACTGACTGTTTACACTTTACATAGTTATAACACAATATTACATTACCGCACAATTGGTGGAACTTTACATAATACATTTTTACTAATACATAAGCACCGGAAACAACAGATCGTAGAACCTCAATATCTCAACAACTACTAAGAGTTAGAAAACGTTACTTATATCATTTTAAAGCTCTTTTCAAGCTCTTTCAGTTTATTCAACTTACTATACGTATACTCATACACATATAGACGATACGGACAATCACTTGTCTAACTCAAGGTATTGAAGAAAAAAATATTCTGAATTTGTCTGGTAATCCAATATTAACTATATATTCATCCCGCCAAATAGAGAAGATAGATTATGATGAAAATATACTATTTAAAGTAATAACAGTCAGAAATCTTTTATTTAAATATGGTTCTTCATTCATAATATATTTCTAGGTTTCACTTCTTTGCTGTCCTGTTTCTGATTATACAACATCAGCTATATATGATAAGGAGAACTATGTAGAATAATAGCATTTTACTTTATATTACAAAATCAAGCATAAGGAATAGACTGGCCTCTGAATAATAACAATAAAAACTACATCTCACAAAATATAATAAACCTAACCAGTAAAATTGAAACTAATAGACAATCAACTTCAACAGCAATTTCTAAAAAGTGTTCTTCTTTTTCTGAATTGATTCATGCTCTTGCTAGGGCTCGGACTTGATTTATTCATATTTTATCACTAAAGAACATTGCTACATTTTTCTTACTAATTGTTTCTAATAATCTTCTATTCATTCTTATGGATTATTGGTAACCATTTGATCATTAATACAAGGAGGCCTCACAAGGCCCTGGGCCAAATAGCGAAAAACACTTTTTCATTTTTCCACCCTATGTAAACTTCCAAGAAGTACCCACATATCCCAAAAATAGCACATTACCATATTATTTACATGGGTTTTTACCAGTTTTCAAAGTTTCTCATACGGTGTGGAAACTCAGTAAGAAATTTTCGAGAATTTAAAAAGTGCCGCATTCCCCATCTCCTTTTTAATAATCAATTGCTAAGCAGATTGAAATCAGATTCTTTTGAAAAAAAACCTAAGTTCTTATTAATAATCACAATCAAAAGGATTACCAAATAAGCATTGTTAATTTTTATCAAACACGAGGCCTAACTCTTACTTATACTCCAAAGTACGCTGTTCAACCTTTGATGATAAAATGTACGAATTCTTTTTGACTTTCAAGACCTTTAAGAAAAGTTTTAGAGGCCTTGCCATAGCCAATAGTTGATATTTTTGATGCAAATTTAACTCCTATCAATTTTCTTTTGACTTTAATAAGAGTTTCTAAGTCGATGAAGCCGATCTTCAGCAATACAAGAAGTTGTAGCAGTAGCACGATATCAAAGAGTCGCATTTTCAAAATGAAATAGACAAGAATCCTTTCAAAAATGAGCTAAGTACTCTTTCTACTTCTAATACAGATTATTAAATTTACAATATTACGTTGATTGGAAACTGTGTTTATTCTTCAGAGGAGTAAGCGATGACTCTCTGTCACTTATTTACGATTTACTAGTGAAGAATATTAGGATAGATTAGTACTTATAGTAATGTCATGTCTCAAGATCCACAGTAGAAAGTGATGTTTAGCATTAATGGAATAGCTTTAACTGAATCCATAATTCTAAATTGTTGAAAAAAGATAATTTTGATTTTGTATAGAGAAGGAGGTGATGTTCTGACCTCTAATGAACGAAATATAAATGTAGAAATGGGTTAAGTGGGCGAGGTATAGCCGAACCTTTGTTGAGAGCCAAGTGGAGCTCTTTTGGGTAATAAGGGGCTTGTGTAAAATTGATATTTGATTAAAAGTAGTTGTATTTATAAGAAGTGGATATCATTGATAATTGGAGAAATCGGTGTTAATGTCATATTGGAATGTAACGGAAGAAAAAGTGATGACGTCTTTTGGTGAAATACAGTTATAGCAATGATCGAACGCGAGCTGTAGTTTGCTGAATATAGTTTTTATAGATAAGTTTTTTAAGCCTTAAGTAATTGACAGAAGAACTTTACAAGGGTTTTAGAAAAGCAAGAAGAAAAGGAAGTTAATAAGAATAAGAAGTTTGATTGAAAACTAGAAGTACTCAATGAAATGAATCTGATCAAACCACTTGAAACCTTATATGACACATAAATATATCCTATAAACATTCTTGTATAAAATATGTCGAAAACGGAATGTATGAAGTAAAAGATGCGAACACGACTTTGTCATACTTTCATAAGCATCATTTATGCTTTTCCAACCTTCGGTACATTGCAAAATACAATTCATATGTTTATTGAATGTCCTGAATATATTGTTTTTACGAATTTTAATAAAAAGTGTAAAGCTAGGATATCTAAGAACTTTATGCTATATTGAACACAAGTGTATGGGATGAAGCTGAATCAAAGGTTGAGTGGTTACCATGCAGATAAAGACGTTTACAGAATGATTGATTTTTGCAAGTTATTAATGCCATCTGATTAGGTTTTATTTTCAAAATTGATGGGTATATGAGCAGCAGCATTATTTACCTGAGGGATAATTGACTTAATGTATATTAAAATCTAGGTAACTTAGAGTGGACGATATTCCATTGCTGTATTTTGTCTTGCTTCAAGTTATGTGCTTGATACAGACTACAAACTTTGTCAGGGAAATGAGTGGTTGCTGAATTGTTGCAGAAGAAATTTTGCTATTATGCGGGAAGTAAAGGAGAGTTTGTTTCAAGAATCTTCATAACTTTAAATTTCATCGATGATATCACAAACCATGAGTCACAAAGGGGATACTCCTTACTTTGGCATAGTTATATCTTGAAGGTTTAGGATAAATTAGTACGGTATAAGCATGATTGTCATGAGTGGAGACTGGAGAGTGGGAGCCAAACCAAGGGGCTTATTTTATTTGAAGAAATCTCTGACAATTATATTCATTTTTAGAAACAAAGGATGGTAAATAAATCTTAGCTCGTACAAACAAATTATGTCTAAAAGAAGGGGGCTTATTCTACGAAACCCGGCATTGGCTATTATAAACTTGGGATTCTATGATCCTCGTTTTTCATATTCCCTGGAGACTCAAACCTTAAGATGCCAATGCCAAATAGAGTTTTCCATATGAAAGGTACAGATCCTAGTTTGGAGGTAATATGTCACCCATCTTCTTTGTTCATTTAAGGATGTTTCTTCAAGTTTTCTCTCCATTATATATATACATTTACAATGAAATTTTTAGTTTGTTGGCAATGGAAATTTTTATTAGAGTTCCTTGGGATATGAACTATGCACAGAACCAAATGTTTCACTATGCGGACAAGTACCTTAATCTCAAAAGAACTCTAGAACCCCCATTGACCCATGGAAAGTGTGAAAACCCAGCCTGTTTGGAGTTTTCGTCGGGAGGGGGTACACTTTAACTTTACTTGCTCAAATAATCAACGGCCAAAATATGTAAAATGTGTCTACACAGAAGATCAAACCCAATTTTTTCTCAAAGATAGAAGTTACACTCGCATTTTCATCACGCTTCATGATATTCAGTAGAATTTTTCTTTTATTCCTACAACTCGAAACAGAGGTTTCTTATGTTTCCTGTCTATTTTAGTAGTTGCCGAATAGATATCTAACAATTTTCTTCCTTATTGCCAATTGTCCCCAACCTTCAACCAGAACGCATACATTTTCAATAGGTATTATATGCGTTCTCAATACTAACCCAAGGTGTATCGCCACCAAAATCTCAATATATGCGTAAAGTTTCCAAACTTTGCATTTTTACAAATAATTTTACACTCCTATCTATAGTATGAGTTGAATAACAGACTGTGCTATTCCCGTTATTCTATTAAAATATCATATTTCTTATAAATTAATAAGGAATACAGGTGTCATTAAGTTTAAGTTCTCAATGTTAAGACTTCTTGAAATTTGATTGATTTCAAAACATCTAGAGCTTATCATGTGATTCTCATCACATTAAAACATCAGATCAGTAAATGAAATCCCCTTGCTCCATTAACACCTAGTAAAAACCAAAATTAAAGTCAGAAGCTTTTTAAGAACGAACAAAATTGAACGTAGTTTTAATTACATTCTAAATTAATTAGAGAACAGAACTAAGAACTAAGAAATAACAGCAAAAATGAATTTTGGTAATACCAAAGATAAGAAACGGGAAAATAAGAAAATGCCTCAACCCGCTAGACATTTTATTTAAGAAAATTTGAATAACAGGCGAGCCACACTGTGTGTTTCCACATTGACATATGTACTAAACGAGGTCTCTAACGCGTGAAAAAAATCACGAATATTACTAACTTTCGAAGCAAATTCTTAAAGAAATCAGAGGAAATAGCACAGAACTTAAACATAAATATATATCAGCTTCTTTAACTTGTTAAAAATCAACTGTATATCTAGATTATTATAGAGAAGAACACTAGTTTATTGAAGAAATGAATAAAAAAGAAACACGGGTCCGACATCAGGAAGGAAATAAATTCTTCAACAGTGCCGCCACCTTGGTTAGTAATTGCGAAGATAAATGCACACCAAAGATAAACTATGTTAGGTACCACAACATGTGTAAACAATCCTCAAATATTTAGAATATTTGGAGATGTGGGGTTTTGTTATCGGATGAAAATTCTCGATATATACATTCGTTTACCACATGTTACTAGGAATGAATCTTTACGGGGAAACAATCTAAATTATCATTGAAAAAAACTAGGAATATTTATTGAATATGCTAAGAATATACATTATAGCATTGAATTCTACATAAGATATCTTTTTATTTTAGTTTTTTAGCAATTATGAAACAAATTTATTAGCACCAAGCTAGGAAAAATGCTTCTCCATTCAGAATAATAGTAATCTTTAGATAGGTTTCTTCAAATAAGGAAGGTGTGTGGTTTTAGTATCTTTTAGAACCCTTTGAATATATTATCGAGTCAGGTTAAACACTTCGTATCCATCATAATTCCTGTACAAAAGAGCCACTACTATTCGCATTGAAGATGTGGTGAGCAGCATGAAAATCAAGACAAGAATACGAGGACAAATAGATTAACCACAAATGTGTCTAGCAACCAGATCATCAGGAAAATGTTTATTCCAACCTTGCGATAAATATAAGTTAAATACCTTGTCATAGTGAGAAACAGAGGCAGGTTCTTATGGGGAGAAATATGGGCGAGTTATTACGCTGAGGTGATGGTTCTATACCATCACTAAACCTATGTTTTGCATACACATATATAGTGATGTTAACTATCCACAATAACTTTGTTAAAATAAAAAGATGGAAAGATTTCAGAGAGCGAAAAGAGGTGCAGCATCTAATAATACAAATAAAGTTATTATAGATTAACCTAGCTTTTCTTAGCGTTTAGTAAATTGTATTGTGAAGCCAATAGGTTTACATTTTTTTTCTTAATATTGTTACAATTTTTATATTTTCTGCTGAATTCAATCATAGAGAGGTGGAACAAAACTGAAACTACAGTTCACAATAAAATATTGTATACAGTGAGCTTCAATGAGTTAGCCTGAAGTTTTGAATGCTATGCAAAAATGCTATGCTATTGAAAATGTGCTTCAAACACATCTTAAATATATAATTTATTATTTTTCTTACTTGACGAATCCATGTGTTTGGGGTAGCATACAGATTAAGGTGATATATTAAACTCTAAATAAACTAAAAAGTAGATACCCAAAAATCATGCGTAAACTAATTATTTAATAATTCTTGAGTTACAACATCGGGGATCTTATTTGGAAGCTAGATGCTTCTATCTCTAATTATTTACTTGCATGCTGATCGTACCGTGTTAAGCGTATAGATAATCCTTAAATAGTAGAAGAGAACTCTTAGAAAAATGTTCTATACATAGATAAGCTCTCCAGGTAGTTGCCTATATTGTGAGCTATTTCCAACTTTTAGTGACCCTAAAGTTAGCTAAAGGAAGTACCTATTGCTTAGTACCCCTAATTTGATGTGACCTCCATTGGCCTTCTCCAAAATCAATTCTCATTTCTATACCAGCATCATTTAGGACTTAGCAGTTCCTATTCTTCATTATCTCGAAACTCCGATGTAAAACGACAATTTTAAAGTAATCTCGTTTTAACTAGTATTTACTTAATCTAGTTTTTAAATAGAATATTTCCAGTTGAGAACTTCTCATAGTTGAAATTTGGTACAAATTACTTATTTTACTTCCATAACGTATTAATATTGCATGTTCAAAGGGAATGAATTCTCCAATAGTTAATAAACTGCGAGTAAAATGGAAAAAAACTGACCCAAAAGCTAAAACGGGGGTTAACTTAAGCTAGTGCTAGTGTATTTATAATTAAATATTAAATCAAGCTGCAATGACCAAAGAATTGTACCCAAAGACACAAATTCAATAATTTCATGTGACGAATAAATAATCAGCACCTGATGGTAGCTTCCAAAAAAAGTCTGAGCAGAGTACCAACCAATGAAAGCCTGTAAATTTCTACATAGACTCCTTATTACTCAGTCAATAAGCTATGTTACACCGATATTGGCATGTGTGGTCTGCATCAATTTGATTTTGCTATCATTGGTAACATAAAGGCCACCTAACGCAGGTGCTCCAGTGTAAATTTCAGTTATATCTTCGAAATATTCGGGTATTTTCTTTGAATTAATGAAAAAAAAATCCATTTTATTGGTGAGATGCGTTTTTTACTGTGTTTCTCATCATTCCGTACTCACTAGCAATTTTTTTCAATAATCTTTCCTACATCTGTCCTTGGTTAGTGGTGTACTTCTTCTTTGGTGTTGGCTCACCAAATTTAGAAGTTAGCTAAGTTATTTGGACATTAAGCATTCTAAAACTTTAAGTTTTTATTTCACATTATTTAAACAACAATCTTTTCAAAAGGTTGTCAGCTTCAATGAATAACACAGGAAAAAATAGGGAGGAAAATTCTATGCTTTCAAAAAGTAACAGTAATTGTTGCAGGCAAAAACTGAGAGGATTCGGTGTGAAAAATTCTGCAAAAAGACTTTTCCGATTTTCAGATTTTCCGATTTTCCGATTTTCCGATTTTCCGATTTTCCGATTGTTCATTAATTTTTTCTTGAGGCGAGTCATTCAGTCGGCGTTGGTAAGCAATTTAGCTATATTAACAAGCTCTGCTGCAAAGTATGTACATATTAATTAACTGGAACTGTTTTCCCTTGTTTTCTGATTTTCCCAGTGACGCAATTGGATAGCGTGTTAGACTTCTAATCTAAAAGTTGTGGGTTCGAGTCCCATCTGGGAAAGCTTTATATAAGTTTTTCTACATCCAGCTAGGAATACTCATTGTAGAAAAAAAAATAATGAATACTTAATCAAAGCTAAAGTGGAATATTGAAGGGTATTATTTTTCTAAATGCAAAGGGATTTTAACAAAGTAGTGCATTTCTTCAAGTTAGAATTAGAAATTCTAATTTAGTCTGTGCGTTGTGCAAAGCATGGATCACGAACCAATCGGAATAATAAATAAACTCATGTTATAAATTAGAGAGTTGAAAGGTGCTTAACACTTTTTACCTGTTGCCCATATTCCTTTGCAAGTTTAGAAATAGTTTTGAACTTTGGATTATCAGCTGTCTTGATTAGAGCAAACAAGACACTTTCAACCGAGGTTAAAAAACACCCGGCATTTTGAAGGCGACTCAAAGCAGTTGCTCTATCAAATTGTCTTTGACTTGACACTCCATCAACCAAAAGATGCACCTCATATCCCATATTAAGCAAATCAAGTGACGTTTGAAAGACACAAACATGTGTTTCAAGTCCAAAAAGCACAACAGATTTTCTATTCAAGCTCTTCAGATGATCCATTACCTCCGGTGTAGCCATAGAAAACAATTGTTTGGAAAATACCTTAGTATTTTTTAGCTCATTTACTTTTAGTTCCTCACAAGTTGTTCCTAATCTGTTGGGATTTTGCTCAGTTACAACAACGGGAATGTCCAAAGCTTCTGCAGCTGATACAGCAGTTTGACTTGTTTTTAACATATGATCGAAGTTGTAAATTAGAGGGCGAAAGACACCTAAAGTGCTAAACATAAAGATAGGTTACTTTGAATATCGCATACCATAAATAATGTGCTTTCAATGTTTAATCTTCCTATCTTGTTCATCTTTCTAATTTGGATCTCTCTTAATCAAAAACAACGGTGCATTACCGTGTTTCTTAAGTTATTTCTATGGACTTCGATATCAAGAAACAGCCAAAACATCCAGAGTTAAAACGTACAGAACAGCTCATTGACACATTGTTTGACAAATTTTATTGGAGAAAGGTTTGTACCACTCTTTCTGTCTGTGAAAACAATATAAACCGTGGAGAAAAAATTATATCCCAAGAGGAAATCCGAAGAAAACAACAACAATTTATAAAAAGTGGCTTCTTCAAACTCCAAGTAGACTGCGCAACTGAATTAAACCCCAACATAGAATCCTTAGTAAGAAAACTAGCGGATTCCATTGTTACTCTTATAAGATATGAGTATCCCCCAACTTTTATATTTCTCTTTGACGAAGTTTGGGAAATCATCCTTTCTATGTCTTCATCTCTTTCAAAAATCTCTGCAGGAAATAGTTTTGTGGGCGATGTTTATGCTTGGTTTGTAGATCCAAAATTGAAACAAAGAGGTTGGGGACCACATAGAGATAGAATGGGGTCTGACCATACAAGTTTTTCACAACAGAAAATTCCAAAACTATCTACAACTTGGTTAGCACTTACAGAAGCTACTCCTCTTAACTCGTGTCTTTATGTTGTACCTGCTGAACTTGATCCTTTTTATTATGAACAAGATTTACCAAATGTTGATCCTTTGGAAAGGATATTTAAGGGAAAAGTTGATAACTATCAAAGAATAAAATGTTTGCCTTGTGAACCAGGTTCAATGTGGCATTTTTCACACAAAATAATTCATTGGGGTTCAAGTGCAATTTGTTCAAACATCGCTCAAGATGAAATAGATGAAGAAATTAAACCAAGAATAGCACTGTCCTGGGTTATTGGCGACCCTTCATTTGAAAAACCAGCTTTTGAGTTTAAAGGAATGCCTTCTTTGGAACAAAGACTTGGATTAGTTTGTGGACAGTTAATAAATTATTCAGGTCAAACAGGTTTAAAAAAAGGAGATAGAGATTTTTATTTCCGTATTTTTAGGAGAGTTACTGGAAACAAATTAAATAACTTTACAGAAGAATTCGTCGATAAGACTAAGTTTTTGTATTTTATGCGCCCGCCACCAAAAAGAGTTGAACTCAAAAAGAAAAACCTAGAAAAAGTTGAAATAATAAAAGCAACTGAAGAAGATAATAAAGTGTTTACTGGTATGAAAGATATATTCCAAACAGATTACGATTCAACAAGTAGCGAAGAATAGATCACAAAACTTTTTTCATTATTTTCATAAATTCTAACTTATAGACAATACTTTGTATTCTAACTTATTTTTATATAATTAGTTCAACAAAGTTGTGTTGAATAATTCTGAGTATACAACTGCTTCATAATCTCTCAATAAACAGTTCATATATTTTTCTTCATCATGTAACATATCTAGATATTCCATATGTTTACGTTTATGTTCACGAACATTTGAAGGCAAAGGTGGAAAGATTCTTTCAAAATGTCCTTTTCTGTACAACTCTTCACAACTTTTTTCTATAATTACTCTTTCGTTATCTAACAAATCACTTACTGATAGTTTTCTCTCTGTTTTTCCTGATCCTTTACTTTTTGTTGATAGAATAGATCTATGAGTATATTTTCTTTTTCTATTCTTCTCTCTTTCACTTTTTATTTTATTACTTACTTTTGATACTAAACTATTCGTTTCAAATAAACTTCTTGTTGTATTATGTTTTTCAACTTCATATCTTTCCTCTTCTTTAAAAAACGTTTGCTTATTAAATGATTCCGTATATGGAACTCCTATTAAATACATAACATCACAAAGCATTTGTGTTTTTAAGTTTAAAGCTTCTTTTACTTTTTCTTTTGGTGTATTAGTTGCTGGACCTGTTGCCAAAGATGGAGAGAGATTAACTTCTAAAAGCCAAGGAGTTAACTCTTCATCAATCAAAACATCAAAACCCAATAATTCAAAACAGGTTTCTTCTTTACTTTGAAACCTTGAACCAAGTGAATTAGAATCTTTTCTTGCTAAAGAAGTTCCAGCCAAACAAGTTTTTACTACTAAGTCTTTAATTCTATCCCACATAAACTCTACTGTTTCTTCACCATGACTCTGCGATAAAGTTCTGAATAAAGAAGATAATAATCTAGTTGAATTTCTTGTATTTTTTGACACATTTGTCAAATGGGCCCTTGAATCTTGATTTGTAGATTTAACATCTTTTGAAACTGGAAGATAATATTCTTTACTACAAAATCTAACAATACCTTCAGGATAAATATAAACTCTCAGAGGATGAAAAGAAGTAACTAATACATAAAGTCTCAAGTCAAATTTTTTTCCATCAAGTAAATAAGGTTTATGAATATATGTTTGCATAACAGTTTTTTGTGTACTAAACTTCTGTTTTCTCACTTGTTCAGCAATATTTTTTTTTGGTAATATTCTTATTCCAGCTCCTTTGGTAGATGCAGCTGGTTTACTAATAAAATATTCAACTTTGGTTGTTTTCAAATATGTTCTAAATTTATCTATTTCTTCTGGTAAACGAAAAGTTTCAGGAACAAAATGAAACACATTCTTAAACTCCAGTTGAACAGATTTGAACTTTTGACAAAAATCTTTAAGCGTTTTAATTAAAGAGTCTTTTCTGGTTAAGTTAAGAGACCCAGGTATATGATTAAACTTTTGATGCGTTCTTAGTTGGTAAAACAACTGTACTTTATCTTTTGGATGTTTTGCCCAAATCACAGAACAAGTTCTATTCTGCAGTAGATTTTCATCATAAATAACTTTAAGAAGTCCTGCTGCTGACATTACGTGATCCAAGCAAAGTCTGTTGAAATGACAAGTCCATGTTAAGGGGGCGCTGGGGTGTTTAACTGTAGGAGAATACTTCGGATCAGGATCACTGATTTGGTGTCTCTTCAAACCAATAAAATTAGGATATTCAAACCAGATAATAGGTCCAGAATCAAATTCAACAACCTTAACTGGACATGATACAACACTTTGATTAAGATGGTCCAAGAATGACATCTCTTTTCCGTTCGTTTTTTATTTACTCTTCGATAAAATCACGATTCCAGAACGAGAATAGCTTTGTACTATATGGCCAAACTAGCATCTATTCAGTGCAATTTCTGTATCAAATCTTAGGCATAGGAAATAATGTAGAAAAGAATTATTCTTGATAACATTTACCTAATTGCACATATGAAAGGTTATCCAGGGTTGCAAACTTTTAGAAACAGAGCTTAAAAATAAATTTTACCTGTTCCGGTGGCATTCCAATCGTTCACTCTAAAAATAAAATCCTGCAAGGGCATAAAGAACAAAGGTGAAAGCTAGCCAAACTAAAGTAGAATCGAAGAAGTTGCAGGTGTAATCAAGCCCATATAGAGGGTATATATGTGGGATCCTGGAAAAACAAATGGAAAACAAAAACAGCATATTCCCCTTTTTTTCTAGAAACCAAGAACTGAACCTATGATACAACTGACAAAACAAGAAGAGTGCAGGCACCAAGCAAATGGTATCCAAAAACGGCACGAAACCGCACGAAACACAAATCAAGTCAACATAACAAAAACAAAAAATCAGTTTTCTGTAGTAAGTCACAACCAGGAAACAATACCTTACGTACCTCGTCAAATATTGGATTCAAACCGAAATATAACACAGTAAGAATAGCAAAATGAAGGAACGATAATGCGTTAGATCTGACACCAGAAAAATATTTTGACGTAGTACACGTGACACATGCTGTAGCAGTAGCCGAAATGTCGTAGAATTGGGATTTAATGAGCTTCAATCTTTCTTTTTCTTCCTTTATGCTGTTTCTCTTCTCTTTGGTTAGAAACTTTCCAGAATCAGCTGTTCAGTCAAGTGATTGCAAATGAATTTAGCTAATGCATTTATCTGAAGATGCTAGGAAAATAATGAAGGGAACAGAAATTAGGTATCTGTCCTTGTTGGAACCTAACACAAATATCATCATCATCAGCTTTCGGTTGTGGTCCACCAAGTAGTTTCCCAACTATATAGACGTTGGAAAAAACAAGAGTAATGATTCTCGTATTTGGGTTTAAGATCATTATTCAGCATCTAAAGTACAGTTCATGAGGTCAGAAAAAGTAAAACAGAAAATGTTTGTATTGATTATTGAAAGGAAAAGAAGTAATAGCTCTACTTGAAAACTTTATTCGGCAACATGTGGATAAGTTCATGCCAATATACCAGTGGTGGTATTATGGGGTTACTGTTAAAGTGGAATTAATGTATGGTTTCAGGTTACACATCTACCAGGACCAAAACTGCACTATTATAGCACCTGTTTTAGTAAAAACGAAACTGAACCACTTGTTTATGTCTAGGGAGCAGTGAAAGTCTCGCGGGGCTTAGCACCAAACCTTGGTGGCTAAACCGTTACACCAAAATCCCATATTATATGCCATCCTCTGGTTTTCACTTATTCTATTAGTAGTTGGAAAACTCCAAAATGATTGGCCTTGTTCCGTTTATTCTATGACTGCAGTCATGAATTTCCAAATGAAGCAAAGCTTATTCTTGTCAGAATAACAAAGGGAATGTATATTACCGGTTTTCTAAAGAAAGAGAAAAACCACTGCTAGTTACAATAATAATAATGGATTCTAAGGAAAATTTTCGGCAGTTACATGCAACATTATAGAGTCTACTAAACTCTAACTAAGTAATGGAAGCATATAAAGGTTAATAGAAAAACTCAATATATCAAATTGAAGATCATGACAACAAGAATCCTGAAAGCAATTCAATAAAAGGTGAAAAACTTAAAGCTTTTCAATATCAAACAAACTCACGCGAAGTTAATCTTAAATTCATTAGAAATACCTCCATGAAGACTCTATTTTTTATTCGAGAAAGATGCTCTTGAATCTATATCGACAGACGTACTAGCATTAGATTTAGTCTAGATGGTTTTACTGCACAGGATTGTCTAGAACTTATTCAACTGAAGCTTGTATTTATATGGGAGGAAAAACATATCTTCTTGAAATCATGTAATTTGCGTTTATTATAAAGGTATACATCTGTAAAAGGGTAGGTTGCGTAATTATTTGATGTTTGCTGAGTCGGCTATTCAGGTTTTAGATATTATTGGTGAATTCTAGTAATAGCAATGTCATTAATTAGAGTTTTCCTTTCGCGGTGCTAAATATTCTGCAATAATGGAAACATTTCATCTTTCTTACAATTAATTTGACTCTTCTGCATTATAGCGTGTTCAAGTGTTTTCATTTATAGTACATAGACACGTGCTCCTTTTCTGTCAGGAAAATATCATCATCTACATTTTAAACGTCCCGCCGAAGCTACTTAATGCTAACTCTATCTGAAAGGATATCAATGATCATATAATAATCTTGGGCCTACTCAAAACTTATTTCAAGTTTTCATATGATTGAGACATAACCAAAAAAAATTACCGGCTTCTACCTAAAGGTGCCTAGCTTTGAGGATTGTTCATTTGCATTTGCGAGGAGCTGGGTCTCATTTTGTGTTTGGCAATGACTAAAGCATATTAAACAGGAAATTGGCTTTCAGTTTTTGAATAAGCAAAGCTATCTTGAAAAGCTACCTGAGTTCTTGCTGTTATCCCTATTACAAATCATATGCTCAGGCGCAGAACTTGCAGCTTCTATATTGATTAATCTTAATGTAAAAGGTGGAAAGACATAAATATGATAAACAAGTGGATATATCATAAAGGAGAGCTCATATAAGAAGGACTACACCAAACAAGCCGAAAACCAATATTAACAACTCAAGTTGATCCTTGTTTTCCCCAATTGCTCAAGTTTAACATAGAACATATTGCTACGTAGCCTTCAAATTTCTTAAACAGGCATAAGAAAATATGAATAAAGTACATGGGTAGATTGTCATAGAAATTAAACTTATTTGACATATATGGTACAATATCTTTTAATTCGCCAACGAAGCACTGCAAACCTCTTATTTAGGTTTCAGATTTGAGCAGATGTCCAGTGAAGGAATTTTTCTAATGTTCTATATCAACATCTTGCAGCAATAAGTTTATTGGAGAGCATTAAACTTTCCTTAAGCCAAAACACCAGTATAAGACTGTAAAGAGATAGAGTCTTGCTGAGACATATCGAGAAACATTAGTGAGAAACAGAGAAAGGATTTTCATGACTGTGCTCAACTTAGACAACATGATTTATAGTATTGCTCTCAAAATAAAGTATTAGCTTAGATACAGTACAAGACTCAATCTTATTTTCTTTTCTTATTCTAGGCTTCTTGGATCTAGCGATGTGGTCTTGGACTCGTCTACTCTACTTTATCTAGACACACGAGGAAATATTTTGTTAACAGTGTTTGTTTGGCCATAGTAAGCACACCTTGGCCAAATTATTTCAAGAATACAATGATAGCATAAAATATGTCTTGAAAAGGTTGTTTCTTGAAAATGTGTCAATGGAGTAACTTAGAGCCAAAAAATATCAAGATTCATATGTTTTTTTTAGTGCTAAGCACGAGGGACTATAGTAGAAGGCTAAACTTAAAATTTAGCGTTTTTTTCAAGAGAGTAAATTCTAATAATGAAAAATTGGAACGATTATGAAGATTTGCATCTATATGATAAGCGGGGAAATAATGAAACCCTTGAAAATCTGTATCTATCTGGCTCAACTAAATTAATATTAATCTAGTAGAGCAAAATACGGCAAACACTAACAATGAACCGTCAATCGGTTGAAGATACTCAGGACATATGGTTTAAGAAGAAATCCAGCACCTTCGTTATAATATTTTTACACAAGAAATACTGCGAACATAAGAAGGTATCTAACATGTCAAAATTTCCCATCTTTCATTTACGAACTAAAAGAATTATTTTTTCGCGACTGTGTAAATCTAGTAGAACTCACATTGTAGCTAAGAAGAGAGAGTCACAGAAGATTTTTACGCTCAGCAAAGCATCATCTTGTTGAAACACATACGGGTAAATAAGCAACTTCATCTTTCTCGTTAATAAAGGCATCGTAGACATGACGACATGTGGGATATATAGAATACTCATGCCCAGCACTCAATAGTATGAACAAAACCCTCCTGACTCATACTACGCTCATTAATGTATGTTATATCTGGATCATTCACCAAAGAAATGGAGGATACCCGGTCTAAAACCCTTAGTGGTGTTGTGAAAGGATTTGATTTGACATGTTGATAATTTATGAGTAATTTTTATGTTCATATTTTTCTTAATGAATGTTTCTAATAATTCTCCTATTATAATTGGCGATTATGGATAATTAGAATAAAATAAAAATCATTTCAAACGAATTACAGCTCAGGTTTTCTTATTTCTAATCAGAATCAAAACAAATATCAAATAATTAGGGATGCATTTTATCTAATCCGATGCCTAGTTATGACTAGGGGTATAAACTGAGTCCTCATAGAGAACTCATTAGGCCTCTTAAGAAAACTTTTGAGTGACTAGATATGTCAGAGTAAGTGCCGATATCAATCTGACTGAACAATGAGTTTGGTATAAGGATTACATTCATGAATTGACAGAAGATTTATGTGAGTATTAAAAGAGCAACTCATTGAGAAATAATAATTTCAGATCTCCAATTCTAGAATCCACTTAATTTTCAAAACCTTAATTTGAGTGAATTTAAATTAGCTGATGATCAATCTCTCAAAGAGAACTTTCTCTCAGTCTATATGCCTAGTTATGATTAATTCTTCTAACAATTACCTACATGTGTAAGTGTTCTTCCTCTGCAGAATGAAGAAAACTGAAGAGAGATATTACAGCAAGATATCGAACAGAGAATTTTAACCGGTGGTTGTCCTGTGGTATATATTTTAGATTGATAGCTGAAGCTAAAAGACTATAAAGGTTTACCAACCAGCTTAATATAGCTGATCTCTAAGTCATCGACCCTCTTTCGTCGCTTTATTTTTTCTTGCTTCTGTTCAGAAGAGCACCAATAGAGCTAGATATGAGCTCTAGTTACAATAATGTGTTTTCATATATAGTTTATGTAAAACTTAATTTTTGTCTTCTATTTCTAATATATACCAAAATGAAACTATATTATTATTATTAATACATACCTGATGACATAAGGGATGGAAACAGACGCAGTTTTTCAAGCTTTCCAGTGTATATAATGCCATGACAACTGAAGTCGTATTTTAAAATAAAACTATTTATTTAAAATACGTGAATACTTCAAAAACGGAAAAGAGGCTGAAAACAGTCTTACTGATCTGAACGAACCAAACATTAATTCGTTCAAGAGTTAGTAGATACCAATGTTACGATGATACAGGGTTATATCTAATGAGACATCCCTCCAAGAACTAGACATTTTCTTTTCCCGAGAAGCAAAGATGCTTGAACCACTATCGTCTTATTTACACAGGGCACACGTTTCCAATTAATTTGCACTCTGGGTTCCAAAGTGTATTATCCATTGACTCTCTGAATAATAGTCTTTTTTTTAGCCTATTATTTCAGTACGAATACATAAAAACTAAAGAGACTATTTTCAAAAAATTAACACAGGTATCTTAAACTTAGTTCCAAATTGCCTTGCAAGAGAAAGGTGGTACTCCATGCTCCATTTTTTACCATCATTCTTAGTGTAGCACTCCTAACCAGAGAATAATGCTGTTAAGCAAGATGCTTCATTTCAAAATAGAAAGCAGTGTGAAGCAGATTGTAGTGAGCACTTAATCAGCTCATTGAAACAAATGGAAAACAGCTTAGCTTCTGATTATTTGAATCTTCAGCATTTGCAATTGTCTTGATGAATTTATATATCGCAGAAGACTGATGCATTTCTGTTTTTAACTTCGCCATATTGAGAATTGAATAACCTAAGGCAGTTTTTTTACGAAGAATAATATTCACTCTTCTTCTATATTCTTCTCTCTTGTTTTTCAAGGCTTGTTTATAATTTTCTTCTTCCTTTAACTCTTTCAGTCTATGAATACCAGATATAAGGTTAGAAACAGATTTAGTTTTGTTTTTCTGTTTTCGATATATTTCCGACAAAGAAAAGATTCTTCTTTGATACTTCTCAAGAAGCAAACTCAAAACTTTTGTGTTTTTCTCATATTCTTCAAAAAGTTTGGAGTATGATGACATTCTTTCCCCTTTCTTCAGTTTTACAACGGGTTTATCAATTTTTTTCTTTTCAAGTTTCTCTCTTAGCATTCTAATTTCTTGATAGGTTGAATTATAATCCTGCCCTATTATATTTTCTCTTTCTATCGAAGTTTTCTTTTTCCGGTCCAACACGATAATTTCTGCGTTTTCGTCCTCAATAATATCGACAGTACGACATAAATCTTCATCAACAGGCACTTCGTACCATGTTAATTTAGTTTTTACAACTTTAACCCTGTTTAAAACTAAATCCATAAATACCGAACAAAATAAATTTTCAGCTGCAAAAACTTCAGTCATCCATTTTAGATTTTCTGAATCAGGTTCAAATCTACTCAAATAGGAGTTAAACTCTTTTTTATTGAAACCTAACCATCCAAGGTCAATAATAACTATATCAAGATAAAACCTTACCTTTTCATAGAGAGATTCTACTAGCTGGTCAGATAATGAGGGAGATATTAGTATATTCAATAAAGCTTTATGAACAGATATTTTTTTTCGTAAACTCGTTGCTTCAAGTGAACGATCATCATCTAGTCTGCGAATAAGTTGATAAGCCTCTTGAACAAGTTTGACATCTAGTTGAAACCGAGATAGAATATCTCTTACCACTGACAGTTTTCTTTGAATAACCCCTTCCTTTGCGGTAGTTAGCAAATAAATAACATACTTTTTCCTGTCTTGTTTTCGGAAGCAGCAGCTCTGTAGCAATAATCCCTTCTCTGAATATTCTATTTTTTCTCTTACATCTAAAGAAGTGAAGTCTTGGTTTTCTTCATCTAGTAGTAAAGATGGTAGCTTCTGACTAATAGAGGTTTCGCCAAAAGAGGTTTCACTGATTCTATTTTGATGCATTACTGCATAAGACTTTAAACTCTTAGGAGTTTTACCTATTGCAACTTTTGGAGTCAAATCCTGTATATTCGTATTTATGGATTTCTTCAGTGATTTACTAGTGGATATATTTTGTTCCTTTTGTACCTTAGGTTCAAGAAGAAATTTATTCAAAGTCAATGTTTTCCTGACAGATCTCTCAACTTCCAGATATTTCTTGTTATTAGAGGTTTTCTTAGGTTTCTCAAGTAATATCTTCTTGCATAAACACTTTTCAAAATGAAGATGAAGTTGAGAAAAGCAAATCAACCCACATGAAACCTTACTGCTAATAGAATCTATTAGGTTTATATTTCTCATCTCATGCAGATTCCATTGGAGAATCTGGGTACCATCTAGACAAACTAGAGTAACCTCTATAATCTTTGGGCTCGTACATTCAAGGTTACGAATGATAAAAATACCTGAGTATCCATCAACTCTCACTTTAGTCTTTGATAAACAAACTTCATATGGACATAATACTTTTCTATTACAACAAAGTTTATTATGCTCATTCAAGTCAATATATTTTAACTTCATCCCACAAAGCTCACAATCAATAACTCTATTTAAACAATCTTCACTTATATGATGCCGCCAATTTGCTTTTGATATTGGTTTTCCACAAGACATAGGACATTTTCTTAATTTTGAATTGCAAACAATTTCATGAACTGAGGGTAAAAGTTTTTGTACTGTATAGTCTTTTCTACAATAGATACAAGTATAAGACCCCTGTATCCCAACAAAAGGACAATCCAAGACATCAACAGTTCTTTTGTTACACTTGAAGCCCTTCTTTTGTATACAATGTTTTTTAATGTGAACCTTCATAGATTCAACTTTTCCTTTGTACGAACAGCCTTTCAAAACATTTGGACAATATGCTTTTCGTTTTGGACAATGTTTTCTTTGATGACTATCATGAAAGTTATATTTCAAATATTTTCCACAACCAAGTGTACAAAATATTTTTCGAAAAGAACAATCATATTTCTCATGCGCTTCAAATTCTGATAAAGTCAAAGACTTCCCGCACCCTTTCCTGCAAAAATATCTTAGTAAATTATCTTTCCTTTTTGCCTCATTAAGCTCAAGAGTCTCAATTTGGTTTAACACTGAGAAAATAATAATTTTCATTTTATCACACTTTACTTTCCCTAATTTGTAAAACTCTATTGGTGAGAGTGTTTTCTCTACTTTTGTGGATAGAGCAATATATAGTTGATGATATCCATATTTAGATATATAGTGTTTACTTAATAGTTCAAAAGATTCTGTGCAGCTATTCAATATACATTCTATAAAAACACTTTTAATCACCATTGGTTTTGTTTTAGCAGTAGCAAAAACAAAGAAACCAAACTCTATATTATTCAAGAAATCCTCTTTAAGTAACATCAAAACATATTGAGTCATATTACAAGCAGAAATATATGTATAGACAGTATGTTGAAAACGTAGATCAAACCTTGACAGAGAGCTTTCACAACCTTTTTCAATAAGTACAATATTTTTTAAGAATGAACAATCACCATAAATACAACACCATAAAGAAAGATTATTTGGAAATTTATTAGATTCTGTGAAATTTGATATATTTATATCTAGAAAATGAGATACATTGGGAGCTTCTACTTGAAGCAATTTACAAGTTGACATAAATTCATTCTTCTTTTCATTGAAACTTCGTTTAAAATGACAATTTGAAATGCCATAAAAAAGTTTTTTGAGATCCATTGAGGAAGCTTGAGACTGAAATGAGTCTTGAAGCAATAACATGAAGTTCTTTCTAATGTTTACATGTGCATGAAAATATTTTTCAAGTTCTTCATGTTTCTTTAACAAAGTATTGTGTTCTGCCTCATCTAATCTTTCCCCTTCAATCTTTTCTGTGAGCAAGAAAAAAAAAATATCACGGATACATTTTGAACCTACACGATTCGCCCAGTCAAAAGCTGTGTTTCCCCATTTATCCTTTTCATAAAGGTTTACATCTGTGCTCTTGAGTAAGAAAGACACATCTTCAATATCTTCGCGATAAATAGATTTCTGTAATTCTGTATACCCTTTATTACTGTTAGAGCCTAAGTTCCGGAATAAAATGCCTGTTCTCATTTGAAATAGAAGTGTAAGCTTAGCAATTGAATTTAACTAAACATAATTTCCCGCTCTAGAGTTCTAGCAGTTTTTGCTTCTCGAAGGCACAGTAATACCATATTGAAAAGCAAATTTTAATAGAGACAACCTAAACGATGAAATTATTGGTATTGCTTGCAGAAAGATTCATATGATATCACAAATATTTAATATGCTGCAAAACTGCACAGTTTATTAGAACAGTTAATTTTTTTCCCAATTGAACCCGTGGTTTTCTCACTCATATAAGCAAAAGTTTTGACCATTATACCTATGCCTGGTTTACAACTACCTGAGCGAAACGATTGTGTTATCTATAACCAGACCATCAAAATATGATTTAAAAATATTTTTGCTTAAGGTTTTTTTGATATTTAACATTTAACATGGTATGATATCTTTTCTGTTTCTTAGTTTTTGCACTAGCTAGTAAATATTTTGATTTTAAGAGTCAAGTGTATTAACCCTGGATACATACTCAGGAGAGAACAACTAATATTCACAGCATTTC
Organism: Labyrinthula sp. Ha; assembly: GCA_015227615.1. Taxonomy (NCBI): domain Eukaryota; class Bigyra; order Labyrinthulida; family Labyrinthulaceae; genus Labyrinthula; species Labyrinthula sp. Ha. The sequence goes on along the minus strand of JAALGZ010000018.1, from coordinate 616,970 downwards.
TCTTTTTATTACCAGTTTTCTAGTGCATCTTACATGGTTTTCTCTAATTTTTGAGCTCTGAAGACGAAATAGGCAGTACATATCTTGACTTTAGAAGAAACGGGAATGAATGTTCTGTCGTAATGCTCTTACAACTCTAAGTTAACCGCGTTGTGCGATTATCAACTTTCATAATATGCGTATTATATTAGGTTTAAATAGAATAAATAAAGGAACTCCTATATATCCTCCTCATTAATACTCACTTCAACCTATCTCCTTTGAACAGGGAGCGAAAAGAGTGGTAGAAATAGCACCAATTTACCTTAGACTGATTTTAGAGCCTCCGATACATTGTCTAAGTACTTTAATTATATACCCAATAATACGAGTTATAAAAGTTTATTCTTTGGTTACCTACGTCTAATTTATTCTAAAAAAATCAACTATTCTTCACTGCTATTTGTTTTGTACTCTAACTCAAGTCTTGATAAAATAGACTTGGCAACTATTTCAGAAGGAAACGCTATATCACCTCGAAACTATTTCTTCACGTTACCAATTGTTTTTCTGGAACGAACCGAATATATGCACGAGGGTGCTCATTACTAGTAGAAACTATTACTAAGTTGCCATAGTAAATATCCCAGAAAAATAGTTATATGCCAATTCAAAAACATTTTAGTTTATCTTCTATTGGTTAGTCTGGACCAAATTGTGCTCGCCGAAGGTAAAAGCAAGAGCTGGAAAAATTAAACTATGGTGTCAGAATAAAGAGGGTGTTATCACGCTGCTCCTACTGGATAAAAGTACAAGTAGTATGATATATACTTCACAAATTTATGGAACCAATAAATACGCAGAAACATTGCCGAAATGTCTGTACAAAGCCACATTTAAAACGAGATATATCTGGCTCCACTGTCGTTAAAACTAAGTTTTAAACATACTTCATTATAACTCTCTACGGTAAATGAGTGTATTGCGTAGGTACAAATCTCGCACTTAGAGCCCATCGACGTTGAAATGTACCATTCAGTGCCACGAGTACAGACATGAGTTGTAGTTTCTGAAATACATTTTTCTATTTCAGACCTGGATAGATCTCTCATCAGGATCGAGGATTTTTACTTGGCACTTTTTCTATAACTCTGTTACTATTCGTTCATCTTGAATAAATTGCACCAGAATAATTTGCTTCTTGTTCTCCCAGAGAACAATGAGATTTTTTTGGGGAGTTTGAGTATAATAAAGTAAGAGTGTTTTTATTATGATAAATACTATCAAAGAACTAGAAAGCAATATTTCAGTAAAAATCAATATGAACTAATGAAGAAATTTACTAAGTAATTGCTGTTTAATTAGACTTCATGTTCAGAGATGATACTAGATGAGCAAAAAAATAAATTTTCGCTGTGAAATTGCGATAGGACAGTTGTATATGTCCTTCAGAAAGTAAATTCTACTACAAACGCTTCATGAGTTTAGTGTTCCATGGCAAGACTTTCAGAGATCATCACTTATGAACCTCCCACCAGAGCATCCATCCTTCATTACCAGCATGTTAACGCATCAAGCTATCTTCGAAGATAGTGTTTGATCATAATCTCTCGAAAAATGTAATATGAGAGCCTGTACAGCTACCAAGAATCTATTTTTTCCTGAAAGCTGTTTTCTTTGAAACTAGCAGTTCTTACTTAACTTAACGGTAACTTTCGACATTCGGTTTTGCAAGACTTTCTTTATCGATACTACCGTTAAGGGGAAGTGACGATTTACCGATCAGCAGAATTAGGGGTAGTTACCAGGAAGTACGATAAACACGATAAGTAACGGTATGTAACAATATTTTGTAAGATCTGCCAAACTCGAAATTATATATTCCAACTTGAAGGCAAGACCTGGCAAGTCAGGCCTAATAACAAAAACTTGTTTGAATGAATAAACTTTAATCACCAAAAAGGATAGAGAGGGGATCTAACTATGATAAAAAGTTTTGTAACAACTTCATGACTATTTTCTTGTTGCTTACCGTAGCTGTTTTATATTTGCGCAGTATGAGTAATAGGTCTATTTTTCAGGATATCAGAATTTTTTGTATCTATGAAACAAAGTTTGATGTATACATGAAATGAATTTATACTATTGAGGTACTCTTCTCAAAAACATATTAAATCGGGAAGTGATTTATGGATCACAAGAAATCATCATGTCTATCGTGCGTATCTTCATTACCTTTAAAGACGATGGCAAACCTTGTACATTAAATTAGGATAAGTAATTTTTCGATACTGTCGCATTAAGTTGCTTTCGACATACTGGACTATCTTTTGGAAAGCTGTTTTTAGCTACACTCGGTTTCAGGCTCGCTTGTTCATTCCCCCCCAAAAAAATCAAGACCGACATCATGCGTGCTTCCAATTTTATAAAGCTTCAATTAAGATACAGTGACACTAAAAAGCTAGTTAATTAAGTTCACAAAGGATAATTTTATGAAATGGATATAAATTACTTCATAGGAAAGAAAAGACAATGATTTATCTAAGAAACACATCTTCATAAAAGTAGTTTACCTAAGTAGTATTACATTTGGAAAACAGAAAATTTAGAATTCAAAAGAGATGGTATGTACATTTTATATTGCATAGTAAAGAGAAGGATCTATAACTTCAGCACAAGATGGGTTTTGGGATTAGTGTCAAGATTTGGAAAAATAAGCCACTGAGGGGCTAGGGTTACCGTTTTCGTTTAAAATCTAACTGTGGAGATATCATTTGATTGGTAAAAATGAATGTGACTGAGGCAGAAGGTTTATTATTTACTATTCCGAAAAGAACAACGTTTGCTCCGGGTTCTATGGTCATAGTCTTCTTCACCATTTGCGCAATAGGTGTTACCTCTTGTTTCGTTCTATTCCGGTTAATTTTTCAGATCGCTTGTTTAATGATAAAAAGTTCTGAGGTTCGGATGCTGCCACAAAATCTGCAGGTGTTACAGCTAGCAGAAACCCGGTTTCGCCTCTTATGCTGCAATTCCTATGAGCGCGAAGTATTGCTTTAGTCACCTTTTAATCATGTTCAGTTGATAATGAAAGATCCACAACCTCGCAGCCTCTCTCGTTCAGATTTTGCATTAACGGGATTAATAATATAGATGCACTGTGTCCAGGCCAAAGAAATGTAGCAATTTTTTTGTTGCTCTTACGGGAAGAAGGCCAGCTTTTTTTGCAGTCATTTCTATATATAGGGTGACTTCTTATTAGCGATCTCCCAGAAAGATCAAACGCATCCAAGAAGAGCCCGTTCCCAACCAGTGCGAAAATGATGACAATGTGTTTGCAGGACATGTACAGAGAACAAAATAAGCTTTGATGTAGGTTGGTGCTTCATGTTCAGGTCTGCGTTCTAAAGTCTTCCAAAAATTTTACTTCGGCTCTTCCACATTCCATGTCACACTGGTGACGTCAAGCTGAAGTTAAAATGTTATGCCTTCTCAAGCTGTGGAGTTAGCACTTTCTCTGCGAATGGACCATACTTATTTTTTGAGAGGATCAACTTTTTCAAATCTAGGATAGTTTTTCCATGGCGCCTCTTCAGTTGATAGGGGGATATCGTGGCTAGTTATATTCCATAGTCTTGACATGATAAGGGGAGGTTTTTGTTGAGCTTTTACTTTACTACATTATTATATTATTCTGCTCTTTGAGTTGAAACAAAACCTGCAGTAATGTTGCGATGAATACAGAGTTTGATGGACTTAAGCTTATTTTTCATATAGGTGAAGTAAAATGCAAAGGCTTATTCGATGCATTATATTTTCTGTCTTACCTTTTAAATACTTACAAAATTCGTCATTTGAACTCTAGACCTCCAGTAAAACTGTACTAGACTCAGAATGCTTTTTTTTATAAAGTTTTTAATGATTCTTGAGAAGAGAATATTAGCGCTTTTAGGTGTTTCTAGTAGCCAACATGGCTCATCTTTAAACTTTTGATGTACCTCTAAGTGCTGCTGCACCATCACTCATCAAGACTATAATGAGTTCCTTCAGCCAAAAGTGTTCAAATGAACGAATGATGTACTTTGAAGCCTAAGTGGCCAGTAAGCATATTTATTGTTAGCAAAATTTATCAACACTATCTAATCCAATAGATATCATGCATCTCATGACATATTTTTGCACTTTGTGGGTAGAATCTACTTGACTGAAGTCATTTTGATTCAACCAGTAACCTTTACTTAATTTCGCTTGAATGTTTAAAGCAACAAGGAAGAGACTTCCATCATATTTTCAAAAACAGTTTTACCAAATCCACCTTCAGCTCTCAGTTTAGATAAAAATTACATCAGCTGTCTCATCCCTTCTTTGTAACTACTTGTTAGTCTGCCTGTGTTCAACAACCTGTGAAACAAGACGGATTTCTAACTTCTGCTCCCAAATTTGATTAACATGATGTTTTTTTACTAACGGCATAAAAAACGTTTCAGATCCAATGCTCCTTACTGTGCTCTTGTTATCCTCAGAAAGTTGAAATTCAAAGCTAGCGTGAACATGGTTATACTGAAAGTCTGGATCTAGGAATTATGATTTGTATCGCGATATTCTTCGACAACATAGCGTTTACTCTTAATAGCACATGTAAATCTAACCTGAGCACCTTAATTATTTTTGCTTCCTCTGTAAAAAAGCCTCTTGAGTAGATGTTCTTGTCATCATGCGCTTAAAGCGTCCCTTGTCTTTGAATTGAGAACTTCTTCGGAGACAGCGCTGTCTAAAACCCAGATTGCTCTTGAACATTTTTTTGAGGGTTCAAAAGAAATTCAAAAGACGTGTTAGTAGGTTTGAGAAGTTATGTAAACATTCTTCTTTGGTATTTCAACTAGGGGTCGGATTTGATAAAAATTATCAATAATTATTTGATGATCATTTTGATTCTGATTATCAATAAAAGAATTTGCATTTTGATTGATTATCAATAAAAGAATTTTCATTTTGATTATCAAATAATAATCAATAATAAATAGGTCCACCTGGCCTTGGAACCAAACGGCCCAGCAACATATATTTTACTCATGTACCGCACGAAAATCCGAATAAATAGACCTTATAACCCAGGAATAACCAGTAATAGAATGAAGCAGGGTGATATGTTGGGTTTCTTAACGAAACATTATGCTGCGGTATAACGGTAAGGCTCCTGCTTTAGTACTACCTCAGGACAGATTTGGCAAAAAGTTTTGTTACAGTAAAATAAGGTTCCACCGTTAAGAAACTTTAGTTATATGCTCCGTTCTTAGGAGAATTCCATACGGTGGCAACATGAAATATAGCTTTTCTTGACCGCTTAGCCAAAGGCCATTTGGCCAAATTCATTATTGATTATCAATGATAATCAATAAACAATCAAAATAATTTGGGAATTATCAGAATCAATCAATAAGATAAATATTGGGAAATCTTTTATTGATAAATTATCAATAAATCAAATCTAAGGCCTAATTTCAACTATAAGCAGTTAATCAAATCTATTAAAATTAAAACTATGGGATCCATTATCTTTAAGTTTTGATTAGTTCTTCCGACACTAATTCAGCCAACCAAATTCCGTAGTTCATGACTTTTTATCCACATGTGGTTGGATAAAGCATCTAGGCATGTTTAAGGAGAGAGTCTTAACGAGAGCTTCTCGAGAAGGATTTTATCTAAATATCTGTTTTGCGAGATAACGAGAGAGCTCTTCTCGAGAAACTCTTGTTATCTCGATAAATACGCATTAAAGAATCCCTTATCTATTTCTGACGGTACTTAATAGTAGAAAAAAACATGTATGTTTACTTAGGGTGAATACCGAAACTATGTCTGGATAATTTACATATACGTTAACGAGATTTTTTTTTGGTATAACCTAAGCTAAGTTTCTATCTCAATATAAAAGTATGCGAATAACTTAATACTCTGTTCTTTACCAGTATGTATTAGATAAAGAAAATGAATGAAATTGAGATATACATTCTTTGGAGTTTCGACGGATTCAATTTTCTTTTATGAATATTGTTCTGAAGTTTAAAAATGAATCAGCTATGTGAAATCTATGGTAAGTTCAACTTCTTATTTGTTGTACATGTATTTCACGCTCTTCTGTAATGAAGCGTTCTCTATTTTTCGTAGCTAGAACATATGTATTACATGAAATAAAATTGATTCCGAAATAGAATAAAGAACTTAGTTCTCTCCTGAAATTTTATGTAGGTAATTGAATTTAATATACCCAACTTGTGAAGAAAGAAATCCAACCATAGATATTGAAAAATGAATTCCAACGAAAGAATTCGCAGAACACTGGAAAATATGCTCCAAGACGTTATTGCTGAAAAAAGACTCATAGCAGTATTAATAAGTCGTATCGAATATCTTCTAAGAGATATTGCGTTGACCTGTCACGAACCCTGGGATGAACATGCAGTTTTAAGGGAAGCAAATCTGCATCAGACTATAGTATACCTAGTTCAACATATGAACGACATTACTGAAAAAGTAGAGTTTTACCACACTGTAATGAGACAAATTGCTCAGAACAGAGCCAACTTCTCCTAGCTTGTTCTTTCTACCTTGATGGTAAACCGAGAGTTGTTTGTGTGCACTACTGAATACATAACTTGAGTTATATGAATTTTTAAGTACGAACTTGTCAATTTTTTGTAAGTTTTAGTTAAGTTTATTTTTTTCTAATATTAAGTTGTTATTATACCAAGGTATTGATATATATGGTTAATTAATTTGCTTCAATAGAGAAGTTTATTATGTAATATTTATAGTATGTCTCTTTTGTTTATTTTGAAATATTCCAAAACAGACATAATATAAAAACAATTGATAAAACATAAATATGGTAAAAACACAAATAAAAGAACAAGGATATTATGTACAATTGGTTATTCTACGTATAACAAAAGTATTTTCAATAAGTATTGGAGGAGGAAACTCAAAGAAAAACAAGGAGTTCAAAGACACTTTTAAGTTCCCAACACCGTATTATGTTCCAATATATTTAAACAAAGAAGAAAACTCTTCAAGAGAAAGTTTACAAAACAAAATTAACAAAATTATAAAATCAGGAGATATAGAAACTATAAACCTTAACTTTACACGGTGCTTTTTTGATGCTATGTTAAAAGACGCTTTCCTGCTTTGTCAAAGTATTCCCCTTGGGATTAAGCTCAATCTTAATGTCGACAAGTGCAATACATCTACTTGTAAATTAGCAAAAAATAGTTTAACAAATATATTATTTTTTGTGAAAAGGTTTAAAAACTCAAAATTAGACTTTTATTCTAAGTTATCAATAGATACTGGTAAGCAGCTTAACTCAATGCTTACTCTAATATTAGAGCAACCACAAATTTGTTCTAGTATATCTTATTGTGAGAAAATAAATATTTCACATTACGAAGACCTGAAGCAAAAAATTACATCTTGTGATATACTGAAAAAACTTCTTACAAATACCAGAAATAAAGAAAAAGTGTTAATCAAGCAGCCAATCGACGTTGGATTTACTATGGCAGGAAGATATTTCTTTAAACTTCTTCCAAATATAAAATATTCATTTGTTAAACTTGAGTTAAGTGCTATGGGACCAGATCATATTTGTCTCAAGTTAATTGTGGAATATTTGTTGAACATGATACAGGTTGAACCTGGAACTATAGACTCTCTAGTTATTTCTCCTGGAAGAAATACTCGCTATGTTTTCGGTGGCTTTAAATATTACTTAGAAAATTCGAACAGCTTAAAAAATATCCAGGTTAACTTTAGAAATTCAATACAGAGTCCAAAGTATTCCACTTTATTTCATTGGTTTCTTATATCTGACTGTCAAAGTTCTCTAAATAATATACAAGTCAATAAAGAAAACGTAGTTAAGATAAAAGAAGCAAGTCTAAAACAATAATCTTACTAAGCTAGTTAAGTTTAACAAAGGAATTTAATTGCAACGTATTTTCTAACTCAGTACTAAGCGTATATAAACTTCTTCTTCTTCATTATCTACAAAAAACGTCGTTTACCATAACATACATTATCTTTCCCATCTCTTATTTCTTCCCCTATATTTATTTCCATTGGAACTATATTTTCCTTTACTTTGATATCTTTGGTTTCTTCCTCTTCCATACTTCTGGGAACTTTTCTTACTTCCACTCCATTTGCTTACAGAACGTCGCAATACTGGCGGTGTTTCAAGATCAGTTACTAATTCACACTCTAATCCACTTCTCTTCAGAATATCAAGAGAGTTTTCCGCAAACCAATCAGCTACATCAATAACAACACCTTCATCTGTATCCGTACGTGCAGAGTTTGCTACTTTAACTAGAGACTCAGCGTTCTTTATTTTATTAAATGGAAGTGAAGATATGTATATTGAAGTCAGGCCTTCATTTCCATTAATATATGATACTGAACTTTCTTCTTCCCCAACTCCACATGAACTCATTAATAACTTTGAAACCAATGTAACTACTTCTTCTTTATTCAAATTATCATCCTTAGAACTACATTCCTCTACTAGTTCAACTGCATACTGCATAAACTCCTTATCCACGTGCTTTGCCCTACTAACTTTTATTTGGTCTACAATTTGAGGAAGCTGTGTGAGTGCCAGAGACAGCTTCGTTGGAGCAGTTACTTGAGCAAACGTCCTTCCCGTTTGTTTTTCAAAATGCTTCAACTGAGTTATATCATCAATATGTCCACTCATAATAACCATATTTTCTCCACTATTTCCAGCTCTACCTGTTCTTCCACTTCTATGTACAAAAGATTCCAACTTATCAGGAAGTAAATAGTGGATTACCATATTCACATTAGGAATATCTAAACCTCTTGCTGCTACGTCAGTAGCTACCAAACAGTTTGCTTCACCTTCACGAAAGGATCTCAACGTTTTTTCTCTCAATCCTTGAGAAATATCTCCATGCAACGAGTTTGCACTTACACCAAAAGAAGCTAGTTCATCACTCCCACATATTTCTTCACATGCAGCTTTTGTATTAGCAAATACAATAGCCTTTTTATTGTCTCGATTTAATGAAGCTAATACTCTACCTAACACATTGAGTCTTGCTCTCATTCCAACTACAATATACTTCATTTCAATTGTATCAGGAATTTTAGAATCTTTTGAAGTCAACAGATTAATATTTTCAACTTCTTCACCTGACCGTAAATATTCTTGGGCTAGTCTTCTTACAGAGTCTCCAAATGTGGCTGAAAAGAGAAGGTTTAATCTGTCCTCCTTTTCTGGCATATTTTCCAATATTTCATCTAGTTCTTCTTTAAAGTTTTGCCTCAACATCTCATCAGCCTCGTCCAAAACAACCGATTTTACATACGATAAATCAAGTTTTCCTCCATGAACTAAATCTTTTACTCTACCTGGAGTTCCAACAATATAATCAACAGGGTTTGCCTTTGAAAATATCTTAGCCAACTGAGATTCATATGGAACACCACCGTATATGACAACTCCATTCAAAAGTCCTTTAGTATATTTACTTAATTCTACTTCAACTTGTCTAGCTAGCTCTCGAGTGGGTGCTAGAACAAGTCCTGTAGGTTTTCCAACTGATCGAGTTCGTCGTTCAGCAAGAACTTTGTGTGCAAAAGGTAAACCAAATGCCAAGGTTTTTCCAGACCCTAAATATGAGCTGAAATATATTGCATACCTGTGGAGCTTCGGACAATTAAATCCTTTGAGTCTTCAGAGGATAGTGGTGAAACGTCAAGGACACGCTTTTGCACTTCAAAAAATTGTGTTATTGAGTTGTTTCTAAGGTTTCTGGCGATTTCTTTGTTCACACCATATTTCTTAAAGTCATCCACTTCCTCAATAGGTTCAAAGTCTTCTGAAACTGCTATACTGGTCGATTTCCAAAGCTTCTGCAACGTAAATGGCCTAACAACCTTCCGTGCTTGTCTAACCAACATTGTTTCTATGGTTAAATTCTTTTGTTCTATTTTGAAATATTCAAACACACTGGTGAATTACCGCGAATAAAGATCCTCTGTGAATTCTAACCGTTTAAACAGTAAAGTTCAACAAAAAATCAACAAAATGAAAGAAGATGATCAGTTTGATGCAGTATTTCTTGGACTTGCGCAACAAATTACAAGAGTTAATGGTCAAGGAATCGATCCCCTAATATCGACGTTTTTCGGATTTCTTAGGAGAAAGACTGACTTCTTTACGGCTGAGAAAAAAGTTCTGGAAGCAACAGTTAAAAAACATTTGGAAAGAAATTTGGAAATTGCTAAAGAAGAGCAAAATGCAAAACTTAAGTTGGAAGAAGAGAAAAGGAAGAGAGATGAGTTGAAGGCAAAGGAAGATGAACCTCAAATCGAGGAAGTTGACGAAGATGAAGAAGTTGTAGAGGAAGTTATTGATACCGAAAATGAACACGCAAAGAGCAATGTAGAGGAAGAAGAGGACGAAGAAGATAAAAATAAGCTTAAACCAAATACAGGAAATGGTGGAGATTACCCTTCCTATTATTTTACACAAACCTTGGAGGAGATTATAGTGTATGCGTATATCCCTGCTAACATAAAATCTCGGGATGTAATTGTGGAGTTTAAGAAGAATAGTTTGAAGATAGGATTGAAAAATTCAGAACCTATATTGGAAGGGGAGTTGTATGATTCTATTCTACTGGATGAAGCTACCTGGACTCTTGAAGATAATAATTATAAAAAAAGAAAAGGAAAGGAAAGAGTTATTGCAGTTTACTTGCAAAAGAAAAAGGGTATGACTTGGTGGAGTCGTGTTATAAAATCTGAGCAGGAAATTAATACCAAAAAGGTTGAGCCAGAAAACTCAAAATTAAGTGACTTAGACGGCGAGACAAGGCAAACCGTTGAGAAAATGATGTATGACCAAAGGCAAAAGCAAATGGGACTGCCAACAAGTGATGAGCAGAAGAAGCGGGATATGTTAAAAACATTTATGGATCAGCACCCAGAGATGGACTTTTCAAAGGCAAAATTTTCGTAACGTTCTATTTCTGTCTTTCATTGTGATATTCGTACGTACTCTATGGAGTTTCGTTCATCATCTATGGATAAGATACTAACATGTTTAGCCTCAAAGGAGAGAATTCTGAGTCATTTCAGTGCTTCTTACTTTCTTTTTCCGCCTAAAAATCTTTCAATTCATAGCATAGTACTTGACTACACATTAAACTACCTCTTTGGTTTCACTTTAGCATAAGGTCATAGCTGACTCTTGCAGTTGCTACTTCTTTTTCGGGAAGGGTTGTGGACACAAATCAATAAACAAAACTTTTTTGAAAATAATATGAAAAATAATGCTAATTTGGTAATCTATTTAACAACCAGTAATTCAAGCAGGGTGCAAACATCCATTTCCTCAGCAGACCCAGCGATATTGGATTCATAAGTGGATTTGTAAATGCGGAACAGAACCTAAACTGGAGAGATTGGAAAGGTTGAGATGGGTAATCTTAGTTGTGTGGTACATACAGGCCATTTTCTCTAACTAGTTCGATTCTTCTTCAGCTGCTGTCTAGGTGATGAAGTCTAGGTTACTTCAGTTTGATGTATTACCTTGGTGGGAAAATGGAGTTAAGCTGGTGAATCTTTCTTGGGTCGGTATTTAAGTAAAGATTTGTCTCTTAGGCTTATATATTAGCTGCTAAGTTGACTTAGCATATTAGTTTGCTCGCAGATTTAAATCTTCACTTGGTCAACTAATTCAATATATTTAATCGTTTTGACTTAAACTTTATTTCTACCCTAGCTTGAATATTTTAATTCTTAAGCCCCCAACGAATACACATTGTTTTACTTATATATTTGTCTAGGTCTTGAACGATCGGTTTTTAGTTTGTATAGAAAACAAAGTTTTATCAATTTGAAAATGTAAGTTTGTTTTTGCTGTCGTTATTCTTGGCTTATTGAAAAAATTCTCCAAAGTATTCTGTGTGCACTCTACCAAAATCTACATTTTGTAAAACCTAACTATTAACTATTACATTTGAGTCTAAAATATCGTACGAGCCGCATTTAATATCTAATTATACAATGGTCATAAATGAGGTTTTGCGGAGTATAGTTCATAGATTTCCTTCTCAAAGACACATTTTCACCAACTTCTGCTGATATGAGCCGATTTTCTATTTGCAAGAAGAATATTCTACTTCCTTTTGACATGGTATTCAAGCCTAGGCGGTATTAAGTTCTTATTTTTTTCTTTAGTTTGCAATTATATACAACATGGTAGGGAGTAATAGCAGCAGAGAGACCGGATGTGACCTGTACAGAGGGACCAGATTTGATTTATTGATAATTTATCAATTAAGAATTTGCTTTAATTTTTCTTGTTGATTGATTCTTATAATTCCCTAACCATTTTGATTGATCATTGATAATCACTTAATTATCAATAATAGAATCAGAATCATTTAATAATAATCAAAATCCGAATTCCTTTATTGATAATCAGAATCAAAACAATTATCTTATACATATTGATAACTTTCATCAAATCCGATGCCTACTTTTACATTAAATACTTGACAAACATAAGTGGCTTTTCTCTTTTTAACAAGAGGTTTTAACTGAGCAAAATATATCTGAAATGGGAGAATAATTTGATTCGTCATATTCTTGCTACCCGCAGAGGCATATCTCTAACACAGCGAGATGCCATATTTACAGAATTAAAGGTTGAAACTTCTATCAATGTGAAAAAATTCTTATGAAAGCTTCGTTTTGACTTCAATTTGTTACTTTACCAGCAATATAGTTATCCTAAGCTTAGTAAAGGCAAGTTTTAAGTGAGAAAAAACACATATTTTGTTCAAGAAAGATGATGCTTTGGTTTTGCTATCCAGGTTTAAATAGAGGCGCATACTGTGTCTACCCTGTCAAGTAATTAATATGTAATTTAATGGCAGGGGTGGTGGAACAATTTGTAATCAGTAAGTACTTGAACCAATGATTTTTATTACCGACAAATTTGGCCAAAAAATAGTTTGTTCATCTGCTCGAAATTAGCTAGCAAACAGTCAGGTAGTCAAGAAAGACACAGATTTACTAACAAAAATGATAGCCCAGAAACTCTTCTGCTTCGGGCTGTCTTCAGAGACCAACAAGCTAAATTGAAGATGCATTACTCAATAGAACACTTTGAAAAGAACTAACAAGTTCTTGAATACTTACAACATCTCTTAATAGTCCCTTTGGTTTTTTAACGCAAAGTCTTAGCAACCATGTTGAGTCTTGTTTTTATTATTATATAACTTGTTCTTTCCTTTGCTCTATTGTTACTATTATATCCTAGAAAGTGCTGTAAGAGCAATTGTGATTTAATTTCTGAAAATATATCTACTATTACCACTATAATATTTCATAGTGCTACGATAATTGATAAAAAATTAATTATAAACAGCAGCAGACAGTACGCTTTTTTTGTGTGTGGGGGGGGAATAAGGTCACATGGTTTCTTGTTGAATCGAATAAATGAAGGTATGAAATAAAGTTTATTCCCTCAAGGTAACATTGGATATTATTGTTCTAGAGAATATTCGCGTAATAAGAAATAAACTCACTGCTAGTTGATTTTTCTACTTATTTGACGTGAACTGAAATAGAATCAATTACATATGATTTTGCAAAAAATTCCGGCTCTTGCACTTGGTAGTATACTCCACTTGACATGAACTACCTGAGAAAAGGATATTTTGAGTATCACTGTAGAATTTAATATCAATTAAAGTTAATTGCTGACATGGAGGAAAGGTAATACATTAGCTAATCCCTCCATGCATCTTTCTTAGGAGCCGGGATCCGTTCATCGCTTAAGAGAGAAGCTTCCTGTCTCATGCTTCTATTTTTGCTAAGCTTCACTGGGTAATGCAACTTCAAGACTCTACTGGTATGACCGTGATAGTATTCTCGGTACCCCTATCCGTCACATATGATGTCTCAAAATAATTCTTGCCATAATTTGTGTATAATTTAGATCCAATTTGACTTATCGCACAAGAAATCGTGGAACAATAGAATCGTTGCAAAACATTGTGTGTTAAGTTCCAAGTATAAAACAAAAGCCCAGGGGTTGTAATTTGGAAGGGGGAGATTTCGTGCTGAAGATTGTTGAGATATCCACTGTTATACACCATTTTGTACATGATAATTGTAGTTTATGAAGAGATCTAGATGCAATATAAACTTTTGATTGTTCAAGAAACTGACGAAACTCAAGGCTGCCACAAGTGTACTTGGGGGGAAACATGTTTAGTCAACGAGTCTTCAGCAGGGTTCCTAATTATTTGAAACTTTGTTTCTCTGCTTCTGTTATCTTCAAATTCAGCAGAGAATATCAGATATAGAGCTTAGAGGTAGGAGAGTTGCTGTAATGGAGACGGATTGTTTTCCCGGGTGGTGGTGAGACAAGGGGGAGAGACTCGGAGTATTACAATAGCCATCAAGCCCTACAACTGTAAGTAAGAGATAAAGAATCAGACGTTATTTCAGGTATTTTGAGATCATCTAAGACCAAAGTGCATTTAGTCATTTGTTTCCATACAATCCTTTAACCATGTCTTTTGTCTTTCCTCTAGTCTGTTTAAGACGTTGATATAGCGGATTCTAAGGATATAGGATTTCTTCGTGTGTTTAAGTGGTTTTTATGGAGTGGTTTCAAAAAGGGCTAGTTTGAGATGACAAGAGATCGGGTTTAATTCTGCACCGATATTTTTATTGTTGAGGTTTAATTTTTGATTTCATATTTCTCATTCAAAGCCACTAACACCTTCGACAAGTCATATCTTGTTTATGCTAAGACGACTTATTATAGCGTTGACTTCAATGTATTCAGGATCCCTTTAGTAGCTCTTATTCGAAAATTAGGAAAATTAAGGGAACGTCCTATTGTTTTATGATGATTCCAGGATGTATGAAACTGTGATGCCTTTAATTCTTTCCAAATTTTCCCCGTCTTTTCTCTGATGATGATGCTATTATGTAGAAGGTTTTGTTCAACTACTTCTGCAATTAAAACATCTTTTCTGCACCGCATAAGCGATGATTCAAGTCCAGGATATTGTATTCTGTACCCCACGAGGGTATCCTATGACTAAACTTTTAGGAAAAAAGGGTTGTAGGTGTGATTCAGGACTAATTATTTCCTGCAATCCTCGCTACCTAAATTATAGACTTTCTTCTTCTGACAATTACCATGAGTGTTTTTTTGTTTTGTGTTAGACAGCTATGATACCGTTTGTCCATTGAATAAAATGTTTCAAGATATTACCGCCTCTACTCGATATATGTAAGGCATCAGGAAATCCAGTGATATTTTTTAAAGAAATACCCGCTTTTGTGAAAAGTTAAAATTTTTCTTCTTTATTATCGTACACAGCAGATAATACAATGAAAAGAGGAGTAACACTTAGTTTGGCAAAATAATCTCTAGTATCCCTTTATTTATTTGAATATTGTATCTTCACCGCTTATTCATATATTAAGTTGAGCTACAAGTTATTTGTAAAGATAGAGAGTTATATTGATGAATTTTGCCAACTTTCCTTCTTAAACTTACTCTAAAAAAGAATTGTTGTAATAAGTAAAACCGCTTGTTAAAGTCAATGAAAAGGTGAAATAATTTTGAGTTTCAGTTGAAATGTGTTTGCAATTGTGATAGAGGTATTGTATCTTCAATTTTGCACCAGTACTTTCCGCGAAACAAGAATGGTAACAACCCACCGTTCTGTCTATGACACTTTCAATATGATGTTTATTAGTTACGTATTAACTCTATAATAAGTATTCAGTGCGATTAAAGGCTCATAGTTGGGTGAAACTTCATATCTTCTGTTTTTGTTGATGCATATAACATATCTTTGCGAAAGAGAAATAAGTTTTTCTTTATTCTAGCTGTTTTGGTTCAGGAAGATTTCTTCTTTAAGCCGCTGCCGATATTTTCGCATCGGCTTTTTGATGTTTTGGATTTATTGTGATCATTTTTTTAAGTATTAAATTCTTAGTTATTACATGGTGTTCGTTTTGGGTTGGAGTTGATGTGCTGACAACCTCGATAGTAGGTACATACACGTGTAGTTAAGTGTACATTATTGTTTATTCTATGCTTCGTTAGATAAGTTAGAGATAATGTAGGAATATTTTTGATGATTTATTATATTTTAGGAAGACCCCAACCTCTACCGCAAGGGTGTGTTGTGCTTTATGCTTTTTACATACTATCATTTTTGCCTGTTGAAAAGTTTCAAGGGTATCATTTCTGGCCATGGCTACTCGATCCTGCCTTTTCTGAAGATGTAGTCACTTTTTGCAGCAATTCAAACAAAGTTCTTTTATCATCTTTAATATCATACCTGCGTAGACAGTTAGAATTCTCGAGAGCATTATTCTTTTTTCAAAGAGAGTTTATCTTATGTTCGAAGAAGTATTATATTGTCGCTCATGTGCAACAAGTGTAATACTAATATCTATTGCCTTTTCAACGGTTGCTTTCAAATTTTTGAACCATAGTATAGGAAATTTTCAGAAGCTGTTTTCTGGTTAGAGTTTATTGAGTTTTCTTTGAAACCTTGTTACATTTCCTGGTTTAACCTCAAGCGGGTTACGTCCTGTTTAAAGAATGTTTCACAGTTTCAACAGATCTATTGACTTTGTTTGAGATTTTTATGAGCTTTCATTGAGCTTTGGGTTTTTCCAGTTAATAATTATACTCCATTCTATTGTAGAATTTCTCTCCAAGCCTTCTATTTTTCATGTATCTTGCTAGAATTGTGTTTCGCTCTAACACGCCATGATAAAAGGGATATATGAGTGCCTCTAATCATTCTATGTCTTTGAAGAATACATAGTGGGAGTATTTGGCAGTTTTGTACCGGTAGAAAAATCTGAGTTAATACTAACTAGGTCAACTTTATTCATGAAGTTTCGAACTAGCTCCCATTCCTATTTTCCCTGGGAAAGGGTCAATAGCCACCGCTGCTTGCCAATTCATTGTGCCATATTTGAGCATTCTTATTATTGAGTATGGTTATAAATTTTATTTCCGTTTAAGATAAATTACCTTCGGAAGGCGATAGTAAGTAGCTTTACGCCTCTGCTGCTTTTCCGTGGGATGCATAGATTTGAAAAATGCAGTAGAATTTAGAGATAAGCATGGTTTCAATAGAATAGATTTTGTATGTATCAGAGGTTTTTTGCTTCTTTGTCTATCTTCCTTCTAAAGTAGGTTGCTAAAATATAAATTGTTGCCTTTTCTGTATCTGTGTATTTAGGGATCTCTTTAGAAAACCAGCTTAGTTTAGGTGCGATCATACTCTCAAGGTATTTGGCTTTCTTACTCCGTATTTGCTACCTAAAAAAGATAGTTTGTATTGGCAGCTAAGGTATGTATCTGGATAGACCTAAGCTTGTAAGAGGTTTGGCGTTCAACAATCGCACAGACAGTAGTAATTGCTCTGGAATCTACGCTTTGTGAATAGTAGCTGTCTTGTGACTGCCTGAAGTTCAGTGGTAGTCGTACAAGGTTTCTTTTATTTTAATATTCTATTTCTCATGAATTAATTTTGGGTTAATTCTTGTTTAGATATAAAAGCCATAACCATTTATAAGAGTACGACTTAGTATGAAAACAAGCTATGTGAAATATATTTTAATATCAATGTTGCATTACCACCTGCTTATCCTAATTTTCACTGAAGTTTACAATATTTGAACCGAATCGGAATCAGTGAATTTCTTGTAACAATTTTTTAAAGATATCAACTACAACGAAACTTATTAAACAAAACTCACAATTGAATCACGATGGTAGAAGAAAAAACCTCATTTTATTCTCCAAAGAAGCCTTTGAAAAGATCAGCTAACTTCATTGATGGTCCTTCTTCACCTGTGGAACCCTTTCGATCGTTTTTTTCACCAAATGAAGAACACCAGCACAAGTATAAAAGCTTCGATACAATCCTTCAACCTCAGTTTGACAAAGCAAAAAATCTAAGACACTGTAGTTCAACCAGTCGACTTCCTGCCCTCTCAAAAGTAAGAAGACAAATGAACCAGTTACTTCCTAATCTCTTTGTATCACCTGCAAAATACACAGTGTGGAAGAAACCTCAAAAAATATGTCGCACAGATTGCAGAACTGCGTCAATTTTACAAAAGTTAAGTACTTTAGAAGGTTCTCTACTTCAATATGTTGGAAGTTTTTTAGAAACAGAAAATTTGTTGAAACTTGCACTTTGTTCAAGAAAACTTTACTTCTCATTAGAAACTTCTTTGCTCGACATCGAACACAAAACTATATCTAGCTCTGATCTGTTGATACTTTCACGGTATTGGAGACCATCAACGTTAACACTACAAAATCCTTTTCGTATCTATGGTAATCTTACTTTTCTTCGCAAACTAACTATCAAAGGTACAATACCAAATCTGGACTTTGAATTCTTGAACAACTCTTTTTCTATTGAAACTCTTATTTTCAAAGACGGGATTTTGAAAATAAATAATCTTATTGTTTTGAAAAACAAGACCAAGTTAATTAACCTTGCAGTTACGAAGTGTATGGATGTTCAAGATGCTTGTTTTATTCCTGAAACAAGAAGTTTGAATACTCTTAACCTTTCTGGGTGTGTAAACTTAAAGAACTTATCAAACTTACGTTGTACAAATCTAACAAACTTATCTTTATCTGGTTGTACTGCACTTACAGATATTCAAAGTTTCTCTTCTCTAGAAAATCTGGAAAGTTTAAATCTATCTTATTGTTCTTTTCTTACTGACATATCTGTTCTCTCGCAGTTAAAGCTACTAAGAGAACTTGATGTATCTGGATTGGATCGTGTTGATGATTTTTCTTCAATCAAAGAACTCAAACTAGATTTATTTCAAGCAGAATTATGTTCACCTGGTCCACTCTTTCAACTTTCTAAACTTCTTCTTGTCAAACACATTGTTAATGAAGAAATAATACGCAAGTCTATCTTCGCTTGTATTTCTCATGAAGGCTGGATGTATGAAGCTTCTTTGGAATCAATATTTTATATTCTTTCTATTTTCTTATCAAGCTCACCTTATAATAAAACACTTACACTTGTTCTAGTCAAAACTCTTTTTACTTGTCTTGTGTCATTTGCTCAATGGGAGACAACACATAAGACTTTCAATGGAATTATAGAACCTTCTTTACTTCTTCAAGAACGTGTTTCTTCAACTGGTTATTCTTTTGGTTTTTCAAAGTTATTAGAAAGAACTTTGTTATTTGCAAAAGATATAAAATTACTTAAACTTATAGTCAAAGTGTTTTCAAGAATAGCACATCATAAACCTTCTATTCCTCCTTTGAGTGAATATACAAATATGTTCAACTTTATTATACAAGGACTTCAAGCTAAAGGAAGTGAAGCAACTAAAACAAGAGAAATATCTGCTTCTTGTGTTCTTCTTATTGCACTTGATCCTTTAATTAGACAGAGAATACTTACTTCTGGAGTTTTGAAGTTTATTGTAGATAATATTTTTGAAGATAGTTGTTCAAATTCTTTTGCTATTGAAGGTGCTGGAGCTATATGGAATCTTGCAGCTAGTTTGGAAATTGGAAAGTCAATGCTTGAAGTTGAGCCAAGGTTAATACTTTGTTTAATGCATATTGTAAAACACCAAGATTTACAAGCTAAAGTACAAGCTGTTGGTGCTTTGAGAAATTTATGCATACTCAATGAAAATAAACAATATATATTACAGCAAAACTCTCTTGAAAAACTAAATGTTATTTCTCTTTTAGTCTCAGAAATTAAAACTATCAATCTACCTGAAGAAGAAGACTTACAAGATTCTACTTTAGTAAGTCTATTAAATAGATGCCTTGCAACACTACGAATTTTATGCTGTGAAGAAAAAGCTCAACTTCAATTACTTAGAGAAATATCTGCAGGTGGAGATTTTCTTGAAAGTTTAAATGCTATTCTAAACTTTGGAGACTCTGAACTTATTACACAAACAACTGGTTTATTACTTGCTCTTAGTTTTAACAAACTTTTAAGACATGTTTTAGGAGATGTTCACATAATCCAATCACTAGTCTTTTTGATAGGAAATGAAACAAATGAAGGTATTCTTATATCTTGTTGTGGATGTTTATGGAATTTAGCTATGAATGACTACTGTGAATGTGTTATTGTCAGCTGTAATGCTTTTCCTAAATTACTCGATTGCCTTTTTCATGAAAATGAAAATGTGATCCTAAAAGCTCTTGGTGCAATAAAGAACTTGAGTTATATTCCTTCGAATAAAAGAGCTTTGATGAACTCAGATGGTTTAGATTTCATAGTAAGAGTACTTGGACTTAGAAAACAATATAAAAACAAGAGAATTATTACATACGCACTTGGGACGATTAGACTTTTGTCACTTGGAGACTCTTATGTAAAGGAAAAGTTAGATCAAGTTCGTATTGCTCCTTTTCTATCAAGTTGTTTAAAGCGAAAAGATACCTCCTTACTTCACGATGAAAAGTCAAGAGAACTTGTTCATTCTATCTTGGTAAACTTAGATTATCATACATAGTTGATCTGAACGACTTAAGCTGACTAACAAACAAATATATCAAAGCAAGCCCTCAACTTCTTTACTGTCATCCAGAAACGCTTGCAGCTTATTCTTACCAGGAGGAGCAGCTTTAGCCTTTTCTTTCTTTACAGGTGGCTTCTTTTCTTGAAGATTTCCTATCTGCGCTTTGTACGCATCAGGCTTAAATGTCTGCACTCTCTTTTCCCTGTTTCTGGTAAACCCTTCAATAATCTCTCCTCCAAATGAAGCAGTTTTTCCTCCTGTTGCATATATTCCTCCACCACCTGCTCTTTCTGCAATCCTCTTCATCCTCTGCTTTATCGCTTCTTTATCTTTGGGTTCTGGAGATTGCGGCTGCTCGTTGTGATTCACCTCTTCAGCCATAGGATTTGGTGCTTGCTGTTGAAGAACCTTAAAAGGTGTTAAACCACCTTCTTCTGCTTGAAGACGAACAGATTGTATTCTTTCTTGAGTTCTTGTGTCTAATCTACCATAGGACAAACCTCTCTGCTTCCTTCTAGCCAACGTTGTATTCGCCACTGGAGATTCACTTACCTGAGATCTATCCACAGAAACACGTGAGAGAACACTATTTTCTTTTTCATTACTATACTGGGTTATATTATTATTTTGCAGAGCTATATTGCCAAAGGATTGACTTGGACTTTGAGGAACTCCATTTGCCCTTCGTTTTTCGTTCTCGGACTTGTCGTTTTTCAATACAGACGGAACAAAAGATCTTGCAAGAGTTGATCCTTGAACGCTTGATGCATTCGGAGAAGTAGGTGATGGATCTTCAATGTCATAAGTTTTACGTGCAGTTGACCCACCGGAGCACTTTGAGAAAATACAGAAAGAAACTCCACAAAGACAAATGAACAACGCTGCAACAATACCCGCTAATATTGGTGTAGATATATCAGAGAGAAAGTTATCACTATCATTGGAGTCATTTTCCTGTGCGTTGACGAATACAAGGAGTGTGGAATACATAACAAAATACTTGGCAGTTTTCATTGTTCTCTTTGCCGAATTTTTATTTTTTGTGTCCAAAAAAGACACATATGCTGTCGGTTAAATATCGGTGAAACAAGTTCTGAAGAATATAAGATAAAATCCCAACAAAATTCTTCAGATTTGTAGTATGCTAATAGAAATAGTCTTGTCATTTCTTTATAAGAATTATTAAAATAATAAAAAATACTTTTGAGAGTAAAAGATATGAATAAATCTAAATAAAGAGTTCCTGATAGACCCAATTTTTAATGTACATATTGTTGTTCGTTTATGCCTAAGGTTCTACCTGTAGAAATTGGACTCTCAGTTCTAATTGATTTGAAACCAGCTATTAGAATGCATTAGGATTAACACTGAGAGAAGCCTTAAACAGCTTGGACTCATCCTGTTGTTGAAATAAGAATTAAATTTTCGCTAAAACTTCCAGCAAATCAATACTAACTTCAGAATGAAACCACTTTATAAGAAATGCTGAAAGGATCTACAGTGATAAAAGGAGATAAGTAGTAGAAGCGGATTCGTTATCCCCGATAATTATTTCACGAGCTATCATAGAGTATTTGTCGAAGTGGCTCTTCCGTACGCAACAATTAGGGTTACAGAATCAAGTGAACTCTCAAGAAACCTTATATCAGAAGATTCCCTTACGCAGAAAAACTCACTAACATACTTGGTCGCCTTAGGAACGTAAAACCCATACGATTATTTTATATCATTAAGAAAGAAAGCATTAACACATTTTAATGCTTCATAGTGATTCGGTGAAGTACTTGGGTCATGCTTATATTCAATTGGTTATCAACTGTCTTAAATACCCCAAGTCGTCAAGGCCTTTTAGGTAAGGCAACTTAGCTTTGATTGTCTGGCTCCGTGGAGTATTAGGAGCTCATGTTTTCAGTGTCACGGTAAGAAAACGTTCCGGGGGTTGATTTAGTGGGTTCAAGTTCCACACGACGCAAGAAAGGGCTTTGGGTCAATTATGTCCTTCTTGCAAGACCGAAAGGTTTCCAACCTCCAAGTAAGCCCCCAAAAAAATTGTCTTCAATAGTGGCAAATAGCATAGTGATAAGAGTAAGTAGATATTTTAGGAAATTAAGGTATAACCAATCTTGCGACAGAATCTTTCATACAAGACAACAAAAAATAACCAAAAGCTAACAGGAAACTATGAAACATTGCAGACAAACTATTTTTGCGAACATACTGACTTAGGAATTGTAATCTGAGTAGATTAGAACTTTATATAAGTATAGAAGAAATTTGTTGGTTTTTATTCAAAGCCCCTTGCGATTTTTCGACTTTGGATTGATATACACGTCTTGAAAGGAAGGTTTAATTAAGTCACTTTCTAAGCCTAATGTCCTTGTTAGCATCTTCGCCTCACTTCCTATTTCCTGACTGCTCGGTAATTCATTCGGAGCAGATATACACTAAATAAAATAATTAGTTATTGTGGTAGAGGCTAATATTCTGTTGGCTATAAAGCTAGAGTGACAGTAAGTTCGAGTCTTATTCTTGGTTTAATGTACTCTGAAAGTTTTTTTATCCCTTCTGTAATGAAAAAAATTCATAAACACACTATCTAGAGGTGATCTTAGGTCACTGCTCCGAGGTGATACTGAAAGATGCCAAATAGTGAATGCTCCTGGGGAAACTGCTTTAATGTCTATACAGTACGTAAAAAGTTCAGAACTATAATCTTTTTTCTAAAAATATAAATTTAATGTCACTCAAACCCACAAATTTCCCTCGTAATATTTTTTGTTTGTTGTGTGAGGACTTCTGAGGACTAACTCAAGAGAAACTAGAACCATTTCTTGTTTTATCTATATCCCTTTTTACTTGTTCTTGTGGTTAACATAAAACTTTGAACCTAAATTGACTTAAATTTTATAGCAGAGACAGTGTTATGCGCCTAAATTAATTTAT
Source organism: Labyrinthula sp. Ha (assembly GCA_015227615.1). NCBI lineage: Eukaryota > Bigyra > Labyrinthulida > Labyrinthulaceae > Labyrinthula > Labyrinthula sp. Ha. The sequence goes on along the minus strand of JAALGZ010000018.1, from coordinate 593,420 downwards.
CATTAGGATTAATGGCTAAACCCATGCGTTCAATCTATCGAGTAAGAAATAAGAATTCTTTCCTACTAGGGAGTAAATAGAGTCTTGACACTTAGTCCTATAATTATAACTGAACTATTATTCACCTGATAATATGTAAACAAAACAGGGACAAAGTTTCAAAATACTAGTATAGATAGTTTTTAAGTGAAAACTAAAGCCTTCAGTCTACAAGTCCATGCTTATGTTTAAGTGCCAAGAGCTCGATGTCCGAAATTTCATCACGCCGAGTTTGCTCCAACTGATACCTCCATCGCCGTTTCTTCTCCTTTCGCCGCCTTTCAGCTCTTAATGCACGTATAATTGAACCTGTTCTAGAATTCTTCGATTTTTCGATAAAAATTTCAGCTTTAAGTTTTCTCTCATCGAGTAATAGTCTTCTTTTTTCAACTCTCAATAGATTTAGATCAGTGGTTTCCATAAGAGCTTCTTTTGTCAAATTTCGCTTCAACATATTCTCTCGTTTCAATATTTGATTCCTCTTACGTGACATGCTTTTTGCTACAATTTTTCGTTCTTCTTCAAGTCTTTCGTTTTCAGCAACTAAATCTACAAGAAATGGGGAAGAGATAGCTTTTCCTCCCCTCCAGCCTTGTTTGACATCATTGTTTTTCCTCCTTGGTTTTACTAAATATTTTATCTTTTTATTTTTATATGGCGATTTAATAGAGCTGGTTGAAGGAAGATATTTAAATTCACCAACATTTTTATTCTGTTTCACTGACATATTTTCCTTGTTTTTTCTTAATTTAGTTCTACTCGGGCCCTTTCCAGTTTGTTTCTTCCGATTTCTAACAATAATTTGTTGAACCACTCCCGATGATGCATTATCAAATTCACCAACAAAAACATTTCGAGCGTTACTCTCTGTATAAATGAGTTCAAAAGAGTTGTCTTTTTCTGCACTTGATGATGAAGTGGGTGGGTTGCTTCCATTATTATCGAAAGTATTGACATGAGAAATGTTATCTTGTAGGTCGGGTTTTTCATATTGCTTTATAGAAAGAATAATTGAAGAAGATTTTACACTGTCTGACTCTGCTTTCGTGCTTAGATGCCCCAGGTTGCAGCCAGTTTGCTCTTCCAGCTTGTCAAGATCGTTAGGACATGAAACTTCAATTCCTTCATCAAGGGCATTATTGAAATGTTCTGAGTCCTTCAAGATGTAATTTAGTCCCTTTCCCTCATTTTCTGAGTCTTGGTGATTGAGAAAAAAGTTAGCATCCAGAAAACGTTCCCGGTTCACCGTTTCCAAAACTCTTAACCAAAAAGTACTGCTGGTAGCTTTTAGTAGATCATGGTATATCTGCTGCGAAGCTCGAGTGCTTCCTTGAATATTTAGGTTCCTAACAAACTCACGTGATAATTCTCTGCTGACATTCATCTCTGTTTGCATTATTGGTTTTTCATTTTTGTTGAACGGTTACTTCGAGAAAATATCTTTGTTGGCCAAAAAGGACATATATTTTTCAGACATGTTTTCAACAACATTCTTACTTAATTGCAATGAGTGAAAAAAACTCAAAGAATTCTAGGAATGATGAAAAATCTGTTGTAGAAGTTAAATCAGAGCTTAATAATTCAGAAAATAATGAAAAACGTTCTGAAAAGAAAGAAGTTGTAGTTGATGGGGGCAAGTCAGTTGCAGCAAAAGAAAAAGTTGTTGAAGTGGAAGTAGATGTTCCAGAGAATACTTCGCAAAAATCCGAAGACCATAATAGCAGGCATTCAAAGCTAAGTAATTTCTTAGCAGGTATTAAAGCTTCCAGTGAGAAATCCTCTAAGTCATCAAGGACTCAACTACAAAATGCAAAGTTTCATCAAGACTCGCAAAATTTGGCACGCTTGAAAACACTTGGTGTTGAAGCTCAGGATCAGGAATCTGTAGCCAATATAAGTATAATTAATAAGGAAAGGGAAGTGTCTAATCCTGCACATGAATCTATTAGGGAGCGTTTATCTAGAAGTCAAGACGCAGATGTTGCCGAAAATCTTACTAAAGTACTTAGCCCTTCTGAGTCAAAACGCACTTCCTCGAAAGGACTTACAAAAGAGGATAAGAATGATTTTTTTTCTGATTTCATTCGAAGTGATAGAGAAAAACCTACAGTAGAAGATGTTGAACGTAAAATAGAAGAGAAGAAGATAAATACAGGGAGCATTGTCAGTAGTAAGAATAGTGGTTCAAAAATCGGCGATAAACATGCAGGCAGTAAAAAAATATCTTCTGTAAATACTAAATCGCATGGAGGGGGATCGAGAAAGAAAACTAACTCAGTTCCGCAGACGGTTCAATCTGTTAAGACGACGAGTCTTCAAGCACTAATGAAGCCAACCAACGATAAAATTAGTAAGCCAACATTGACTGAAGAAAAAAAGAGAAACCAACTTATGCATTCTCCGGAACCTGTTCGTCGAGAAGTGATGGTTAGATTCAGAGTATTCTACTTTACTGATATGGTTGATCAGCCGCTTCAGGCTTATGAAGATGTGGTCATCCTGCCGCCCGAGGAGGATGAAGAAGATTTTATACAAAGAATGCGAGAAAAACTTTGCATTAATATATTATCAGATGATTACACTGAGAAAAGGTTACCATTATACAAAGCTTTTGTTGATTGGGCCATACATTCAACATGTAGTCCTGCATTCAAACCAGGTGAAACTTGTTTTTTTGAAGAAGGTCTTCGCCATGCCTTGATTAAATCTAGTGAAAGCCCTCAGTATGAGGAGGATAACTGGATTCAACTTTATTATAACAACTTGGCTCAAAATTATGAAAATATTCCTTCAATAGAAACCACATACGAAACCCTGCGGTGGGTTGGGCGTTCTCTGTCATTTGGTTCTGAAGCCTTTGCTACGGGTGATTCACTTTATTTGGTAAATATCGTGGATAAGCAAAGTGCACAACTTGAAGAGTTAAATGTAGCGGAATATGTAAGTGCTTATGAAGGCCTACCGCATCTTGTTCCAGATTCTTTTCTTGTTAGCACCAATGTAGAACTTCTCGAGCATCATTCCGTACCAACAAGCCTTAAGGCTCCTAGTCATAACAAGTCTGCAGAAAGGTTCTTTGAAAGGGGAGATAATGAAGTCGGAAGGGTGATCATTGACCTTCACAATAAAATTACCTTTGAGAGTAAAACGGAGAAGCTTCTTCTGTATGATGATCTAGTTTGTTCCACATACTTTCTTGACACTACATCGACAGATCTTGCTGATTTATTTCAAGTTATGCCACTTGATACGTACTTTGGGCGTTACTCTCCTGCCTACTATAAAGATGATGTCACGTATATCATAGTTGGTAAAAAGATTCAGGACGAAGAAGGTACGAAGGCCAAGCGTGGTGTCATTGCTGTTGTAACTAAGACCACTCGAATTAATATGGATAGGGAAGATGTTGGTAGCGTTGCTTCTACTTCTACTAGTGTGTCTGAATTCTCCACGATTTCAAAAGGAACCCAATTGGCATCTACCTCGCATACACCTCGGAGCAGTGGCCATATAGACAAGAAAAAAGTTTCACTTGAAGAAAGTGGTAATGATGAGGTTCAAGGGAGGGAAAACGCACCTGACGGAAACGATGGAGATGGTCCACCTCCCAAGAAGCCCTTCTCTTTGAAAATGCTGTCAATGCGGACTGGTGGAAATAGTGCATTGCAAAAGTCATGGTCCTATTCTACTCTACGCCGACGACGAAAAGAAAAGACTGATTCCGAAAAATCTCATGCGCCGTTAGAAAAATTGTCAACTCAGGAAAGCTTACAGGTAAAAGTTGAGCCTAGTGCTCCTCCTGAGTCTGTGGCTGGAAGCTCAAAGGGAGGCTCCGGTCAAAAATCAAACCATGCCGTTTCGAATGAACCTGAGCAAATAAGGAAGGAGTCAAATCTGACAAAATCAAACCATCAAATTTCAAGAGTTTCAAAGGAAAAGAGCTTAAGCTCAAAGAAAGGTAGTTTTATGGAGAATGTGCGGAAATATGTTTCAGCCTCAATTGCTTTTATGATAGGTCTGGTGTTTTTAATTTGGTACGAAATTGAGGTGACAATGAGTACTCAAACAAACAGTCTATCAGGGGAAGTCCAAGCAAAAAATGAGACTGAGAGGCTACGGTTTCAAAACCTTTTACTGGCGGCTGTTATTTTTTTCTTTATGATTGGGTTCTGTCTTATGATAGTAATACATTTCAAAGATGCAACTGAGAATGGCAAGCAAGAAAGTTTAGTATTAGAGAGGGACAGTGACAATCATGACATTCGTTCCCATAAAATTATATTAATTTACACCAAACATATAGCTGAGAAAGTGTCTTCTGAAATTTCGTTAGAGTTTTGGAATAAATATTCAGATCTAATAATTCATGGAAATTTAAATGAAGATCTAGATGTAAAAGCGCGTTTTAAATCTGAAGGGGAAACCTGGCGGAACTTGAAATTATCCCCACATAAAAAGGAAGAGGAAACATCATCTACTAACAGTGACACTGAAGAAATTACGCACAGCGACTTTGATCTATCAATAAGTGAGTTTTTTGCAGGGTTCACCTCCGCGTGGATTGTTATATCAACAGTTTTACTTTTGTTCTTTGAGATCCCTTGGGCATTTTTTCTCTTACCTTTGGGTTTATTACCAACGGCAGTGGGGCGAATATGGTTGAACCCTTTGGCTGTAGTTAGCGGGTTATTTTTTTCTTTCCAATATGGACCATCTGGAGGTTGGGTTGGAGTACATTGGTTAGAAACAAAAAAAAGATTCAGTACTGGTGTGCTCTGGTTTATCTTTTCGTTAGTGGTCTCACTTTCACCTCTTATTCTTACGGTTATGTACCTTTATGACAGAGCTACTAATGAGGAAAAGATTTTAGATGTTGTTAAACCTTGTCCAACCTGCGCAGAGTTATTTTCTTATGCTTATGAGCTCTATTTCGTTGTCTCTTTTTGGGCACTCATTTGTTGCTCGCCAGGTTTATGTGGTGGTTGCCGAAAATGGATTTTGCTCTGTGTCAGCATATTGTCTAAACATGAAACGCAGCCTGGTTCAGAAAATTCTAATGGAATGCAGACTGAGTCAAAGCCTTTGATAAACTATTTAACTTCATTTTATCTATCACTAAATCACATAACTATGAAGTTGAGCAGCACCTACTTTCTTATCTCTAAGAAGGAAGGATTCCATCGAAGTGTAGTACTAAGGAGTTTACTACGGGTTGAGCCTAGACAAGTAAAGGAAAGACTGTCTAGTAATAGTTATGGTTTGTTCAATGGACACCAAACGTCTGAACGTCGAGCATTTCCGGGCTTGTTAAACGAGTTTTCAGCTGGTGAACGATACCTAAATCCCTTATTTGGTTCGCTAAGGACGACAGAAGCCCAGCGAAGTGGTGTATTGTACACTGCAGCCATTATTTTTCAGGTAACCTTAGAGAATGAACTTAATGGGACTTACCCTTTTTCTAGTGTTGTTGAGCTTATTGGCCTTTATATGGTTATGCTCTTTGAAATTGTGCTCTACGTTCCCGCATTCCTGTTATATATTCTTGGAGTTACACTTTCTATCATGGTTGGTTGTGTTAGCATACTTTTCGGTGGGATCTATGTTTTTTTTGAGAAAGTTGAGTGGAAGATTGAGGAAAATATTTGCGTTCAAGTGATAATACGAATATTTGGCATCTTGTTGTTGCTTTTTCAAATCTTATATGCAACTGTCAGCCTATGGCTTCAAGCTTTGATCTCAGCTTATGTGTTTTGTGTCAAGAATGTTTTTCTGAACATTCTTTTTCCGTCAGTGCAATTAATAAAGATACCGAAGCTTTCCCATTATTTCTTACCCCCTTTGGTGCTTACAAGAAAAGGCGAAGACGGAAACAGTTACGAGCTTAGTGAATTGACATACTATCCAAATCGCTTCCCTTTAAGAGCCGTAAGATTAGACATGAAGTCAACATACAAGTACCTGGCGAAAAGATCCAATATTAAGCCCCTTGGGCAGGTTGAAGAAACAGCAGGTGAAAAAAGTGAGGATCAAGTTGATGATAATTATTTTACAATAGTAAAATCTAGCTAACTGTATGACTTGATAGTTTGAGCTGAGAGCGAGGAGATGGACGAATTTGCATCCAAGTCACTTTGTTTGCTCTTTGACTTCTTCATTTGAGTCTGATGGCTACTTTCCCACAAGGCAAAGATTAGTATAACTAACATACGAGCAAATAATGTTACTATAAAAATTTTAGCTGTTGCTGTATCCTCTGCAAACACAATGTAAAACGTGAATCCAATGCCCACAGGCATACTCACTACCACAATAGATGTTATCACTGTGGTAAGAAGAAACAGCGCTGGAACCATAAGCATTAATAAGAAAATACCTACAACAATGAAAAACTCATTTTTTCTTAGCAACTTATCAACCACCAAGGCAGGATATATCGTCCAGTACAAGAGCTGACCAAAGTAAGAACCAAACTCTTCTTTGAAGAATACGTCTACTGTATGAAACGAAATTCCTCTGTATACCCTAAAGATTTTAAGATTCAGAGGCATAGGAAGTGGAATGGGTTCTGTTTGGTCTGAGCTATGAAAGATGGTTTCTTCTTGCGTACCAAGGTCATCACCATCAGTCTCAACAAGTTTGCTAGATTGGGGAACACGAGTTGGCTTGAGAGAACTATTTGAATCACTAAGGCTATCGTTATAATTTTTCCAATATCTGTAAAGAAGTGTAAATGGCAGCATCAAGGGTAACGCAATGAAAATATAAATGGTAGAATATAACTGAAAAAGGAAGAATCTGATTTTGGTAGCAAGAGTTTTAAATACATCAATGGAAATATGTTGGGGTGATACAACTATTCGTGCAAATTCCAGTGTAAACACGAGTGTGATCAGTAAGGAGAATATCAATAAAAGACTGACTCTTCCATCTCTCGTTTCTAGATCATATATGTTCTCAATACCTGATTTCTCGACAACTTGAGCATAATGAAAACCAGTACCATGAAATACAATCATGAAAAATGATCCAAGGCACTGTAGCAAAATAATATCTGAAGCTAAGTGCTCTTTACGCACCGTTAAGTTAACCAAGATTTCCAAAGCAGGAAACAAAAGAGGAAAGAATGCTGCAAAAAAAGTACCTATATTCGGAATATCACCCACCGAGTTAATGTAAAAAGAATCTGAGATATCTGACATTAGAATTGTAAACAACATTATCTCACCACCTCGTGCTGCAAAATCTGACAAGAAGTTGTTACTACTCCAAATGAGATACCCATTGAAAGGCATAGAAAGTGCAGCTGTTGATAAACCTAAGATGGATAGAACGTTTTTTTGTTGCCGAAAACTCTCGATCGACAGTCCGAGGTCAGCAAGAGTTTCTCCCAGCAGAACCACGCAAGGTAAAATATTCGCCGTATATCTAACCCCAGCTTTCGGATCATCTATGCCAACCGGTTCTAAAGGGGGAAGACCTATCTTTTTCACTTCCAAGTTTACTAATCCCCAAAAAGGTCCATCTCGCTCTTCGTATATGAAGGCCACGGTAAACTTTTGAAGACTTTCATAGAATCTTTCACTTATCTTGCCTTCATGTCTAGCTTTGTTATCCTTGAGTTGATACAATACTTTCTTTAACTTTATATTCTTTTTCTTAGAGTTACAATAGGAGTTTCGAAAAAGATGTGTGATAAGTTTTGGGTGATGTTTATAAACTGCGTACGCTTCACTGGCTGTCATTGATCCAAGGTGCTTCAGTAGCATAGCTGGAACAGTATTTTCATCTACTTGACCTGGGAACTGAGGTCTGAATGTTTTCTTCAGCAGAGTTCTAAAATCAACAAGCACAAGCAAATTGGTTGCAACCAAATTATTATCTATACCTTCTGCATGAAGAAGCGCATCAATTATTTTAACAAGCTCTGATTTTATGTCAATATCCCCAGAAACCTTCAAAGAAGCAGCCATGGAAAGTTGTCTGTGAATTTCGTTACCTACAAAACTGTGAGTAGTTTTAATTCCCGCTGTCGTGCTCATATTCAGAGCACCTAAATGAGAAAGAGTAGTTTTCTGTGTGACAAAAGGATTTGGAGCGTCTGCAGCAGTTTCAGGTTCAATACTTCCAAGTGACATGTCATTAGTTGTTTGAGTCAGATGCGCCATGAGATCGTTTCTACTGAGAGTTCCACCTTTCCTAGAAAGAGATAAACTCAATCTATTTGTAAGCTGCTGAGCTGCATTTCCACCAATTACTAAATTTTTCAAAATTCCCTCTTGTGATGCTGTTAAATTATTCTTTGGTGGTTCTAAGCTTATTTTAGGAGCCACATTCTCTGGTTCAAAAACTTCTTCATATGTCTCTGTTGAAGCTGCTGATACACGACCAGTAAATTGGTTTCCAGGTCTACGAAAAATTGTCTTTGGGAAAATAAATGGTGCAATGTAACTCAAAAACCCTTGATCTTTGACAACTTCAAAAAACCCAGGCTCGTTAGTCTCCTTTTCCGGATTTTTCTTGCTGCTTTTCGTTGCCAACTCTTCTTGTTCTCTCTCACCAACTGCTTCGTAACTTTGTGATAATTTCTGAAAGCTGTTGTTATGCTGAGTAAATTGCTCCTCTTTTCTTAACCTTTCATTTGCTAATATTAAGTGCAAACGAAGTATTGCAACATCAAGCGGGGATTCCTGTTCTATATTTCGACTGTTCACTAATGCAGAAATTGTTGCCACATGGAATCTAGATGTTGCGGAGTTAAGGAGTTCAACTAGAGCAGAGTGTTTTCCAAAGAAAGCAGCGTAATGAAATGCAGTTTCTTCTGCAGCTGTTTGAGCAAGTAGATCAACTTCATTCTCAAGAAGTAACTTTAAACAACGAGGATCATTTCGTTGGGTGTAAAGAACTGATAAGTGAAGAGGTGTTAGTCCAATTATATCTTTTCCATCAATATCTGCACCTGCTTCAATTAACCTATTTAAAAACTCAACATGATTTCTTATAATACAAAGATGAACAGCTGTTCTTTTGTATCTGTTTTCAGCATTAAGATTTGCACCCCCGTTTAGCAATACAGAGAATAAAGATAAGAGATTGTTATACGCTGCAATGTGAACATAACTTCTTCCCTTGACACTAACTTCATTTACATCAGATCCACTTTCAACCAAAACTTTTACTGTTTCAAGAATATTATTTTTAAAAGATATTTTTGCAACCAATAACTTTGATATAGCAACTCTAAGTGGAGTTCTATGACGTTTGTCATGAACTTCCATAAGGAATTTGTTTTCATATCCCGCCTTTATAATGAGTGAACAAAATTCAGCTCCATTTCTTTTTAGCGCAGCTGCAACATGTAAAACAGTTCTATTATATTTATCTATTATATTTAGATTCGGTTTATAAGATAAAAGTACTTTAAAAGCTTCAAGGTTATTTTTGTTTACTAAAATGTGAGCAGCTGTTCTTCCGTCATCATTTGTTTCATTCAATACCTTCACAAAACCTGGTTCTTTAGAGTGAATCTTCAAAAAGTCAAGTATGATTGGAGCTTCAAAATTTTCACATATTGTGACAAGACTAAACTCCTGTTGTAAGAATTTATTTCTCGAAGCTGTTCTTACTTTTTCTCTGTTTCTCGCAATGACTCTTAGGTTTCTTGATGTAGAAACTCTGTTTTGACTATTTGAATCAACTGATTCTGTGACTGTTCTTCTTCTAGAAAATATATTTAGCCCACTGGGAAGAGGGAAACCATTCGCGGCTCTTACAACACTACGTTCTTCTTCTTCTATATTTATGTCGTCATCTTTTTGGTTTTCATTTGAAGTTGCTATACCATTTTTGAAACTATTTCGACGACCACGTTTATTTCTACTTCCTCTAAATCTATTATTTCTTTTTAACCGAGAGTTTCGCATTTTAAAATGGAATTTTTATGTATGTCGTCTTTATAACCTCAAAGACTGGGTCTTTGCTCTTTTTATGTTGCGCACTGCACTTAATTTGTCATGTTCCATATTTGGTGTAGAATAACATAAATACATTAAAGTGTATCATAATATAATTAATTGACCCATATCTGAGAAGTTGTAGGACCTTTATCGGAAAGTTTAAATTACCCAAAATAGTAGAAGAGAAAATATTGCCGAAGTGATCAGTTTTTCTCACAATCTATATTTATACTCTTGTAGTTATTGAAGTATCACGATTAAGTTTCTTATGTATTTTGATCTTAGGAAGAATAAAGATTATGAAAAAAAAAATTTCATGAGTTTATAATAACTCTAGCTGGTTCAGGTCTAACCCATGCGGGGAAGTGATCATACTACATTCTTTGGTCTAGTGTTACAACTCTACCGAATCCTAATGCGTACAAAAGGTAAAAGTCTTGTAATACCATTACGATCATTCTTTGTTAAACAATATTAAAGTGCTGAGAAAATGCGTTCCTAAGTTCAGTAGCAGCACCAAAGAAGCCTGTGCAATACCAACTTAGATCATTATTCAAACCAACACTCATGTTCCTAGCAAGGAAGAGTACAAACGATTATTGGCGTGAAAATCCACACAATGTTGGTTCTATGCATAATTACTTTACATATTCCAGTAGCTCTCATATCGCTGTTGAAGCTTGTAGATACAGCAAAATTTCCAGCAGCCTACATTACAAAAATATTTTTACGTCAACCTTTCTTGTACTTCGAAAAACTTTTTTTTAACCCTTAGGAAAATGTGCTTAGAAAGATTTGAATAATGAAAAACATAAATGGTATGCTGGGTTTCGACAGTCTATTTGTGCGTTGTCCTGAAAGCCCTCTTGCCTAAAAGTGTCGTCAGTAGGGGTCCCTTTGACATTACCATGATATATCAAAAGAGTTTTGAGGCTTTTATGCATTTGGAATCACAATAAAATATTTCCCATCGCCAATGAGTTAGTTTCTCTAGTTTGGAACTATTTCTTAAGATTTTGGTCACTTTTTCCGTTTTGCTAGTTTTATTTGAGCTCTTAGTCTTTCTTGACTTTTGCTATTTTTTTTTGTATTTCACGATCGTACTATTACTCGCCTCCAGTCTATAGGATTCGATTCCATTATCTTCTTTGTTTCTATGAATCATTTTACCCACGGGGTTACTTGAGTTGTTATCAATAATAAATTAATAATAGTATTGAGCGAGGCTACTACCAATGGCTCACCAAGTTCCTTGTATCAAAATGAAGTTCCAGTAAGAACATATAAGGCTCCTCCTATTATCAAGAAATATACTTCGGGTCCCAAGAATTCTCGAGATCAGGATCAACGATTTGGCCCATCTTGCAATTACCTTCGTACAGAGCAGCACTGTAGCAAGAATATCTGTACCATTTGACCCTTGGTCATATAGTCTGAATACATTTTAATATGTCAAGACCCTTAAAATGAAAACAAAATATGAAGAATATCAAAGTACAAAAAAATCATGAAACTCAAAACTTTGGGTAATTCTGTTTGAATGTGGATACTTTGAATTAAACGGTACCACTGGTAGTATAGATATCGAAACCTGTTGAGTAAAGTATTCAGGTAAGTTTTCTAAAAAGTAACTAGATGAAACGGTTTCTTTGTTGTTAAGCCATCGTTTGTTCTTAGTCCATATGTGAAGCGCGTGCTGGTATTATGCGAGAACATATAATACAGTAAAAACTGCTTGAAAGGTTCATACGTTGGCACAAGCTTCATTCATTAAGACATATGTACACGAGATTCCCATTCAAATTTTCAGCTAGTGCTGTTGGCAATGTGAATATATATTTTTTTTCAGTAGCTAATAATTTTAGATGACTGTTTTTAGATTAAGCCTTACTTAATATGCAAAGTCTATGTCGCTAAGTAAATACACGGAGTAGCTTACGAGAATAGACTACATTCTGGATTCTTTAGATTTGCTGAAGAGACACAGTAATAGTATTTTTTTTATTTTTCAACATGTAATATTGACCAATAAACTGTCTCAGTGCTTTTAATATGAATGCTAATATTTTCACTTCTTGTTGAAACTATATAGGGAGTAGTTTGTCAAATGTTGTTCCAAGAACAGTACCCTAGTTAGTTTAATAAAAAGAATATCATAGGTAGACACTATGACTGAAAGTTGTTTTGGTTTATGGTTGAGGTATCTTTTCTTTTGAAGACTCTGTCAGTTTGCGCTATAACATGAAGATAAGAACTCCTACACCCTTTCACATAAATATTTAGATTCGATTCAAAAAAAAATTATTTCTTGAAACTCTTAGTATGCTTCATTGGTGGCAATGTCGATCCCTTGAAGCTATGCCTCATTATAAACCCTTCTGCTATGAAATATATATTTTCTTTTGTTTTATTTCTCATTGAAGCTGAGTTAATTATTAATCTCTTCTCTCTTAACTCTTCATGCGCTCATTTTCAATTAGTTTTACCTAAGTTCAATATGGTATTCCCTCCCTTCCTAGTTGTGTTTTTTTCCTCACTTAAAGATTTGTGTGGAACTGGACTTTTTTACGCTGGTGTATTTTACGCAACTCTTCCGTTATGAAATTTAGGAGGATTTAGAGGAAGTGTACCAGTAAGGATTTTTAGTGGAATTCCATAAACATTGCCAGTAGCTTAATAGGACAACCCCAAGGCCCAACTCTTTGACCCCAAAATTTGTGAAGAGAACAAACGAAAAATTGCAAGTATGGAAACATGTCCTTCGGATCTCAGCATAGAGGAATTAGAACTCCGACAACCAAACCAAACCGAAACAAGAGATAACTGGACCACTTACAGAGGTTCAACTCAAGAGGAAATGTTTGAAGTCGTGGAAAAGGTAGCTGAAAACCGATTTAGTTGGAGAAAGCAGTCGTCCTACAGTTTTTCTGAAGATGAAACCAACCAAATCTTTGGATATACTAAAAAAATAACGCGTAGATGTAAATTAGAATGCGTCTCCTCTAAAAATTGTACTTTTGGAGTATACTTTAACATTAATGCAGCTTTTCCTATATAGTACTCACGTGCAACCTTTTCTTCTAGCAACTTCGTTTTCCCCAATATAAAATTTTCCTATAAAATACTCACTTCACAACAATCTTGTTCTACATCTTCAAGATTTAAACTCATTCCTTCAATGAACACATCTTTGTTGTATTTAAAATGAAACCCTTTACATACGTCTTCGTAAAGCCAAATAGAATGTGTTGAATTGAAAACCATGTACCTCATGACCCATCACGGAATTATTTTATGCATCCTGGGATAGCCTGTATGTATGTGTAGAAGGTCGTTTAACAAATCAGTTTTGAAACTTCTCATCCAACGGCCTTAAACAATAAGAACAGCTTGATCCCAACTCCCGCCCCCCAATCAGGAAATCCACAATATATGTATCTTCCTCCAAAAAAATTCACAACCTGATCCCAATGCCCATCCAAAATATACCTTTCTTTTTGAAAAAAAATCCGAAGCCTAGCCCATTTACCCATTCCAAGCCCACACAAAGGGAAAACTGAGCCTAAATCCCAGGCAGGGGTTATGCATTTTCTCTTGTACCTTCGTGAGGGTCTAAGGTTAGCCTTTTGACAAAAGCTATCCCTAACCCCGCTTTTAATCTTTTTGTTTGATTTCTGTTAATTTTCTGAGTAATATATATTCCTGATTTCAGTTTCTATATTTTGGGAGGTATGTATATTCTCAGTAGAAAGGTGCTCTCTTAATTTTCTTCTTGATCCTGTTCATATAACTTTTAAGAGTTCTTGTATATGACGTGAAGGCATCTTGTTCCACTGTTTCCTTTGCTTATTGCTTTGTTTCCTGTTCATATAGATTTGAAGTGTTCATGTTCATATGTTGCTTGTATTCAATTAACAATAGAATCATTTCGTGTATGATTCTATTTTGATAGAGCTTTCTTTAATGTATGTTCTTTTACTTTTTCTTTGCTAATGTAGTTCTTGTTGATATTCAATAGCTGGTACCTTCGATTCGTATTCACATAAGTTTGAGATGTTCTTGTTCGTATTTTGATTCTCCCTATAAAACTCTAAAATAATGTTGTATAGCCTGAATTTGTTAGGTATGTGTTCAATGTATCTACTTTTACTTTTTGAATTGCCTGAACTATAATTCTTTTCCATTTTTTTGTTCACGTGATCGATGTTTTAGTTTCTTTAATTATCTCTTGCAATCTTTTGCATTTCAATTTTAACTATTCGTTTTTGAGTATTAATTTTAGGAAATTTTGTCATTGGTACTAATGCAAGAGTGTCGCTAGTAAATAATATTCCAACTTGCGTATTCCCTATGAAACATTTCCCTTCTAACTTATAAATAATTCACTTTCCTAGCTTACAAAAAAACAGTATACACCGTTTGTTGGATCCGTTGATAGAGTAACAGAATGAACACTACAACTGGAGAATTATAGGACCTTATACGGGCTCAGTTAGACTGCTAACAAATAAAAACCACTCTTCACATGTTCTTTTATTATTATTCCAGAAAACTTTTTTTGGTAGGCTACATAGAACCCTATACAGGATGATGAAAGGCATGGAAAAGTGTATGGTGTTCACAAAGATATTCTGCTTCTCTCAAACAGCTAGATATGAAATTATTAAGAACTAGAGCAGAAACATAATTAAAAGCACTTAAGTAACAACCAAAAATGGGGGTAATGAGGAATCATGAAGTTCAGACCAGAAACCAGTCAAAAGGGTAATATATATGTATAAAACTTTCATAAAGAAATGTTTTGGATTGGAGTAATTGCTTCTGAAAGTGAAGATAGAGTGTTGTTGTAGAGACTAAGAAAAGCTAGGCAGGAGAAAGTATTATGAGAACTAGTATTAAGAGAATAATTTCGTTCGTCTTAGGTCTCGTTTTTTTTTTAATTAACTTTTGTGTCACACCTAAAGTACCATACCAACTTTCATAGAATAAGTAGGTTTATATACGAGCTAATGGAGTTTTTTTTATTGAGCTCAGAGCAATTCAAAATTATATTATGCCAAGAGTTTTCTAGATGACAACTCTTTAAATCGTACTTGCTAGAAAATTTTATGACACGAACTGCTTCCTTTAGACAATTTTATCAGATTACCTTTGCCTTTGGGCCTGTGGATATCTTAGGGGTGAAGAATGAACTCTCGTTCTAGAATTTCACGCGCTGTTGAGGTATTGGTGGGGCATCTAATAAGACTATGTGATTCCGGGAAGTAATTTCAATAAAGATACGACGAATGATTAAGAGTTATCCGGATTCTCTGAGTAAATTAATTACTTAGTTCTCTTGAGTGAGGAATAAGTAACTCAATTAGAATTTCTTTCTGTAGCTCTTTAAGGAATTTTTGTAATTTTTTTGGATTTGACCTAGGCACTTATTGAGGATGTTTGAGAAAATTCTCTGGATTTTTCTGACCTTCAATAATGAATTTAAGTATTGCGACAGAATTTCAAAGATCCTCAAAAGTTGCAGATTTTTCTTCGACTAAATTTAAGTTATAGAATTCTCAGTTGCTCAATGAGGAAATATTCTCTTCCTACATCCATAGCTTTATAGAGCTCAAGTGAAACTATGTAATGAATTGTCTGAAATCTCATCCAGTAGCAGTTTGTCAGATAGAATGAGAATAATTTTATGAAATCTTCAAGAGGTCATCTTGGAAATACTGAAAAAAATTAGTTAATCCATTTCATCAATGGCTAATGATTACTTAGGTGCATACATTCATAGCTGACATATACGGAAGCTACATGTATATTTCCTTTCTTTGAATGTTGTTGTTACAGGTAGAAAGAATTATTAGTCTCTTCTTTTGTTTGAGATTGGATAAATGAAGGTAGAGTTATAATTGAGCTTTTTCTGAAAGTTCTTCAGTTTGTTGCTTTAGATAATAATTGCTTAAAGACATTCTAAAACCTTGACCGGTATGGAACGAAGTGATGCTAATTTGTTTCTACTAGTTGTGTCAAAAAAATAGCAATCCGAGTATGTTATATGTCTCACATAGAGAGAAAAGAGTCTTAGCTCAGTATTATGTTGAAAGCTATACTTTTTTTAAATCAATCAACCTTATCACCTACAGTACACGCAAGAATAGGGAACCATTAATATGTATAGCTAAGAACCTAGAATTGAACTCATTTGACGGAATCTGCTGTATGTTATGGCTACTTGTGTATGTTTTTCCTGAACTGGGCGTATTCACTGTAATTTGTTATTCTACAATATAATTCTTTTTGCTTACAAGGCAAACTGCACCTTTTAGCTTCATCTCCCCAATAAAATATCATTCAGCCTTTAAACTATGTATCTAATAAATAGGGACTCTGCTACTTCCTAAACACTTTCTAATTCTGGTTTAGAGAACCTTTCAACTTGGAATAAACTACATCTGTGGAATTCTTTCTCATTTGGTAGCTGAACGATGTGCATTTAGGATTGTGTTAGTTTATATCCATCATCAAAGCATTACAGCTGGATGACAGAGTTTTTTCGCTCTTGCAAAAGGAGATGTATATTCCTTACTATATAGAATAGATTTCTTAGCGGTGCATTTGAGAAACAGCTTTATTCAGTATATTGACTTCATCATATTTCTGTAATGTTTCTTTATTTGTGACCTCTAAAACATTACACGGTTACCTAAGTTGATCTTGGTTACTAGCAGTATCATCAACCATCACTAAAAAACCTTTTGAAGGTCAGTAATAGACATAATGTTCTTTAAGTATACTATTGCCCATATTACTAAAAGAAATAACATTATGAAATTTGTGTAAACAAAACATATTTAAGTATCAACTGACTAATAAAAACACTTTCTAAATAACTTTTCGCATTCCCAAACTCTAAGTAGCTGAGTCCCTTGTGCTGGCCATTGCCTTATTAATGGCTTCATTCAATTGAACGACAAATTTATGGCCCTTGGCAACTTTTTTGGTAGCAGGATGATTGACCTTACCGCACTCTTTCAATAGTTTTTCTAGTAACAAGGGATACTGAGGGAACCTCGCAACCGGTATATACAGCACTGATTGTATAGTTGTCTGATTGAGTACACTTTTTCCAGATGCGATTTCCTCATATATATCTATAAAATTCATGTTGTTTCCAATTCTCGCTGTACGATTTTGGTTCAAAGCAGCGACTCTTTCAGTTAGTCGTCTTGTTGCAGTTGCATACGAGTTCATATAAGGTAAGTATACACTTTTCAGAACATTTCCAGACTTCAAGATAATATCAACTAGTACCTTTGGACGCCCACCTTTATGAATAATTTCCTGCTTCATTGGTTTTGGAACCAAAACTAAGATATCAAGTAAATCAACAAAGGCTTTGGTACCCCTAAGCACTTTCTTGATAGTTTTCCCAAACATTAGCTGAATGTCTCGTCGATCTAATCCAAGAGCACTCTTGGCATGTGGACCAAGCAAGTCACTTGATATCCCTGATATTTCATTCACATACTTGGTAAGAAAAAAATTAAGTTTATCATAAACTCTTCTTTCAGTTGAAATAAATTCATCTACTACATGTTCAATATCACTGTTTCTCATTGGGAACTCAAGTGCGGGCCTTGTCCAAGGTTGGTAGCTGGTCTCTCCCAGGTATTTTACTTGATTCACTCCGAGAATGTTCTTTAAGCTATTATTCTGTTCAACAACTTCTCTCCACCCTTCTGGCAAAGCTTCATACCTAGAATAAACTGCTGACAGAATGTCTGAAAAATGAAAATATATAAACAATGCTTCAACAATACCACCAACAGCTCCATCTACTAACAAGCAAAATTTCTTAAGATCATCTTGCAGCTTGATCTTCAAACTCGTCCTTTCTTCTTCTGTTAAGTCATCATACAATCCTGTCTCAGCTTGGGCATCTTTAAATTTCTCCGTCTCCTGTCTAGTAAAATCAGCAAGCAAGTGGTTGTTACTAACTTCTTGAAAAACACCACTTTTAGAGGATTCTACAGCCGTGTATCCACCACTTTCCAAGGAGCTTCTGAACCTCATCTCACTATCCTCAAAAGTTCCTTCTGTAGAGTTTTCTGGCATAGGAAGCGGAAGTTTGTCTGAAGGTTCCGGAAGCCTTGGAAGAGGTCTTCGGGTTGCAGGCATTGTGGGCTGAGACTTCGGAACAAGAAAAAGCCCTTGTCCACGTGAAATAAAAAAGTGAGTAATACTGGTCAGCTCAGAAAATGCATCTTGAAAAAACTGATCATTTTGACGAGTGAAGAGCTTTTCATCAAAAGAAAAAGTGAAAACCGCTGCAGCATTTAATGATTCGAGTGGAAACACCTTAGAACTTTCCTTCTGTTCCCTAAAACAATCCATTAAGAGTTCTAGTATTTGCAGTTGAAGTGTGGAACACATACTTGCTAGAGCTTTTTGAACAGACGTTTTCTTTAAACCACCACTTTTAAGCAAAAGGCGCAATCTTCTTTGACAACTCAAGTGAATCAATTCATTTTGAACAAGTACGGTTATAATTGTACGAACTATGTCGATTGAAGACAACTCTAAAAGCAGGGTGTCGAATTTAGTCCTAATATTCTGCAGCCCTTTTTCAACAGAATGGATATCTTCACCTGCATGCTCTAACTCATTTAGATCAACTTCATTGCATAAAAGCTCTAAACGCTCAATAAGTTCCTCACTTTCCCGAGAAGAAAAATTTGCCTCTAGATCACGAAGAGACTTAAGTGACGAGTAGTGTTTACCCACAATGTCATAAATTACGAAACCAACCTTAACTTTTTTGTCCTGAAGAAAGTGTAACAATGAGGGAATCCAGGAAAGATTGTTATCAACCCTTGCCATACTAGTGAAGAGAACTGCGGGGTCGTCTATGTACGAGCTTGAAAAACTCTGCATGTTTCTTTTCTTAACTTAACGAATCGATTTCTTTACCCAGTTGAAAAGCTGTACGGATTGGACATAGCTAAAGTACTGATTTTAAGAAAAAGACCCGATGCATAATATTTTGGGCAGAAGATAAGAAAAGCAAACGACTTACCTCTTATTCATAGATTTAAAGCATCTTTTTGACAACCCTAGCAATAGTTTTATAAAACTCTCTCCCTGAAAATATCTACTTGAGGGAGAACAGATAAAAAGAATATTGTCTTTCTTTTCTTTATCTACTCAGAATGAACTATCTAAGTGACAGATACTCGAAAATGAGGAAGAGATAATAACAAGAAAGTTTGGTGTTTATACCGAAGTCAATAAGGCACTTAGGATGTGGATCCGAAGTCTGTTACTTGGTTGAGTCTATGCAAAATATCAAGAAAAAGTTCTTTAATATTTTTTTTGAAGTCGTAGAAAAATTAGGTTGTGATTGTCCTTAGTCGAATAACTCGTATTGAGTGGTACCTTTCTAATTTCCCAACTTGCAATTAACTTTGATCCTTCATTGTTGTTTTATCTTAAATAATATCGTTGAATTGGTTATGCCTTAATTTTACAAAATATTTTCTACTTCTAACACTTTGGTATTTGATGTTTTCATGATAATTGATAATCGATAAATATTTACACTTGAAAGGCTACTATGAATGTTAAAACAAGTTCCTGAAAAAGCAGAAACATTGAAATGAATTTAGGCGTACTCTAAGGAGAACCAATTTCTCCAACTTCACTTACAATAGCTCCGGGTATTATACTTAGAATATCTAGGAGGAACACAGCAACTCCATTTAAAATATTTTGAAGAAAAATAATCAGGTTTTTCTTCGTAGATGACATTATGGTATTTGCAGAAAGCTACGGGCAATTTAACTAGTTTTTAACACACCTGAAGTTCGTTGGTGTAGCATCAGGTCTTTGTATGATCATAAATAAAACCAAAAAGAGGAAATGAAAATCTAATAAATTGATGAGAGGGAAAGTTATGGATCACATTCGAACGGTTGTCTTGCAAAAAGCTGTGCAACCTGAAAATATGGAACATATTTATAGTCTTAGGTTGTATATATCAAGCATCTATTCAATGTGATGAAACAACAAGGATCAGTATAGGATTAACACTTGAAGTTCAACGCACAACTTACCTGCGGTCTAAACTAGCCATAAAAGGCCACACCACCAAAATATTTAAATCACATTATGTAAGGAGTGTTCTAAATCAAGTTTCTGTGCCAAGTATTTGATGCAAATGAAATGAAAGCAGATATACTATTTCATAAAGTTGAAACGCTAATAAATAGCTCAACTACTCTTTATCATTGATCAACAACAGCAAAGTTGCACAATATATACTAGCAACAGTGTCCTATTTACCAGCAACCTTATCCCCCCCCCCCTTTCTACATACTTTTGAAAACCTCGAGTTCCATTCTTCAATAAGTAAAATGAACCATTCCTTGTACTAGATGATAATAGAAGTCTCTTCAGACTCAAAGAAGCACCTAGAGCTCGTCCCTGAATAAATCATTTTCTTAAGTGGTTAAGAAAAAAGAGAACCTAAGATGAATAATGAACCCAAGGAGAAACACTTCCTATAAAAAAGTAGTGTATGGAATTACGAATACACATTGATTAGAACTTGCAAAAGTTTCTTTCTAGAATATACTATGAAGGGACTTAAACTAAAAGAAGCAGTAAAAGATAGTTACCAAGGGCAAATACCTGCAAATACCCTTGTCCAAGCTTGCTTTTCTGTTCGAGTTTTTACCATTATATGTTCTCTGTGAAGAAAGTATTGTGCATATGAATTTTATTTTATTAGAGCAAGCCCACCAAAATCCACTAGAATGAACCATAATAAAAATTCGTTCAAAAAATGCAGACAAAATGACTGAGAGCATGTCCGAGAGTAGTAATAAACCAAAATAAGAACAAATCCAACAGATCCCGTAATTCCCCGTCCTCAAAAGAAATGTAAACAGTTCTAACACCGAAAAGCCAAAAGAGAACTTTGGACACCTACACCAGGACAAAGATGGAGCTCGCCTGCTCCTAATTTATTAGACTTACCGAACCCAGAGGAAAGAAAGAAGTGAGGAAGACATGGTAAATATGGTTCTTCTCACTTCCTAATATGTACAAACCAGTTTTTCAAATCTTAATTTTATAACTTCTAGAATTACTATATATTTTTCAGATATAACCACCCCGTGCATTCAATTGAGCTATATAAGTTCCAAAACTATGTAGACATATATTATTGCTGACAAAGACATATGGATGTATTTGATCTCACAGTTAGAATAGTAGCCCAGATCAACCAAGTTTTAAGTATTAACAACGAAATTATTGACAGAAAAATAAAATCGCACTAATGACTAGATTAAAGTTTGTTCAAAGATGAGCACAATGGTGGATTAGAAATTCCTCAATTAGGGAAACAAAAAAAAGAACTTTTCAGCAAATCTATAGTTGTTTCTGTTGCATTGCAAATTTTCTAATGTGGAAATGAAAATATACAGGAAATGGCAAGGAGATTTGACAAGTCTTAGGTTATATATTTAATTAATAAGAATTTGTCAAAGGCAGTAAGAGTCATATGTAGCTATATAGCTTCACAAGATCGTGTAAGAGATACGAGACATACTCGGGGGTTAAACCAGGAGTCGACTTTTTTTTATTATTTTTCTTGAGTGAGTAAAGATTTTAATCTCTATTTGCTAGTTCTAGTTACTTTCCTTTCTTCCATACAAGTAATTTTTTTACCTATTCTAACCTCATAGGAAAGTTTATGTTAATAACACCGTTACGATGAGAGATATGTAAAAGAGTACACGAGTTAACGCACTTAGGATATATATACGTACCCCGATGCTAACTATTCTAAAAATTCATATTCGATGCAGTAGAGTCTTATATATGCCGAACTATTAGATTTAATTCACCGCAAGCTTTTTAGATTCGATGATTGACCTTAAAACCTCATTCATTCCGTATTTTTGTACAAGATCAGCTAAGCTTGAACCATTAATACTTTGTCGGCTCCACGCCATCAATTTTAATTTAACTCAACTGTATCCAATACAAATTTTCTTCAAAAAACAAGAAATTCTATCAATAAGGTGATGCAACTAACTATAACGGAGCTGTTGCAACTGACAAACATAATTTGTTAGTATTCAAAGGGATTACAAACTCGTCAGCGAAAATACCCTTCACATAGAAGTCTCGTTAAAATTTAATAAATCTTACATCTTAAAATATAATAGTCATTGTTAGAGGCAAGTTGGAACAGAAAAAATATTGGTGGACTCTGTACTATTTTACTGAACCCGTTTTTATCGAAATATGTCATCAATATACTACTATCTCATTGACAGACATATGTAGTCTCTCTAATTTGAGAGAGTTTAATCCTTATTCTTCCGGATACCTTCCGGGACTTGGAATACTCTGTGTTTTCCCAAGGTTTACACTCAAGATAAACTAAGTCAAAGAAGGGTCGGTCCTTATTTATCACACAGAGCTTTTGTCAAATTTCCATGAAGAAACAAGAATATTGAAAGCAGGAAATTTGATGGAAATTTAGATCTGTCAAAGGCAGATACTAGTTTCAATCTTAGCTATGTGCAATGGTATAAATCAACAGGAAATTTCATGTTACAGCAGTTCTCTAATGCGAAAACTCGGTCTAGGTGATAGAATAAAACTGTGTGCGATTTTCTATAGTTAGAATGGGTTTCTTCCGGATACTAGGCTCAGCTGTTTGTGAAGCATACGCAGTATGTCTAAAGACAAGAATAAGGTTTGATCAATTCATAGTGAACCAAACCATGAAAGTTTTTCTTAGGATGGTGAACAATAAGTCCGAGTCTTTTATTTTTTGGCTTAGTTTTCTGTATAGCTAGATTTTTTTTCTGCAAAGCTTTAAACAATTGAATTGTACGCTTCCGTCAGAGGAAAATAATATTAAGATCCAAACGAAATTTTAAGCACCGTTTGAGAGAGGTGTACACTGAATTCCTCTAAAATCACTCCTAAGAAACACTACTTGATTTGATTCTAGGTACTAAGACCTGTGGTCTATACATCTTCTCGCATCTATCATATCATTTTCAAGAAACAAGGACATGATCATCACGTACGGAGCGATTCAACCAAGATTATAAAGGTAGTTGAACTAAGCATAAGATATTGTAGCAACGCAGGATAGTAAAATTAATTTTTTATATTTACTCGTCCGTTTCTACGTTAGTCTTGAGATTATCATGTCTAAGGACAGAATCCTTATTTCTGTGTCCAGGCTAGAAAAGTTAAATAAAAATCCAAAATGATAAGACCTCTCGTTAGCAGTATATTCTAACCTACTATGAATTTTGGATAGATCATAAGTGGAGATGGCAAGACTCCGTGCAAGATATTTGAATTACCTTTGTGTATATTCATCGGTTATCAATTATCATAACAGTATCAATTAGTATAGTGATAAGAGTAAATATAAATTTTGGGAAATTAAAGCAACAACCAACCTTACCACATCATCTAAGTTTAAACAACAATCAAAGAGCAAAGCAACCAACAAACTATACCAGTATACAAAAGCGACTCAACACGAGTAAAAGCACTTAGGGAGTTGTTACCCCAATTATATTTAGTCCTCATAGAAGTAACTAAGACCTTTCCTGTTCTGTACAAAGCATTTATTGAGCACTTCGGCTTCGGATTGATTTCTTGGTCACTGAAGGTACCCTGACCCTAGTCAGTTTATGACCTAACATTCTCGTTAGTAACTCTGTCTCGCTTTCAAGTATCTAACTGTTCGATAGTTCATTCCAGAGACATAAACCTCGTCTGCTTCCGCGAAAATCAAACTTCAATAAAGTTCTTGGGTCAAACTTTTCTCTAAAAAATAACCTTAGACATAAGCAAATGTTAAACTAGTCTATGAACATTGAACTTTATGTTTCAAATATAAGATTGTTTTTGTTTTTAGATATTACGTCATCAAATTTTGGTCTTATGGAATATGAATTCGGGAAACAAGATACAGTAATCTTCTATTTTTATAAACTCTGAGTTCCAGTTTCTATAGAATTATCTGCCCAAAATATCCGAAAGAATATAAACGTTGAATACAATGAACTCATCAACAAAACAAGTTTCGGCTTGTAGATTTGACCATATTCAAATCTATGTAAAGGAGGTTAAGTCATTGGAATACTATAAAGAACTTGTAATTATACTTTCTTTTTTATCTATAGGAAGGATATCTTCAAGAAATATCATCTGATGTCAACCTATACCTGCAAGATCATGAAAAGGGTATATTCAATGAGGAATAAGTTAACTCATAGTATCCAAAGAAACTATTAATTCTTTAAGAAAAAAGTGGCTGGGATTGATTCAAGGCAGGTAAATTTTTCTTTACTGTAATCTATAGTAAGTCTATATTGCCGCTTGACCCTGAACTCTACTCTTCTCAAAACCAGGATGTGATTGAACAACTCATTGTAGGACTTGGATGGAGAGTTGTTGCTGAATGTACATCCAATGGACTTAAATCTTTTCAAGTTCAATCGAGTTCAAAGTTTAGTTCAAGAATGCTGATTACATCTAATGATCCGCAAACAGAAAAACGGTCTGAGGAAAACCGTCTGTATTCAGATTTGGAATCTTTTAGTGAGTTTTTCGAGGCACACAGTAATAGAGGTGGCGTTGCAGTACTAGGTTTTGATGTGTCCCCTAAATTAGATGAACCCAAGAAACAAGGCTTTGGAGTGAACATAAGAAATTTGGAACACAACTACAAGAAGTTACATCCAAACCTTATCAAGGATGGCATCTTCGAAGAAGGAAATACCCTTATTTTTCAGGTGTATGCTTATTATGCTGTGAATAACAAAGATCCTGATACTGGTACAGTTTTGAGGTTTGTTGAACGAGATGGGAACCATTTCCTTTCTGGATTTGTTCCTGTAGATCATTCATTTGATGTATCCTGTGCTCAGCTTTGCTTTGATCATTGGGTTTCAAATGTTCATAACCGAGAACTATTCTTAAAAGTTTTGAGTGATGTTCTTTCTTTTAACAGCAAAGTTGATTTCAATGCTGGAGTCGTTGCTGCTGGGAAGGCAAAGATTGAATCTACAGTTACAGGAAACACCCCAGTCGTGAAATCTGAAGTATCCCTCTCAGCAGAAGTTGAAACTCAGGAAGAAAGTAATGAACAGGTCTATCTACCAATTAATAATGCCTTATCAAAGTATGGACATGTATATGAGTTCTTGCAAGAGCTGGGTCAAGGAGTACAGCACATTGCTTCAAAGGTAGATGACCTGGTGTTGCTCATGAAGCGTGTGAACCTTTTGAGAGATATTACAGGAAGAGGTTTTAGATCGCTGCGGATTCCTCCTATATATTATGGAAACTTTGACCCTGAACACTTTTGTGAGTTCAAAGATTGTTTAGATCTGAAACAATTGCAGTCTGAGCTTATAAAGGACAACGCTATTGACTCACATGGTGTAGTAAATCTAAATTATAACTTTACCAACCTTAACAAAAGGTTGCAAGTCTGGTTCCCTGGGGTTGAATCGGGTAAACGAGAAGAAATCATTGCAACTATCAAAAGATGTAGCTATATGAACGTGTACAAGTTAGTTGGTGGCGACTTTGATCCTCAAACGTACTTATCAATTGCTAATAGTCAGATACTTGTTGATAAGCAAGGTAATGACGTGCTATTGCAAATATTTACTGCGAATATTCTTCAGGAAGAACCCAATCATGAAGCCCCATTCTTTGAGTTTATACAAAGAAAGTGCTTTACAAAATGTCTTATTGAGAAAGATAATAAGAAGGTTGTTGGATACAAGAAACCTAAACCTGGTTGCGGAGGGTTTGGGATTCGAAATTTTCTTACACTTTTCCTTTCCATAGAAGTTTCTAAGGCTATGGACAATCTGTCACGCCTGGATGAAGGGGATGAGAAACGCAGGTTCTATGAGGAATCTGTCAAGTTGTTTACTCGTCAGTTGAACGAATCGAATCCTATTTTGAACAGAATTACTCAACTGATGGAAAAGGAGGCAGAAGAACTTATGAAACCAGAGGCTGAGCGCGAAGGGTTGGATAAAATCTCTGCTCTGAAAGCGGAGAAGAATAGGGAGTTACAGGATTTATCTCAAAGTTATGCCGAAGCATTTGAAAAACTAGAGTCAGAGTTTAAATTCTAACATAGGTGGCTTCTTTCTAGACGGTTGGAAAAACTCCTAATTAACGTTTTACTCTCGTCAAAACTGAATAAAGGCACTTCAGCTCAAAATAATAAAACTGTACAAAAAATAAGAATTACGATAGTTTCATATTGCACGTCCTTTTCAACAAAGGGCGAAGCGTTGGAATACTAACTCCGAGGAGGCGTAGATTAAAATTTCGATAAGGATATGCCACAGACCACTATACCTTTCACCATCAACCGAAAAACAGCTAGACTCCAAGATGCAACCATATGAACTAAAGTAGATATCTAAAAGGAAAATTAGCTTCAAGGACTGACTTCCCAAGTAAAATGACAGAGCAAATATGCTGTGTCAATTCTTGAACCATTCTTATAAGACAGATTAACAACTCGGGTCCCTTCCAGAATAGCTTCTACTGGAACAACTCTTTGGGCAACGAAAGCACCCTCATTACCACTATTCTTTGACTTTACAACAAAGGCAAGTAGAGCCAGAGGCACAAAATGTACTTTAAACAAAAACTCTTCATTCCATCTAGGATTAAAACCATTTTCCTTTACCCACTGTGTCTTATAATCCTCGCTTTTAATACCTCGAAGTTTGACTTCAACAAATGGGTTAATGATCAACTTCTCGTTTGCAAATTTCATAGAAGAGAGTGTTTTTGGTAAATAGTGAGCTGATATCACTCTTACCCTTAAGTTCCTGGGCTTAAAGCTCTTATGATCCAGGGTCCAGGGTCTCAAAGCTGGTAACTCTTCAACCGAGCCAGTGCGCCGTTTCGATTGAACAACACCAACATCAGCACTCTGAAGCATCTGTGGAGGCTTTAATATATAGCCACATTTGCCGTTGAGCATAAACTTTCCTTCATTAAGCCATACCTTCAACTTCAAACTCTGATAATTAAGGGCCACAATCTGTATTCCCGCATTCCAGGCTGGAATGGGATCAAAGTTAGTTGAATAAATTCTTGTACCTGCAGGGTATGCTCTTA
This sequence comes from Labyrinthula sp. Ha, assembly GCA_015227615.1. Lineage (NCBI taxonomy): Eukaryota > Bigyra > Labyrinthulida > Labyrinthulaceae > Labyrinthula > Labyrinthula sp. Ha. The sequence continues at coordinate 566,232 of JAALGZ010000018.1, read as the reverse complement.
TTAAGTGTTTTTTAGTGTATGTATTGAGCATAGCAGAATTATGACCAGGCTGAACGAGTTTTTTCATTTGTGATTCCTTTATTGAAGAAGATGAGGCAAAGTCAGGAGAAACAAGCATCATCCTATTTTCTTTTCCGGTGTCAACTGACTTTTGCTGCTCAACAATTTCATCAAAGTTTCCATTGTTCACTGCCAATGATACGTTTCGAATGTAAACTAATCGCAAGAGTTCAAGATCTTTTCCAGGTGCTTTAGATTTTCCTTGCTTCACTTTCTTTTTTGATTGAATTGAATCTAGTGCACCCGCATTTGAAACATCGCTGTTTGCAGAAGTTGTACTTAAAGTACGAAGATCATTTATTTCCCTTAACTTCAACTTATCACTTTGTGCGCTACCAATTAAATAGGTTTCTAAGCTATGTGCCCTCAAGAAACTCTTTCCCTGTGGTTTCTTAGCCAAAAGCTCAGGTGAGTTAGTTAAAATGTCCTGTCTTAACCCATGAGTTGTGTGTTTTTGCTCCAACCTTCCAGAGCCAGATCCCCTTCTAGGAACACCTATATTCATGTTTCCTGGCAATTTGGTCTTCTTCAACTTTGCAATGGGTTGTTTCGTCGCATTTTTTGCAGCAGTAAGCACATAATTTTTCGTCTTTGCCGCTGTGCCAAACTTATTTGCATTATCTACTCGATCAACGGGTGAAGAATTGGGAAACTCCTTCGCTTCTTTATTTTTCTTCTTCTTAACACATCTGTCTCTTAGAACAATTCTTCCCTTCAAATCCTCTGGAGATAACCAATCTAAGGGTCCGGCTTTTTCTAAAAATTCCCTCCTAGAACTTTCACTTATATTTTCAGGAACCGGGTACAGGGAATCAAACCTGAAAAGTTTATCTCCAAATACTGAATTAAATATTCTGACCTGTTCAGCCTGCTGTTTCAAATTACAATGGTTCTCCAAGGTTAAAATCACTGGGTACTCACTTGTAATAAAAGCATAAGTGTTCACGGCCTCGACACATTCTTGCAATGTCGTTGGCTTACATAATGTATGACCATGAGTCACAATAGGCTGTCCATCAGCACCATCCCAGCAATCCAGTTCGATAACTCTAACACCTGCCTTAAGTATCCTTTTGATTGCTCCAGGGGAGGAGTCAGAGTTAAGCTGGTTTCCATTGAGATAAGAGTTGTGTGAGGAGGAAATAAAGTAGTGGCTCAAAGGCTGTGTCATATCCTGATAGACCTTATTTACCAACTCTTTATTGATCACAGAATTTTTTCTTGTGTCTGTAAGCATTGACACAAAACTCTCGTAACTCATTTGAGGTTCTTCAATAACTGCAGATTCTCGAGAAACTTCATCCAAAGGCTTAGGTGAACTGTACGCCCGAAATAGACTAGTGACACTTGCTCCAATTGTGGATACTGCTGCTTGGGGAGACATCATAGACAAAGTGTTTGAAATTGATTCACCGTAGCTCCCAAGACTTGCTCCTCTAAACCTATTCTCAGGTTTTTTATTAGTTTGCTCTTCCAACTTCTTCCTTTTTTCTTCATCTTCTATTCTTTGAGGAGAGTACAACTTGATAATTTCTGAGCACTCATCTAGAGACGGTATGTAAGAGCGATTCGAGTCATGTTGCAGAAACCATTGGAGATTACGAGGGAGCAAGAATTCTTTCTTCACTTTCTGCCAATTAGGTGATACTGTTACTCCTAATGTATCGATTAATTCATCTTGATCGCTAATCATTAATTTAGCTCGTAAGAATTCAACTCTTAAATCGGGTACAGATTGTAAAGATGGAAACATCTTTACAAAGTGCTCAAAATTAAGCTCTCCTTTTGATTCTTCATCAAATTTCTTCATAAAATCAACAACGTCTTGGTGAGGTAACGAAACATTTAACCTTCTTAAGATCGCTTTTAGATCCTGGAGAGACAAAGAACCAGAATTATGACCTTTTATTTTTTTCCATTCTTCATACATTCGTTCTTCAAATGTTTTAAACTTAGGTAATTCACCAACTGTATCTCCGCCTACCTCAACTTCTGGTATTCCCCCAAAAGAACAGGCCTTACAGCAGAAAGTGGCAGCGAACTCTTCCAAAAACTCATAGACTCCTTGACAAAAACTAGCCATACTACCCTTATGTTCTTTTTTTCGACTGTTGACATATATTTTTCCATCTCCTGGCGAAAACTTGTTTTGGAACCTTGACAAACTGGGCTGTCTTTTCTTCTTTAATATTTGCCTAACATCACTCATAAACTTCTTCTTTTTCTTTTCTTCTAGCTTAAAACTTACAGTATGGTGAACTTTTAGATGATTCCCCTTGAATGAACTCTGAGCCTGAACTTCAATTTCATTATCACCGAATAAGTTTGAGACATGTTCTCTCTTACCATTTTCCCTTCTACTTGAAAAAAGGTTATGCTGCTCCTCCAACATTGTTATCACACGTCTATCAATGCTTCTTATGTCGGATCTCTTCAGGCGAACATTCTTAGCCTTGTAGGCTTCTTATGAATACGATGGAAAAGGTAGAAGATAGGTGTTGGTCTCGTAGGAGGCGTAATACTTTTGGATGCTGTTTATGACTTACTAATCCTTTAATACTTTCTTAATTGGTATTACTCAGTCTTCTTTCGCAAAAGGCAACATGCCCGAGTGGTTAAGGGGAGAGTTTAGAAAACTCTTGTCGTTAGACGCGCAGGTTCGAATCCTGCTGTTGTCGTCTTCTTACTTTTGCGTTACGAATTATGTGTTGATATAACCAAGACTAGGAAAGACAGTTGCGTCTCTTAGCGCTATAGAGGGGGATCTTAGCGAATAAAATTTGATGCATTTTTACAAGTATAATAAGCCGCAACTAGTGCCCTTTGTAGTCTCATGTAAGCGATAAACGCAGTTTGCAGGTCCGGTTTCATATCCAAATGAACCAAAAAAAAAGTCTTGAGCTGGAGAAGCTAAAAAATGTTAATAAAAATAGAATCATTATTTAAGAAATATTTTTATAGCAAAAATACATGGTCTAAGTTTTCAGGGTGTTCAATACAGGATGCGTGCAACAGCCGGCAGTTGCCTAAAGAATCTGTTGTTACTCCTACTATCAAAGACAAAAGGCAGAAAGTAGCTAAGAACGTAACATCTGTTTTCTACTAATTTATTCGATTATTTTTCCCGCCAAAGTCTCTCTTAAGCTAGTGATTTATTATACGAGCCTGAGGGAAATTATCTCGTGACCCTACCTTTCTTACTTTATCTCTGTACAGCCTCTTCAACGTGTTAATAACCAATTTAGTTTAGCAGCTTAAGTAATATCGGTTCCGACGGAATGCAATGGACGAGAAAGGAATATCTGTTTTTTTTTTATTTTGAGTACTCATAAATTTTTGTTTAAAGCCTAACCTGAATAAATTAACCAAAGGTGAGGAAGACCGGTGTCATTATTCTTAAAGTCACTCACCGCGACTTAAAACATAAATTGGGTCATCTAGCAACATCAGATAGGGTTCCATACTAGCTGTCTTATCTTCTACCTAGCCTGTACTGAAATAAATGCCTATAGACCTATCGGTCCGGCAAAATTAGGTGTTTGGAAAAGTATATAGTTAATCTGTTTCCATGCCGGAAACACAAAAAACTTAAACCACAAAGTCATCGATGTCACGTTACTTTCATTGTAATTATGGAAGCAAAATAAACAAATTTGATTTTGCCTTAAAACAAGGGGTTGGAATTTTTTCTAGAGGCACCAAGTTGACAACATAAGAGTATGATAGTAGCTTATATCTATTTAACTTGTACATTATACTCTAAATGAAAAAGAACAGAATATTGCTGAAATTTTATTAACTCAGACATGCAAGCTAGATTTATTTGTATATTACAAGCTGATCTAAGGTCTGTTTTAGATATAGGTCTGCAAAACTTAGCATAAAAAAGGATCTTAATAAGGTCGATATTTTATTACCCAGTATTTCATTTGTTTAACATTTCTTACTGCCGGTAGTCTGAGACTTTAGCAATTACGTGATATCATGAAAATATTTGGAGGCAATACCTACCTAATACTAGACTATGAATGATTTAAGAATAATCGCATGAACTATTGCGCCAAGGTTACGAGATCAACCAAATTCTTAAGAAAGCTGAGCTTACAAAATTCACGAGAAAAGTTCTATGATGCAGGTTTAAAAGAGGACAAGTACAGTGTATGTATAAACTAATATTATAATATTAATCTTTCACTCTTTGCATCGAGTTAGGTTTTTTGGTTGGCTAAAAACCATTGTTGGTACATGGTACAAACTATAACGGAGCTAATTCTTCTTGTTATTTAGTTGCTCATCTGAAGGTGTTAATATCCAAGAAAATCTGAATGTCATATATTCTTAAAGTGCATTATAAAATATTGCTCTTTGTATGGTCGATTTAGGCTAAGCAAATTTATGGTTAAAGATATGCTCATTAATGTTTAGCATGGGAAGATTTTGCCACAACCCTAAGAAATCTAGCTAGAATAATCCATTCATTGTACCATTCCTTAATTTTCTTGATTATACGCTTTTAAGCTCCAAACAATAGCATTTACATGTTTCATAGAAAAATTCAGGTAGTGTAAATCTAAGATAATTTAATTTCTACTTTTTTACTTCCCATGGCACAAATACCCTTAGTCTTAATAATTGGCACTTACAGCGTTAAAGCTTAGATGCTACAATGATGTACGAGTGCTTCTCCCCCGAAAAGATTTAAATTAAGTAGCCATGGTCAAAAATGTAAATATTAAATAAGATATACATAAAAAATCTTCTTAAATGCATTTAATATTCTCGGTGAATATCAAAGGAAAACCTACAGTTATTAACATGCTAATACCCTTGATTAGTAACAAACTACTAGTATTAAATCTAATTCCTCTAATCTGAAAATTTGGCATCATTCTGTCTAAGAAATAAATATATAAATGAATATCTTATCATTTTTTAAAAGCAGATTAAATTTGTGTTTCTAAACTTTATCAATTTAACGGTAATCTATTCAAGTATGAAAAAATATATTATTGTAATTTAACTAAATATATAATCACTATGCCACGTCATCACTTTACCAGTGAGACACAAACGAAATGTCCAGATTTGTAAGATCAAGTAAAGTTCGTCACGTCTATGGCGAATCAGCAAAACAAGATGCAGCATTTACAGATTTAAAACATGCACCTACAACTGGTGAGCAATTGCATATTAAATCAGATGGACAATATATTGCATTTTGTGTTTCTCGAGGCACATTAACATTACTTCCTTTGGATTCTCCAGGAAAAGTATCACCAAATTTACCTTTACTTGATGGACACAAAGGAAAAACAATTGATTTTGAATTTTCACCTCATATTAATTCAACTCTTAGCTTGGATAAAATAAATTTTGATAATAGTATGTTCTTTTGAAAAGTCTTATTATCTAGGAGAATGTTTACTGTCAAGTGGAGGGGAAGATGGTTGTGTTTTGCTTTGGAAATTGGACACACTGCCAAGAGAAAATGTCTCTCAACCTTTTTTAAGACTTGGAGAGCACGGAAAGAAAGTTACTAATATAAAGTGGAGCCAGAATGTTGATAGGTTAGTGCTCTCGGGATCCGCTGATCAAAAGGTAAAGGTCTGGGATGCAGCAGAGGGCAAGAATGTTTACTCGTTTGATATTGAAGCAAAAATACAAGATATATGCTTTAATGACACAACCTCATTTATTCTAGCAAGTTCCCAGGATAAGTTAGTTACTCTTCTTGATCCAAGAGCGGAAGAAATTGTACATCAGTGGACAGCCCATGATGGAAATAAAGGTGCAAAAGTTCTTTTTGCTGGTGATAATAAGATTATAACTTGTGGATTTGCCCGAAATGCGTCTCGGGGATTCAAGATATTTGATTTACGAAATATAAGTGGACCAAAGAATGGGCAACTTGCTGAGGTTAAGATGGATAGAAGTTCTGGTGGTTTAATGCCGTTTCATGATGGTGATTTAAATATGCTTTACATAGGTGGAAAGGGAGATGCGAATGTACGATATTTTGAAATCACGGATGAGAAACCTTTTCAATATAAGTTAGATGAATTCAGACATAATAAACCAACAAAAGTATTTTTTCGCAAACTGGCTTATTCTTAGGGAATGTGTGCTCTGCCTAAACATGCACTTGACATAGAGAAAAATGAAGTTGCTCGCTTTTTGAGATTGACAGTTGATTCAATTGAACCGCTAAGGTTTTATAAACCAACAAAAAGTGAAGTATTTCAAGAAGAAATGTTTCCCCCTTGCTATGCCCCAGTTCCAGCGGCTAGTTTGAAAGCGTGGAAGGAAGGCAAAGATTTGGAACCAAAGCGGATGAGTCTTGATCCAAAAGAGGTACTTTGAGAGAAACTGTTAATTTTTAGAGAGGCAAAATCGTCAAGCTTAGTCTAAATTTAAATACTGGTTTAAAAAGTCCAAGACGAAATGGAAGCTTAACACCAAGAGCAAGTGAACAAAGGTTAAAACTTGCCAAGGAATACATTGCCACTCTGAGGGACAAGATGGAATCTTTGGGGCTTGGAAAGGAAATTCCAGAGATGCCAAGTGAACTCAAATAAACAGAAATTGGATCGGCGTGTTGTAATATCAAATCACGGGTCTTCAAACCATTGTTAGAACCTTTGTTGCCTTAAGCATAACGAAAGAGTAGGACCCTATATAACACTTCTATATTTTCTTCACAGCACAGACTACTTTCTCTCAATTTGGTGAGCTGGTTAGCGGCCAGGTTTTATTCGTCCAATACTGAAACGTGTTTAGACCAGAAATCAACACTTTTTCTATATTCTTCTGCATTGATGGGAACTTCAGAACCCCCATGTTCTTTTCCAAGAGCATTGCGAAACTGTGTAATTGGATTCATAGGGAGCTCATAGTCAACATCTTGTGGCTTAATCGATACAACTCCATAAGCAGCATCTGTTTCTTGCTCTTTTTCACCCATATCCGTATTCTCTTTTCGAATTTGCTCCCGCGAATACAAAATGCAGTCAAGATATTTTGCCCGTGGGAGTTTATCAAAACTTGCTCTCAGACAAAACCTTTCTAAAACAGGTAGTTCATTCTGATTCCTTGCATGATATCGAGTTTTAATTAGTTTTTCAACTTCAGAGTTTATTTCAATCGTTGTGTTCTCCAAACCACAAAAGTTTTCAACAAACAGATGCTTACAAAATGGAGCATAGCCAGGTTTTAATGCACTTAATCCACCTTCATCTAAAATAAGTTTGTTCAGTTTTTCTTCCACCTCCTTCACCGACATTTTTATTTGGTTGCTTGCTCCAGATCTTGAATTGAACTGCCGTAGACAAAACTTATCTATTACTACAAGTTTATTCATTCTTGAAATTGTATCTTTTATCTGCCCAAAATGACTAATGTCCCAGTTGGTTCAATGTATGCTGGGGAAAGAAAGAGAAAGCCGTTGAGTAGAAAATATCAACAATGTTCATGAAAAGATTTAAGGGTTTGCTTGAAATCTCAAAGCAGAGAAAGAATATCCCAATAGGTTTTGGTCGTAATAAAAGTGTATTGGGAGTGTCGAGCTCAGGTACGGAGGGTCTTGTTAATGAACCGAGTTTTGGGACCAGCAGAGAACATCCGTGGGGAGAATATAGCCCCTTGTGCGACATTGAAGTTCCAGATGTTGGTAATAAAAGATTATCTTATAGGGTGTTGGATGAGGATGGCGTTGTTCTCAACTCCAAGGAGGCTATTGATGTTGCTCTAGCCCTTTCAGAAGCTGAGGCCATAAGTTTGATGAAGTCAATGATTAAGGTAGAAGTTGTGGACTCAATATTATATGAAATTCAAAGGCAAGGAAGAATATCATTTTATATGACATCCAATGGCGAAGAAGGAATAAACATTGGATCGGCAGACTCTCTAAGTGAGAAGGACACCATCTTTGCTCAATACAGAGAAGCTGGAGTTCTACTTCATAGAGGCTATACCTTTGGTGAGATGATGGATCAATGCTTTGGAACTATGGATGACGCTGGAAAGGGGAGACAGATGCCAGTACATTATACCTCGCGAAGACTTAATTGGCACACTATATCCTCACCTCTGGCTACGCAGATGCCTCATGCAACTGGAGCAGCTTATGCGTTGAAAATGAAAGCAATGCAAGAGGAAAGGCCACTTGACGAGATAGTTGTATGCTACTTTGGTGAGGGAGCTGCGAGTGAGGGAGATTTTCACCCTGCTCTGAACTTTGCTGCCACTCTAGAGGCTCCTGTTCTGTTTCTTTGTCGTAATAATGGCTATGCAATTAGCACTCCTGCTAGTGAGCAGTTTAAAGGCGATGGAATTGTTTCAAGAGCAATCGGGTACGGTATGGCAAGCATTCGAGTTGACGGTAACTGTGTCCTTGCAATGAAAGAGGCAACCAAGCAGGCCCGACAGTATATTGTAGAAAACTCTAAACCTGTATTGTTAGAAGCAATGAGTTACAGGCAAGGACATCACTCTACTAGTGACGACTCAACTAGATACAGGGATCTGGAAGAAATTGAACATTTTCGAATGAATTATCACCCCATTACTAGGTTCTCATCTTTCTTACTAGCAAAAGGTTGGTGGAATGAGGAGGAAGATCATTTGTACAGAAAAACTATCAGGAAGGAAGTATTGAAAGCTGTGAAAACTGCAGAGGCAAAACCAAAACCTACAGGGGTTGATGAATTGTTTAATGACGTTTATAAGGATATGCCATTAAATCTGCGAAAACAAAGACAAGAATTAATTGAGCATCTTGAAAAGTACCCTGATGAGTACAGACTAGATCACTAACGCAGCACTTAAATTCTTTTCACCACCTGGCGCAAGGGCTCCAAAGAGGTATCATTTGGCATCAACAAAAAAGGCACTCCTTCTATGTTTTTTTTTTCAAATCCCACGAGTTTAAGGAGCATGACACCACTTGCAAATTTGCCAACCCGTTTTTGGAATGCTGGGTTAGACGTCTTTAATTTTCGATACTTCTCTTCGTGCGGATTCTGTATCACATTCAGCAGAATTTTCTTCAGAGTTGCTTTTATTGAGTCTTTGTGATCTAGAACGTTCATTGCCTTTATAATGTTATTTAATTTTTCTTCAAAGGATAAAGATTTTGCGGTTTCCTCTGTTTTCATCAAGCCAGCGCTTTCCAACCTCTTCATGTAAACTGAGTCGTAGATCTGCTGAGCCTCTTGTATGCTTTTACCTTGTTGAACTGCACGTGATTTTTCCTGATTCGCAAGTTGCGCAGCAAACTTTTTAATTTCCTCCTCTTTTATCAACTTGTTTTTAATTTCCTCTGCTCTTTCTTTCTCCCGATCTCGTTTCTTTTTCTCCAGTTCCATTTTCTCTCTGGTTTCAAGATGCTTTTGACCATTCAATCTACGAAGTTTTTCTCTCTCGATAGCCTCTTTTTTCTCTCTTTTTTCACGTTCAATTCTTTTTTGTTTTAGTTTTAGTTCAAGCTGCTCCACCTTTTCTTTTAGCTCTTCTGGAGTAAGCTTCTTTACTTCTTGCTCTGACTCTTCAAAATCTTGATGGCCACTTTTTTCAGCATGTAGATTTAAGTCCTGAATGGTTCTGTATAAATATTTCTTTCCTTCAACTTTGCTACAGGTAACGCACTTGAATGATTTTCTCACCTTTTCTTCCTCTTTGGTCAGGTCTACAACACCAATTTCTGCACTCTTTGCTTCTCTCTTACTTGTTCGAGTCTCCTGAATATTTACTATATAGTTTGTAGCGGCCTCAATGTCATCTGGATGCTGTGCTAAGGCTTCAACAGCCTCAGCTTCAGAGAACCCGAAGGATATCAGTGTATTTAGATCTTCTTTAGGGCTTTCCATCTCTAGTTTGATGGTAACACACCACTGTGTTTAGAATAATTATACCGATGGACCAATTTTAAATAGTTTATAGAATCCGGGTTTAACATGATATACCCGTTTAAGGATGACTTCAGGTTTAAATATAAATTCTATTCAAACATAGATTAAACTTTTAATAAACTTATAATTCCCCGAAACAAAACAAGAAGATCCTATAACCAAAATAGTTTTCCAGTCCTGATTTGAACTAACTTGATATAAAAAGAAACACGTTCTAGCCAAACATACACGCTATAAAGGGCATCCCAAAGTATATATATCATGATTTGCAGGCCTTGGCTTCTAACTTGGTTTTCATTGTTAAAAATATTTTATAAGGTTAAGTTTCAGATTCTATTGCTCTGTCAAAACAACTAAGAAACGAAGAGGCTAAGCGGAAAACTTCTTTTTGGAGGATGGTGTTCCTCACTATAGTCTCCATAGCAACCATTGCAGATTGTAGTTATGGAAATTGCATATAAGTTATTTCGATTTTGCTACATTTAAAACTATATTCGAGCCATTTTTTCCTTAAGGTTCACAACCCCTACATGCTAAAATAAAGGTGTTTGCAGCGACTACTATTTTGCAATCTGAACTATAAAGTGATGCACTTCCAAGTACTAAGAGCATGAATATATTCCAAACTAATAAAAATATAATAAATTATAAAAACATAGTTCATAGTTGCATGTAGAGAGGATATATCTGGAGCACTAGATGGCATCTTACCTCCGTAAGAACTTAAGTCTAAACCGATATTACTCTATGTACAGCTCAGAAGGCTTTATATATATGTGTAATGTACCATATATTTTAAGGAAAATGGGATATTTAGTACTGATTATCAGGTTAGATCAATAGTTAGACTTTAGATATCCTAAGTTGTTGCTAGTACTAGAAGCAAGTAACTGGACAGGACTTCATATTGGTCTATTAGAGGTTCATTGAATACTTAGAGGACTCTAGTTAATGTAATGCGGGTAAAAGCTATACAGTGAAGATTTTTATGCTTTTGCGCATACATTTCATACGTTTATTGAACTCTTATATGTTCGCATCTACTTATGAAAAACAACTCTGATAAACTTGTATGCAATAGATACTAACCAGTTATCTAGGTAACAGGTTCTAAAAACTATTTCCGTCTCTTTTTTTGCAGAGAAATTGATTGAGGACACGGCATTTCTACGTTGAAAAACAACCTACATACTTCATACTCATTCAGGCCTAATCACTAATCCAATGTTGATAATACTTTGATACACATAAGCAGATACTTCCCCGGCATAGAAATAGTACCCAATAGCTGATTTTATTGGATATTAATAATTAGTGCATTCCTTGGCATCCAATCAAGAGATTCTGTATAAATACTGATTTGCGTTTAATGAAGCGAACAGTAAGGTATCACCCGTGCTCTTAGTTAACTCAAACTTACACTAATATACATTCACAAACAATTTTGGAAAACAATATTAGTCTCTAAGCGTGTAGATAATTATTTGGAGTCACTATTTCCCACTAGATGGGCTACCTAATCCAGTATGAACTACTGTATAGGCACGCGTAATATATCACTGAATACTTGAAGCAGGAACTATTAATCTTATTATCTGTTGTGTAAAGAGATTGTACATTTTTTTTCTAATTTATCATTAACGATTTACTGAATCTGATTCAAGGCTGCTCTGTAAATTATAATAGATACCAAAATTAGCAGTCACTAGATACCAACACTTGCTATGAAATACCGCCTAGAATACCAATAGTCAAAGCATAGTCTGAGCATTTGTATAAGTTTTTGTAACAATAAACAAGTATGTATATGGACAATTTAAAAACCGATTCCATTACAGTAGAGTTAACACAATGGCACAGGATTTTTGGGTGGTAGAAATAAGAAGAATTTGCATATTCGGCCTTAGTAAAAAGAAAATTTATTACTCGATATAATCTTTGATTAACGTTTTCTCACCTAATTTATACTATATTGTGTATTTTATCATTGCTACAAATTATAAAATAGTTTCTTGGAGATAAAATTCTAAAATTTAATTACTCGCTCATGCCTGTTAATATATTTAAGTCCTCGGTTCACTTATAGAAAAAGTGTGCTGGAGTCACTAGACGATTATTAACGAACTTAGATGTTTAAGTCTCCATCATAAATACTGAATTTAAATTACCATAAAATCAATCTAAAAGAATATTTCAATATTATTGTCCGGATTATCTCCGTTGCTATTGCAAAAAATAGAAAGGTAGTAGAATTTTTGAACTTAATTTGTTCTAAGTTTTTTGATGCATTTATATATACTTTTGGATTGGGATATAGCTTGGAGCCTTGAATTCTTGGTAAGTAGTGTATATGAAGTAAATTTCACTATACCATCTTATATTCTGGAAGAGGTAACATATCCCTTGAGATACCCATATATTATTTTCTGATAGTTTTATCCTTACCATCAATTAGTAAATGTGATACTACATCAACTTAGTAAAGGCTTAAAATTTGTCGTCAAAAAAATTACCACTGAATCATGTTTTCATTACTACCATTTCTTAATGAAGATGCGTAGTGTTAGTTATACAAGCTGACCAAAGGTCAGGTTTTTTTGACTCGTTGGTAAAAGAAAAAGTTGTTTCAGAGAATAATTAAGGGACTTCGCCAAGTATAAGAAAAAAGAATAGCAAAAAACGAAACAGCTTCATTCTCTTACTCTCTTATAGGTCTTTCTTAGTTTTACCATTGAAAATTTGAGCAAAGTGCAATTCAAAGTTAAAACGTAATGGACCATTGCTTTTTGTTGAGAGGTTAGGAATGTTTAAATCATCCCTCATTGAATGTTTCATACTAAATTTTCATATAGTTAGTAAAGACCAAGTTTTTGTACTTCGCACCAACTTTTTTCAATGAACGGAAAGCTTCTTAGTTTAAGTTGATAGAAAACAGAGTTTTAGTACAAAAATCTGAGTAATGGTCATTAAAGAAACTATATTGTTAGTATTCATTGCTCTACGGGCTTTGATTACCACTAAGAATTTCGAGGTTTCATCCTTATCAAATAATACAGAGTTTTATTTAGGTGCTATAGACGACTTTACCATTATTAATGATTAATAATAAGCTTGAAATGGAAAAATTATCTCTAGAATAAGAAACTAAGACCGAAAAATATGACCCAATACATTATCTCTAAGTATGCAAAGTGGTATGAGTGGTGCTTAAAACTAGGAAGCAGATATGAACATCATTTAGAAATCAGAAAATGAAGTTTTTTTGTACATCTGCTAATCAATTTACATGAAAGCTAATGTGAGAGAAATATTTTTTTGCTGTTACGAGGAATTGGTAAGGGTATAACACAAGTTTTATTTTCTCAAAAACTATAGAATATTGAGAGAAATAAACTAAACATTACGCCATAAGGGCATCAGTACCTAGATGTTTCGTTCACTATCGCCAATCATATTTTAACATTAATGCTACAGAAAAAAAGTAGACAAATGTAACTACTCTAACACCCTAATAAGGCAAGAGTTTAACTTCGCAATAGATTTTAGGGTTTTGTACATTCATAGTTTACCTGTGCAATATTTACCCCTAATTTCTCATTGATAAATATTTATATTGTCAAAACCATTTTGAATGCAACTAATAATCAAATGATCATGACAACAAGGTTAGGTTATTTGGCCTTGAATCAAATGGCCAAAAAAAATGTTTCAGTTTTGTAACATATCAAAACCATTTAGGATTTTCGTGTGGCCTCATATTATACCGGGAGTAAAATGCAGTTGGGCCACATGAACTGTTTTCTGTGGTTTACACATGGTGTTAAATTTTTTTTCCTCCACTTAAACCAAGGCTATGTGACCAAACTTTGTAATGGTGATCATTTGGTAAAAATAATAGGATCTGAAAACTTTATTGCGAATCAAAACCCTAACTCTCGTCTTGACAATCATACTTAAAATAATTATTAAGTAATCATTGATAATTTTTATCATGCCCAATCTCTAAAGGAAAATACTTTTAATGAGTTTTAGCAGTACTTCAGAGAGTTGATATTTTCTGCCTAGACAACGATATAATCCTTTGGGAAATAATGATTCCAATGTCGAAAACTTATTCAGTATACAGAAATTTTATTCTAAAATTGTTCTAGTGCCTTGCATGAGGCCAAATTAACAACAAATAACAATAACATTCAACAAAAGGTAGTTAAATATTAGAAAACAGAAAAATCTGGTACAAAAAGATCCAGTAAATTGACTTTAGTTTTTATTAGGCACCTAGTTTCAAGACTAAACAACTGGGCCACTCAAGTTCCTCTAGAAAGCCCTAGCACTCTATATAACTCCCTGAGTTTTGCTTGATAGTTTTCAGCTCTTTCTCAATTACAATTCTATCCAGAAATACCAAAGTGTAATTTATATAATTGATTTAACAACATAAACAACTTTTAGGATTTGGTTACCATCCCTTACGCACACTCATCCTAATTTTCTTTAAGTCTTTCTTCAGGATGCCATGAGTAATCTCGCATATCTGAAACCTGCAGTATACAACTACAAAGTATAAAAACTAAACAAGAGCAACCAAAAAAATACCTCATGGAATATATCTTGGATATCGATTTCTTAGATTCGACCACGGCATGTTGCAAAGGTCAGCATTTGGGTTCCAAACAGGCTATTTAATTCCATTGAGAAATAAATGAATGGAATATATTAAATTAGAATTTCATAAAAAAGGTTCTTATTATTCTGTGAAACACCATAATTTTTGTTCACCTATAACTCAAGTTAAAATAATAACGCAGTTTAGGCTAATAGTATTGTAATTGTAAAAAGAGCGAAAATTGTCGATGTTGGAAACTAAATCTAAATATAGTTCAAAACACGAAGTAGCATTACCACAGAGAAAACTAACGTAAAGAAAAGGAAAACAAAACTGAAACTTGTTTACAAACTTACCCAAGAACGCTTTATATCACCAATAAATTCCATATCGCTTGCTTATTGAACCTAATACATACGTAAAATTGTTCTATGTCAGTGATTAACCTTCAAAGTCAAGAACCAATGGTTGCGTCACGAGAAAGTCTTCAAGTGATCCGGTTAGCAGGATGCGACATATTCTTAGGGTCTGGGATACCAACTTCCTGGCAGAATTTATACGGAGGCCAAACCCTTGGTCAATCTGTAATATCAGCCAGTCGAACTGTCGAAGATGAGTTTCCTATTCACTCTGTTCACAGTTACTTTATTCTAACCGGGAATTCAACAAAAAATATTTTATTCCAGGTGGAAAGGACTCGAGATGGAGGAAGTTTTAGAACAAGATCATGTAAGGTATTGCAAGATAATAAAGTTATTTTTCTTCTGCATAATATTTTAGATAATTTGCAACTCAGAAATGAGTTTTCACAGGGTTGAAAAAGGATTTACGTTTAAAACAAAGTTACGAAATGTTGTTCCAAATAAATTTCACGAAAGATTAAACATAGAGTATATTGAAAAGTTGGAGAATACAACAGATTTTAAGAATGTCCAAAGAAAAATTATTGCCAAGGTTAATGGGTTTACTTTAATGGCAATTAAAAGTTCTGTAGGTTTAAAAGATTCGTGGAAAGAAAATTGTGCAATGTTAACTTTTGTAAGTGATTTGGCACCTGTTAGATCAGTTGCGATGGAATTTCCAGATGATGCAGATTGGGCTGGAGGATTTTCCAGTTTGGATCACACAGTAAGGTTTCATCAACCACTTAAGGTAAGAGCTGATGAGTGGATGTACTTTTGCTGTCAACCAGTAATAGTTGAAGGAAACAGAGGTTTTTGTCAATGCTATATTTATAATTTAAAAGAAGAACATTTAGCAACTGTTTCGCAAGAAGCTTTGATGAGGAAAAAAGACCTGAATTTTGTAAGACAAAACAAAACGCAAGCAAAACAAAATTCTGGTTCAAAACTTTAAGATTCAAATTTTGTTTTTTGGTTGTTTCCGTTTAATAATCGGTGTGGAAAATGAAAAGAAAAAAGCGAAAAGGAAAACGCTCAAATAAAGTAGTTGATCCGTCATTTGTGTGCATACAACAGTTAAACAAGATAGAAAGAAATGATCACATTGAGCTAGATAAATGCATATCAGTTGAGATGAAGACTCTGTTCTTTAGGAATTTTCAGCTCCTTTCACCAAAATTGGAACTAGAAATTGCACAGAAAAACAACATCGCTAACTCAAAATCAGGAAAATTGAAAGAATCAAAGGAATTCCTTTTCCAAAAGAAAAATATGAAAAACAAAAAATTAAAAAAAAGGCATTCTTTTAGGTTGAAAACTATTTCTGTTATGTTCAGTGAACCAAAACTCTTCTTGACAAAGGATAAATTTACAAATTATGTGGCATTCTTGACACGAAAACTCTTATTGGAGAATTCAAGATTAGGTTACAGAAAGTTGCTTAAATCTTTTATAGCTCAACAACAAAACATTGACTCACAAAGTTTCCTTAAAAAAATATATGATCCGTGGAATGAACTTCTTTCAATATACGCTAAGCCACTTGATGAGAGTATCTTTTGCCAATCAACTCAATTGGAGAAAAAGAGGGAGTTAATTTACTTTAATGACTTGAAAAGAACTCGAGCTATTCTCAAAATTCAAAAGCGAAATAAACACTGGTTTCGGGAAGCAAAAACATCTCAAACTATGGTTGCACAATTTTGGAGAAAGAGAAAGCATAAACTATGGATGAATTCTTTAAATTCTTTGAAGAAAACACCGAAAAAAATATTACGGAGATTTCTCAAGGAGAAAATTAATCTCTTTCGAACAAGAAGACATGCAGGAATAATTATTAGATTAGTTCAAAAAATTAAATCTGCAAAACAAAGAAACAAAACAGCTGGAGTAATAAAAACCAATTATTTTGGTTATAAGCTAATAACAAGGTTTGTACTAAGAAAATGGAAATATATTTTCATATCTATTAAGTTAAATAGTGTTTTAGAGAGGAGTATTAATTTTACACTTAGAAAATGGAGATCTGCAATTTTGATACAAAAGTTAGGAAGAGGATATTTTGTACGTGCAGATTTAGAGAACTATAAGAACATTAGAGTTTTTAATGAGAAAAAGAGACTTGTGCTTGAAAATGAGTTTGTTAAAGAAAAGCTAGAAATTAGAGAAAAGATTGTTCGAGAAAACTTGAAAAGAAAAAAGAAGTGGAAAAAGTATTTGAAAGATAGATATCAAAATCAGATCAAGAAAAAAGAGGTATTTAAAAAGGGTTTGAAGAAAAATATCCAAGTTGCAAGAATGCATTTAAGTTTCGTTTTAGATTCTAAGACAAAGAGAAAACTTCGAGAAGACATATTAAAAGAAGAACTTCTGGTAGAAGATGAGATTCAAAGAATTCATTTTAGAGAAAAATATTACCCTGAAGATAAATGGTGTCACGAATATAAATCAAATGAACTAACCAATAGAATATATTAACTAAACTCGGTTTCCAAATATATCCACAGTTGAAATGGGTATTGCAACTTCTGGATGTTCTCCTGGATATATTTTATCAACTCCTTCAAAAGGAGGTGGTAAAGGTAGTTTCTTAGGAAAAGAAAGTCTTGGATCTTCCTTTTTTCTTCCAAATTTTCTAGGTTGCTGATAAGAACTTTGAGAATTATGAGTGTCCACAAAAGGTGTTTCTACTACATAATTTGGATAATACTCTTTCAAAGTTCTCCATCCCCAAATATCTCTTGGTCTACTTTTATCATAAATTTGTAGATTCGCGTCAAAATAACCCATTTTAAACCACTTTAACATTTTCTTCGCTGTAAATGGTCCTTGGACATCGTTATCATTTCCTAGAAAATACCAAATCTCTTCCCCTTGGTCAGACTTTGATAAAACTGTTGAAGCTCCTGTTGTACTTTTTACATCGTAACTTTGCGGTCGTGAAACATGGTAGTCGAAAGCTCGTGAAACATTTGGGTAGAATTCTCGTAAAGTATGGAAGGCACTTGTTGGGGAATGAGAAATTTCCAAATCATCCTTCAAGAATCCTTCAGTATACCATTTTCTCATGATGGTGTAACTATAGGGACCCTGAATGTTCTGCTCCTTATCAATGAAGAACCAACTTTCTTCTTCTTTCTTTGTTAAACTCATCTTGACTTCTTTTGTACTCTCTCTTGAAAACTCAACGGTGCATTACCCTGGAGCTAAGTAACCTCCTGTTCATTGACGGGTGTGATTAAAGCATCGCAATTCAAAAGAATCCATAGTATTATACATGATTTTTTCTATCCAAATACAATGTAAAAGCTTAAAATTATAAATTTTGTACAAATATTAATACAAAAACTCCTTGGAGTTCCAACTGAGGAATGGATAGAATAATATGCAAGATATTGAAAATGATATTATGCTCATATCCTTTTCCGTTTATAAAATGATTTTATGAGGATAGTACTTGTTAAGGATATATTTCTAAAATTCGTTTCAATGTAATTGGTTGGGTTATTTTAATTTCTAAATAAATAACTGAAGAATGTAACTAAAAAGCCAGGTAAAAGAAGAAAGTGAAATAAAGAAACAAGATATGACGAAGGGTGAATGTTATTACTAATTAGAGCAAAACAAGAATCAATTTTATCTTATATTCTAGTAACCATAAGTTTAAATATCCTGAAAACCAGTTCTTAAGTTTTTACTTGGAAATTCAGACTAGTGAAATATAGTCACGTATTTTAACACTCTAAGCTCATAATAATTAACATAAGCCATATAGGTTATCATGGTGAAGGGTAAAAGCAGCAGAATATAGTATATTTATTAAAAATAAATCTAAATTTTTAGATTTCTAAGCGTTTTGATTGAGAAATTTGAAAGAGTAAAGTGAAGTTAAAGAAGTCACAATTGGAATTTTAACCAGCTCTTGATTAAAAACGTAGTAACCCACACACAGAAACATAGAAGGTTGTGAAAACAATGTCTAAAATAATAAAATCAAAACCAACAGAAAAGGAAGTGATGGCATTGTTACTTTCTAAACTTTGTCGTATGGAGGAGAAGTAGGAAAGCTGGTTAAAGCATTTTCTGATTGGCGGGAGGGTTGGGCGATTAGGATATTTTCATGTAAGAGGGGTTTAAGACAACTTTAAGTAATTGTATTCAATATTGACTTATACATAATAGGGATGCATTCATATTGATCGGTTAATATCTTTGTTTGAGTTTATTTTTAAGTAGGAAAAAAACAAACAATTTTTAAAAGCAAATTCACCAAGCAAATAGACATATGCTGTAAATGAAGGAGAGCAACATTAAAAATAAGGTTCATGACATCTATTTCAGATAGGTTTATACATTAAGATGTTTTTTGGATCCTGTATTTGAGATAGAAAGTTATTAAATATTAAAATCTTAAATCCAGACTTATATAAGATACGTAAGATTGCAGGGAATGCTTTATTGAACCTTTGAATACGTAAATGTGAGCGAGAATTGAATAGTTCTGGAATTATTAACTTTTAAAGCTTCTAGAAAAAGCCCCATATATGGGTAAGTATGAAAAGAAAAAGGATTTATATCCTTAAGTATAGTCTACTTTACTACGAACAAGACTTATTTTTCGGTACAGCTTGGTCTATGTTAGAGGCACTATCATCGCGCCAGAATCCTCAGAGAGGAAAAATCTATAATTAGGGGTTATCATAGGCTTTCTGCTTCAATAGATCAACTGTTTTTATAGTAGTAGTGTGTTTCTTCTCTCAACACTCATCCATGATATGTTTGGACCCTTCACAACGTGCCTTATATATAGAGCTCAACCATTGTAACTTCGCAACAAAGTTTACAAACATTGACATCTTTGAGTCCTAGCAAATCTTACAGAATAATATAACATCATATTAAATACTTTTTACATGTCCGGGTTCCTTTTATATTGTTCCAAGAATACTAACTTTATCAAATCCCCAGAGCAGTAAAAGATTGTTCTTCTTCATGTGTTAAGTTTCCTACTTGAGTCAAGTTTATGTAATAAAAGGTCAAATGACGGTAAAATATATCAAACTATTGCCTGTGCACTATAATGAACTTTAATCTGCTCCTTTTTAAGTGAAAATTAAACCCATTTCTAAGTAGCTTCAGTTTATTTTTTACACCATGATTTATATTCCCCCACTCTAATAAAATAAAAACAACCATGTATTTATTTATTCTCTTCTGCCCTGTTTACTACTACCTCCCTAAGAATATTCTCGTCATCAGATTTAAGTTTTATCAAATTTTGTAGAGTTGACTAGTTATGATTATTAACCTGCTTGTCATAATATGGGAGCAGCTAATCAAGAATATATCCTTTTTGTTATAGAGAGAGAGTTGAATTCATCCTTTGAGCCAGAGATTACCCCTTCAACATGTTGTGTGGAGATATTTTTTAGTTTTAACTGAATCTTTATATATTGACAGTTCAAAGTTTTCTGATTTCTCTTAGTTTCTTAAGTACAATTACTCTCCAATCTTAGTAAAACAACCTGAAAGTTTATTGAAATATTGTTCAAGAAAAGTCTCAGATCCAAAGTCTTCTCAACCAGCTTCATTGAACTGATATATATATATATATATTAGCAGAGAATCTGTTAATCCTTTCTCTGTCAAAACATAAAAGATATTATATTGAATAACCTGGCGAAGATTTAAAATGCTGGCATTGTTTTCACACTTTCCACATGCCAAAGATCCATCAGAGATTGTTTTCTCAGTAAGATAAGATTTAATAACTTCATACCATTCAACACCTCGACTTGCTTTCTGACTTTTATTGAGATTAAAAAAATGTTATTGTATTGTGGAAATAATTAGTATATTTGTTGAGCATCATAACGAATAAATATATATAATGTTTGTCCGCGGATACAATGTTTCAAATCTGAATACATCTGTATTAGTTTTGTTCATAAGGTTTATTGAAGTATGAAATCTTTGAATATTGACCTTTTTTCTCACTGATTGGAAAATATATCTTAAATTTACCATCTCTAGTTAGAATATTTGTTTCATGTTTGCATTGAAATGAATATATATATATATACAAATATGTTGATTCTGACTTTTCTTTCCTCTGCAGCTACTTTTAATCCATACCTAAGTAAATATTTGTTAAAATATTATTCTAAGCTGATGATTTAATACAACATCTATGACTATTGAGGGCGTATAAAATATAGATGTGTACATAGCCATATTCATTTTTTCTGTGTTCAGAGTGAAACTTTCTTTCACCCCTAGTGATATGTACTTTGTTTTCTGATTTATATGAATACTTCACAGGAAGTATGAGTTTTACATGTTGAGAACAAAATCTAATGTTTAAAATAAAGGTACAAAATCCAGAAGTAACGCAGCTTATAATAAATATCCACAACATGCATTTACTATAATCAAGTATTCTATGTGCTTGTTCCTCTAAAAAGATGGGACAACGATTTCCCTCATCAAAGTATATTTGAAATAACGCTGTCAAGCATTTAGAACATAGATTCCGATATATATCTTCTGTAAAACATCTATTCATCGAGTTGAGATATTTTACCCGAATATTTCAGATTTGTTTTTTTAGGTCCCCTGGAGCTTGTTCTTATTGGACCTTTGTACGTTGCTGGTTTCTTCAAGTTTGAGCACAGTGATTCCAAAACCCAGAAGTTAGGCTACTAGAAACTATTTTTCAAAACTTGTTTCTAAGAACGCCGTCCCTATTAATATATAAAGACTTGGACCTCTTGGTAATCTAGCATTTTCTGTGAAACATGGATTTTACAGACAAATTATCTTTTACATATCCTCAATGACGTATGAATTAAATGAAGTTGTTGCGCTACTTAAAATACATAACTGCTATAATAAAATGATAGAAACTCTACAGAGCGCTTTAGATGCGACAAAGTCGTATCTCTATGATGATGTTGAATTTTCTTTTTTTTTCTTACAATGTTTTATTCAAATTTAGATGTTTTGTTGCAGTGTAATTTATGAACGAGCATAAAGAAAAAAAATTACAAAATAAATTTTACTCCATGTCAGATATTTTTTAGCAAGGCTCTGTATGAGCTAGAAGCATTTGATTAATATCATTGATAACCCAATTCGTTGCATGTATAATTTAGTAATAGTATGATTCTTAGGGTGCTATAAATGATGTTCAGGGTTAGAATTCCATATTTCAACAGAACTAGATTCCTAACAACTTATCTTTATTTTTCAACTAATTTTCGCCAACATAGTACCATTGGTTAATACTTTATATTTCCTGTTTCTAAGAGTTCAAGGGATTTCATCTTTCACATTGGAGCAAAGAAAAGGAGAAACTTTGTATTGAATGCATAGGCGAAGGCATTAATATACTTCCCCATTCTTACGCAAAATATCTCCAAAAATAAGATAAGCAGCTTAGAAACCCGAAGAAAATATTGAAGATAAGAATACAAGAACGGAGAGCGAAAGAACCTGTATGGACATCCTTTACAGACAGCATGATATGTTCAAGTGTACGCTGGGGGTTAAAGATACGATTATCCGTGGATTCGATATCCTTGCAATCGAAAGTTGGTATTAATACCTGTCTACCAGATTCTATCTAGAAACTGAGCTCTTGAAGCTTATTTTTCTTTACAGCAGATTCTTATTATCTGGGATTCTGCATAATCCGGGCATCATCATTGGAATTATGTTGCCTATAGGACATGATACCCTTCAAAAAGAAATCAATAAACATTCTGAAGCACAATATTATTATTCTAAAATATGATATAGAGGGAAAAACAATTAATCTATTGTAAGTTATCAGAAGCCTATATTCTAGAACTGATTTCACTCTGCTATTTGTTGAAAGCTGATTTGATGCTGAGTGTAGTATTCCAGAATACGAAGCCTATGGAAAATAAAGAAGATATGCAACATCTAAGCTTATTTTAGTTTGACTGCCATATTTTTATTAACTGGATGCTTCAAGTAGCTTTGATCATGTTGAAATTATTCCAATTAATGGTATGCACTACTTTTACTTCAGTTTCTCGAGGGAAGTTCTTATATATAGCTCCAATGTTTTAATATTTATGAGACTAAATCATTTCCCAACTTTTAAGAAAAGTCTATTTTCCTATAATATATCATGTCAGCAGTAAATTATTAATATAAAAAGCAATGTTGGAATGAAGAATCTATATTAAATACAATTTTCTATGAAATACATCCAATATGTACATTTTCATATATTTATATGCATAACTGGCAGGAAATATAACTTATATTTTAAATCATCTACCACGTCCTAAAATGTTAAAAAACTATACATTTAACATTAGAAAAAAATTTATGATTTCGCATTGCCATCTGCAATTCCACTTATCAATTTATATCTGGTTGAAACGAATATAGAATTTAAGTCGTAGAGAGATTCACATTTTCTGTCGATATAAACTAGGGTATATATCTCAAACTTCTATCTTAACAGAAAATTCTATGTTCAGGGTCTCTGAATATAATCTATTCCTCTCTAATCATCTTCAATAAAATATCTTTCTTAAGTTCGGAAACTATATTTCAATCGCAGTATCACAAAAATTCATTTCTTGAAATAAGAGAAGTGAGCGTAAGCAGCTATCTGAAAGTCCAGGGTGTTACATCCGAGTCCACAATTAACACATCTTCTCATTTACTTTTGAAATCTGTATTTTTTGCATATCTGGTCATCCTACATAATCTGATCTGGAATGGCGAGTAGTTCGGTTTAAGAATAATCACCATACCTTTCGGAACTTCCTATAGTATCATTTCTACGAGAAAAAAATCTAAGGTAGAAGAGACACTATAGGGGGGCATGCGAATAACTTGAATGTATAAGGATTTTTCTAATCATATATGTAGCCAATTGAAATTAAATTTTCTTATGTATATTGAGTGCTGAAAAGCAGCTAACATCATCTAAAAGATGAAGTTTTCATTTAAATGAAATAGCCGAGGACCCATGGTAAGCCAATTTTTTAAGGTTAGAACTAAAACATAAAATTTCTACTATGCGTTCATATTTGCATTACTACGTAAGATATTTTCATATATTTTGCCTGCTTATAATCTGTATTGTTCCTCTGGGAATACATGTAAATCACACCTAGCGGATACAGCTGGGTTGTAAGCCGCTAAATGGCTTTGGAAGGAGTAAAAAGACTGCGATAAAATATTGAAAATTGAAGACCTTAATGTATATATGTATACGTATTTCAGGGGGGGGTCGCTCAGTAATGTTGCTTTTTGACCAATTTTCTAAGGTACTTGTACCAATTAAGGCGATCACATTCGTATCCAAGCTATGTTCAACAAAGCTCAGCTGTTGAAGTGAACACCTCACCTTATTCAAGACAATAAAGGTACTTATTGTATACCATTCTCTTTGCTACCACAATTATTCATATGATCCAAACCCATTTGCCTCACTTTAATTTGATTGCAGCTTTGATTCAAGAAGCATGATCAAGATTTGAATATATACTTCAGTCATATGTTTGCCGATCCTTTCTTGAGGCTAAAAAATCAATACTGGATAAATTTTATGTCCGTTTTCCACTGAAGAAAAGTTATTTTAAGTACTTTTTAATATTCTGTGTCGTATTGTTTTCAATAATTAAGAAAAGCAGAATCCCGAGCAGATATATTATGTTTTGATTTATTATAGTAGTTGCCAATTCTCGTATATATATGAAGTATCACACGAAAACAATAAATGGGTAATAGTTTATCCGTAGATCACTCAGACTTTTCAAAGTCAATGGTACCCGAAGTATATAATTTATCAGGGTATGAAGCAATGCATTATTATCTTGCTGAGAATCTGGAGTTAGTTGTCGGTCGCGTATACAAAAATACTTGGACAAAGTAACTATTAAAAGCATAAGGTCAATATTTATTCTTACCTTGAAGCTTAATTACCCTTAATCCTAATGTAGAGAACACAATAAAATGTTGTGTGGAATTTCATTGCACGATATAATTATGGGTAAGCATTAAATGAAACTTTATGGGATATTGACAAATTTATCTTGGTCTAATGGAACATATTTACATTTTGACTGCAAACTTACCTTCTCTAATTTTAACAAAGTACTCCAAGACATAGCTTCACTTAATAATATCTAAATGACACATTGTTAAGTGTATTCTGCTTTTTCTAATATAGATAAATTAAATTACAGTGCAGGCGGTTAAATATTTTCTTTGTGTTTTCAACCAATATTAATCTAGTGACTGAGATAATATGTTCTCTCGATACAGTAACTATGAGTTAGTGTCCTAATGTTTACTTGCTCTTGTATTGAACCAAGTGTTTTACCAAAAACCTAATTCTAATACTTATCTGTTTCTAGGAGCATAGTGTTTTGAAAAAAAGTCCACGATGATTTCAATAGTCAATGAATGCTTACATTAATGATCATATATATTACAGAAACAGTAGATTCATACAATATCTTTATGGGTTATATCTTAAGCAAATATTTATGTGTGAATTATGTTATTAGCCCTGAAGGAAATAAGAGCATACAAATATAAGAATATTGTATAAACAGTGGCGAACCATAACATTTAAGGAGCAAATCAGCAAAAAGTGTTTGGATATAGTAGACAGATAAATCTAAATAAATAGTTTGATAGATAGCTCCAGCAGAGATATAGACTAAAGCCTCATCGAATTCCACATACATTGTTGTTGTTTCTCTTGGAATAGATTCGACGTTTAACAAGAAAAAACTTATTTAGTTGATACATAACAGCGCTTAATTGGTCCACGATTCTAACCCATATATCCGTCTAAATTTCATTTCTAAGAATTAATTAACTAATTTTGTAGCACTTTGTAGCCCATATCGATTATGTGCATGGCTTGATCGTATACTTCCAAGCCTCTAGATTGTCGTTACTCTTTCCCTTTCATGCCTTATGATAATCTGCACCATTGTGATATCTTCTTCTGTTAATTCTGACCTTATCTTTTTTGATACTCTATTGGCAGAACCATTTAGCCTATAGTAGACCTTACCTCAAAATACAGGTGGTAAATTTCCCCATTAATTAGATAGCTGTAATGTTTGAATAATTGAACACCATCAAAGTTGACAAAAAGGATAATAAATCACCCATATGTGCCCTGGTGGGATTCCATGAGCCTCTGTACGACTCGAATACTTTAGATAGAGCCCATGTTTTGTGCATCTATGGCTCATACCAGGTTTCGGGAATGTTTGAAATTGTGAAGTTGACCAAGTTTCATTTGACAGATTTATTGAGGATGACGAACAAAGGAATTAGTGCGTTTTATATGGGTTGTTTGTGGTACCTCAGATACACATGATATGCTTTCATCGGTTTTTGAGTATTGCTCTTGGTTACCCCAGGGGGTTAAGCTCTGAAGAAGTTTCAGAATTTATGAAATCTGAGATTTCTAGCGAAAAATGGATATGGGTTCTTGAGGAGTGAAGATATTTCTGGTATTTTTCGTTAATTGCTAAACTTCACTTACTTTGCTCAACGTGTTTTTTTACCTTTCGATGTATTAGATTCTCCTGTTTTCTGATAGAATACATTGGATGTGTCCAATTAGATTCAAATTGACTGCTCTTGGTCAATCTTATTTTATTTGGCTTTGGAGAGTACCAAAAAAGATATTATTTCAAGTTCTCAGAAATTTATTCCTGCTGGAAATTTATAAGTATAAATAACGGGTTAATAATTGATTGTGCCATATGTTGGTAGAAATACACGAGATTGAGTGTCTTTCGCATCCAGTTTTAGTGGCACCTCAATGAAAGATATATATTTTCCATTCTTTCTGTTAGAAAGCTTTACAAGATCTTTAAATGTCTCGGGAGGGATATTGGTCCATTGTTCAGGGTTCTTAAAGCTGCTATATCTGTTTTGCAGGCTTTGGACATTCTTATAGATATTCAACTCACCTTCCTTGGTCTTAGCCTCTTAAAATCGAGGTCAGTTGATGACTAATTATATTGTCAGGTAGAGCTTACGGGGTTCTCAATCAAGTTTTTTTCTCTGACCAGTTAACCAACCTATTACTCCCGGTGAAAGAACATTTGCACGTAAACTGTTCATTCTTGTGTCTTGCAAGATTGTTTTTTTGAAATCATGTCACGATACATGTGCATTCAGGCTTCAAAAAGTTACAGATTTTAAAAGATCATGCTAAGCAATACACTAGCTGCATTGGGTTAATTTGGCTATATTAAAACTAAAAATACATAAGTTTATTAAATTTGTCCATATTCAAAATCAGAAGCATACAATAAATACGGGCATATATTATACAGGTATACTAGACACAGCTGTACAAATATTTGGTGATCAAAAAATCTGTGTATATCGGTTTAATTGCATTTTTAAATAGAAAAATATCTATCTCCCAAATTGATGTCAATGAATGTCATAGATTCGGTTATCATACAAAACTATGGATATCACAAAGAGTCAGGGTTTCAACTCTACCTGTTGTGAACAAAGTTTGAAAGCTTAGTTTAACGTGAAATCAGGTTAAGGTTTAAGATATCAGAAAGCTACATCTAGTGTCAAAAATTTATAGTGTAGGATTTGTTTAAGTTGTAGGTTAGAGGTACTTAAGTAACGCTGCTCTGCTGAAATCCGGTATAGAGTGCGTATTCTGTCACATATATTTTTTCTTTTAGATTATAGTACAGCTTTGATGCAACTCTTGATTAGTTTATAGCAAAAGATGCGAAACTTTCCGAAAGTCATTCACCTAATGAAAATTTTCAGACTCAAGATCTTATGGAACGTAAAAAATCAACTTTCAACTGGAGAAACTTATAAAAATTACTATGGAGGAAATGCATTAGTTGGACTTGACATGATTAGAGCAATTTTGAGAGGTAAGTCCCACAAAAAGTATATATACAACAACAAACGGTTTTAAAACATTCTCCATGATGTTCAATTATTTGCAAGCACTTAACCAAAATGAGAAAACCGACCTTGTTCAGTCTTCGTTGAGATTTCGCTAGTAAAGATGACTTATTTGACATCCATATCAAATCTGTTTACTGAGCACTTCAATAGAATTGTTCGACTTAGCTTGTCCGATCTAAGGGATTTGTACAAAGTTATACAAAGGCCTTTTCCAGTTTCATTCTGCCCATATTAAAGGGGACACACCTATTAGAGATGATATAGTTATTGAAGTACATTTATTCAGTGCAATCGTTCCCCTGGGCATTGAGCTCTTTGATGTTAAGCATACAAAAATTTTAGAAAGAAGAATGGTTCATCTCTGTCTTAATTGAGACAAGATCGGGGGTGACAGTGGATTGAAAATTTTAGTTCAAGCATGTACCAGAGAAATTTGGCGAGCTCTAGATTCGTTGTGCAAAGCAGTGCCAAAAATAAATTATAAAGTACAGCTCGGGGTCTGGAACAGGAAAACGCAGTTCCTTTAGATCACGAATTCTGTCATTTTGTATGAGCTCAGATATTATCAAACTCCATTATATTTTGTCACCATGTCCACGTCTTCCATAACCGCGGAGCAAACCGTGAAGATAGTTGAAAATTTTTACTGGCTAACAGAAAAAACTTTAATTTCCATATTATAATAATATCTTCATAGTCTGTCATGTTGCGACACAACGGATCGAGGGTGCATGTAATTTCACTAAGAGAGCTCACAGAAATGAGAATAAATCCTGTATCATTTGAATGTTCTTCGATAAAGGCTCATATCTGACCTGTAGATGGCAGTAGCGAATCTTCAACATTCTACAGCACTGAATTTAAAGAAAACACTGTACCATTGGCTGGCAAATTTATTATCAGACAAGCACTAGAAGACTCGGACTTAGAGATCATAAAAAACTGTAAGCAGCCATATTGAATTTGCAAGGGTCTAGATCAACGTCTTTTTCAAGTAAGTCTTCCCAGTAAGTACAAGCCTAAGCTAAATTGCTCATGTTGTTTTTTGGCGCTACAACCTTCAAGGTCGTCACATATATTTGCCCTGGCTGTTCGGCTTTTCAATATTAGATATTTTTAGCATGTTCCAAAATAGTTGGTGGCGCATCATCTTTTGGTTAATAAGCCCTCTGAATGAGCTTGGGTTGAATTGTGGTAGTAATAAGCTGCAATCAGCAAATATTAAGGATCAGCTTTAGATTGCACTACAAATTCTGATGAAAGTAGAGTTTTCGTCTTCACAGCAAACGAGTTAGAGAAAACTGATAACAGTCTTTAAGAAAAAATTAAAGCGCACTTCAATAGACCTTTGTTTCTGAGGAAAACTCTTTCTAGGTTGAAACTTTACATGATGGAGTTAATCAGCAGGATGATCACGCACACTCTACTTTTTTCCCGAATCTCCATTGAAAAGAAAATTTTGAAGCAGAGTAAGAGTAAAACAGAATCTATAATTTTTTCTACTACTACCTTGTTCCATTTGCTAAAAACGATACAAGGATCTAATTTACTCGCATTATTCGTTATGTCATGAGCCCAAACCTAAATCTTGAAGTATGCAGATTAGTCATATATACTTTTGAGGAAACGATGGTATCTGAAATATAATTAAAATGGTAAAAGTAACATCTCTTAACTCTGAATTTCCGCGTAATTACGCTTTTATTACTAATCTGGTTAGTACACATGTTTATTTTCCCTTTCTAAAGTCTTACGCAGTTCTTAGCTCATGTGCGAAATTCACGTTTGGCTCATTCCCATGGAAAATCAACATCCTTCGAAGTCCCCCCATCAAACAATGCAAAACTACTTCTGTCAAAAAATTGAAGGCATTAAACATTTCTATTACGGCCTCTTTCATCTCATTTACAGACAAAAATTTATCATTATCCACGAGGATGTGCAGTTATAGCGTCTTCGCTGTTTTCAGGATTGACCTCCGTAAACGTGGTCATTGGAGCGTTTCTTCTATTGAGGCTCTTCCTGCATGATAGCCAAACTCAGCAACTTACAACCGCTTGGCCATGAAACTATATTCCCCTTCATACGCCAACCTACAATTAACAAGTACTTATATATTTAGTCTATAGGTGATGACATTTTTCAGACGCCAACAGGATGAAAGATTTAGTAAGCGGTGGGGTCTTTGTAAACTTTGACACTACTCATTTTCTCGATTCTAATGTGAAAATAACATCAATGGCATTTGCATGCTGCTATGTTGCCCTTAGGAACTATATTTCTTTTGTTAGCCGGCTTTTTTGAAGAAATATGTTGCAGCTACTAATTTTTTTCAAAGAATGCTTCTTTCATTTACTAATCCCTCATAGTTAACTAAGAGATTGTTTAACATCAGCTAACTAGTGTACATGTAACAATTTCTAGTATTCCAATATTTAAGCTTTTCTAGATATTCTCTTACGAATAAATTAGATAACAGTTTCTGTTTTTCTACTATTCTTTCCTCGCAAGTGTTTTTTTCTTCCTGTAAAGAATACTTAGCTTAAACTCTACTGCAGGCTTATACTATCTAAGTGTTATACTCTTTTTGGACACTTGTCCTACTCAATTTCTCAAATTAACTGTGTGCAACTTAATCTTAGCTATACAAGGTATCTACCTATTCTAAAGAGTGAAGCAAATAATGATAAGCTATTATCCAGTTCTAAGGTCCAAGTGAGGGCCCCGATCCACAAAACTAGCTATAAGCTAGAATTGTGATTCTATGACTTCAACCTTTTCATTGATTTTCTTAGAATATTAATGTAGTAACATGTATTTTAATTTACTTTCGCCCTTATTGGTAACCGCAAGTAAAGAACTTTTCTGGTATGTCTTGTTCAACTGGTTTTAGTTAGTTTTCAAGCAGATTTTCTCCTTCAAAGCGTGAAAGTACAAAACAAGAAAAACCTCAACAAAAGAAAAAATAATCAGTTTTAGCCATTAATGAAGAAACCATATAAGTTTTGATACCAATTTTTTTATCCGAACCCAAAACCTTCTGCACCTTCATGAATTGCATATCTTAATTTCTCCTTCAAAATCTTCTCATCCTGATACTCTGGCAAGTCTAGCTGATTAAAACAAGTATGTGCAGAAGGAAGAATATTATTATTCTTCCCAGCTTTATGAATACTAAATTTTTGATGTCCTCTCATTCCTACAAGACTTTTAAATCCGTCTAAAGGAACTTTACTGGTACCAGTTACAAACATCAGGAACTTTGCATGGTCTTCTTTACTCATGCTCTTAAGTACTTTCCAAAACCAGACCACTTGGGTTGAAGTGGAGCTATATCCAACATAGTCTGTATTCTTCTGCAAGTCGTCAATATCAACTTCTGGGACTCCTGCTATAAGCAGTTCAAGTTCTTGTTCATCAAAAATAGAGATAAACTTTCTAGGTACCAAGTCATGAAACCCTTCTAAAAAAGCGTCAATCTGAGGTTTTATGCCAGTAGTCATCTTATGCTTTGTACATAGCTGTATATATTCCATCTTGTTTTCATCTGTAACAGCAATGTTTTTTCCATTTGGCTTTAGCTCAACAGTTTTGACCACACCAAGTTCCTCCTCATCAGCCGTGAACGAAAGATCCAGCCCCAGATCGTCAAGATTCATAGTCAGCAAGTCACACAAAGATTTATAATACTGTGGGTCAATACTCTGAATGTCACGGTAATCAATAGGCAAACCAAGAATATGCTTATAAAAGGATCTAGTAAAATGAGCATCTAGAAGAACCCCGTCAAACAGAGCTTTCGACACAACTCTGCCAATAAAGCGGAAGTATCTTATATGATCTGGGTACAATACAGCAGATCGACTATCTGGTTGAAAAGATGTGCCGTCCGAGCTTGCTTTGAAGAAACCATAATCAGGTTTAAACATTTGGCGGCACAGAATCTGGTAAAACTCGCGAGTAACACCGCCAGCGTCAATCCCTTCTTCATTCTCAAATTGTATTGTGACTTTTCCTAGGAGTTCTTTCTTTTTTTTACTGCCTAGAGCAATAAAACTATCTTCAAAGACGTGGCTTCTTCTAACTCTTAGTCTCAGAGTTGTTCTTTTTGTCGATCGTAATTGTCTCAATCTATTCTTAAAATAAAGTCTTTTGTTCTCAAAGTCAATCAAAGTCTTATACTTTGGTGTAGATAGTAAGATACCAAACTCGTTTTCTAACAAATTCGGAGTTTGATGGATCAACGAATTTAGTATGTTGCGGAACTTAACCACAAATTCATGAAACAAACCTTCGTTTCGCTCAGATGGGAACAGGGTGCAGTACAACGAGAAGGATTTTAGTATAGTCAATTTCGCTTGGGCAAACCCAACTGATAAAGCTCGCACATAGCTCTTATCCATCTTGTTTCTGATATTCTTTTTTATCACCTTGTTAAGTGCTTTAGGTCCCTTTTCATCTCCATGAGCCAGATGATTCCGAACATGAGACTTGCCCGCAAACGAATCTAGAAGCTTGCCAATGATCATAGAACTATCTATTAATTTTCCTTTCGCCTCAGTCTTAATGGCATGAATCAGCTCATCACAAAAGCCTCCCAGATCAAAAGTAAGATTAGCTAGTCCAGGTTCCAGTGTTTTTAAGCCTTCTGCATCTGATAGTTCTTTAAGAACCTTAAGAAATCTATACAGGTTGAGCTCTACATCGTTAGATGTTGGACCAGAATTTGGCAAAACAGCATTCAACAGTTTGTTCAGTTCCTCAAAAAGTATGTTAACATGAGCACTCATGACATGAACCAGCTGCTTTCTGTTTTCTTTGACCTTTGCCAGGTTAAGTAGAATTATTTTTATCTTTGTAAACACTTCTTCTGAGCAATTCCCTTTGAGTATAACTTCAATTAATACAATTATATATTTCTTTCCTAGAACTCTCTTAGGAATTTCGATCTCCTCGATCTTTCGCTTCTTAGTACGAGGGGAGGATGCAGCACTGTTATCCAAAGCTGTTTGGGTAGCAGCTTGAATAGAAGACCCAGCCACGAGATCAACCTCATTATGCGGGTCTCTAGTATCACGCAAATTTTTAATGTCAAATAGAGGTGAAACCACCACTGAAACTACTTCAACAAGTCCAACCAACGTCTTAGGGTTCTGGTAATATTGTTTTATTCCAATTAATTCACACAAAAGCTCAAGGACTCCTTCTCGCTGTAGAAGTAACAGGCCTGTGCGTCTATGGTTAGTGCATAGATATTTAAGGTTATCTAATAGACGCCTGGTCGCCAGATAAGGAAGAAAACCTTCAACTGCTTCCAGCTCAGAAGAATACAGAGTAAATACCATCTCGCTAGTTCCATAAACAGTTTTTGGAATCCATTTCCTGTCATTAAACATGACACTTTTCTTAGAGTGAACCTCAAAAAAGCCTTGAAAAAACGGTCTTATCGATTTTGATTGTGAGTTTCTAGCATTCGTTTTTCGCAAGCTAACGGATAAATGAACAACTTTATCATCAGGAGTCAGTAGCTGCAAAACTTTGAACACAATTATTTCTCGAAAACGTTCATGCTTGCAAAGATTCATGAGGAGCGTTCGATAATGGTTCTTCTTTCCCTGTCGTACATAAAACAAAAGGCTTAACAGCGTTTCAATATCACGCTCAGAAACCAGGGAATCAAAGCCTTCTATGTTTTTTTCCAACTGAATTCCTTTTGGCTTTACTTCATCTGCCGCAACTGGTCTCCGAGTGGGGCTGGAACTGGTTCTTAATCTTGGAAAAGGAAGTGGTAAGTTCGATCTATCAAATGCTGCAACTGCTCGGCGGTTTGGACGTCTGACACGAAGTGCTTCAAGTCTCAAGCGAGTAGGCAAGGCTGACACTTGTGAGCTTGTTAGTTCCATAAACACTTCATTTCTGATTTCCAGGCTTGTTAAGGAGTCAATAAATGTCACCAGCTCCTCAGTTTCCCGTGCAGTTGTGTTATCTCCAGCAGTCGCCTGGGCTCCGGTAACAGTATCAGCTGTTTCTAGAACTGTGTGTGTACTAGGGGTTGCTACTCGGGTTGTGGTCTCAGCTTCAGCCTGAGTTGCTACTTCTGTCGTTCCGCGTTGGGGAAGCCCTGTTGCCTCAGTATTACTCATTATTTCTCGCCTTAACTCGGGTGTCAAGCTATTCCATACGTCAAGATCCACACCTGCTGGTCGATTAGTATCAGCATCGTTTTCCTCTACTGGAGATGAATCTTCAGGATTGTCCACCATGGGCGAATCCCCTTCATTAACACCGGAATTGTTAGCAGCTTCAGTATTTGTTGCAACAACATCGGAAAACAAATTTGGGATAATCAGGTTGTTGCCTCTGCCAGAAGCCTCCTGGTTACTAGTGGTATTAGGGGTGGTTTCTCTGCCCAAATTTCCCTCACTGTTGGAACTCGCATTTGCTTCTCCCTGCTCAGATCCCACACGACCATTATCAAAATCTCGAAGTGAACGCAGAATTTCGGCGGCTTGGTGGTCTGTTGTTGCTCTACCAGAAGGACTAACTTCATCCATTAATCGACTCAAAAGGGTGCCTGAGGTGATTCGAGATGGAAGTTGGAAAGCTGGCCTATGATGTCGAGGATAACCCAAGCTAGATCTGCTGTCATGACCCCTCATTAGAACATTTTCCTCACTTGGATTTGGGCTTAGCACCGTATTCTCCAAATTGGAAGACCCCTTCTGTTCCCCTTGTTTCTTCTGAGTAGGCCTAACATTTTCATGAGCAAACCTATCTAACAAAGTACGGAGTAAGCATTTAAGTCTGTTACTCGCATAATCCTCTGCAGTCAAACAATTGCGCAAAAGAGGATGAACCTTGGCGAAGCTTCCCATTGAGAGCATGTCGTTGGAATTGCCAGCTTGTGTTTTTATATCCTTCGGGGATAAACTTTTAGTTGAGCCATTCTTTGCTGTTTCATTTGGGTAACCAGGCAACGTCAAACCTGGACTGTAATTGTCCTGACTTTCATTGCTTACTGTCGCCAGAAAACCTTGAAATGCAGTAGATAATACAATCATTTCGTTGTCAAGCGAGTCGCTTAGATCTGCAGCTTGCTCCGTCTCACTGGCATTGTCCGCACCATAGGGTTCAAAACCAAATCTTGGCCGATGTTCGAAGCTGTCAAATGAGCTCGCCCGTTCCTGTGGACCTGTAAAAAAGGTCATAATAGCACGACTCAACTGGGCAAATTCGCCTCTCTGACCGGCCCTTGGAAGGGGGCTGCGGTTTCCCCCGCTTCGCAGCAAAGACCGAAGATTGAAACTCGAGGGGTTATCTAAGTAAGATGGGGCGAAGAATAAATTTCGTGGATCAATAGCTGCACTTCCGTCTTCTTCTTGCCGCGAAGTCAGTGTGTCAGGTAAATGGTGCCGGTCTAGCCGTGTAAGTGCTCTGCGTGTGAAGGTAGTTGAGCGACCAGGAACTGACGCCTCAGGTAACACAGTAAAATCCCTAGAAAACCCAAAGTTGTCCAGGTTTGTCCCGGTTCCCTGTGCACTTTGCTCCAAGTTGCGTACTTGAGCCCCACTGGAACCTACATCGCGAGCAAGGGGGAGGGAATCGTTCACGTCTAAAGAGCTGCCAGCGGCAACATCAGATACCTGCAAAGTATTAGCAGTAGTTTCATCTCCAATTATTTCAGCTGGGGAAGACAAATGCAGAGGGTTGCCTTGTCCCATGGGATTCAAAGTATTTTGGTGGGCCTCGTCATCAGACTCTAATCCAGCGACTTCATCTTCTTCAGAATCAATCAAGTGAGCTTCGTCTTCAGTTACACCATCTTCTGCTTGACTTCCAAGCTCTAGATCGTGGAAATCTTCTTCATAAGCATCAACTAATTCGTTCTCAGTACTAGAATCTTCCTCAGCAGGAACAGTGCCCTCTTCGGGTAATCCTTCGAGGCCGCTATGTGACATGATGTCCTCTTCGTCTTCTTCTTCGTTCTCAGTTTCATCGTTTTCTTCCTCATCATCTAAATAATGCTCAAACTCCTCTTCTTCTTCATCTGTTGTAGAGCCCAGAGATTCCTCGTCTCTTTCATCATCTAGTTCATTAATTGCCATTGTTTGAGTGTACTCATTTACAGAGCCACTGGTAGGTCCCAAACCATCAGTATCATCCTTTTTTTCATAGCTTGAAGCAGATTTAACTCTTAAACCCCAACTAGTAACGTCAGGCTTAAGCAACTTTAAGTTCTGTGAACTTGTTAAATCTGAAAGCAGAAACAAAATATTCGAAACATATTGAAACACTGAAGGATGGCTTTTTTCTGCGCATTCTAAAGCGTGGATAATATTTTGAACAGCATTTTCCTTGAACAGGAGTTCATATACAACAGATTTTTCTTCCGCACCAGTAAACCTCTTATGAGAGAGATCAGCCGCCGAATAGCTTGAAAGTAGTTCAACCTGACTATCAAGAGCCCACATTCGATTTGTGCGAAAGTGTTCATCCCCCAAATGAGTATGTTCGCTCGAAACTGTTTTCCGCGATGCCTTAACCAGATCACGTAGATATTCTGCTGCTTCTTGGAAAAGCTGCTGGTATACCTCTGGCTTCGAGCTCTTTGTCATTCCCTCAATAAAGCTTTTGAGACTGTTTCGAAATTTTTCATGAAAATCATCTTTTGATAGTTTTTTCCCTGTGGATAAGGACTTCCCTGACGATTCAATTTTTTGTGAAACTGATGCCAAAGGGTAGAGCACTCTCACTAACAGTGCCAGGAAGTCGTACGATACTTTCTTCTCCTCACTGTTTCTCCGTTTAAACTTTAGACCAAACAAATGAAGATATATTTTGTTCACGGCATTTTTTCGCAAAGAATGAATTTTAACCTTACATAGAATAGCATTCAAGTACGGAAGGATGAATACTAGCACATTTAACATATCCAAGAGTTTTACCAAACCAAGACTTGGTTCCACCCTATTACTAGGTTTTTCCTCAACAGTTGTCTTCAAGTCCATCCTCAAGGTGTTTTCAAAATATTGACCTTGAAGGGCCTGTTCGAACAAAGAGGTAGCAACAACTTGCAAAACTTGTTTCCAATTTTTTTCATGTCTGGAGAGCATAGACGCACGGCTGTCAGTGCACTGTTGCAGTATGGCCTTTGCTTCAGTTGAGAGCAGGAGAAAAGACTGCGCTCTTGCAAACCGGGAAAAATAGCTGCGGCCTTGCCGTTCCGTATTACTTTTTTCTACTTTGAATAGGGACCCAAAAGTCTCTAAAAACAATGTAGAATTAAAATCGTTCAAGTGTGCAAGGACCGGAAGAAAAGCTTCCAGACTTGCTCTATTCTTGTTTTTGCCTCCAGATTTTTGAGATTCTTGCTGAAATCGATGCATAAGAGTCTGTACTATTAAATTTTTCATAGTTTCTTTGTTGCTCAATAGTCTCATCATAATAAAAGAGCCTAGCACAGGCAACTCTTCAAATGAAAGCTTACCTGAGATGTGCAACAATTCCTTCAACCCACCAACTTTTAAGAATTTCTTGCATGCAGAGTCTCTAAGAAGGGCACACTCGATTAAGATGAGCACACTGTGCAGATTTAGTTTAAAGAACTCTAACTTAGCGTTCTCTCCCTCAGAACAGGACCTTGCATTCAACCTCTTCATTATGGAACACAACAAAGAAATAAGTTCAGGGCTAAAGATTCCCTTTTGTTGATCTTCTTTCAGGAAGCCACTCCAACTAACGAGAAATAGGCAGTCAACTGAGAGTAAAGGTAGCGAAACGTCAACCTCTTCTAAACTCCGTACAACATTTCGGCACATCTTTAAAACCACCTCCTCAGTTATGTACCTGTGGAATATCTGAATCTCACCAATTACGGAAAAATAGAGTTTCTGTCGGAAACAGCCACAACTAAGAGAGTCCTCTTGACTGAAAGACTCAAGCTTCAAGAGTTGATTGAAGAAATTTTTGGTTTTATTCTTTCCTGGGCTTTTCAACAACATGCAAGAAAGCAGAGCCAACCCTTGAGCAAACGTTTTTTGGCGCTGAAGAACCAATACATCATCTGTTGCGAAATCATCTTCGGAGAGATACGCCAACAAACAACTTTGTAAACTTTCCACAAATTGATGCATCGTTTTTCTTCGTGAGTTGCGGAAACTTTGCACCTCTTGCTTAACTAAATTAAGAGCCTTACTTTCAGAACTGGATTTAAACGCAGAAGGTTCTATGCTGCCCTCCGTATGAAGGATGTCTTCCTCATCTGATTCTTCCTTCGGTTCACGTGCAACTGAAGCCTGCTTTTTCGAGGTTATGCTTTGTTGCAGTCGCTTGTATAATATAACACTTACATCCTGATCTTTCCGCAGCGCAGCACTAGGTAAACATTCCTGAAAAACTTTTAAAACATGCCGCTCTGGGCAGAAATCCACCGGTCTCTTCAATATCTGATTCACAGTTTTAAAAAACTTGCGCTGGCATTCCTCTGGAAGTACAGAAGCCAAGTGTGAAAATTTCTCATGCTCTATTACAGGTCTTATATTATGCAGCAAGACACTATGGAGTTGAAATATCATATCGTCAGGTGAAAATATACCTAAATGATTTGTACGAACCTTGGTGAGATCGTTCTCGATCACTTCATTAACTTTTCTAAATTCAAACTGCAAAATACCTTGAAATATTGCATTGTTACGCAGAAAAAAGGCATATAGCATGGAACGTGGAAGTGCAATTGAATGTAGAATGTCACATGCCGAGGCTACTACCTCCTGTTTGGTTCTAGAAAATGCGGTGCTTTTGGGTTCCCCACTCCTTGGAGCCAAATCGTTCTGAGAAAACTGCATGGTACGCAGCAGTGCTTCTCCAGCAGTTGCCATTACTCGGTAAAACAAATCCCTTCTGTAGCGTAAGAACAAGTGGATGAAAGGAACATTCGTTTTAGAATCACGAGATCCGTGACCAACAAAAAAGCAGCTGGCTTTCTCCAAGGCAAGACCAGCGCGTTGAAACCATTGCTCTTCAGGTAAATTTTGATCTAGAAAACGAAAGCTGTTTTCCAGAAATGGAAAAATCGAATTCTCAAGCACTTGGTAGTAGCTTGAGATAAACTCTATATCTTTAGAGGAGACAGTTTGAATACACTTCGCCAAGCTTACTAGAAAATCTCTTCCTGCAAGAAAAAAACGCAATAACTCCTCACTCAATTGATGCTTCAACTTTTTCTCAAGAAATATTTCGCGACTTGCCCTCGAAGCCTTTCTTAGCCTATCCAAGCGAATGGATTCTCTTGTCATAAGACCTACGCACCCATGTAGTTCCTCCTCAACCTGAATAATTATTTTCAAGAGTGTGTGAAACTTTTTCTCAGAATCCTTTGCTATACAAGCGAGAAGTCCAATTTTTCCAGTTTGCAGCTTAGGACTGTTGTACAGCCACTCTGTGAGGAGGCGCACCTGCCATTCAGTGAAAGCCAAACACTTCCATTGTCGAGCTAAACCTTTGATCAAAGTTTTCTTAAACGAACGAGTTGCAGGATAAACCTTTTCCTTATTCTGGTTCTTGTTCACTGCAACTGCTGTCCAAACATCCTTAAGATCAACCTCTTCAGAGAGTGCAGCGAGTATTGGCAAAGAAACAATGTCAACAGAATTTTCTACTTCCAGTTTCTCACCCTCTTTCCTCCTTAATTCTTCGTGGCATTTTTTTTTGTAATCACCAAATGCCCCAACAGATTTTAATAATTTCTCTAAGACCTCGCAGCCATAAATGTTACTCACAAATAAATGCTTCAGAACAGTACGCAGCATATCAACTCCTTTATAACGATCGAACTCCGCACCATTTCGTATCAAGTATTCTAGGCTTCGCGGTGTCAAAACAAGAAAAAGGGATAAAGTGTTAGTTATGCCTTTCACGTCAGAAAAAACATCGGCTGCAGTTTTATGCTCGAGTACGGCTTGTAGCAGAGGAAGAAAGTTTCTGGTTATTTGCAGTCTCCTGGAATCTAGTGCATCCTTACAATTGATCCAACCATCTAAGCTAAGCGGATAATTGGAAACCTGTTCAATAAAAGTGGTAGGGACCACAGAAGTCGACGAACCCAGAGCTACATTCTGAATATCTACTTGGTTGGATACAGGCTTGATGTTTGTTTTTATAGGGTTAGAAGAAGTTTGAAAAAGCAGTCCGGGCTTTGAATACTTCGCCTCCATCAAGTATTGAATATTCTGCAACAAGTGCCTAAAAGCAACTTTTCGAAAGTTTGTGTGATGACGCAAAAAAAAATCAAGATTTTGCGCTGCGATGCGGTACGCTTTTTGGCTCTCATTATGCTCCAAGTTAAATACTTGCACATTGGCATTAAGTACAAGCGACTCATGAAACAAATATCCAACTAGTTCTTTCAAAACACCACAGTTCTTAACAGCAGTTTCCCCCGTAGAGTGCAAACAGAGTACATTAACAAGTCCAGGGAGCAACGCAATACAGTACGGGTCCCAAGGGACTTCTCTTTTCCCTATTAATCGGTAAATTGTGTCGTGTACATTAGCTTCATAGACAGCATTAATTGCACTAGGATCTTGGTTAATTACTTCGCAAAAAAGCACCGCAAGAATACTGAAAGTACCTGGGGAGAGTAATTTTGGAGTTTTAAAAAGGAGGTGTAAGGCATTTAGCGCCTTAGAATATTTCTCCCGCATGCCAAGATTAATTCGCGAATCGCTTTCACATCTTTGAACGAAAGCAACAAGAAAATGGAGACAAGCCCGAACAATCAATCTTTGCGATATATCCAATGTATTTGGATCAATTCTAGTGGAAGAATTTATTATAGGTAACAACCTACTTTTTTCTTTCTGCAAATCATCAAGATCTAAAACCTTCATTGCCCGAGGATTTAATATGGATTTCTTCTTGTTGTGGATCTCCTCTTCTCTAGATTCTTTTTTTTCCATAGAAATTTTTGTTGGAATATATTCATTAGCATCATCATCGGAGACAAAGCCATCATTCAAAATATTGCTTTCAAATAAAGCTTTTTCTACAGGACCCAGGAGAACTTCTTCAAGCAGTAAAACGCATGACAACATCAGCTTAAGTTCATGAGCAATTGATACTGCCAAACTGCTATAATATACTAGGTTTTCAATTATTTTTATTATAAGCGTCACACTTCTATTGCGGGAAGAGTCATAATATACTTCTGCACGTCTTTCTGAATTCTTTGAACGATTGTAATACTTTAGAAAGTTAAAATTTTCTCGCCGAGAAGTAATTTCTTCCCTCACTACTAAATAAAGTTTGTTTAGAAGCCCCGCCGTTGATAGAAGTGCGGCGCCATGGTGAGTACCTGTTACTTCAAAACAAAGTATCAATAAGTTTTCAACCCATTTAAATATTTTTTGTTTGGATAAAAAGGGATGTTTGGCGGAAAGACTCCCTTGGGATACCGAGGCTTGATCAGAAATCTCCATTTGAGAGTCAAGGCTATTTGCATCTACTTCTAAATGATCTTCATCTAAAGTATTTTCTCGCTTTCGTTTAGATTGAGTAACGTTTCTTGAAGTTTCATAAGCGAAAGACATTCCAAGGGCAAATTCAACAGATTCAGTTTCTGAGGGATCAAACAAGAAATAATCTTCATTTTCACTCAACAACGCACTTTCTGCCTCATCTTCCATTTCGTCCTCAACGGTAGCCGCTGCAGGTTCGAACAACGGATTAACCGTTCGTCTGTGCGCAAACATATCTGTTGAAATAATCCTTAAGGTTTCCTGAACTAGATTTAGGAGCATGCCATTGTGACAACCTTTTACAACACCTAGAAGCTGAAGAATTCCAGATTGCCGGGCAATAAGACTAAGACTTCCGCCAACACCTCCCTCATCCAGTCTTCCTGGCAACCTATGCAACACTTTCAGTGCTTTTATTTGGATATCCAGGGGAATTTCGGAGCCGGCTTCATTTGGAGGGATATCATACAAGCTTGGAGAAGCTATTAGCGCGCAAATTTCTTGGGTTATCTGCACCTCATGTTGAAAGTAAGCTGACATAATATTTGAGCTTCCATATATACGAATAAGAACTGCCAGGCTTCTTAATCTGTTCTTAACTCGCCTTCGCCTCCCCGCTTTTGTCAAAAATGACCTGGCCAATCGTATTCTCTGCAATAAACCAAATAAGTGTTTCTCTGGAACGGGGTATTCGTTGAGGCATTTTTCGAATATCTCACCAGACTCAGCTGCTCCTAACTGCTCACTCGAAAGCTCAATACAAAAACTTTCCGCAAACTCGCGTCGCTTTGACCCAGAGGCCTCAGGTAATTTTTCACCGATTTTCTTCTCAAGGTAATAGTCATACTTGACAGTACCAGGAAACTTTGGCAATTCGCTTTGTTCAGAAGTTAAAACAGAAGTTAGATCAAGACCTTGGGATTTGTTTCCATAACCTTGAGCAAACCCCAAAAGCAGTTTTGAAAGTGACAAAGAGGAAGAAATGGAGGTTCTATACATATCTTCAAATTCAGCATCGGGGTGGGAAGTTGGCTTAAAACTGTCGTGAACAGCGGCAAAAATCTTAAGCGCTAGTTCTTCTAAGGACTCATCCCTTGCAGACAGAAGCTCCATGCAGTGTTGCAAAATAGATTCTTTAGAGTGAATCATAATTTTGTTCCTTGAATTTTTCAAAAGTAAACAAAGAAACTTCAAGCAAGTTTGAACCTGAATAAATCCATTTTCGTATGTTACATCAACCTGGTACTTGAAGTATTTCGTTCCAGGCAGATCACTTTCAAGTTTCATTTCGCACTGGTCATCTTTGGCAGGCACTTTAAACAAATTTTCACTTTCAAAGGGAAGGTTTTTCAATGCTTCTTCTAGTTCCTTCTCATATGATACAAGCCACTCTGCATACTTTTGATCTGTTCTTCTTAAAGGGACCAGAACAAGCCCAACAGGATTGAACCTTATCCACTTCTCTAATATAGCATCTATACGGCAAAGAATCCTCTCCCAACCATATAAATCAGTTTGTTCGCTTATTGGGGTTTTTTCATTGAAATCTTTCTCACCTGAGACTGTCGAGTTTGTGGTCTCAGAAGCAAAATAAGACCAAGAGGCGACAGTTTTAAGTTTCTTTAGAAAATCAGTATCTTTCTCAATTAGAGAGGTCTCTATTATAAAGTCTACGTGTATTTGAGGAATTAATACTCCAAATCTCTTATCAAATTTCTTCTTCGACATTGTGTTTATCGAAGGATATTAATTTGCTTCTTTTTGCTTAAATTTTGGGCAA
The DNA here is from genome assembly GCA_015227615.1 of Labyrinthula sp. Ha. NCBI lineage: Eukaryota > Bigyra > Labyrinthulida > Labyrinthulaceae > Labyrinthula > Labyrinthula sp. Ha. The sequence goes on along the minus strand of JAALGZ010000018.1, from coordinate 522,994 downwards.
ATTTCTTAATGAATGCACAACTATATATCTGCTCGGAATGGACTATCGAACGCTCAGAATAGGATTTCTTATCGTGCCGTAATTCACGATAGTTAACGTTAATTCTTCCATAATTTTGCTTAGTATTATTAACCTTAAGTAGAATTTAAGACTTATCGTTAAACAAATTTATCGTTAAAACAACGGAATTCATGATAAGCACAATAAGTAATGGTAGGTACCGGTATGTTTTGGGAAATTCAACAAACTCGAGAATTTCTCTTCATAGTTAAAGTAAAGACCAAACAAGTCCAGGAAAAAAAACTCCCTGTGTGAGCAAAAAAGGTGCCGCCAACAGAAATAGAATTGACTTTCATGCATAAACAAACAATCACTTGTTACCTGAAGCTTTAGAACTAATTGTTATCTACTTATTGGAGATTTTGGTTAGCTGAACTGTCTGAGGCACGTGTTTGCGCGGAAAAACTCTATGATTAGGCCAAAGGAAAGAAAACCGGTCAAATCAACTAAGGGTGTTGAATTAAATGCTCTTAAGTACATTTTTTTTTAGTTTGAGCCCGGATTGGTGCATTTCTATTCGAAAACTATGCAAAATTCTTGGTGTCACCAAGGTATTACCTCTATTTTCTCAGTAATTTCTTCTCTCAGCGAGTAGAAGTAGTTTCTAATTATCAAGAAAAAGTATTTAAAATATTTTGATACCATTGAAGAGTTCATTCTGAGGCGAGATTAAAATAACTTCAAGGGTAAGATTAGTAGTCACAAGAAGATTCTCATATCAAATAGCTTGCACATGATGTTGATTCTATGTTGCATTTACTTTTGATTCAGATTTTGCTTCAATTATATTCTTTTAAAGTAAGAATATAGGCATAATATATTATGAAAACATGATTTGGGAAAGAATATTAAATTGTTAAAAGATTTTGGAAACACCCAAGTTATCGTACTTATCGTGTATTCCGTTAATTTTCATAAAATTCATCATCTGTTAAGGATTTCTTACCGTTAATACCGCTAAGCAAGATTTGGTCATTTTGTTCTTCAATGGTTAACGGTAAGCAGGACAAGAAACCTTAACTCAGATAATCCTGGATGAAGGGAATTTGATAACAAGAACGTTAGGCGTTTATGCTCAAGCCAATCAGGCACTTAGGATGTCAGCCGAAAGTCTAAAACTCCAATGAGGCTATATCAAGAACCAACAAAAAGTTCTTTCTACTATAGATGTCATATATTTCATGGATTCATGCTTTACCAAGGCACCGTACTCGTATTGGGTCCTTTGTTATTTCGTTTCATAGCTTGCAGTTAGTGTTGTTCATTATTTTATTATTTTATCTTAGGTAATGTCGCAAGATTGTTCATGTCTAAATATTGCAAAATTTCTATTCACTATTTCTGTTCTTTCAATTAAAAAAATGTGATAATAGCTGACCAACTGAATGAACGCATTTATCATGAACACAATCTTGTCGCCATATTATTTTGCCATAAAATTTTTCGAGCTTCGAAGATACCTCATCTGAGTATAGCCAACAAAACCCATTACTCAGAGAGCTTTACATGTTGTACTAAATCCATTTCAGAAAAAAACAAGGATCCTTTTACAACAACAACCAAATTAGATTAAGCTTTATACTTAGGGTCTGTTTATGTCAACCATGTGATTGATTATGGTACGTGGGTTCAATAGTTTGCGTTGATGCCTAACACTATTGAGAAGACTAATTAAATAACTGTTACTTTGACTCTAACTCAACCTAATTTCACTTCATTATGAGGTTAATACCCACAAGACTACAAGTAATAATCTCTATTTTGACAGATAACCACAGTTTCTCTGCACTGAATCCAGAATGGATATTGAGACGGTCTGTTATGTTAATAGGTGTGAACAGGTCTATTGTTTTCTTTTAACATGATTGAAATTTCTGTTTCCAAAAAAAAATCATAGGTTTCACACCAGTTGATATGTATCTGCCGCAGTCTAAGAAACTTGTTACCTACTTATTATTAATAGGAACTTAATCAACGCCTTTCTATTAATCTTTAGAAGTACACGATACTTTGACACTGATGTTATTGACGGTTCGAACTCCTTGCTATATGTATGTATTATGAAGTAACTTGCAATCTTGTGCTTAGCTTATATGAATTGACTGTTCTATGAAGGTATATTTCAACCATTTTAGTTGGTAAGGGCCCTCTGGCTGCGAGTATGAACCCTTTAGCACAACAAGCGTTAGAAAGAGCTTTATAGTATATTACACATTACTCATTATTTCAAGGCTTAATATTTTATTCTTTTTTGTTTTGATGTGATTTTATTTGTTCTTTAATTTTCTTGAATAGCAACAACTAGTTATTTTATATTTTTTATTTGGGTTATCATGTTACGTAATGGTTGCTCGCCCAAGTATAAGAATATAACTAGACTTCCAACTTTGCAACTAATAACACTATAAATACCAAGCATATCTACTAACTTATTTGTTTTAAGGTTCATATAGCCGTAAGGATGAGTTTGCGGCTCTAAATTTTTTTTATATTATCATTAGTTAGATTTCCCTATTTGAGATAACTGGGTTTCTGATTGAGAAAATATATATGTACCGAAGCACAAGAACAGCTTAATAAAATTATTCGCCATTGACTTCTCTTTTTTCTCTCCATATCACTTTTGAGCTTTTTATTTCCTTCTTCTCTTGCACATGCCCTATTGAATGCCAAGATCGTCATATTGGTTCTTTACTGATAAAGTGTTGGTTTAATTCACATATTTCTTTTCTGTGCAAGGGACTCCATTGATTACTGTCATCTTGAATTATGAAAATTTTATGATTGCGATCTCCAAAACTGACAAGAACTGTGTACACACTTAGGGTTGATTTATCAAAAAGAGTTGAAGACATTTTTTCCTAAGAATAAGTAGATTATTCAAGTTTATGTTTTCTTGAGATACAATAGATCATATATTATGATCATTTTGATAAACTACACTAGCGCATGTATTATTTCAAGCAAGCTAATCAGAACTCACGTAGTTGATCAGATTAATCCTAGCATTATCAAAAAAAAGGAACAAACAATATTAATATGTAGTACCCAATAGTGATGGCCAATTATCGGTGAGTTTATCCAAAATAAGTATCATGTTTCTCGTCACCTGGAAATTGGCTAAGGAAAGTGACTTCATCTTAATCTGATTGCTGGCCGCCAATAATAAAATAGAATTCTGTTACACCTTAGCGTAATGGAAGATAACATGAGAAATAAAATGCTACCTATTTGATTTTAGAAATATGAATTTAACCCTATGTTGCAAATCCTCGGAACAAATTGCACTTTCAGAATGAAAAAGACATACTCGTGGCTGATTTCATCAGATTGTAGTCTCGAAAAAGTAAACCCCCCCTTGAAAAACCAAATACATTCTTATAGTCCAGAAATAAGTTATCTGGTACATCAAGACACCTGGGACCACCAGGAAAAGGAGGTAGGAAGGTATCGCCACTCTGCTCTCATCATGGGAAGTAAATCTCACATGTCTCTAAGAGTGAGGTGACTTGGATGACAATATTTCACACATGTAATATCTCCTGTGCGTACATCCCGCTCAAATTCTTCTATTTCAATTTTTCTCTTGTATTTATTCCAGAGCAAAGTGTTCGAGCTTAAACAATAATAACTTTTTCATTTATGACCAGGGAATCGATGTGATTTAATAATAATACTTAAATAAATTCTTTGCCCATTAATATTATGATCATTAATAGTGACATTACAATCTTAATTGAAAATTGATTGTTATTACAAGTTTGAACTAAACTACCTTTAACCAACTCACCTAGTACAGCACCAGTGAATTTGGCATCATATGAAATTTATCAAAACAAGTGACATATGGTAAGACCATATGATACCCCCGGATTTGTCCTGGACCATTTAATTATTTTCAAAAGGTATCATAAGGTGTTTACATTAAATAGCAATTATCTGGACGTTGACCCGAGGCTATGTAGCCTAATCTTGTAATGATAATCACTTCATACGAAGCAACATTTGATAGGAATGCAACCCCCACTATTTTTATAGATAATCATAAACGAACCAATTATCAAGTTCTTATATATGAACTTTATCCAATCCGAGGCCTACTTCTGATAAAATTTCTTCTCAAAATAAACTTTGCTAATTTACTAAGCATATCGAGCTCAGTAGAATGGGTTTTGGCACTCAAGGAAACATTCTAAAGGAGCTTCTTTTCACAAGGCTTCCTAAGTTCCCGATCTTCATGCATCAATTACTTAGATAGGTCATAAGACTGGTACATTTTAGTTTTTTTTACCTTAGAAAACGAACATGATATCTGAATATATATTTCTAGGGTCCAGAGTCATCGGTACACCTAGGCTAATTTCTTGATATTGTGTTTCTCTAGTTAGAGTTTGTGCTCATTTTGTAACCTTTCTTTAACTTTATACATTTGTAAAAACAAAGTGTAGGAACTACCCTGGGTAGTTTTAGATTCATGATGTCGTTTTGGGAAGAAAGTAATCATACCAAAAGAAATGTAGTAACATTGTTTTGGGAGCAATCTAAATTTTAGTATACCAAACATTTGTTTGTAGACATTAACCTATCATGCAGAAATGCTCGGATGATAGCAGCTATGAAAGGCTTACCTAAGTATAGTTAACCAACATGAGCTATTTTAGTAAGTAATGAGCTAGGATGTTGGTGTCTTATTTGGAAGCAACTATTAACAGGTATTTAACAGGTTATAACTTCAAAGTATACTCAAACTTAAAAGTTACTCTAAGCAGATAGCCGTGTTTCAATAGGTCTAAAGTATTAGTAAGAGGTTTGCCAATAAAACTACACTGTTTAGAGTAAATCAACTTAAACATTTTCTATATAATCTGTTCCTAGGTTTGTTCAGAAAAAAAACATGCAAGAGCTCTAAACTTTACTTTCAAGTCTAAGTACGAATCTTTGTGTCGAAAGGGTTCTATTTATGAACGAAGTCAAGGAGCCACTTTTTGCATTTCTTTTTTTTATAGTTGTTGTAAATATGTGTGTCCACATACTTTTCTAAAATTATAGTTCCTACTTCTTGTTCAGTTTTCTTACCATAGATCAATGCACGGTACTACCAAGCGCAACTTCTAAGATACTAGGAAAGCTGGACAGATCAAACTTAATGCTACCATCCAGCGACTAGGCCTATTCTAGTTTCAAGTGCTAAGGAAATTAAGTTCTAACTTCATGCTCTTTTAAAAGCACAAATGTAATATAGTTGCTTTGTATTAAAACGGTGCAACATAGCAATGGTGCAGATTGTCGTGGGACTAGCCATTTATACAAATCTTCAAACCTAAATTGAACAAAGAGGAATTCTAGCTTGTGATGAGTCTCCGAAAGTTACGCTTGTAGGAAGTGCATTATGTATATACATAAGCTCATCGTGAGTATACTGATTTAACTTCGCCACAACAAAAACAAAGCCGTCTGTCTCATAAATTCATAGTATCAAGCAATGTCACTCATAAAGGTTAGTCAAAGGAAGACAGTTAAATCCAATTCCCTGAACTCAAAGCAGTGAACGATAGATCAGACTTTAGTGTACTTCTCTTTTATAAAAACCATTGGGGACGTAAAGCTCTATTAAGCGAGTATAACAACCGGATTCAGGAGGCCAAACTTGACTGGTTCAAATTCTCTCCATTCAAAAGTAAGAAAGACCTGGGCGAAAACCATTAGGTACATTTATCCATGCCACAAATGCTATACCCAGTAAACCAGTTCCTTTTTTATTTTCCTTCATCTTCAAGTAAAAATCCTATCAAAGAAATAAGGAGAAAAACTGTACCCTCTCTGCTGTTTATGTTTCCAAGTAGGGTACATTTTCAACAATCTACATTCCCACTTAACTCTAAATCCGGTTTCTCTATATTCACACAAAGCTCTTCTGAAATATCCCATAGTAATGAACGCGCTTTAATACCAAACGCCCCTGCAGCTAGTTTACAAACATCATGCTTCTGACAATCAACCAAATATTCTCCAGCAACTCTATCCTCAGTATCAAATAACCCTGTTAGTACAGTAGCTGCAGCCTGATCGTAGCTTTTGGTAAAATAACTTAGAATAGGACCTATAATATATTCTAGCCAAGGTGTATCCTTAAGAACTGAATCACCTACTGAATTTCCAAGATCAACAGCTACAGAAACTACACCATTTCTACTTTCTTTTTCTTGTAATCTCTGTGCAAATAGAAGTAAGAATAACTTAATATTATTAATTTTCTTCAAAGGCGTTAATATTGAAGGTGACCAATATTTAGGTTTTATTACATTTTCAAAAAGTTCATTTCTATCAAGTAGTTTTCTTGTTAAGTAAGGTCCTCGATGCCCTTCAGATGATAAAACCAGTACTCTTGAAGTATTTCTTTTTCGTAAAAGAGGAAGAAAATAACGGGTTATGTAAAATACACTGAGATAGTTTACAAAAAATGATTTATTTATGTCGTTTTCTACAGTTTGAGGGCGTGTTGGGGATATCTCATGAAGGAAGATTAAATGCTGCAAGGAATCCTTACACTGGTTTTCAACAGTTTTGACAAACAGCTGAAGAGAAGAGTAGGAATCAAGACATATATTTATTTTCGAAAGATTTTGCATGTTTTGTTTATTTCCATGAGATTTTAATATCAGAAAATTTTCTAATTCGTTTCCATCTTTTTCTTCCTCAAGTGCAACTATAATGGAAAACCCATAACTTAATAGATTAAGAGTAAGTTCTCGTCCTACTCCAGTATTAGCACCTGTTATCAATATTGTGGACGTTTCGGATTTATCAAATAAGGTTGGATTCGATCTCTGAAGAACTTTTTTTACATCTTCGCAATTGCTGTAAAAGTTTAATAAATCCATTTCTGAATTTGCGGTAATCCAATATCATTGAAATTGAAATTAATACAATTCTAAGATGGACGAACGAGAAACATGAGGTTTGTTAAGCTTGTGAATAGTATAAGATAACAAGTTCACAGTATCTTACTTACTAGAGACTGCATTTTTTTTGGTTTTATTTATATTTATATAGGAAATATTTCATATTTAACTCTTCTCCTGGAAGAGGGAGAGCGATAAACTACATTTTAGTCAAACTGTCAATATAGTTAAAGTATTTTGTAACATAAAACAAATTTACCGAGTAATTATCTTCCTAGGTTAATAGTTGTAAACATAGTCTAAATTTCATTTTGACTGTAGCAAGTTTTCTTAGTTCGCAAAAATTCAGAGTCAGCAGCCATTTCACCAATGAACTTTAGTTCTTCTTTACATCGAAATTGGTCCAAAAGGAATGAGTATACACTTGGTTCATATATGAAGTAGCTCCATAATACATCATATATTAAACCTTCCAGAAAATATTCAGGGCATTTTTAACATTTTTTGATATTGACTAGTCATATTTTGGCACAAATAGTAATAGTTTCCGCAATAATGCCATAAGAAAATAAGAAAGATTATGGGAACTGCTGCATCATTACGTTTATTCTTTTTACATATACGCTTGGAGACATTTTTTAAATACTATAAACTTTTTGGATTATAGATTTAGATATGAATCTTTATCGTCTTCTATTTAAGAGTACCCGAAATAGGGAATAGGAGTTTCAACGAACTGTATTTTCTTAAGCTTTTAGCAAAACTACTAAAACTATAAACCAAATAACAATAAATAATTCTTCATAACATTCAATAGTCAACAACCTTAATCAAGCATGAACATTTTGGTATTTCAATAGCATGAAGTATAAGGGACAAAATTTTGGCCATGAAGCAGTTAAAATATAATGTTCGTAATTTAAGACTAAAACAACTCTTCTAATACCACTTTAAAAAGCACAAAATCAAAGGATCTTTCTTGTTGCTTGTAGGTGTATTCCGAAAGTAAGTCTTAAGAAAGGACTCATAAAAGGTTCCAATTAATAAGTGCTTACCCAAGACTTAGCTCGTACCTTTATCCTTCTTAGATATTCTTGTAAAGTGATTTATATGAAATTATGTTCATAAAATCATCAAAGAATTCTTATCCATATTTTTTGGAACCAAAAATGTTGGTTGAATTCATGTAACTGGCGATCTTCCATACATAATATCAGATAATAGTTTCTTAACACTAGTTTGACATGAAAATAAGCGGCTCCTGGCAATCACATTTGCTAGTTGCCAAATCTGAGTATCCAGTAATCCTCTATTACTTAATCAAATAGTAGACCGAGTATTCCACCTTAATTTGATCATAAGTCTCATCTTATAGAAGGATAAGACTTAATAAACTACTTTTATCGTAACTTTGCATCAAGTCGAGAATAGCTAGCACATCAAATTGAAGGCTAAATAGTACATTAAGGCTTCGTGAAACTAGTGTTACTATATGTGGTAATGCGTTATATTTGTTTCTGTGGAGTAATGTATTTTCTGATGCAATTATACAAAATTAGAAATCAGGAATACAGATAGAAATGAAAGCCAAAGGATTGGTAGAAGTAAGTGCTATGGGTTGGATTCTAAGAAAAAATTAACAACATAGTTTTCTAGTATTAAGTATAAAGCAAGAGTCCATCGTAATGATATAACACCTTAAAATGTAGACAGCTATCTGATTGATTCTTTTGAAAAATGTCAGAAATATATAACGAAAATCATGTCCGACCCAAAATTCTCGCGGTTAACACATTTTTCAAGGATAAAAATGCGAGTATTTTCCTTTGGAATATATTAAGAATATTTGATAAATTCTCTCCAAGTTTTGTCGGAAATTAACAAAACTAAGCGTAGCATCCAGAGTTGTTGAATAATAAAAAGGTAAGAAAGTGCACTCTGGCACTTATCCGTTAGAACATAAAGAAAAGTTTTCAGAATCTATTTTAGAAGAAATCATCAGACATCTTTCAGAGAATAACCTTGTTGGCATGTTCATTTACATACCTGAAGATTTTCATAAGCTTAATATGCTTCTTGAGCATCGCTACTTTCAATACTTATAGTTAGAGACGCATTAAAACTTATTATTTAATTACCAATAAGTTGTTTTCCTGGATATTATGTTAGTTGGTTTCTGCTGATACCCCAACTACTTTGATTAAATATTCATGCAAGATTAGAACATATTGCCCGGGACAAAATTACCAAGGACCGTTTGTTTTTTTTTAATAGCAAGATTCCTAGTACTAGGTCATCTACTTGTAGGTTGTTATTTTACTAGTTATTACCTGGTTTAATGAAGAATTCTTATATTGACAATTTCTTGATAATCCTAATAAAATAAGGTTCAGTTAAAACTAACAAAAACTTTGGTTTCTTATAATAATCAAAATAAGGATAAGAACCACTTGATAATTTCTAAGTTTAGCAGCGTTTATGTTAATGCGCAAGTTAAGGAGGCAAACAGCTATCTTGGCCATTAATAAGTAACATTAGTTGAATATTTTATTATTGCTACACTTAGTGATTTAGGTTAATCGCTGTAAAGTGAAACACCCCGTAGCCAAATGATCTCTGTCATCAGGTTTAAGTGATCTAAACTGTTATGTATTATTTATTTCAATTTCTCCTTTTTGATTGGTGATTCCAAGTTGCGACTGATTTAATAAACCAAAACAAGACAATTTTTCTTAATTGAAAAAATCGATTTGATTTTCCTTGGAGTAAACTTTTTTCAGTTTTACTTAAGTTAAATAGATAGCGTCTTGCCTCCAGCTCTCTTTGCTTGGCTCGAAATAGTACTTATCTGACCATGTACAGTTTCTGTTTTTGTTGGTGACACTTGGCAATATAGTACCTTCAAATTTTGATATTGGATTCAAAAAACCCTTTGAATTATTAATAGTTTAGAAACTAAGAAGAAAGACATACACTTTGAACTAAGGAGAGACCAGAGTAGTACACCCCTTCCTATTTAGGAGATATATACATTGAGTAAACTCTGTCTCTCTTTAAATATATACTAGTATCGGAAATCAGATTCTTGAACAATAATATTTATCCATAGCCCTGTCGCTACTCATGTTTTTTCTGGTATTTTCCTCACTATGCTTTTATCAGATGAATAGGTTTCCAACTCTTATAATTCAAGAACATCTTCAATAAAAGCTTTTTATTATTATCTTCTAAATAACCAAATAAAATAACATGTTTTCAGATCTTTCCTGTTTGATTTTGTGAAATTTTGTCTCATTAAATTTGACTTGTATAAACCGTACCTCTCAACAAGAACAACACAATTGCTATAATGGTACTTGGTAGATAAAGAAATCTACTCAAGAACCTTGGCAGTTCTAAATTCTTAACTATTTGCAGAGCTTAAACCGAAACATTGTGTTCAATATACATTGTGTCATACATAACATAAGTGTGAATGTTATGTCTTTCCTCTATTGCAGCAAATGAATTTAAAGATTCAGATCCCAAAAAATACAAGGTGTACTTAAATTTCCTGTATGCTACATGTTGTTGCACAGCACGATCCATCCCATTTTTCTCACCCTGTTCACGAGTTTAATCATATTTCGTTGTGTCGCCTTACCTATGCTTTTTTTGGGTATAGCTGTTAACTCATATGTGTACAAAACAAAGCCCAACTACTAAATAAGCATATAACTATGAAATGACTTATCAGTATCCTCAAGCAGTAGTAACTATTCTTGTGTTTAGTTGCCTTCTTGAATTGTGGTCTAAACATGTCACGTTCTCAGATATAAGAAAAGGTAATCTACACAGTCTAAAATAAATTCACAATACTTATATATGTCTTATTATCTCGAAGTGCCATTAAACTGTAACTGAGTGTGTCTACTATTGACTAAAGTCGTTAAACTATTTCAGTTTTGAGAAGGTTAGACTACATGTTAGCCATCTTTGCATGTAAGACACATGAGTCCAAGACTAGAACCATTTAGAAATCCATATGAAAGTTGAATAATCACAGAAAGTTCCTTCAAGCCAAAAAAAATAGTCAGTTTAGCTGACAAAGATATCAAATCCATAATCTCAGGTGAGTTTTCATCAAATCTATAGTTACATCATTTGTAGCTTTCTTCCACTTTCTTCGCATAAGTGCAGTTATTGTAATTTGGGTACGTCGAATCCCTTACTGGACCAGTACCAGTATATTACTAGCTAATTTTTCAAGAGAATCGGAAAAGAAGGTTAGTTTGCAAGAGTAGCTGTTAGAAGGTTTTTAAAACGATACTTCAATGGCACAGACTTTTTACCGATCATCAAACGAAGTGTACGGAAATTTTCATGGCAAAGACAAGAGAAGGGCAGAAAAAAGAACTGGGAAGTTAGGGAAGATCTTATTAAAGAAAGCTTGTGGGCTTCATCGACCACACTGTTGCGAAAGCAATGTCTACGGGAACTTTGAAGATCCTGAGAGAAATCTCCTAACCAAACAAATGAGTGCGTACTTACAGGCAAAATCTTACAAGGTTCCACCTGCTAAACCAGCTACTAAGCCTAAGGCAAACATTCATTATTACAAACAAGATTTATCTAAGCTTAAACATGACCCTCAGAAGCAAAATCCATTGAAAACAACTACATCTAACGACATTGGTCTAGTGAAACCAAACCCTCTAATTGACGGAGCAGGTGTCTGTTTTCCTCACACAAGTAAATTTTCGCAAAGCTTCGTAGAAATGTATAAAGAAACAGGATTACAAATATAAAAAGCAAATAATTCTTAAACACTTTGTTAAATTTAGCTTTTGTTCTCAAAAAAATCTGACACAGTTCTCGTCACTTTTTGTATGCTGTATTACTTTCTGATTTTAAACGTTAAACACAGTCAATCCCAGCTTTATTGAATATCCCCCTCTTAAAAACATACTATCAAAATTTTGGGCAATTCGCGGAATTAAAACAAAAAGATATAGCTGTTTAAACAAAATAGAAAACAAAAACAAAATGTCGAACAATGATGGATTACAAAGATACCTTCGCATGCAGCCATATATATTTGGGTAATAACTCTGATTGTTGTTATTATTTAGATATGGATTTGGTATCTCTATCTTCTCGCCAACAGCTTCACTATACCAGCTTGCGAAAGTATTTGTTCGAGGAGATCTTTTTATTTTCTAGCTAAATCCGCAAGTAAAACTAAGTCCATCAGGTGGAGTTAAGCTGGCTATGAGAATATTACCTCATCAAACTTGTCTTAAAGCTTTGCAGATGAATGCAAGTACTCCGGTCAAGGAATCCCTTAATCCATGGGCTGCATTCTTCGTCGTAGGTGTTTTGCAAGGGGGAGTATACGGGCATGCAAACATCTTTTTCTCAAAGACTTTGAAGATTGGTAAGAAACTCAGTTATGCTGGTATGTTGCGTGGTGTTGGATTTGCTGGAGTAAGAGACACGTTTTCTCAAGGAATCCCTTATGTATTCTCGAAAACAGTTGAAGAGAAGTTGTTTTCTCCAGTTTTTTCCAAAGTATCAGAAAATAAAAGGTGTATTTTATTTTTTTAGTAAAATTTAGTGATGCACTTCTTGGTGTTCAACGTTGGACGGCTGTATTGAGCACATCTGTTTTTGCGACCTATGTTTCTCAGTGCTTCCATAATTGTCAGATTACAATGCAGACCGACCAAACCTTGACCCACTTAACAGCTGCTAGAGCCGCGTTCAAGCAAAATGGATTTAGTATTTTGTATAAAGGCGGAGAAGCTAGAGTAGGATTGTTGTTGGTAGTTAATGTTCTCAATGAACTATTGTTGAAAAAGGCTTGGGAACAGTAATTAGACACATAGTTTGTACGTAGTCAATTTTGAAACTACTGAACCATTAAAGGATAGAAATAACATTTGTTCTGAAATTTTTGGAAAAAGCGCGTATATTGTCTACATGACTGAAAGACACCTTCAGTATCCTGTTAGCATGAAATATATCGTTTCAAACATCCACCCCATGAAAGCAACTCATTAATGAGTTACGAGATTTATAATATTTGGGCTTAGAAAGGCTTCAAGAAACAGAAGCCATTAAAGTTTCTTTGGCAGTTAGGATAAAATTAACTACATTCCTGGTGTTTCATCTATAACAGTAGTGAAGTCTCAAGCAGGACCAAAGTTCTATAAGCTCACGGTTTCAGTACTACGTAGAACACCTATCAAAAAAACGTTAATGCAAGTGGGTTGCATTTGGTCCTTGGAAAACTTATATGCGCTTACAGCGAGCTTTTCAGGACGCAATGATCCATTGGTTTTGACGTCTTAGGTTTCTTCAAGCAATGTAATTGAACTCGGAAACAGGTACTGTAACTTCTTGGTAAGTTATAATAGTAGCCCACCCAAGAATCTTTAATCTGAGGAGGAAAATCGCTTCATTAACCTTAATCTTGTTCAGATAAAATCAGAAGAGTTCTTGGTATAGCCATCGTAAATGGCTGGTAAGGAAGCTCCAAAGCTCAGGTGTTTCAAATTGGCAACAGGCTACTAAATCGAGTCTGGAATACTTCTATTTAGCGCCGAACTTGTACTCTTGTGGGGTGAATCTAGTTTTCCACCAGATTATATCGCAAAGAAGTTAAGCCTTCAGTCTATTTGACTTTCCGTGTAAGTTAACCTTTGCCCAGAATCTGTACGAGAAAGATTATCCAAACCACTTATTCAAACGAATTTCAATTTTCCTAACAACAACTTCTACTATAACACAAACTCCATACTGAATGAAACAGAATAAATATTCAACAGCAAACTTCCCAATCATAATAACCCAGCACCAACAGTGGAGAATACTACATTTTCTAAATTTCCAAGAAAAGAGGCAAGTCTTGAGAGAGTTAGAATACAAGATATTGATATTCCAAAAACTTTTATTATATTCTCCAGTTTAATCCATATCTTAAAGTTCTTTAATAGATAAATATCTGCAAATCTGTGGAGAATTGTTTTCAAGCTTCTGCAAAAATATTTCTGGCTAGCCGGTATTTTTCTTGTAGTTGATTTTATCGAAAATAATCGAAATAAAGAAAGTGAGTTGTCGGAAACGCAGAAACACTCCACTATAAGAATTTTCTGTTAACTTTGTTATCAAGAAAACAACAAAGCTACAAACTGCAACTAAAACTCTAATTGAATAGTACATTTTGCTTTTGATACGTTAAGTTTTTATTGTTGGTTTTCTGCAGTACTATTGCTACTCGCATTTCCTTCATTGGCTGCTGTTGTGTACAAGAGTATAAAGAATAATATAAACACAGCTAGAATCCCAATAATTGCAATTGTTGTACATCCTTCTTTGTGCTCCATTGGCTCATTTGTCGTTGCTTGTTGGTCTGTTGATCCTCTATTTTCTTGCCCTTCTTCAAGGTCAACTGGAAGCGCCAGTTGAGTCGACTGTCCACTAGAGCCTAATCCCCTTAAACTTTGTACAATGTTTGCAAGAGGAAGACTAAATGAAAAAGTACTAGCTTCATTAGCAACAGGTGTTTCCATATTTTGAATAAATATATATTTATATATGTTTGATTTTACTTTTATATTGTATACATGTCTGTTGTAGATTCTAACATACCTGTTGACGTTTTATTTCTATTACTGCAGTTTCCTATCTCTTGGTGTAAAACTATAATAATATTTGGAAGAATAGAATACCGGAAAGAATATATAGTGCATTATTCAATAATTATACAGAGTACAGCAGTGTATTGGAATGTTGATAATACTGTACTGTCTAGTTTAGACATTGGAACCCTTTATGAAAACTTAAGTAAAATGATATCAATATCGACCCGTTAATTGAAAAGGGTAGATAGTATTACTTAGTTTGACATCAGGGATGGCTTTCGGGAATCGAGAGATGAGTCATTGGTAGACTCCCGGAAAATCTGCTGGTAGAGTTTGAGGAATTAGACGGGAAACGAGATAGTATTGGTAAAGACTGGAAGCCTTCCCGGAATATGAGTCTCAAATGTAACTCCTGTTCAACATACATTACAGTTCAATTAATATAGCAGTTTTCTTAAAGCTAAGGAATTGAAAAGTTATTGAAAGAATATTCAATAATGTAAACAAATGAATCTTTTCATCCTTTTGTAAAGATTAAACAATATTAACAAGAATTGAAAGACTCTGCGGATGGCAATAGTATAGTTGATACACCAGATATCCGAGTGCTAACTTTCTTGCTCAGGTTTCATCTTGTTCCCTTTGTTTAGTATATGGTTAGAACATCGAATTATATATATAACCAAGGGGTAGCCAATGTACTTCATCCCAGTATATAGCAATTCTTCTTAACCTGAGCTTCTCTGTTCTTAACCGTCACTCCAACGATAGGTAGAAAGAGACTACAAATGTCAAATACCAAAAGTTTAAAAAAATATTGTGGAGCAGGTTAACAGAAAATCTGAAGTCTAATACATTTTACTTATAGAATTATTAATTTTATTTGAATTGGGAAGTCGTGTCTAGCTAAATGTCACGATTTAGAGTCGTTTCTAGACTTAAACATGACTAAGTTTAGAATATGAAGTAATGAAAGCTTCAACAGAGCACTAACATAGTTAGAATCATACCAAGATTATAATTCGATTAGAAAACTTATGTGATACTTATTGGAGCAAATAATTGTTTAACTACCTACGGGATATAACCCTGACTTTTTATTTTGCCTAATTGAAATGCTGTTATTCAAAATTTTAAATACATAAGTTTAATGTGGGCTGAGCGAAGTACTACTCCTAGCAAGTGTGTCTTCTTTAAAAAGAGCTCAACTTTCCACATAAGAAAGACGGGGCGCCACTATGAAGTTTAAAGGCACTCTGAAATGATCATAGAGTAAGGGCCTTTCAATCCATCCGATACTTAAGTTCAGTTCTATGTTATGGCTTTCCTTAGGGAATTTACTGCTATTGAGAAAATAATGCATCACCCAAGAATGAAATAGATCTATAGAGTAGAAAATACTTAAATATTGAACCTTAAATCAATAGTAGAACAAGAGAATCGATACTTTAACAAAATGTAGTATGCATACAGGCAGAGCAGTCTCTTTAATAAGAAATACGTGTTTCTTATGAATTGACTATACTAAATGACCCGTTACATGTTCAGTCTTGTATCTCCTAAAAATATATTTATTCATTTACTCAGTCACTGGTATCAGATTTGCAACGTTACATCGCTTCTCCAAAACTCTAATGAAACAAAGTGAAAAAGAATAATTAAACGGAAGTTAAACCACCATAAAGACGGTGCTTAAGCCGATTGTTTAAGCCGAAAAAAACTTTTGGTTTCATTGAAAACTTTTATCTGTTGGACATATAAAGCAGTAGTGCAAGAGCAAATAGGGTGTGTTGATTTCAAGTTGTAGTTTCTTCTCTGTTGTATATCAAATATTGTCCTGACGATAACTCTCCAGGGGCTCAACATAGTGAGAAATGAAAGCATCTGACTATTGATGAAGTTGTCAACAAGTTAAAGATATGACGAGGTGTTAGTTTCTTACCTCATGTCGCAATTTTCAAGACTTCAGTTTAATCTTTTTGGAAC
Organism: Labyrinthula sp. Ha; assembly: GCA_015227615.1. NCBI lineage: Eukaryota > Bigyra > Labyrinthulida > Labyrinthulaceae > Labyrinthula > Labyrinthula sp. Ha. Next base: position 506,421 of record JAALGZ010000018.1, on the reverse strand, counting down.
AGAGATCATTCATGGTCCGCTTGTTTATGCACAGTATAATGATATCGGTGACTGTATGGCTGTAGTTTTCGCCTAATGTTTCTAGAGGTAGCGTGGATGGTCCTATGATGCAATATTATAACGTTTATTGTTGTGACCAGCAATGGTTATTATAATTTAAAAAGAAAAAATTATTCATTCAAAACTTCAGGTGGCTGGATGCGTTGAATGTTACCTTTTAAGAGGCAGAGTTGATTAAAAAATCCGACTGCATCATGTGGGAAAACGCTGTTCTCCTGAGCGCTAGAGATGTATTTCACTTTTAAGAGAATAGAATGTCATTTTGACAAATTTTAAATCGACGAAGTTAGTGTAGTATTTAGTATTCCTGCAATGCTCAAGACGCAGGCATGTAGTTTTTTTATCTTGTATAGGAAAATCTAAGTTAATAGTTTCCAAATGGTCTTAATTCAAAATTTACTCTTCCAGAAAACCTATATAATTTAACAACTTCCTTTCTTTGATATCCTGGTAGTCGCATTCATAGGTTGGACATGATAATACAAGAACATTCATTACCCTGTACTTCCAACCGATGCAAACATTGTTGTAATTAGTAGAGCTGGAACCTACCACAATTGCTTCATTTGCAATACTACGTTGAGACCCATAGTTTTTGTCATACTATCCATCCCTATAGAATTTATTTTTCAGTATTTACAGTGTCAAATATCATCCTTTTTATCAAAAATAAATTAATTCAAGGCTAAGTGAAAGAGAGTTTAGTCTAAACTTTATAAAAATGGCTGTACATTGTTCATACCAATACCATATCTGAGGTGGCCAAGGTATTCTACTAAGTAGTGTCTACAATTTCCAAGCGAAGTGAAATCTAAAAAAAAACTTGTAGCTTTGACATAAGGATTCGCGGACTGGAAAATACTGCTGCTGCTAGAAAGTTTTCTACAGGCTTCTCGACATTGAGCTGAGATCATTAACTATGAATTGTATGTATTTTAACCGAATGCCATTCAATAAATTTATTGAGTGGATTAGAAAACTGTTTTGGTTGATCTTTTATTCTAACACGAGCAACTGTCATTGACGAGAGTAAGATTGCTCCTAATATTTTATTTTTACTTAATTGTTGGTCACTAGTTTGCTGAAAACATGCCCCCGACACACTGCTCAACAATATGGTTAATAACCTGATTATTTCGATTTAGCGTTATAAAGCACCACAGTTAATGATAATTCTTGTCATAATTTGTTCAGAAGCTTAGGTAAAGAAGATATACACTTACTGGAATGGATTTCTATGTTTATAAGCTCTAGATTTATGTTTCTTTGCAAATATAAATTTTAAATAAGTTTTATGTGAAGGTGTCTAAGTCTTTACTATAATAAGGGAAATAAATGTTATTTCTTGTGTTATTGTTGCAACTCGGGGTGAATGAGTAGACATCATGTGTTCTCATAGCGGTATATTTCAATAAAATGTTTGAAAATGTAGTTTTTCTTCGAATAACACTTTTTGACTCAGGAGTCAGATAAACCTAATTCTAATTTGGCGAATGTTTTATTCTTCAGAATATATTTGTTTCTTGAAAGGAAATAAACCTACAATTATGAAATAAGAAGCCAAAAATAGGAAACATGAGATAGGAAACACTAAAAAACAAAAGAGTAATAGGAAACACGAAAAAAAACAAGAATAAAATAAAAAGCAAGGAAGGAAATGTGAATTAGGAATTGCAAGAAAAGGGAATTATGAAACAGAAAACAAATGAAGACCTTCAATTGTATTTAGGAAAAATGTGAGACAAAATAACAATTGTTAATATAGAACTAGAATATTTTCTATTATCCTTAAGCCATTTAAGCTTAAATTTTCATTTTAACAATAATTTAAATCTTCTCAGTTTCAGTGTTTAAAATTAATTGCTTTAAGGTTCTAATTACATCGGTTCAGATATTTATTTGTTAACGTCCACATATATTTTAAAGTTCTTGTATTCAAGCTATGGAAACAGATTTAAATTCACCTTCATCTTCATCGAGACCAGAGTGGGAAGGAAGAACCGAATCATATGGGCCATTTTCAAAGACGCGGGGAGCATGAAATGTTTCCAGTTACGCAAGGGTAGCACAACTTCACATTTCAATATTCTAAGTTTTTACTACTTACGTTGTACTTTCTACTGTACTTCACCTTATCTCCACCTCCCTCTACATTACTTTCAAGTATGAAAAGTTATCATTCTGCACATACATTATTCAGGTGATTTATGATGATTTTTCTTGGGAAATCGATCAATCCAATCATGTTCCGAGCAGTATCTAACTCCTGTGTCACAAAATCCGAACTCTTTTATTCTCCAGATTTGTATTCAATCAGTTGCTTACGAGTTTGACTGGTTTCTGATATTTTATTTAGGTGAAAAGGTTCTAGATTAGGTAATATTCATTTTTACATATTTGATAATATGTTGAATTCTCAACCACAATTTTAATTTACCTTTTTATATCAGAAAATACTAGGCTATCTAAGAACTATGCCACAACCGGTTTGAATCTTTCTTCGATAGTTGTACTATCTTTAGCTATTTTGTTTGGCTTATTAGATTTGCTTCTTTCCTTCAAGATACTGTGGTATGATTTATTTACTCGTGTGTTATAGTGATCATGAACACAAATTATCTATTGCCTTACATGTTTTCATTTTCGCACCAAGTCCTTCTCTATATTTTATAGTAGGATTTCTGTTGATGAAAATACTAGAAAACCCATTGCTATGCATAGATTTTTAGATATTTCAATAATTATGAGGTATTTTTATGCCTGGGTTACATTCCTTCACAAATTTCAATAATGTGTAAAGTTTCTACGGTATCATTTCTCAGATGCTTTTTTAAGTTTTCATATCATAGTTCCAACCAGAAATTAATATCTTATAGTGGGGTTGCCGGTTTCCCGGTCTCATCATATTGCAGGTGATAATATATTTATAGGTTGTTTCTTTGTCGTATGTACTTCTATCGCTTAAGATAAATTGGTTTATCTGTAGAGACTAAAAGAAGAAGTTTTCTAGTGGGCTTGAATCTTGTATAATTTCCAGGAAGAAGGTAAAAAAACGTGATAGTTGAAGTTTCATTCTTAGAGTTCACTGGAGTAAATTGTCACTCCTATTAGTTCAATAAAATTAACGGATGATAATTACCAGCTGCTTCTGACAACAGGGGTAACTTTTCAGTCAATTTTTCTTTGAACAACTTTTGATATTTTCGCCATGTAAATCTCAGAGTAAATGTTATCAAGAAGTATAAGAATAAATGGTCGTTAAATACTAAATTGACATAAGAACGATGCTTCAAATCCCTCTAAATACAAAGGCTTAGCACACAATAGTTTTAGACTATCCTTTCTACTATTCGACACCTTCTTTTGTGCAAGACTCAACAGAACAAATCCTTAAAACAACAAAATGTCTGCTATCAGCTCATATTAAACTTTCTAATGTTAGCGCAAGACTTGGGGTTTTAGTACTCTGAGGAGTTTATTCTGTATCATTACGATGTTCTCCGTGTTTTTCTTACTTTTTAGAACTTACAATTTGGCCACGCGGTTTTCATAGAAACGAGGAATCTCTGCCAACTGACTTTATTAACCATTTAATAAATTCGCTCATAGCATCTGGATTTATATAGGCAAATTCAACAGGATTGACAAAAAAATCTCTAGACAGAGCAACTACTAGTATGAGCAAACACTCGTGTAACAGACAAATTAAACCAAGAGCATTAAATGGTATTCAACTAGAGGAATTATCTCACCAAAAATATTTGAAGTGTTTTCCAACTTGTTTGCAACCAACTTTAGTTGTACAAAGGGTGTGCCTTGTATTTTACTCTCTATAGAAACCCAATAAAGTTTCTCCAAGTACATAGATTTCCGAGGATGCAAAATAATGTGTTGAGAAAACTCTAATTAATGCTTTGATCCTAGCATTAAGCTTTAAACTTATTTTTGTACTCGTTCAAAACATCATATTACCGTAAGAAGTTAATAAATAATAAACACTGGTTCCTACACCTTGTATCAAATTAACTTGACTTTTTCAAATTTCTAGTATAATCGTTCAAATAATGATACGGTACAAATAGGCTCTTGAAAAGCTCTAACCCTACTACAGACAAATGCTTCAAAAAATAATACGGGGAATTACAACATTTCTTTATAGTTTGCTTCAGCATGGATTGACTTCCTGCTTGGCCATGCTTAAATCTTGCTTAAAAGCGCTAAGTTAAACTTATACATTTGCTTCCAAGTAAATAAAAAATATTCTTACGATCAGTCCAAAGATAATCATTGAAGAGACACTTGCCACGCCATACTTAGCACAAATACAAGTCCTTATGCCCCAACCTAAAGAAGTCTTTGATAAAGTATCGAAGCAGCATGTCTAGAAAAGCATAAATCACCAGTAAATTTGGAAACCGGATTTGTACCAGGAGTCGGGTAGGGTCAAGATAAGAAAGGGCATCCCTATACTCACTCGTACTTAAGTACACTCCTTCTATATGTTATCAGCTTATAAACTTCCAACATCCTGATCACTATATCCCATCTGAAAGTTACCAACTTGCTTGCAATTTTTTTTTCCACGCCCTTCCACACTTCTATGTCGACAAACACTTTTGCAATATTAAATTATCCTACCTCTAGAATAGGCCCTCTTCTCTCCTATGAAGTACAATTTTTATGAGTACTAAGTGCTTTACCTACTCTTGGATCATCTTCTGTTCATCGGTTCGAACTGTTTTCACTTATTCATTCTCATACGCATTGTGGAATCCTTCACATTCTTGGATTCTATTATGTAGTAAGAGGAAATAAAGTATCTATTCACCCTTCGTCTATAGACTAGATTTACCTTGAACTTCTCCTCTTCGTTTTCATATAACATTCAGGATCTTGTTTCAACCTCCTTCTTAGCTTCCATAATCTCTAGCTTGAGCATTAAAAACATCATATTCAGAAGTTTTAAGACCTCTTTAGAACTTCCTATGAGAGCTATTTTACTATATCTGTTAGATGACAATTTATATGCTTCCTTGATTAGTTTCCAGCATATAGCAGCAATTCCGTTTAGATCTTTCACCCTCCGCGGTGTCAACTGCCATAATCCCTAACGCAAATCTGATTGAATTTTTTAAAAAATATACGTGAAATCTATTCAACAACTATATCCAAGGCTTTTAGCTCTCTGTTTCGCATTTCTTATATATTTCAATCCCATTCCCCTTCATTTAATTCATATAGCTTCGTTATTATCCTGTATGTACGAATTTAAGTACTCTCACAATATTTGGTAATATTACTGCTTTTTTGTTACTTTCTGTTTTCTTTTTATTTTAAATATTTTGTATTCTGAGAACCGGAATCATAAAATGTACTATACGGAGTATGACAATAAGAATTCATAAAAATTATATTCCTGCAATTTTTGTACCCAAGAATTTACATTCCTAATAGTTAATAGTTAAGGCGGGAGTAAGGTACTACATCTGCAAATCCGCCTATGCGTTTATCTTAGGGTCCGATGCCAGTCCGATGCTCACTAGGAAAGCTTCCCGTCTCGTGCTCCTACTGTCACTCTAACCAACCATATTCGCTACTTCTTTCGGAAATAAATTTAATTGGTCGTAGAGGGAGAAAAGAAATTAAACAACGGAGATAACTTCGAAGAAAACTATTTATTCAGTTAGCTTTCATCCGCGCAGTGCGAAGTTCCAATGGTGTGTCGTTGATTTCTAATCTTCGCCTGTATGCTTATTTTGCGACTTGGGCTTGCAGCGTTTTGTTCGTGTTCCTTCAACGTTGTGGGTTAGCAGTTGGAGATTTTTGGTGTGTTAGTGGTGTTTGTAGGCACTGATTTTGAACAATGCCGAGGAGAAGGCCAATGGTTAGGGGCTTGTTGGTGACAGGATAAAAGTTTTGGATAATCTCTGTGGGTTTGGGTCTCTCGCTGATGTTTAATGGTGGCCTTTTGCGTTCGGATAGATGGTGAAGTTGGATGCATAGAGGAGTATTCGGTAGAGTTTTGTTGTAGTTATCACATCTAGCGTTTTTTGAGGATAAACCTAAGCAATAAGAATATATTTACATTTGTTGTATGTTGTAGCGAATCTGGAAGGTTAAAGAGAAGCTCGATCTTTCGAGGTATTCCGCTCCTTTACTACCAACTTCCTGTATTGCAAGGACGTTTGTATCGGCAGTTAGGACATATTCCTCGATAGACCTGAGCTTGTAGGAGGTGAGACGGTCAATATTCGCAGAAACAATTGAAATTGTTCTGGAATCTTGCGCTTCATTGACTGGTGACTGTCTTTCGACTGCCTGAGTGTTGCCGGTACTCTTAACGGTTTCTTTGTTTCCAAATTTGCAATTTCCCAAAAACTTATCCATTCATAAATCCCCAAAATTCTTAAATGGATTCCTTTGAGGAAAAACTTTCTTGTCTTTCTTTAACTCCAAATATTCTCAAATCTTCTTCTTCTCAAACTTCTTGTAGTGTCATTCGTTTAAAAACATTTTTAGAAGAGCAGAAAAAAAGAAAATATTCAAAACAGCTTGAAATTCGTTTATCTCAGTTGAACTCTATCCAACAGAAAAACAAGTGGCAGTTCTCAAATCTAACTGAGAAAGATATTTTGACTAGTAAAATATTTAGTTACCCTGAGTATCTAGTTGATATCCCAGAGGGGTTTTGTAATAACTTTTTATTTCAATTAAGACCTGAAGGACAACGATGTTTGTTAATGACAAAGTGTGGAAGAACTTTCTTGCGAAAGAAGAATGGAAAATCTTATTTAAGTAATATGCAAACTCCATTTCCAGGAGGAAACGAACTTAATCAGAAACATAGTGGTTTATCAGAATATGAAGTTATTCTAGATGTTATCTGTCAAGAAAAACTTGTACTTGTTATGGACCTTTTATGCTGGAAAGGTCAACTATTTCTTGATTCCGATGCAGTCTTCAGGCAATTTTGGTTGAGTTCAAAGTTTAGCGAAATCTGTTTTCCTAGAAATAGTGAATATGAATACAAACTAATTGAACGCCAAAATCTTGATAAAAATAACTTTGCACAAGTGTATGCTTCACCTCATAAGTTCAAAACTGATGGATTCTTGTTTATCCACAGAGAAAGTAGGTATATTTCAGGAGTTAATCCGCTGGTCTTTCTTTGGAAGGATATAGAATGCAGTAACTTTTTTATACAAAAGTCTGAAAAGATATATTTTTCAGCAGAGCTGACACTTTCAGATCAGCTTAATAAGTTTATCCTGCGAACTCTTGATGGTGTAGAGTTTTCTATCAATGCTGCAGATCTTATTTTAAATAGTATTAGTGGAAACTCCGTTGGAACTCATTTACGTAATAAAAATAAAATAATCGTAAACTGTGTTGCTGAAAAACTGGGAAGTGCTGAAAAACTGCAGAGTTTGAAAGTGATTGGAATAAACAAGAATAAATCTTCTGGTGATCTATTTAGCAAGATCTTGTTGCAACACTATAAGATTTACGAAAAAGAAAAAATAGTTACCTTTAGGGATATTATGGAAGTTTTAAACCAAAAGCAATGCTAAATTTGCATCCGACTTGCCCTTGTTGTTCCTGAACCTTGTGGAGTAAACTTCCCTTTTGTTTCTTTGTGTTTTACCAATCTCTTGAAGACAGGTGCATTTGATAGAACTTCTGGTAAGGAAAAATAAACTACTTGATCTCCTCTCAGGTAAATCTAATAATTTAATAAAAAATAAAATGTTTACGTATGGAACTTGCTTCTTGTTGCCTTTAGAATCGCGAACAGTTGCGTTTTGTATGAGAACGTTCATATTGTCTTCGGCACTCCGCAGTACTCCCATATATGTAGTTCCATCTTTGGTTTCAATTCCAATTGTATGCCCTTCACCTTCGTACAGGAGCACTCCAGGAATTCCAATTCCAACTCTCCCTGTTGTTGTCATTTTTTCTTAGGTTTTATCCTTTATTAGTGGTAAGATGCAAAACTTTCTCATTTTGGGGAGATTTGCAGAATGCTCACATTTTTCTTTCTTGTAACAATCCGCAGAAAACTAGCATATGGTATCTAAATGCTAAAAAGATAATACTTTGATAAGGCAAAAGGAGAATATTATCTTAGTAACAAAATAACAGGAATATTTATTTCATAGATGTTTGATAATCTTTTCTACCAAAAACTACCGCGTTAACAAGGACATTTAAAATAAAAACTTTGACAAACTACATACCCAAACCAAATAGCGCAGCAACGTTCCTTGGTACATATAAAAAGTGGAGGAACGTAAAAATAATTATCAACTTTATTCTATTTGACACAATGTGTGTGTGAAGTCAAAATGCTTGTTGTAGACACAGCGGGTGAACTTTAAAAATAAAAAGCGGCAAGTATCTAAAGATTGCACTCTAGTATTCATAATGAATATCTTAACGTGTTTGATGGGTAGAGAAAACTTTCTAAATCAATATTCCTAGCTCCATATTTAACAATAATTCTTCATTTAGTCTTTTCAATACAGAAATACTTCTTTAAACTTTTGGCCTGAGCTTGATATGTTGTAAGAAGTTGTAAAACAAATATAGCACTTAATTCCTATCTATAGGGGTGCATTACCTAATAAACTTCTTGTAACTTTAGCTTAAAATATTCATATTCTTGTCTTATCCATGCTTCTCTGCTCACAAATAATGTAGGGGTTGCCTGATGTAACCTTCACTTAACCTACAACCTATAAGTCCGGGTTACTAACATTCTTTTTAGCTAAACAAGTTAGCTGTGCAACTTAATTTATTTTAATCAGTTTTTACGCTTCTCTGGAGTATTTATGTGACTTTTTCAACTCTGCACCAAATTTAACATGACAAATACATTCGTTGCTCTAAGTGCCATGTTCACAGAGGTTATATACAAAATGTTCACACTAAATTTCACTTACAAAAACATGTCATTGACACTTGAGTTATGTTTTTCAATATTTAATCTATTCAAATGATTTAGCGGGTAGTTATTATATCTCCAATATAAATTGTATCTTGCTTCAAATATGGAATTTCATGTAAATATGCCTACACTGAGACTACATCATACTTTCAAAGAAATTTGTTCTCGTTAAACCTGAAAAAACAACCCTTGGAATACCATCTTAATTTAAACTGGTATTAGTAAGATCTCTTTCTATATTGTATAATGATTTAACTGACACAACTCCAGTTAAGAATTCAAAGCATGATTTATCATATTATTTTCTATCGATCATGCATAAATATATTGTGGACTTAAGTTAATTGAATGAACGAATTCATCTTAAGTAGTCTAGATCGTTACATCATCAAAATTATAGTTTAAACTACAGGTTTCTTGCTCTTATGAACTGGAGCCAACGAGTTAAGAGTGTTCTTGCACTGTACCGTTTGGAAAACATATGAGTCTCTATACTGAACGTTTTTCATGGGTTAAACATCTCCAATGGTAACTGATAACTAGCATTAATTTCGACATACTGATGAAAAGTTGACAGTAGCTCACTACATGTATATTTTTATCATGTACGGAGAATCATCAACCGCTTTCCCAGGAATAAACCTTCTCTTAGATAACTATTTAAGTCTAAGGTCACCGGAAAAAGAAGACTTCGCTATAAATTTAGATTTAATTCAAAACTTTAATTATTTGCTAGTGAATAAAGAGGTTTCATTTATCTAGATTAAAGTACCTTTAACAGGCCCGTGTTGTAGTTTCTAAACATGAAAGAGGGCTTCCTAACTCTATAGTGGTAATTTCTTCTATTATGGACTATCATTCAAGATGTAATAAGGAAAATTTTAATCTATTAGAACTAACCGAAATGGATTATTTCTACCATAACTCAATTGTGTTGCCCTAGTTTAATAATTTTTGAAGACTGCTGTGATAGCTGGTACATGGTTATATCAGAACTATCTGACACTGAGGGCTTTTAATTATAGTGAATCTGGGTAGCATTCCTAGGTTTAAGTTTCTTGCATTAAAAAATTTTAAGATTAGTCTCAAAGTTTATTCTGACAGTCAGTTTTATAATTACTGTGAAGTTCTTCCAAGAACTTTCTCTCCAGTTTTGAGAATTAATGAATGGCATTAATTAACCCTAGCACCGCGGAAACGGTAATCACTCTTTTTCTTATCTTTGCACAAACTTACCACACGTTTCCCACTGCTACGAGGAAAATATCTAATACTTATCATTAAGGAGAAAAATCAACTATTAATTTAAGCTCTCTATAAAGGCGCTACGTGACACCACTCTTCTTACTTCTGAGGAGGGGTTGCGTTTGATAAGAATTACTAATAATTGATATATAGTTATTTTGATTCTGATTAATAATAATAGAATTGGGCTTTTGATTTTCATCAAAAGATTCTGCTTTTATTCTAATTATCAATTGATTATCAAAAGAAAGGTGCAGTATGGGAACCTAACTTAAATGGCCGAAAGTTTGTTACATGGTTTCTGCACCGTATGAAAATCTTTAAAACGTGGCCACGTGACATGGGAATAATACAGTAATAGGACGTGCTTGCGTCTTGTGATGAATTTCTTATGCTTTAGGTATGGTTCAAAATGAAAAGAAGTTCTGGTTTCTTAGCACGGTTCCTTAGGACGCAGGCTAGCTTTGACAATGAATTGATTATCAATCACTAATCAAAATAGTTTGGGAATCATCAGAATCAAGCAATAAAAAAATTATAGGCAAATTTATTGTTGATAAAATATTTATAAATCAGCCCCCGCAGCTTTGAGTGACTGCAGAAAAACGTGAAGCTAAATTTGAATATGGTGACCCAGATTCTTAAGCTTAAGCTATCAACCTGAAAGCAGTGGTTGCAGGCAGAAAAAAAAGAACGATATTCTTCATAGAATTCGGGTTTCCCATAATATGCAGAGCCTGAAGGTCCAATGATAAGATATAGAAAAATGTTAAATAATTCAGATTCATTTTGAGCTTTACCACTTACAGTTGATTTACCAAGTATTTACACATGTAGCTTAGACTGTCGATGATACATGCTAATTTAAAGGAACTCACCTTTATCATCTTGTTGGGAACTATAATTGATGTAAATCTAGAACTGAAACATATAAAAGTCTGAGTATACCAATTTTAGAGATTGTACTTCTTCGAACTTTTCCTAGTTTCCTGTCTCTTCGGTAGATGTCTTCTGCAAAATCATCAAAAACCTCGGCAAGGATCATTAAATAAATAAAGAAACGGGTTTGGATCCTATTGCTGTAAATGATTGAGACGTTTTGTAGTTTTTTTTATCCCCAAACAAGAGTCTGGTCCGTACCCAAAAAACAGATGGAACTCACCAGACGGCCAAAGTAGCATTTACTTGTATTGAAACCAAGGATTACCTAGAATTTTGAGAGAAATTTGGAATGGGTTATATAGAATCGAGGCAGAAAATAGAGAGTTGAGAAAATTTGAGAAATTAGCTAAATAATTTTGGATACATATACATAGCAAGTGCTTCCTAGATATATTATTTTTAAAGAGATTACTTTGTTCATGAAAGAACTCTATGGAGACCTAGGTGGTTAAAGTTTCTATCTGAGTGGATAACTTATTTCATCTTATTATATGCTTTGGGTCATTCTTTTTTTTAATTTGAAACATGAATATTTTTAGATCCTTTATATCCTATTAGATCATATCTGAAGTTAAGGATTCCAGCTTTTCACCTAAAAATCGTAAATATTAATGTGTAGGTCCATGAATGAGTGTGTATACAATTGATGGTACTAGTTGCTTTACACTATTTTTTTTGCATAGCACCTGCCCTAATATTTCTATTCAAGTTTTCATTTAATTGAATCATTGAAAATCAATAAATTTTAAGTAAAATATGAAAGGAAATGAAAGTATACATAGTAGGTCTCTCCCACATTACTTAAGTTCATGAAGGATTTCATGACAGTAGAAGATTATATATTAAAGAGTACTAGGTTCATCTACAGAACAAAATTTAAAAGTTAGCAAAAGGAATGAATAGACTCGTCTGTGCGAAGCCATTTCTACTAGACTTGAGCAATGCAGTTTGATTAATAAATAAACTAAAGCTACTATTCTAATACCCTTACTGTTATATGGGATTATCGAGTTCACAGTTCCTCTGTAATAATTGGTCGCAAAATTAGACACGAAAAGTGGTATATGCCGGTAACATCCTAACAATTTTGATAAGAAGAGTTTTGATGAAGGTAGTTACGCTTTGATTAGATATATACCAAGGATTCAAGAAGGTTTACTTCTGGCTATTTTGCCAAATACGCAGGTTTATACCGCTCTTATGGAGTCAGGCTCAACTATGAACTTAGATTAACAGCAAATCCTTCGACATATACTTTAGTGAATATAATTATTTTTGGAAGTTATATCAATAGACATTTCTGCATAAATAAATCAGTTGTACTATGTAAACATTAAATAATTTTTAAATTTCAAAATTTTGTAAAGATAATAGCTTCTGCTAAATACCGTGTTCCTTGAACTATTTAGTATTGTTAAATAACTCATTATATTATCTATTTGTCTTACCTAGCGCTTTAGTAACACCTCTATTGTCCTCTAATCAATGTCTAAACTTTTATTTAGCATTGTTTTCTCTCAATCGTTTCTAACTTAGATTGTTTTCATGAGATTTTATGGGATATTTTGGACTTGTCTATTAGTCCAAATGACTCCTAGTGTAGAACTAAGTATAATACATCTGGGAGACATGATGTACTTAATTCGTATATATTTTTTACCTATTAATCTTACCAATCAAATTAGAGCAAAATTAAGATTATTAAACTATACCCATTCATTCGTCCACATATTGCTAGTTGTGATGTGAACATTAGTAGTAGTGGCCGAATATAGTTTATGAATGGCTAAGTTGTTCAAGACTAATTTTATCAATCAATTTATGGTGTAGATATGAAACCAAGAAGCTGGAGCGCAGTATTGAGGGTTCAAATCTTTTTTCCGTAGTAGGTATCAAATCGGCATGGTCACACTTGTGCTATAGTTGTATATATTCTCTGCTGTATTTATGAACGATATATGAAAAAATCCTTTGAATTTAATTACTTTCTTTATCTCCTGTTTTGTTAACAGTTAAGTTGGGTGCTTGCAATGATATAACGACTAAAATATCAGGACTACTAGATGACGTGGCATGATGATATCTCATAATACAAGAAGCCCACAGACCACATACTATCAAATTATAACATACATTTGTCTACTCAACACAGTCAACAAGTATAGTTTATTTTACTTATAAAATAAATACCGCTTAGGAACTAAGTGTCGAAATAAGAATATCATATAATACTGTTGAAGGAGTTAGTCCCTTAACAAGGTTAAAACAAATAACTGATCTGACAAATTACAGTCAATATATTTCAAAGTATTCAACAAGAGTTTATACAGCCTAGGTAGATATAATATTACTTTGACTTAATAACTATAGTGTCTTCAAGCGACACTCTGAAAAGGGTGTTGTGGTATGACTAACTAGTAGACTTCTTCGACTGATCAGAAGTCGGCTATAAACTTTTGTTTAATCTAAGAACTTTCAACTTTTTGGGTATTCCAAGAGTAGAAATCACAAAGAGATAAGAATAGGTACATCTTTGTGTTAATCGAGTGAAACTTCGAACTATGTATATATCTAGTAGGAAACTCCCCATCGCTTAGTATTACCTTTCCTTTCTATATTACCTGTGTATACATAAGGGTGATCTCAGTAATTAAGATGCAGTTATAATTGAATATCATAAATTTTCTTATATTGATTTCATTTAATAATATATTCGACAAGTACTTAGGGAGGAATGAAAGAATCGAGGAACTATAATAAGATTTCAAAAGGAAGACAAAGCTAAAAAGTGACAGTATTATAGTATAACAAGGGAAATAGATTACAGAAACACAATAAAAAGTACTATAAGTAACTTTTTAAAAGGATTTAAAAAGGCTATGCATGATAATGTTGCAGTCTATGGTTTATAATTCAAAAAAATATAACTAAGTTGACCAAGAAACACCGAAAAAACCTCAGTAGCCAAACTATATTATTGTTTCAGATCATACGATACCTTTTATGCATATTAGGTTAAATAATCTAGGCAGATTAGTAAAAGTACTTCGATAAATTCTTTTCTAGTCTTTATTTTTTAATACACTTTTCTTTTTGTGATTGAAAAACTTATTTCGGTTGCTGAAAAGATATTGAATTGTTGAACTATAGGTATTGTAATAATTATTTCTGCTACCATTTATTGACATAAGTGATCCAATAGTGATAACAAAAAACTTTAAAGCTAAGAAAAACTTTGTAGAAAGAGTGTTAATATCTTTTATATAGTCCTTGAGATTATTTGGTTTAATTAAGAGAGAACAAAGGTTATAGTTTACTCAAAACTGGAAATCTTATGCTCCTTTTAACTAAATGCCAGGTGCATGTTAAGATTGTGGAGAAGTTATATTTGGAATAACAGAGTTCACAGCAAATATTTCTTACATAAGAAGGTAATCAAGTTAATAAATTATAGTTAAAACTTATATTCAAGACTTGATCTCTAAGAGATTCAAACCTGAAAAAGTAGTTTGTATATGTGTTCACTAAGTTATCAAATACTCAAGAGAAGAGAAAATGATTTTCTCAATCATAAGTACTCTAAAGAAAAAAATACTTGTTTGAAGTGAAAAGAAAGAGCTTTGAATCAAGCAGAAGTTTCTCTTTAGTGCCGTACAAAGAAGCGAAGGGTTTAAGATAATAAGAAAACACCACAACAAAAAGGTGTATAAAAAGAAAAATGAAACATAGATAGTTAGTACTTGCGTTATTGCTCACGCAGAACAAGCCAAATCTTCTTGATTTAAATATTTACATAGGCAAGTTTTTAGCCAAAGTTACAAACTTTAACAATATGACAAAGTTACTCGTCTACATAGTACTTTGCAAACAGGTTCTCAGGATGTACCATTGCTTTAAATTCCAAACTATTTCCACTAAAATCTTTAAAAAACATTGTCCATTGATCTCCTGGTTGACCTTGAAATCTTCTGTGCGGTTCGATGATAAACTTAATTCCTGCTTTACGGACTCTTGAGGAAAGATCATGAAAATCATCAACGGTTAAAGCAATCCCAAAATGAGGAACAGGAACTGCATCAGAGTCAACTTGGTTTGAGAAATTGTCAACAGGTTCATATCCATCTACAAGTTGGCATACAATCTGATTTCCATACAAGTTATAGTCAATCCACCTGCTAGCTGATCTACCTTCTGGTAAACTCAAAATTTCTCCATAAAACTCGCGAGCAGAATCAAGTGAATGAACAGGAAATGCTAAGTGAAAAGGCTGCAATTCCTTTTGAGCATTTGGGGATGCTGAGAGATTTGAGATTAATTTCTTTAATCTTTCCATCAAAGTTCTTTTTAACAGTCTCTAACGTTATTCCATATACGTGTCTGAAATGGACATTTTTTGTACTCTCTGAATGAAACCGTTGAATGGAGAATGAAAATGTAATAAGATTTTCAATAGATGCAATAAACACAACCTTTGTCGATGTTGGACCGCTATTAAAAAAAGCAGAGAAAGATAAAAAATCTCATTCTGATGAAAATAAAATGGATATAGATCAAGGTAAAGTAGGGGTTTATTGAGTAAAATCTAGTGAAAGAGCCAAGCAGTTTTCAGAACATGCAAGGGATTAATGGGTTAGCCGCAACGATAGCAGCAATCGAAAGAAAGGCGCGTTTGCAAGAATCTATATCTGCAAGTGGTAAAGGCTCAAATGGGCCTCCAGAGGTAAGTGTCGGTGTTATTGATAACGAACCATTATATTCAAAAGAGGAAAATCTTTGGTTTAAAGAAGGGAAAGATTTTATAGATGATACAGAGTTTGATGCACAAGAGGAAATGCTTGATGTACAGCAAAGTACGAAACTAAAATTTGCAGGGTTCTTTGTCCATAAAGGACCATTAAAGAACTCTCTGTCGAGAAAGACTCCCCGGAAAAAAGCACAGAGTCTAAAGAAACAAAAACTTAGTGAGGTTACAAAAGCCATGCAGTTTTTGCGTGAATATTGTATGGACCTATCAGAAAAAGAAAAAAATCAGCTTAAAACTGTTTTTCCTACTAAGCTTGATCAACTGTTAATAGATCTTCAAAAGGAAGGAGAAGCAGTCCCTAATAGGGAAGAGTCTCTACAAGTAATAGTCAATGCAAAAAAGGAACTAAAAACAATGCTAGGGATCACGGCGCATGAACTAACCCACCATTTTAGGCGCATAAAGCTTATCACTGAGGTAAGATCTAAGAAAGGCAAATATTATCACCAGTTCCGTGTAGTTAAGGATCATATTCAGAAAATATTATTACACGCTGATCAAGATGTTTTATATTTTGCAGTTTCTTTATGGAATAGGTGGGAACAAATATATACAGCCCTATTTGATGCGATTGGTGAAGACATTGCACCGTATCTAAACAAAGAAGACAAACCTAATCTGGATAAACTGGAGTTTGAATTGAAGACGACATCTGAAAAACTGTTAAAAATATATGGGGAGGTTGCCAGTTTTAGACTCACAGAAACTTTGAAAGGGTTTGCGGAAAGATTAAAGGCTGAAGGAGAATTTGTTCGTGTTTTTGACAAATGGAGGAATATTGAGAGCCTGGCTAAAAAGATGCTCGAATTCACTGCGAAATCCGAGACACTAATTGGGAAGCTCGTATGGCAAAAGAGCTATCAGTTGAGTGGGGTTTGCGCGTGCTTTTTCACAAGAACACGTGAATGGCTTGAATGTTTGGTCGCTCCGAAGACTCTGGCTAAACCCATTGCCCCCAAAACCTGGTTTCTTTGGAACTGGCCTTCCGAGACGAGGAAAATTTTCAGATCTCTTCTGTCTGCTTACAAGGGATGGTTGACTATGGTTAACAAGCTACGTGATGCAGAACGAAGAGTGTTTAGCAAAGCTAACGAGAAAACAACCTGTTTATCAAAAACACGTGTTATTCATAGTATTTTGAATTTATTTCAGGTTAACCTAACTGATGTAAATGGAGCACTGAAACCAAGAAACGTAACCATTACCGCTACAGAAATTATAGCTGTTGTTGTAAGAGAATATTGGTACCTACCAGAGAACGTGGTTCTGGAAGGGGATGAAAATCTACTAAAGGAGGCTATACCGGTACAACTTCTGGAAACACAAAACTCGATTATACAACCCGTGTGTTCTGTGCAAGAAACAGTTTTAAAGACCCCTCAGAGGGAGTCTGCGCCCAAGGATAAACGGTCAAATACAGTTTTGAAGTCTACCAGCACAGCTGCACTTAATAATTGTGACCTTGATGTAGCATCGAAAATAGAAACTCCAGTCAAACCAACACCGATGTCTAGTGAGCCTGATATAAGGCTAGAAGGAAAATACAACGATGGCCTTTCCGATGCTAGAGTGATAAGTGCAAAGTCAACAATTCGTAGTGGTGGATTGACATCTTCTGAAAATCCGTCCAAGCGTGCAAAAAAACTTACATCTACTGATTCAGCAGATAAACCCGAAGTAATAGAAATTCTGGACGACACACCACCCAGAAAGAAAAGTAAGGTGCCGGAAAAGAGCAGTCCTACAATCATCAAGGGATTCACTCTTTTCGACTCTGTTGAATATGATGAATTTGATTTCAAAGTATCATGAGTTCTTATTTTTGCTATAATTTTTTTTTTCGTTTCTTGTCGACTTGAATAAATGCTGGAAAAAAACAGTATCGTGAAACTAGCTCAATCTAAAGGAGAGTTGTTATGATTCTGGGGAAGATGTGGTTCATTGAACAGAACGCCCGATTTGTTTTAAGAAATTAGAAAATAATATTCTTGCTTCATAAAACCAAAAAAAAAGTCGTTATATGTAATTGACAGTCCGTAAGTATAATCTTTCAGCTCCATTGTTCAAATAGATGCATTCCTGTTGAACTCTACTGCTGAGAACCAGCAACATTACAAAATTCTGAATGATTTTCTAGGTCTTGTTGTAGCTGTGTAGGTAGATATGTTTCTGCCTAGCTATGAATAGATTAGGCAACAACTATCTATTCAGGAAGACTTAGTTTAACAACTTATTCGTGCAGGATACTTAAGAATATGATATTTTAAAATGGCTTCAGTGCCAAAAAGCTATGTTGCTTGTTTTATTGTGCAGTTTCAAACATAAATTTATCTTTTGAGAACCATATTAGTGACATACTGATATGCACTGTTAACAAAAACTGAGAATAGCGGACCCTTTAGTACTTAATTGTGAATTGAAAAAGAAAAGATAAACTTCTTCTGAGCTTTTAACTCTTGTTTATACTGCTGACTGAAACTATACTACTTACTTTCTTTACAGTGTTATAAATATATATTACTACACTGTTATCAAGTGCGCATGTACTCATCTTGAAAAATCTACGGAACGAAAAAATTCAATATATCCTAATAGTGGCCTTTATTACCTATAGTGTGGATTAATCGAAGCAAAGCTGAAAGCTCTCACAGCACCGTGGTAATTCTATATTGTGATTATTCTGAGGAACATATACAGTTAAGAAAACAGAAGATGCAAAAAGAGAACTTGATAGGCCGACTCTCAGACTCAATTACTAACCTAGAGGATAAGAAGAAAGATATTTCTCGAGAAGATTACATAAATGCTGTTATAAATATTATATCCTGTGAGAACGACCCGGAGTTACAAAAGCTAGTACACGAAGGTGTGGAAGAGAAGCAAATTTTTTCTGAAGCACTTCGAACAGTTTTCTCTGCAGAAACAGAAATTTTCAACTCGGAAACTCAAAAAGAGCTCGCTAAAATTATTTTGCAAAAGTTTAGACTGCTAGTTGAAACAACACGACCTGAGAAGGTTCTCCTTAGACGAACCTTTTTTCAGATTTTGCTGAAAGAGTTGTTGCTTCCTCTAGAAAATCAACAAGAATCAGGAGTAGCATCTTTTGAGATTGGAGGATCCTTAAACGATCCTATTTTTTTTACCAATCTTTTATTATTTCCTCAGAGCAGAATTATTTTCACTTCAACATACCCTAACTTTGACGCAAAGCAGAAGGCACAGATTAAGTTTCCAAAAAGCTACATGGAAAATGTTTTTGTTTCAAAATACATCAATGCAGAAGCAAGATTTTTTCTAGAATACTATGCATTTCTAGAGCATAAGTTGAACCTGAATGTCTTTGAGGAAGATCTAAACTCAGTGCGAATGTATTTAATGATCTTAACTAATAGTTTGAGACCACTTTCAAAAAGTAGCAATAAAGACAAAAATTATCTGTACCAATATAGTGTGCTTCTTAGTTCCTTCTCTTGTGAGATGTTGGATTATTCCTTGCAGTTTTATGTAAACTATATAGTTGATGCATCAAAGAAAAATGATAAACTCACTCCTTGGGCCAGGCTTTATGCAGATGAAGAAAATCAAAGTAAAGAACACACTAAATATAGAAATTTAAATATTGGTACAATAAACGCAGGATTCCTCCTTAGTTACAAACGTGAATCAAGCAAAATATCTAATCTGTTCAAATTTCTAAATGAATTAGGCACCTATAAAGATTTTCGAAAAGTGAATCAACCCTTGCTTGTGAAATATCTTGAAAATAATATTTCTAGTCTTACAATTTCTCCAAGCTTTCTGAATAGAACAAATTTTCTTTTTTATCTTATTTGTTTTTCACTTTTGTTCCAAGAAATTCCTCACACAGCATTTATTGGTTGTCCATTTATAGAACTTGGTCCTCTAAAGTTAGCAGATTTGAAGAATAAGGAAGTTGAAGAGTTGAAACAAATACAAATAGTTAAAAAAATATTAAGTCCTGGTTTGACATTATTGTATCTGAAGTCTAGTTTTCATATAATGAAAGAAGTTCTTGCTAGAAATAAAGTTGATGTTGATTTGGAATCTGTATTATTATTATGTAGTTTGAGTGGGAACAAAGAAGTTTTTGACAGAGTTTGTGATTTGTTTGAAAGGGAAATTAGAATTCACAGAGTTGATAAGGAAAAAATTTGGACTGAAGTTAAAAAGTTGTTTACTGAGTTATAATTCTACATATTTTGTGTGCCTTCCAAGTGCGATTATTTTCTCACTATGCTTATGTTTTATTTCAACCTCTGTAAAACCTAATTTTCTTCCTAGTTTAACAACTTTTCCTTTACAGATTATTTCATCCCCTTCTTTTGCAGAGGAACAAAAGGAAGTTGACAAATCAGTGCTAACTCCAGCTTTATTTGGATCAATAGAAATAATTGCTAAAGTTCCAAGAACATCAACTAAAGTAGAAATAGCTCCTCCATGAAGCGTTCCATAAGAGTTTGTGAGTTCTTTAGATATTCTAAGACTACACGTTGCTTCACCATTAGATAGGTCTTCTACAACTAAGGATTTTAAACAATTATCAAATCCATTAGAAGCAGGAAATTTTCCTAAGATTGATTTATATCCATTTTTCTTTGCTAATGAAATAAATGATGTATTACTCATAAGTTTTCTTGTTGTTTTCATTTTCTTCCGAAATCCGATAACTTTCTTATCGGAATTCGAAAACAACAAAAGGTAAAATTTTTGGCATAAGATTTTTCTTGCCATATATTCTTTATCGTTTAAACAACATGAATCTTAAAAACTGATTTCATTGATAGATACGGCGAAAATATGATTTTATTTATTTTTTAGTTTGAAATGCATGGACGAAAGAGAATTGATAGGGATAAAATAACACCAGAAAAACTATCGAAGAATTTGGATGATGCAACAAAGTATTCATTGCTTCTTTCATCTTGTTTGAAAGCGTTTCGATCTGAAGAAAAAGTAGATCAAGCAAAATATCTCTCGCTTACAGAAAAACTTTTGCTGTCAAACCCTGATGTTTCAACACTTTGGGAATTTAGAAGAAGCATGATATCAATAGATGTTGAAGATGAACTTCATCTAACTTTGAAATGCTTAGAAAAAAATCCTAAGTCATATTATACATGGCAACATAGACAATATATATATAAACTACTAAAAAATGATGAACTTGGAAGCAAGGAGTTGCAGTTATGTGAAAAACTTCTTTCTGTTGATGAGAGAAATTTTCATTGTTGGAACTATAGATCATTTATTCTAGAAAACATGTCTTTTGATACATTTAAGGAGGATTTGGCTTTTACAGAAAAGCTTATTGAAAGAAATTTCTCAAATGGATCTGCTTGGCATAGAAGGCAATATCTATTGAAGGATAAGTTAACTAAAGGCCAAATTATGAGAGAGCTGGATTTAGTTCATAATGCAATTTTCACGGAACCAGCGGATCAATCTGCTTGGTTTTATTGGAAGTGGTTGATAAGAAGCATAGATTCTAAAGAAGAGAGAGAAAAGGAGATTGGAATAATGAAGGAACTGTTTGAACTTGAACCTCAGGAAACCTTTGTTCTCCTATCTTTCGTAGATATGTTTCTTCTTGGATGGAGTATTGACAAGACCTTTGTTCTATCCAACGTGGATTCACTCCTTTTACGTGAGGATTTACATGTTGAGTATTATAAAGTTTTGAAACAGAAGATATTTGCTGCAGCATAGTTTTTCGGGGAGGTAACGCCAAGGAAAAACCTATACTCTTCTTTCCATTCTCTTGTTCTAAGCGATTTGAATTTTATATTTGAAAAAAAAAATCTGTTCATATGAAAGTAATCCAATATTTAATTTCGTGTTTTTAAACTCAGCGTTAAATTGAAAGAAGTGTCTAGATTAGTCAGCTCTCGTGTGAAACTCGGTCTTGAGAAAAAGACATCATTTATATGATTAATTTACACTAACAAGTAGGTTGGAATAACTTGCAGGTGAGATATAAAACAACAACTATACAAGAAGCCGCTTTGGGACACAGATATGGCTCTATTTGCACTTAGTTTTGAGAATACATCTATTCTAGTATCTGCGTGCAATTGGTGGTCAGTCAAGGTGGGTTAACATGTTTACTGAGTTAGTTTGTTACTAACCTTTTATGTAAGCTGTACTTTTTATGAGAACAAGTTTTCTCAAATAACTTTTTTCGAATTATTAGGTAATTCGTCTTCTCTTAAATAGTTAGAATTATCACCTCTGGTTACACATTTTCTTTTAAACTTAGTTTGCTGCTAATAATGATTCTGTCTGCTACCAGCTAGATCTCTATTACTAAGAAGTTTTTACTTTTTTCTAATGAAATTCTTCGTTGTTCTCCTGTACGGGTTCTTTGCCCTTCTGAGTTACTTGTTCTTTTTTCTTTTGGTTAATGAAATGTCTTGACCCTTTCTCATAGCTCCTGCTTGCATATTCAGTAAAATCCTCTGTGTTTACACGTAGTGAAGGTTTCTTTAATAAAGCACTCATTCTAGACATCTTAATAGCCAAATCCCGAGCCTGCGCATTTTTCTAGTGTCATGTTATGATCTCAATCCTTCCAGGCTTCATATGAAATTACCACTCAAAGGGCCATTAAATCATCATGAGATGCCAATTCTCTTGGCCATCTTCAGAGTATTTACTTTTCTTGCATTGCAACGGTGATAATTAGAATGCTTGTTAAACATATTCACCCTAGTATGTTTGCGCTGGGGGATAGTCGGCGGATTAAAATGAGAGTAGCATACTTCATATGCAATACTACGCTGCCACAGGTTCCAATTATATTACAGAAGTTTTATACATGATTGAATACCTAAGATTACCGTTTTCTGGCATATGATCTATTGCCAGTGAAAAATCAATAAGCTCTTTCCATTATTGAGGAACATTTGCAAATTGATTCATTAATTCTTTAGTCGAGAAGTGCAGTAAGTTCATAGCTACATCAATTTGATATTATTGAGAACTAGGTAGTCTAATTCTATTTTACAAACGTTTCTTTTTATAAATAAAAATGGGAATTTAGATCTAAATAAAGCTTCAAATTTCTTGTTTTCAGATTCATCTCATAAGTTGTGTTGATTTGTTTTGAATGATACAAAAAATAAGGTTAATGGGTGCTTTTGAAGGTTTAATGTTTTGATTTCTAGAAGTTGTCAAACATTAGTAGTATGGAAAATAATCTCATGAATTTTTTGATCATCTATAAGAAACGCAGTGCTCTCAAAAGAAGCAAGCAACGAAATACATCTAAACTTCTTGTAGTTGGTAGTATGATGTAGGTTTGTTTATTTGTACTTCAGTCGAATGCTTACAATCAAAATATTTATCTGCTTTACTAGTAGTGGCTAGATTATGAACTACATGATTCGGGTGGACAACATTTAAACAATATAAGTTGTAATTAATCCTGAAACAATATGCTTTGAAGTTATTTCGAATATTACTGAACTTAAATTTCCAGTTATTCACTTGAGCAAATATACTAGATTAAGGTTAAGTAGCAGGGTAAAAAAAGTATTGCTAGATTCTAGATTGGACACCTACCTCTTTAGCTTTAAAGCACCTTGTTTTCTTGTTTTGCTAGAGCTAATTGATCTCATCACCATGGTTAATCATACTCTAGGTGTATCTTTTCTTGATTAAATATTTAGTTTAGACTTCAGTAGGGAGTGGCTACAAGATAAATCTAGCAAAAGTTTCTGACCCCATGCTATAAACTTAGCAAAGTTAATTTTAAGATGGGTATATAGAATAATAATAATGTGAATCTTACTGCTAGTGGTCGCTTATATCTTTGGTTTTTCGAAGCAAATATATATGAAATCCTTCTTCAGCAGCTTTCTGCTAGAATAACGGCCGTCTTTCGAAATTAAAATTGTTCAAAAAAATAAGAGTCTACATGTCATTACTTAATTTTAGTCATTCTTCTTGACCATAGAACCAGAGGTTTTCAACTATATGTCCATATCTTCAAGCAGATACACGTATCATCTAGTACTTTGAGGTAAGATTATGGTTGGAAATTTAGATCCCTTGTAGCGATTTTACAGTGAGATTAGTTCTTTTTTATAATAGATTGTTTTTAACTAAAACGCCCTCCGAAGAGCCAATACTTTTTATTCGCAGATAAACTGTTGTCTTAGTAACAGCAAAGAGAACCAGAATTTCCATTGAAGTATGCAGGTCGCTAAACAATATATATTCTAACATATAAAGTTTTGATGAATGTGTGGTATACCCATACAAATTTAATTCATTTCAGAACTATATATCTTTTTTCGAGGTTTTGGGGAAGTATCTAGAGACACTTTTCTGGGCTGTTCATAAAATACCTTGATATCACGGTAAAAATAATTATCAATTTCACTATTTGGAAAAATCTATGAGTTCTCTGTATATTTTCTTAAGAGTTAAGAATGTTGAGTTTATGATTATGGCCTGGAAATCTTTTCGTTTACTTTTTAGTCTTTGGCAGAGTTTATAATTTGGTATTAACTGTATCACATCGCACTTCTTCCTAGAATGTCCTATGGGAGATCAACTTCGTTTTAGGTCCGGCAAAGAGTCACCTTCTCAGTATACGATGAGAATTTTATTTTTCTTTATAATCTCTAGATGTTTAGAAAATCTAGTTTGAAGGTACTTACAGTTCAATAAAGTTAATCTAGGGTTAGTACTAAATTCGCTAGATGTATAAATTCCCATCGTGGGAGGTTTTAAGAATAGAATTTGCTCCATTTGGTATATTCTGGTTGCAACTAATACAGGGAATCAAGTGCATCAAATAAGCTGAAGTTTATTTTTCTGTCATAAAACTTTTCTGAAATGAAAGATACACAGTTTCGTTGTCTATGTTTCCAGGGGTGCGTTTCCTACCTAATCTTTGTGCATCTGTGCATCTTAAAGAGGGTATGCAACCATGGATAATTTCTTTGACATCTTGGAGAGAAATCTGTAGTTAAGATAAAATAAAACAGGTTCAAACATATTACTAGAAGGCAAAGTCTATACCCTGTATCCTCCCCATTAGGCTGTTGTTGCTGGTCGGTTAATATAAATCCCTTTGATCGAGCCTAATTTAGATTCAGTTTGTTTTCCAATATGCCATGTGTTATTTCTTCTAAAGGATGTACGTTGTTTGAGCCATGGGAAGACGACGGCACCAGAAAAATAAGGATCCCTTATTCCGAAAAATAAGCTCCACAATAGTAAGAACAGCAAATATCTTGCATGTTGAAAGAAAAGTATTTTGCTTTTGATCATGTTTTTTTCTCTACCTGAAGTTGAGAGCGGAGAGTGCTCAAGACATTTAGACCATTCTACCGAAAAAAATACTAAGAATATAGCTCTTTTACATAAAATCACTCTGGACAAACTGTGTATGTCTCTAGAGATATGATATTTAGGGCCCTAAAGCTACTTAATGTATAAGAAGAATTACTAT
This sequence comes from Labyrinthula sp. Ha, assembly GCA_015227615.1. Taxonomy (NCBI): domain Eukaryota; class Bigyra; order Labyrinthulida; family Labyrinthulaceae; genus Labyrinthula; species Labyrinthula sp. Ha. Next base: position 480,942 of record JAALGZ010000018.1, on the reverse strand, counting down.
ATAAGTTATTATGGCATCTTCTTGTTTGACTTTGTAAGAGTAATAAGTGAATAGATACCAACATTATGAACAAAGTAAAAATAACTTCATGAAGTCCATGTATCAGTTAATTTTTCTCCTGTAGGTTTATTTACAAATATAATTAATGAAAAATCGTGATATGAAATATATCTAGGAAACGATAACGGTAAGAACGGTAGCAAACAGTACTAAAAATCGTTTAAGAACAGTAGCTCTTTGATAGTGGTATTTTCACCGCTAGTGCTGCAATTCAGTTAGATTATCAAGTCCGGTAAACTCTTTTTCTTTCCTACCTAGAAGCAGCCTCAGCTCGGAATATTCTTGAGTCCAAGCAAATTAATAGAAATTTGGACTCAGAATAAGCTTAAGTAGACATGAAGTATGCAATGTGAAAAAAAACTAAGTGCCTGACGTAAGTTTTCCTTTTTTCCATCACTCAAAAGCATTGCTTCATAACCCCATTTTTTCTTAGTAAAGTGCATAAATGATACCCCTTTTTGTTAGAATTTACAACAGAATATTAGAATTACATTTAACACCTTTCTTAGCATCATAATAACTCATCTTCTCCGTTTCTTTCTATACCTTGTTATCCCAACTACTCTTTCTCCTCACAGAGTAAGTATAGTCTTCACACAAATTAACTGAAATTATGTCTAGCGAGTAAGCTGACAAGCGAGTTTGGAGTTGATGCAGGTAATCATGTTTCTCTACTTCTCAAGAGTTATCATTCACTGCATGTTCCTACTGTCATTTGCATTTTCGATGAAGTTTTTGTTAACTTGTAGGTGAGTTTGTTTGGTCTTAACTTCAAATAGAGAAAGGATGAACTTTGGTGACTTGCCAAGAAGGCAGCACGTAGTGTTGTGCCAGGACTCTTAAGATAAGAGTGGTACTTCCCGTTAACTCAAACTTATTGCCGTTAACACATTACCGATAAATAAACATGAGTTTACGATATGACGTCTTCCCAGCTGGAAGGATCGTTTTGTTATATTTTCATTATGGAATTTCAGATGATTTATCTTGTTAAGAAAACAAGGCCGGTATTAAATACATGTTTGTTTGACGAATATAGGGTGTTATTTTCAAGATTAGTGCTCTGTCGAGGTAGTGGAATAACATGTGGATACTTACATTACAAATCCACTAATTCCACCCTTTCTATTATAGGCGATATAACGTTACCAATAACATATTACCGATTTCATATTCCATGGAGTAAACAACTATAATAGAGCTCTTGTTTTCTCTTAGTAATATTATATTTTTGAGACACAGTAAGAAAAATTTAAATACACAACTACATGAAGGATACTAAGCTTAGGATAAGAAAGAGAAACACCATCGCCACGTTAGCAAAGTTTTACAAGGTACGATCAATGAAGTCTATTGTTACCGATGCCCAAATAGTATGAACTTAGAACATGACAATAGGCAGCTAATTCTATCTGAAAGATTAGATAGGTAAAAATTATTCTTCGAAAAAATATTCATGTCAGCTCCTGTTTACAAGAAAATACTTTTTTGCATTAGAGAATCCTCACAAAAAGTCTACCTGAAAATAAAGTAAGATTAACTGGCTGAAGCCTCTACATTTAGTTCTCGCTATGTAAAAAGGGATATTTAGTGTTTGAACCATAGGAAAAAATATGAGGTTCTTATATCATATGATATGTCTAGCCATGGTAGCCCTACTGAGTCGACAGTTGCTCTAAGAAATTTGGGATGGAAATAAAAATCGCAATTTCAGGTGGGAAATCTTGCATATTAATGCTGATTCAATTTTCTTTGGCAAGGCTCTCTTCCAACTTGTTTGGGAAGATTATTTGGAAGGAGTTACATCTTTAGCAACTCTAAAGCTGTGTACCAATTTAATACCAGGCGCATCAAAAAGTTAGGAAAAGTTTATAAGAGAGTTCCATCTTGTGTGAAAGCGTTTTCTTTTCGCTCGCTCTAGCTAGCAGACCATATAGCCCATTTGCCTACAAGCAGTTTAGTTGGGTTCTTAGACAGTACAACCCTTAATCGCTAGCTGCCAAACTATAAAAAATTAATTTTGACAAGGTTCTAATGCTTAAGTTCTCTATACGGATCGCTCTAGGCTAACTTTGATTTAGGTATTGAGCACTACTTTTCAGTTTTTGGTCTTCTTTGACATACTTCAATCATTGTAGTTTCTAATATTTTTCTTTCGTTCTTCCTCAGGTTGACTGTGTCTTCCACTCTGTATAAATTTATTTTGATTGCATCGTCTTGCATATCTAATAAGAAATGACCCTTGGTTCTAAACAATGACCTTCACTCTAGAAATTTTCAGTATTAGTTGCCACTACGAACTTCGAATAAATTAAAATATTATTTTATACAAAGGAACAAAACCCTAGATATTGTTTTTCATAACACTATAGTTTGACAACTAAGTCATCTAAGTTTATATTTCTTTATTATATATAAAATACTTTACTGTCTTTATCTTTTTATAATATTCGTTAAGTAAAAAGATCTTAACGTTATCCTATTGTTAAATAAACTTCAGGAAATATTTTTATAGAATATCAACGGTAATATTTATCGGAAACATTAGCAATTCGACATTCAACGGATATGTGCTTTGGACTGATAGGGCATAAGCGATGTAAATTTTGCCATGCTTTCGCTGTATACAAAATACGATACAATCGACTTACACGCGGAAATAAGGGCAATTGCTTAAGAGACAAGTATCGAGATTCAAGATTCAATACTTATACATGAGATCGATACTAAGAGACAATGAGAATGAAATCTTGATTTCAGTAGATCAATACCAAGAGCACACAGAATCCGTGTAAACGTTGTCGATTTTAGAATATTAGTTACGCAACAAGCTCAATTCCTATATAGTAGGATTCTTAGAAAGATATATCTAGTTAAAAAAAACAGTAATTTCAACTAAAGCTTCATTTGGGTGAAATTGTAAAAGTAGCTGCTACAAAAAAGCAAAACGTAATATCCTATGATTTGCATGTGCTCTTGGCGGCAATCTTGTTGTAGTAACTAGTTTTGTGTTAAATTCTTGTACATCTGTTCAGAAAACAGCAGATTTAGACCAAGCATATAGTCCCATAGGGTTGTGGACAAGATGATTCATAGTGAGGTTCGACAGTTTAAAAACTATCCCTTCTAAACACTTTTTAGTATCAACAACTCTAATCTGCGAATGTGGGCTAATATGCTAACTAGAATAAGATGTAGCAGTACTGGCATTTTCTAATTTCCTAAACTTGTTGCCATGTGGCGGAAACAATGTTGTTGTTGTTGTTTCTTCTTACTATAACTTAATCTCTTGTCAAAATAAGAACATTATTGGCATACTCGTGAGACAAACCACCTCGTGAATATGGAAGGTGAATGAAGATAGATAGAGCACGGAACTCTGGTACTCCTGTAAAATTTGTGATATCCCCTCGAAAAATATGGTTTCAAGGTCATATATTTATTATCATTAATGAGAGTACACTCTGCAACCTGGATAAATTCCAGCCCAGAGCTCTTATTCAGGAAAGTAATTCTTAATAGATAAGTGAAATGATTTAATTCGTTTCCACTGTTATACTAGCTCCAACAAAAATACCATATCATAGCAATCATTAATTATTTTATATTTGTATAATTTGAATGGTAAACAGTCTGGAAGTAACTTACCTAATTGTGAACTGAAATTGGCACATATTTTCTGCCGGATGTAGTATCTCATGATTATTAGTCTGGAACCAGTTTATTGAACTGTAGATTCAATATCAAGAGGATACTTACCTATGCTTTTGCTTTGAAAGCCTTTTATACTCTTTCTAGAGTACCGGTGTTGTATGTTTTGTCTAGAATGCTGTAATAGATTATGAAAGCAAGTCCTGTAATGGAGCATTATTTACTATCAACATGTCAGCGAACAGCGAAAACATGTTTCTCTATCTAGAAGATGAAGTCTTAGCTTGAAAGAATGGTTATACAATTAAAAAGATCTCAATTTAAATACTGCTACATACTTTCATAACTTAGATGAAAATTTCAAATTAATGGTATCATTAGGAACGAAAAAAGTTAACTGGTTGAGAAACAGATTTCTAACTCATTTAATAGCTTGAAGGTGTACAGTTAGGCCGAAAATCAGAGTCTTACAAGCAACAAGTAATAAACTTAACTCACAAGGATAAATAGTTGGATATTTTATTTTTCAATATTATAAACAAACCTAAGTACAAAGTATGGGTGGTTCTAAATGATAATATTTCAGGCTGCCTATTCTAATGTATGAAAAACTCGGGAACCAAGTTCAAACAATTGAGCTCCTCATCATTACTATTATCATTGCAAAAGCTAATACTAAAAAATTGGATCCCCTGTTATATACAATATCTGAAATATATATCTTGGTGATTAACTTAAATCCTCTCTACTTTTACCTTGCTTTTAGCTTCCACTCTTGCTTTGGTTTCTGAGCTTCTCATCTAGAATGTACCTCTACATCTTAACTTTCTCTCTTCGCAGCATGAATACTTTTGTTAATACCACCTAAGTTAGACTAACCTTAATTTTTATCCAAGGATACGCTTAAATATGTTTAAGGGTTACGGTTCATTTAGAGGGATTCACAAGGTAGAATGAAGATAACAGAGATCTTCACTATGCAACAAAAGAAACAGCGTTAGTTTTCAATATTGTATATTTATGTTAAAGATAATATTATTATACTATGTAAACTATAATACATCTAGTTACCAATATACTCTCTAATAAGATTGTATTAAACTAAATTATATCTAATCTTTAACAGATAAATTTCTAAAACAAACAAAATCAAGATTCAAGAATACTCGAACATATTATTAATCCCGATTAAACAATTCAAGATTCAATATTTATTTTCAATACATTCTCGATATATTATGACTATTTTATACAAGCAATTCACTGTGTATTGTCCTTATAACTCCTGCTATTCCAGTAATATTTTAAACTATCCTTTCCCATATATAATGGTAAATTATACAACTTACAAATTTTGTGTATAGAAATTTAACCAGTAAACTGACTCTATATTTAAACGCAAAAGATTTCTAGAGAAAAATCAAACAACTAAATTAACAAAGGAAGAAAAAGAAATTGAGAATCTGTACAAGAATACAAGCTGTTTGATTAATCGTATTAAACAAAGGTCGCATATTGTTTCATAAAGTCAGGGAAAGGCCTCCCAGCGAATACCTGGAAAGTTAGACTGGTGAGGTTCGTCGTCAATTTCCTAGAGTAGGATTAAGTGATAGAAAGAGGCTAGTTAAGCGTGTTAAAGTGTTGTGATGATATTTGCGAAAAGTCTTGAAACGCATAGGGACATTATGAAAGAGTTTCATAAAGGGGAAGTTGCTAATAATGTATTGCATAACTATGAGGGGTTATTGACGAGAAGAAGAGCATCTTGCCCCTTGAGTTTTGTAAAATATATGGCAAAGAAAACTAAAACAGGAAATCAGCAGAACCTACTCACATCTGGGAAATTGCCGTTTGAAATTGATCAAACTCAGCCTTTGGAAGTTATTTCTGATTATAATACGACTCTTGTATATTGTTTAAAAGACAAGGTTCAAAATCCCCGCTGCATCTTTAAGCCGGTTAGAAATGAAAATGTTGAAGAAAAATATGCATTAAACGAACTCCGATTCTCAAGTAAGCAGGATGCCTTAAACGAAATTTGTGCTTATGAGTTTGATAAGGAAGTGTTTGGCTTGGTGCCAGAAACAGTCTTGATTGAATATCAAGCAGTTGGAACGGATTTTGAAGGATTGTTGCAAGGCTCTGCTCAGGAGTTTATCGAGAACGGGGAAAGCGCTGCTGATTATGGATGCGGCTTGTTTACACAATCGGACATTCACTCTATCGGTATTCTCGATTGTAGGATCTTGAATCTTGATCGACACGCTGGAAATATGTTGTTTGTTAACAGGAAAAATCTTGTACCAATAGATCATGCCTTTTCTTTCCCTGATTTGGAACAAATTAGCCAGGGAGAGATAAAGTTTGATTGGGTTCTCTATGAACAGGCAAAGAAACCTTTTTCACATGAAATGATTCAAAAGCTTAAGTTTGTGAGAACGAACTGGAGAAAAGATGTGCGAGTTGCTGAAGCTTTGGGTTTTTCTCAAGAACGCATCTCTATCTTAATCTGCGCGAACGTATTTCTCTCAGTTGCTGCTTTAGATTTCAACAAAACTCTTTATGAGATTGGCTCTCTTATAGAACGCTCTGGTTTAAGAACAGAACCATCACTTTTCGAAACTTTGTTGAGCTCTGTCGATTTAACACTATCACCTGAAGAAATAAAAGACGCCTTTGAAAAAGTTGTGTCTATTAATTTAAACTAATGTCCTATTCGAACCCGGCAACAATATAATCTTTTCGATGTATGTTACTTCGTATGTTTATAATTTACTGTTCCATGAACCTTGAACTCTTACCTTGTATTTAAGCTTAAATAAGTCGTTCACTTTTTTTCTTCTTCCATTTCTCTGGTGTGGTTGATCTCAACTCAGCCTTTTTTTTCTTCTTTCGTTTTTTCTTTTTCTTCTTACCACTTGGAGTCAATAATTCACTTAAACTTATAGTAACTCTTGAAGGATCTCTGGATCCTTCGAACATCGGTGAAGCGAGTGGCGTTGAAGGAAGTTGAACAGTTGAGTTGATTCTATTTCCTTTCCAACTGGTATCCCCATTGTCATGGTAACTAGATACTCGTAAACTTACAAAACGTTTTCTTACACTCTTTGTTTTTCGAAGAAAGCACAAAAGCATAAAACTACAGAGAAGAAGAGGTCCAGCGATCACTATTGTGAGGAATAAAGGACCTGTTTGAGTCTGAAACTGTTGTTTAATATTTTGCATACTGTTAAGTTGAAGGAACGTCTGTCACAGGACAGAGTTTGAAGCGCAATTTTTAGAAATTCTTTTACTATTCAGTATAGACGCTAGGTTTGACTAGACAATATGTAGTATATTCCTACTTTTTGCAATATATGTTTCCAATAAAGTGCCCGAAATTCAGCATGTCCCTGTATAGTTATCGCTATCATCATATCGATAATATTCGATAATATCATATCAAGTATTTCCCTTTGTTGAAATTATGATAATATTCGGTATAGTTGTTTGTAAAACTCTAAGCATGTTGTTCCACTATTAGTAACATATTGTCTACTGTTATCTTGATAAATCATCGATAAATGAAAATCAGAATTTTGTTTTTCATAGGAAATAATGATGATCTTATCGATAATACCTTTTCGATAAGGCTGACTACTTGGGCGATTTGTAGAGTGTAATTTTCTTCACAGTCTTGTGCTCGATCTTCATCGGGATTTAATACCCGAATAACGGGAATATGACATACAGCATTTTCCCGGAAAGGGTCTCGATACTTCATAATACCATTCTGGTTTCACTTCCCACCCTCATTAGCCCTTACAATTCATTATATTCAGGATTTTGATAGAAAACGCACATGCTCAATAGTTTCCTATGACCCTTTCTATTCAATTCATTTTCCGATTATATGTTAACTCCTTGATTACTCTTCTACTGCCCGAAATCAGATGGCTTTCATCAGGATTACACTATCAGGAAAGCCTTCGCTGCTGCTATGCAGCTTGTAGATATTCCATAATGACACGGCAATTTATTTGGAATTAGCTTTTTCAACTATTGAAAGCACGAAAGGCAGTGTATCCCGTTAAAAACTGGGTAAGTCTTTTCAAAAACTAGGTTTCAGCGGAGTCTTTTGTTTCGTATCAGAAAATAAACACACATTTAAATACTATTTAATTTGGAAATATCTCTATTTGGGAAACCTAGAAAAGTGCAAACAATCATGGTTCCGTTGTTCTAAGTAGCTTGATCATTGTCTTATAAGGCAATGGCTTAAGCAAACTTAGTTTCATTTTCATTAGCACGTTAGAAAACTTAACCTAATTAGCGAATTAATCTTGGATTTGCGCTGAAGTATACTAGCAAACGCTCTGCTACACTTAGCTGACTTTATTACTCCATGACTTAAAAAGGACACAAAGAAATACCACAGGTTTTCGAGCTTTCTAAGATTTCCTGTTTTTTACATTTTTGAACCATGAATTTCCTTATTCTTCTTCAGATAATGATATACTCTCAGGACGTTTCCCACACAAAGGCAGTTGAATACCTACAATTGGAAAGCGTGAGTCCAATAATCGGGATGATAGTTTTCCAGTTCCACATACCCGGAACTGATATAAAGTATCAGGTTTCCCATTTCTCAAGAATTCCCGTCATTTATCATGTTTCAATAATAGAACCGTGTCCCTGCTAGGTAGTGGATACGGAGCATGGAAAAGCCATAACTTACTTTTCTTGTCCGAGAACTGTATTCCTGCCATAAACAGCACAATGAGTCCTGGGAAATATACATAGGATTGTTCAGACTTTCATTCGTCGACTTAGTTTCCTTCTAAGGGTTAACACCAAAGTTCTTGAGCACCCAAGACTGATTCGGTGAAAATCTAGCAAAAAAATTATTCAAATCAATAGAGCAAACCTCTAGCACCTATGCGCTAGTTCGCACTTCATTCTTGTTAGCATTACTCACCACTATCGCTAATTTATATGGTACCAAGGAAATTACATTTGAATTGAAACAAGAAGATGAAAGGATGACACAGTACGGGCTTACCTTACATGAGTAGCCACGAGGGAGAATATATCCTGTTTCGAGAGAAGCTAGGTACCAGAACATATAATCGACGTGAGTATGCGGAACAATCATAGCTTATAGGTTGGGTAGTCAAGTTGCATCATACTAAGGACTACTACAAAAGGATGGGTGACTTTGACACAACACTAGGCATCGTGTACTAAGAAATTTATCAACAATTACTTGCTAGTTGCCTTCATTCTGAATATCAATAATCAGTGAAAATGCTCGTTAAACTATCTGAACCAATCAATAAGCAAAATATAGGGGAAAATGAGATAATAAATTGTAGCTAAATCATGTCTGATCCCCACATACCACCTATAGTAACCTCAGGAAAGAAGACCATAAAATCCTGGAAACAGCCGAAGAAAGGTATAGAAAAACAGAAGAAGCAGACCCAAGTAGATAGCGCGTACAAGAATTGCGTACTACAGTTAAGAATGTGGACTTAATCCTATTCCTCAAAACTAAATCTAACGAAAGAGCTAACACCAATAAAGATGTTAAAAAATCCAAGCCAATACAAATCAAAGGGTAAACTCCACGCAACGCCAATAGCTTAACCGGCTTAGCTTTCGCTAAAACTAGATCCGCACAAAACCCAAACCCTAAAGCTATCTAACACCCCAATTGAGCTAGAGTGACAGAGCTTCCACACACTGCTTCTGGAGTTAAGCATGCCAAGCACCAATCCCATTTCTTCGCCAATAGCACACGACACGACCAGAAAGTAAAACGATGAATACATAACACCAGGAATACTCAGAAGCAGAAGTAGGCAACCTACGAATATAATTAAAACAGAAATAGACCCTTAAGGACAGAAATATACAAATGATCCGATGTATTATACTCTAAAACTCGGGTCACACACGACTCGAACTCAGTTAATGAATAAAAAGAGAAGGTAAATCCAATAGACGAACTTAACACCCCTTAGCCAATAGAATTTTTTTGAAGCATATTTTCTATGTGTCTACCTTATCTGCCAAGAATCGATTCCAAAGTTCGAGATTATGATTCTATCCTATTTTATGCTCTCTTCTTCACCAATAAAAATCAGGGATGAACTGAGGCCATTTAGTGCTTTCTCTAAGTCTCAATACCAAGGTTCAGAGGTTCTCAAATTTAGGTTTGAAATACCCTAGAAAGAGCATAGAAGAAGAAGCTCTTACACGAAGAAGCTTAACAACGTGGTGCATACGCTCTATTTTTTTGGGGGTTAATAAGAAACAAAGGTGTACATACTTCAAACAATTTTTCAACAACAAAGCAATAGAACAGTAATAATGAATAGAAAAATTCGAATCATGGCAGTAATGAACCTACTACTGATGGCTATTGGTTTAAGTTAGTAGATAAATGCTGTAGAAGTACCTATTTATTTCAAACAGAAAGTTTTTATTTAAAATGCGAATTCTTCTACCCGTACAAGGATTATATTGTTTTGTTTTATTGTCATCAGATGGTACCTGTGAATATATCTGTTGTAGAGCTTGCTGTGTTGCACCTGGCAAAAGGTGATAACAGTTAGACAAATATCATACTCGGAACAATTTTAATCCAGGGTATAGTTACGGTTCTTATCTGGTGAGAGATGACATCATCAGTAATAGATAACACAAATAATTTGATACAAAGGTCAAGATTTTATTAAAAAATCCAAGCAATAAATTTTAATATCATGCACTTAAAACAAATTAAAATTGTGTATCAATTTATCCCTCTTTATTGACGTCCCTGAGGAAGAGAAAGATAAACATATTCCATACGTTGGAGGAAGCATGGTTTTTCATATATCTGAGACTAACAAAAGGAAGGCATAGTTAAAGTTGCAAATAATGCTAATTAGAGGGACAAAGCTATGCGCGGCCTCGGAGACCAAACTAATAACACAACTTTTGAATTAAACTCTTGTTAACTTCTCTATGTTAGCTATGTAAGGATGAGAGCCTGTAGAGTGGGGTTTTATCGACGAATCCTAGATCCGGGTTAGAGGAGACTAGTAAGGTGCAAACCGAAAATCTATGAGGCGGTGATTCGTATATTCCTTTATTGTCTAAGATTATCTCAATTTTAGCACCCACCTTCTTCTGAATTTTTGTATACTTTTTAATCTCATACGAAATTCTCCTTTGGTGCACCCCATACCAATACCGCATCTTTCAAACTCATCCCTTCAAGACAATGTTAAACTATTCAATTTGTGAACTGTATGCTCTAGATGAATCTATTATGATTTGGATTGTCCCCTTAGAAACGAGTATTTCTCGTTACAACCTTTTCATGAATTTTGTGATTGGTGTTTGTAATCCCTGTCAAAACATCCATTCTTGTGCTAAGCTTCTTTCCATAGTAAAGGTATATTCAATATTTTTTGATCTCAAAACTATGAAAAACTCATTTCACAGCTTCAATAATCTAAATATGGTTCGTACACTGGAGCAATTTGCACTGAACAATCCTCGTACTAATCTAACCCCTTTTCCTTTGCGAATAAAACCAAGTCCTTTGTGTGGATTCGATGATGAAATTAATTTGTAGAAGATAGTCCATTCCATCAAGTTTTTTACAATCCGTCATCCTAGGGAAATTTAAAGAATGATAACTCGATCATAAAAAGAGTTTTTGTTGGCTATGAGTAAGAAGTTAGCCTTATTCCTATATGGGGCGTGTATTCTATGTAATGAAAAGTTTTCGCACCCCATTAGTCTACATTATCTTAGGTAAATTACTCAGTCAAAAGAAAAAACGAACAATGTCGTTGAACTTTCTTTAGAAATAAATTCAAAAATGCTAAATATTTTGTCCGAACCTTTATAGAGGGCTATCGTGCACCTTGGTTAGTATGATAAGAAACTGTACAATCGCTATATATATATGTTGTTGATATGATATTGTTGTTAATTTTGCTGGTATTGTTCCTATGGTTCTGATCAGAGCTATTACCAAAATTTAAATATATTTACAGCTTCTATTTTTCTTAATGGATGATTTTGCTAAATCTTAAGGTGCTTCGACTGATTTTTTATAATCATTCATTACCAATGATAATCTAGGTCATGTGATACAAGCTTAAAAAATCAAAGCAGATATGTTATTTTTAAACCAGAGAAAAAATGCTAAAGAGTTCATCGTATCGCCCATTTATTGACCCCCCGGTAGATCCAAGCGTTATTTGGAACCTACTAAAGCTTTTGTACCCCAGAATATCGCAATGTTTGTTAATCATTATTTCCGAAGATCATTTTGATCAATCTTGTGCTTAGAATTAAGATGAAATCAGAATTTCTTGATATGGAAAACTCTCAGAATTTCTTATTTACAACAACAATTAAATTGGAATCCTTTCATTGTTAACAATTCTTTGCCACCAACATGCCTAATCGTAATATAACTAAAGCTACCTAAAATTAGGGGTGTCGTCTAGGCAAACTTCTCATTAAAATTTGGAATTCTCAGTCACTCTTAAGTCATGTATTTGATCTTGGACAAAACCAAAGGCTCTGAAAGAAAATCCTCTTGAAATTTCCAAAATAATTACCAAATGGATTATTTAATACTGCTTAGAAGTCTATAAGCGTTATTCCGTATAAAGTTCAATGCACAATTAACATTTTTCTAAAGGAATTGAAGGTTTTCAACAAACAAGTTGTTTCTAAACTGATGGTAGATTAGAAACCTTTGTTGAGTATTTTTACTAGCAGCGAAATAAAATAGCATAAAATCCTAGTCACTAATGAAACCCTTGAGCAGGCAACTTGACCAATTTGTTAGTAAAATTTTTAGAACTTTTCAGTTCTTACTAAAATGAATCACCAGATTTCTTTTTTTTCTCAGTTGCCTAAAAAAAATCTCGGAGTTCTACAAAGATCTAATGATAGTCACAGATGACAGCCCTATATACAATTTTAACTTGCATTTTAATTTGAAAATGAGTACTATTAATCTTTCGCTCATTTTAAGACACCCTGAAGTAAGCGTATATATAACTCTCGGTAATGAGCGATGAATAAGGTTGAGGAGTGACAAAGGCTGTATCAAAATGACCTACCCCAACCTAATTAACCCCCTTGAAACAAAAACCAAGAATTTAATGGTTGATTGTCCACTTCAACATATTTCTCAGAGAAATATAAGCAAAGTCGTTGTAGGTAATTCTTGTACTGGGTATACCTTCATCCTCAAAAGGGATATAGTTCAATGAGAAATATAACTTACAAAGAAACTATGATTATATGATTAACTTAAGTAGGAACCGGTCAACAATCTTTAAGAGTTAAATGCAGATTCTGCTAAATAAATAGAGAAACTCTGTGGCATACAACCTTTAGTTGGCAAACGTGGTAGTTCTCATGTTCAGTTGAGAATCAAATCTTAGTCATTAGTATGGAAAATGCCCAAATTGTACTTTTCATTCTTTAAATGAGTCGCGATGGCACTTTATTAACTATAATTGAGGATATTAGGTTTGCCATTGACGTATAGCTAAGTCGGATGGATAGGCTTGGTGAGTCTTAATCTAGGTATCCTTGTGAAATTCTTATTACACATAAATATGAACCAAAAGTTATTTAAAGAAAAAGATATCTTGGGAGCGAGCCATTCAATAACATATGAAACACAGGTGATGGGTTATGTAAACATTTTCAATGATATAATAGAAACCGTTAGCAGGATCCTTAGGATTTCCTTCTTGATCTCTAAAAGCACCTTACTGTGTCTTTGTTGTTAAAGTTATCTGTACAATTAAATATTGAATATTTGTTTAGGTGTATTAGGATAACTTTGTATGCTATATTTAATAATTTACATAAGAATGGAGTATGTTGATAGTTAGGGTGTCATCAATTATATTGCGCAATTAATCATTAAGTCAATCTTAACGACATAACGAAAAGTTGCTCTCAAAGCTCAAATCATACAAGCTTAAGTTTTCTTAATTCAAAAAAAAAGTAGAAACTAGCCAATTATTTTTTTTTGAATTGAAACCTAATATATTAGACAATTCTTTCATAAAAGTTTTCACTATAAGCTAAAAACGCTAAAGTATATTTTTCAGCCACTTAAAACCTAAATTGACACCTTAGCTTTAGTTAATATGAAAGTATTTAGATAAAAGGGATATAATTAATTTCCTTAGTGCATTAGTAAATAAAGTTTAGTTTGGTAGTTTAACAAATCTAACGGCTTTGCCTAGGCTGACCATTATTGTAAATCAAACGAAGTTTTATACTTTGAATGAAGTGGAGAGAAACTTAAGTATTTATTATCCTTTGATGAGTACTTAAGCCAATGAAAATTTTTTGATGATTGAAGAAGCTGACAAAAATAGTCATCATTACTCATTTTACATATGTCATTATGTGTAGTCAACTCTGTCAAAGTTAGTTTCTACAATTTTGAAAGAGGCAAACATCTATAAAAAAATAGATTGAATAAATAATACCAATGTGATATAAAAAGACCTAGATTGTGGTGAGAATATTACGTGATATATCAAAGATAACATCAACCCTTCTTTCTCTTGGCCTTCTTAGTTCTCACCTGCTTGTTTGGAGGTGTTCTAATCGCTTTCCAAACTCTCTTCTAATTCTTTGAATGTAAATTGCTGAGAAATACTATCAAGAATTAAAACTATTATCCAATTAATAAATGTCTTTTAAATTTTAGTCTGAAATTCTCTAGGGTAGAAATATAGTATCTTCTCTTTTCCTTTTACAATAACAGTTCATGTCTAGCCGGTTGTCCAAACTATCAACATGACATTACCATGGAAATTTTTTTGTTCTTATATAAAATGAGCAAACACTTACGGCGTGTTTCATTGCATCCACAGTGGCGCATGTATTCTACACAACAAGTTCTGTTGAAGTCCAGACCATTAGCTAACTGCCCCGTTACTACAGAAAACTTTGTAGTTGAAAATTCAGCATCAATAGTTCCAAGAGAGAACGAGTACGAGTTCAGGACATTGTTTCTCTCTGTTGACCCTTATATGAGGTAGAAACTGTTCCTCTAATAACCCTTTAGATGTCGTTTTAATGAAGATACAGGAGTAGATTATACAAAGCCATATGAAATAGATGAACCAGTTTCCTCTGCATCAATTTCCCAAGTAATAAAGGTTCCAACTAGTTCCTCTCTGTTCAAGAAAGATGATATTGTCTTAGAATTTTTTGACTCTTGGCCTTGGAAATCAACCTATAATACTTCCGATTCAAGCAGACTTAGTTCTTTGAAGAAAGTTTCTGAAAATTTTTTCTTTTTTCTTCCAGTTTCACTGACCTTGAGTACTATTGGACAAACTGGTGTTTCTGCTTTTTTTGGATTATTTGGTGAGTTAAACGGACAAAAACAGTTTAACTCAATTGCTGATTTTAAACGCCCAAATAGTGATGACGTGGTGATTATCTCTGGGGCAGCCGGAGCCGTCGGTCTTGCCGTTGGGCAACTTGCTAAGCTTAAAGGGGCAAAGGTATTTGGAGTGTGTGGGCAAGATGAAAAAGGATTAAAACTTGTAGAAGACTATGGGTTTGATGGATATGTAAACTATAAAAGTCAATCGCTTGAAACTGATTTGGAGAGCGTCCTTTCAGGAAAAAAGGCAAGTATCTATTTCGATAACGTAGGTGGTAAATTATCCGATTTAGTTGTATCTAAGTTCATGAGAACAAATTCTGACGTGATTATTTGTGGACAGATTGATATGTATGACACTGATGAAAACTATCCTCCACCTTTAGGAAAGAAAGCAGAAAATGTTCGTCAAAAGTTGACTATAAAACGGGAACGATATCTTGTGTTCAACTATGAAAAATACTTTAATTCCGCGATAGAAGAACTTGCAAGACTTGTTTTTATTGGTAAACTCAAAGCGCCTGAAACAATATATCACGGATTGAATCAAGCACCAGCTGCTTTCTGCGATATGATGAAAGGAGGAAACTTTGGAAAGATGATTGTTCAATGTGTCCAAGATAGAGATCTACCTTTGAAGCTTCGTTTAGGAAAGTTCTTGCAAGAAATAGTCCTTAAAAATATACCAGCTAAACCAAAAGAAATGATATATACTTTTTTTAAATGAAAAAGAATGTGAAGCTGGTTAATAAACAGTCTTTCAAATATCAACCATTTTCTTAGGACCACAAGTTTACTAATCAGAAAAAATATGTACCTAATCTTTCACTCTGGTCCTAAATTATCGAAGCATTGAAGTCCGTTCTAGATTTTCAAATACTTCACGAGCAGTTGAACGCAAAGCAGGCTCCATTTTCAAACATCCCCTCATCACTTCGTCTAACTCTGCATATTTAGAACTTGCAATTTTTTCTTTTTTTGGAAATCTACCTTGTCTAACTCGAGCTTCAACGTACTGATAGTCTTTCATCTCTTTACCTTTTCTATAAAAAGGTGGCCTTGTTGTAAGCACTTCATAAATTATACATCCAAAGCTCCACATATCTAAACTTACATCTAACTGCAAACTTGCAGGATCCATCTGCTGCTGATTATTTTGGTAAAAGTTTTTTACACTCTTATAACTTTTCAAAGTATTTGAAAATGAGTTTGTTCCATTTCCCATATTAACGCCCAGCACCATATTATTATAGTGAAATAGTTCTGGTGCCATATATCTAGGATCTCCTCTTGTAAAGTCAATCTTGACTTCTGGATCATCTTGGTTAACCTGAGTTAAATCTACTGAATGACCAAAGTTAGATATTTTTGCTATTGTAGGTTGAGTAGCTAAAAATTTATACCAATTTCCAGTTGTATCAATCTTATTATTAGGTAACGGATTTCCTCTACCTTTCATATCTTCTGGATTCGCACCCATCATTCTTCTATAATACTTTCTATATTCCGCTTTTATTACATTTCTATAAGGTTCAGAAAGTAAACCAATTTTCATCTGAATATTTTTTGCACATAGATTTCCATGTGCAATATTATTTTCGTGTAAATAAGAAAGTCCATCTGATATTTGATGAAGAAGAATATGAGCTTCATATACAGGAAGCGAAAGCTTTTGTGGATTATGTCCAGTTCTATGAGTAATATAAGTTCGCAAATTATCAACTGAGAAATCTGTAAAAATTCTTCGTTCAACTAAATCATATTCGTTGTCAAAAGAATCCAATGGTATTTCTTGATACCCATGAAGACTAACTATATTTGGATGAGATAAACCAGATAGAATAGCAAGTTCTGTAGCAAATATTTTCTCTACATGCATAGAATAGTCTACTGATGGCGTAGATCGACTATTTCCAGCTGCATGTATTGGATGAAAAGATTTACACAATACGATATTATCAACCTCTGGTTCTTTATGTGAACCAGCTGCGAAGTTTCCAAACGAACCAAGTAAGTTAAACTTTGCATTTAACTTCCTACTTCTTGCTGGAAGATCACATCGATAGCATCGTATTCCACCTAGTCCACCTATACCTGCGCTTCCTGGAGCTTCTCCTTGAAGTTCATCTATTAATTGTGGTAGCTCTACTACTACTACAACGTTGTTTGGTACCGGGTACATAAGTTTGTCTTTTTCTAGTCCAGAATTATATCCTGAACCTAAAGGTGCACCAGTAAGAATGGTATTCCCTTCAGCTACTGAGTAACCACTTTGTTGAGACATGTAAGACCGTGCCGATTTACCAACAGAAAACGCATTTGTTATGTTGTTTACTTTTTTTGAGTGTAAAACAGGCGACTGTATTGACATTCCACCTACATCGAAAGCAGAGTTCCTGTGATTTCCCTGGGAGTTAGCGTAAGAGGGATTTACAGCGAGTGATCCGCCTGCTATACCTGAGTTGTAGTTGTTCATGTTGGAAGCAAAACTATTTGGCACCTGGCTGTTCTCGTGATTAGAGTTTATTTTACGTTGTGGATTATGTTGCTGATTATAAATATGAGCTGGGTAGCCATTCTGATCAACAGCCTTGTGATAAGTTACTTTCTTTTGAGATTTACTGAAACAGCTTCCCATTTGAACGTTTTCTCTTCACGATGTAAAAAATACGCTGACTTTGTTCTGTTCTTGAACGTATGTAGGGATTTTGTTTCAGCCCGCGTTGATTTTGGGGAAATTCTTGGTTTTTGCATATTTGTAATACCACCAAGAATAGAAGTCATGGTTTATTAAAGCTAGCTGTTATCTCTAGGGTATAAAATCTGTGGTACAAAGAGGACAAGAAGAAAATTTAACTAGAAGCTAAACCATCCGTCAAATATATAGTACAAAAGTAGGACCAAACCCCAACACAACTATTCTCACGTAAGGCCCATATATATTTGAGAAATTATTAGTAAACGAAGCTTTGAACAGAAAGAAAAGTTCTTATTTCAAGTGAACCATAGGGAGTTGTAAGACAGCTACGTATTAATAAAGCGCAAGATTCCAGAGCACTTACGATTACATCTGCTAATGTTGACCATCTCACCTCTTACAACCTCAGGTTTACCGATGAACTTGGCCAAGGTACTACTACGATCGTCCATGCTCTGCTGGAAGTAGGTATCAAGATAGCGGAATACCCCCAGTGAACAAACTTCTCTTCAACCTCTCAGATTCCTTACGACACGCAGCAGAAGCAAATTACCTCTTCATTGTTTAGGTCCACGGTCAATACTGTAAGGTGCACAGCTACAGCACTATCGTAAAATATACTCGTTGCTACATCCAACTTTTCCAACTATCCAAAACGTCATGCCAGCGCAAAGAACCAGTGAGGTGCTCAAACTTCTAGCACTACGCCCACGACCCATTCTCGTCAACAACCAGCTCTTTCTTAATGTTCACTTCGTCAGCAGCAAGTTTAATAGTCATCTTGCACAAGTAAGAATGAAAGCTCTTGACACAAACATTTAAATACTAAACCCCAGAAAATCTTTATCTGTAGACTCTGTAAGGTAACATCGATGGCATTAAAAGTATTTCACACCAAAACATCTCTGCTTCAAGGCACACTCATTATTTCAGTTAATTAAAATAACCATTCTCAAGCATCACTGACATGTAAATAAGCTCCCCCTCCTAAGCTTCAACATTGAAGGAACATTGACTAAGCGCAAAAGCCTAAGTCGCAAGCTATACTTACAGAATATTTTATGAAGTTAACAATGATATATTGAAACATCGCAGTACACGAGTAATTGATAGGGAAAAAAGGTTCTTCTTTTCTGATTAATCTCCCTCGCTTACTGTCATTTCTTTCTCTTCGATCAATTAAATTAAAGCGAGAAAGATGAAGCGACTCTGTTTAATTTAAACTACAGGAGCATCAGATGGGAAAGTTTCCATGTGAGCTCTGTATCGACCTTGATTCCTAAGATAAACACATGGGTGGATTAGCAAATATAATTCCTTACTTTCATCTTGAACATAAACTATTGACTAGATACTTGAACAGTTTTTGGAGAGATGACCGAGTGCAGAAACTGCACTTTTAGAAATGGTGGTATGCAAAATTTTCTATCTTACTAAAGTAAGACTTTGACTTTGCTAAGGAAAATAGAGATTTTCTGTAGCTTTTAGATTAGTTGTAAAACCCAAAAAGCCAACTAAGTGACCGGGAGATCCATTAATGTCTTGAATATGAAAATAAAAGGTCAACTCCTTGTTTGTTAAAAGGTTAAAATAGAAAAAAATCGCGTTTATTATCCATTTTTTTCATGTTCCTAACAGAAGTATAACATGTACGATGTACTTTAATATAACATTAGCCATATTGCGTAGAAAAAAGTGATATAACGTCATACAGGTAATCACAAAATCAACTTATTATTATTATTTAAATTTTAAGCTTCCTGTATATTTTTTAAAAAAATTTTGGCCTTTTATCATATTGAATCTACTTAATAACTATTAAGAAGAACTTCATTAGCTTGCTGAAAGTCTTTCATCCCACTTAGTGCCGCTTGGTCTTATGAGCTCGGAGGTTCAACTAGTTTCTTGCTCATTGGGATATTGGACAAGAAAATAAGCTCACATAAAAAAGAAAGTCATCTCTAGCCTTATATATGTAAATCAGACTCTTTAAATACTGAAAAAGATCTTATTCTCTATTTTCCCGGAGAAATGATGTTGCAATAAGATTACATGTATCATGGGGAGCAATGTCTTGGCATTATAGTGATGCTGGTCTTGCATTCTGGCAAATAACCTTTTTCAAAATAAAAGTATACATTCATGATAAGAAGATTTTTTAATTTTGTTAATTACTATCTGAAAGGTGCCTAGACGCTGCTTACATCGAGATGGTGTCTACTTTTTATTGTGGTGACACCTCTTAGATGGCTTTGACTTGTTAATACTTCTTAGAACTCAGGTGTCAAATTGTGGACACATAAGTAAAAGTTCCTTTGTACAACTAGAGCAAACCCCTTTGCCAATTAAAGAATTTTACAAGGTTATTTTATAGTTTGATAAGAATAAAAAGCTATTTTCTTATCATTCCCAACATCAAATGGTTTTTTACAGAATGTTAAAAAATAGTTGTGATTTTTTTTGGAATAAGGGTACATTAATTTTCTTTGGCAAAACTTAAACAATATCCACAAATTAGCAAAAAACAATCCCTTCCGAGATTGCTAACAACAAAGTTTCTCTATGTTCTTAGCTATCAAGTGAAGAATTGGTTGTCTAGATGACGCAATATTACTATATGCGGAATCTACGGTGCTTACATCAGCTCCAGAAAACAGTTCTTTTCAAATGAAGGTCTAAAACTTTGAACAAACTGAATGATTAATCTCAGAAATTTTAGATCCTTATGATTTTCTTGAGTTATAGTAACTATATTTTTGTCCTCTTGATTCCTTTGAATAGCATAAAAATTGTACCCATACTGAGATCGATATTAAGTATGAGCAATTGAAACAGGTTTGAGCTTAAACCATTTTGTATTCAGTTGAAAATGATTGATTTCTGGAATTTTCAAAAAAAATAAAAAAAAGTTTTATATCTTAATCTATTGTTTTTAAAGTATTTTCTCTTTTTTGGTGGAACCTGGGAGCATTGACTCTGAAGGTAACTCATTGTGTTTTACATCACCGCTCAGAGTGTTAAATATAGAAGGCGTATATTTTTAAACAAATAATTCCTTATGTTTCTTTTCTACAACTTTCTATAACAACTTAATCAAGTTAAAAACTGTATTCTACCCTTTCTTGATATTATACTTTTTAGTTGTAGATATAAATATATTGTTCATTGTTGATTTTAGATTTAAATCTGGTATTTGAATTTGTACTAAATAACCAAAGTTAATATCTACTTTTTCTCTTTGAGAGTTCGATGCTCTGTTTTTCAAATTTATGGAGTATACTCTTGTTTATAGTAATTAGCGCTCTTAAGAAATACAGCCGTGAGCTTTTACTATTTATGTGGGTTTAGGTCGGAAGTAACTGGAGATTGGTATCATGTGATAGTTTTTTTCAAAGCTACCACTGCAAATCTATCCTAATTTCAATGAGTTGTTTTTCAATCTGAATGTGTCTGTACGTGCCAACCTTTGACTTCTGACATTATATTGGCTTCACTGTGTGTCACTCTTGTACAATACGAGGAGTTCTTTTTTGTTTCTTTAATACATTTTATTAGCACTTTAAATCACTTAGTATACGTTTACAGAGCCTTAACTCTCATATTCATGGTCAACTGTGGACGTTCAGATGTGTTGATGTAGATTTCTGATATGATCTTGATGATCACGCAAATTACGTCTACATGTCTATAATACACATACCCAGTTGGAGGAATTATACTTGTTAGAGTAGGTCTAATCTTACTCTTAAGAACAATGGATCTCATATTAAACTCATAGCTTTACAGGAGATTAACTGTAATAAAGATATAAGAAGACATTGTTCATCTACCTATCAGATTCGTGTCTTTCAGAAAACATTTTCTTCGTGCATTTGATGAACCAATGTTGGTTTTCATCTAGCACCACAAAATATTATAGAGGCTCCACATGAATATATCTAGCAAATTAAAAATACTTAATCTAACTTTGTTGAGAATGGAAAAGTATTCTGTTTCATCAAGAATTATCAATTTATCCTTTATGGCAACGGTTAATTAAAACATGCCTTTGCAGCCTACTAAAATGATTTAGTCTACAAGGGTAGTTGACCAACTTAGCTACACATCCAAAATAAATGGATCATAGTAGGAGCCTTTATTTTCAACGGTTAAGTGTAAGTGCAACTTATTTAACCCACATGAAGTGATATAAAATATATCTTAGTTTCTCTTATTTGACATGAGTTTCATAGGAATATATATCACTGCAACGAGAAGAAGTAAATCGTTTGTTAGAATGTATTATTTAAGTAATGTATTTCATTGGTCGTTTGGGTTATTTTTTATTAAGAGATACATGGGTGAAAACTTTGATCTGATTGCTTTTTTATTTCAAGAATTAGTTGTTCAAAAAATAATATCTCTATTTAGAGCTGTAAAATCTCTTGCGGAAACAAATTGGAGATGTAGTTGGTTGAACTGTATATTTTAATTGATTCTAATAATTTTGATTCATTTCAAGCTAGGTTTTGCTAGACTTAATATAGGTCGTATTAGCTAGTTTGAATAAACATACTGTCGATATTTTAGTTTGATTTTATCAGTAAGAGTATTATGCTTTTATACAAACAATGTTGTAAGTTCTGAAGGCATACTTAAAAAGTTCTATGTTGTAACTATAGAGTATTTTAACATCCTTATCTTATAGCTATTGAATTGATTTTTCTGGATCCTTATCATTAAATATTTTTTCTGGTTTGTTTGAAAAGTAGTTGTTTAGATTATCTAGAATAGCTTCTACAGATATTATGGGGCCATTAAGACTTACATATTTTTTTATAACCATGGATTATTACTATTCTTATAATCAGCTACCATAAGGTTTATACCTAACTTACAAAAAAAATTTAAGAATTTTTTAAATCTTTATGAGCTTAGGAAAAAATTTCTTGAGTTTAATATTTCTTGAAAATGATCCAGATATTTGTTAGGGTCGGTATATTATTTTAAATTTGTAGATTCTTGCTTGGGTGTCAGTGATTAATATCTAAAAATGCTGATATCGCTCTTTTCTATTAATAACTCACATAACCAAAGTTGCTTCTGATGATAATTCTGCATGTATGTTTCCTTTGTTTGCTCCACATAACTAGAATATGCACCTGTATTAGGGGCGCAAACAGAAATTTTAACCGTATGTTACCAGCGTGTATGTATTTTTTGGCCCAAATTAAATGTTAAAAAGACCATTTAATATTTTAATCACAAATATACGGCTGTTTGCTGATACTGATAGTGTATATAAAATAGGGGCGCGAGGAGTTTATGATTTGTTTATGCCTAAGTTTCTTATGGTTACTTAGTGATTTTTTTTAACAATAACGACAAGACTGGGCACTCGAAAGTTACTAAACGCGTCTAACTAGAAACCTGAGGGCCTTGTATATACAAAACATGTACCTCTTATGGTTCAAATAACTGAAGTAACTAATGACATCTAGTGCAAATATGTTTCTAACTAAGTATTAAATGGCATGACCGTATTCAGTAAATATAGTTTCTGAACTCTAAAGTATTCAGAACAATATCGGACAAAATTAATTATATTTAAAAGTAAGATAAACTAATAAGCCATATGGTTTAAGTAGGAATATAATAGTAAAAAGGCCGCAGCATCAACTATCAAATACGCTTATTTTATTCATCGGCAATCATTAATTTAAGAACATATTTGTACAAATACACTATGATACCACCACTTTTGAGCCCAGCCACACCATTATAGTTGATAATTTTCGCCCTTTCTAACTTTTCCAAGCTAAGAACGTACCGTATGGACTCATTAGAAATAACTATCTATTCCTAAAAGAAGAAATGAATGTATGAATAAAAAAGCATGATTACATTTGCTAATACCTCTTACTTCTGGTATATATATGTCAAAAAAATGTTGTTGTGAAGAATTTAATTAAAGCATTTTGTCGAGAAATATTCTAAACTACTAGTGACAGAGTCTACTAAATTATTTTCGCTAATTAGAACTATCTAATGACGACAAAAAAACATACTCGCCGTATCTCACAAAGGGAAACAAAATTAAGACACTTAAATTTGTAAAACATAGAATCAAGCATTTTAAATTTCAGTCTAATTTAAAGAGAAGATAATATATTGCAACTATTCTGCCTTAGCAATAATTATTGATTTTTAGTCAAACAGTCGCTTACAAACCATATTGCATTAGCTTAATAATCTATTCATAACCTCTATGCAGTGGCTGCCATCTACGCTCCCTAGAGACTATTGCAATGTAGGGAGATATCTTTTAGATTTTTGTCATTGTACTTAGACCAAATCATTCAATTTTTCCCTTAATCGGTATTGATCATGCTTATGACTAAGAGAAAAGAGAAAAATATTACACGTACCAAGTATCTAAAGTATGTAGAACTCTGCAATAATTAATTTCGACGATATTTTCATATTTCTTTAATTTTATGTTAATAAATAGAAGTAAATTACCTAGAAATCTTAGAATAGTTCAGTTTTCTAGTTTCAATAAATAAATATGTATATAAAATCAAAAGTGAAACTGAGCCAGTTTTTATTATAATCATTGTCGAATATCTTATTTTAGCCCTGGATTGATGTATACTCTTGAATTTTAGGCATACATTTTCCCAGAACACCTTTGGTATAGGAGCCTTAAATAATTTAATATATTAAAAAGATAATCAAGCAGAACTAACATTTATTTCATACTCGGTAAGAAGATAATTAGGGTTATGAAAGAGAAAATAAGTTTAGAAGCCGGAATCTTTATTCTCCGTGTACGCTGTCCGATAACTAATGCAAGATTATATGTCAAATACACTGCGCCTGTTCACTTAATTATTCCCGTATAGAAAGAAAGAAACATATAACTTTAAAATAAATACCTTTAGGAGTTGATGTGACGTCAAAATGATATTTGTGTAGCTTACGCAAAATCTATCAGTTAGAACTAGCTCCCTACCAATAGCAGTATCACTGATTTTTTGTTCTTCTCTTTTATGGTTTTTTATCTCTGAGTACTTTCATTATCTTTCAAATGTAGTTTGAGTAATTGGGTTCAAATAAAATAACTGGTTATTAAAGTTTACATTCAAACGCAAACACAAAAAGCATTTTCATAAAGTGAATACTTTCTTGATGATGCTCACTTGTATGTGGAAGAAAATGTCCATAAATTATCAGAATTAGGAATAGCATGTATCGCAGAGAATAATAACAATAACTTAAGATCAACCATTGTATGTTGCGCTATGAGGTAAATTAAAATGCAAGAAGTTACTACATAGACGATATCATCGTATGAAAACAAGCATAAATTAATGTTAAGTATACTGCAGCGTGAACGGTTCTTTCTTACTGAAACTTAAGGAGCTTTTGAGTACTAAAATTTTTTCAGTCAAAACAAATGATTGGAGCAGAAATATTAACTTTTTTTCTTATAAGTCATCTTATTCCTGCATAATATTTTATCTTTATGATCAGAACAAAAATGAGCTCTGTAACACATAAAAGTTCTAGACAGAAAATTATTTACCAATGGGTTAAAAGTAAAAAACTTCCTGCTTGAATGTCCATCTAATGCAACAGAAGACTCTATTGCCTAAAGTATTCTTCTATGAGCCTTAAATTATGACCATACGCTGATCCAAGTAGATAAACAACCCTTTTCAAGCAATATATCAACATGACCTGATGCATAGCTTTGAAAGAAATTCCATTTATATTTAGCATAAGGGTAAAATTTGTTCCAAATCCTAGGTTCAATAATTTCCATGCATTCCTGCTACAGTGAGCAATAATTGAGCTGCAATTGATTAAAGTTGTGAAATATTTTCCTTTCATGGTAACAACGGAGACGATGATGGGTGATAAATTTAACTGTAGAGCAGTAGCTAGAATATATTTTTATTTCGTTGGAGTTCTAAACAAAAAGAATGGGTAAAAAAAATTCAAATTAAAGCAAAAATTTTCTATAGCAATTTACTGAATAAGAATTTATACATGGAATCCGGTTGGATAATAATTATACACGCTTTCACTTGCTTCAGTTGACAATCAAGTTTTATGTATTGAGTCCCAACTCAATATTGCTTAAAAAGGTGATTGATATTTTTTTTGTATAGTGCGAGGATAAAAATGACTCTATAACCAGTATTTGTTAACCAGATACGAGTAATATGTGTTATTATACAAATTAACAGTATAAGAAGTCGTGGCCATGTTTCGTAGCTGAGATAATCTCACAAATTTCTTGTTGGGGTAAAAATAACGGATCGATGCATATACAATATACATTTTAAAGCAAAAAAATGAAGTCAACTAATAAATATAAACCTAAGAATGATGTTATTTTTCGGTACATCCTTTAATATCTCGTTCAAATAGCACCAAACTATTGAAAACATATGAAGTAGATTAGAAACAGTAACACAGGTATAGAAAGCAAGAATAAAAAAATAACTCTAACTCCTGATCAAATTGGACTACACCATAGCAATTTTCAAAGCAATAAAGGTTTGACCTTAAGGGAAGGCATGGAATCTCTAAGACTGTCACCACATGTTTCCTGACGTTGTTCGAAATAATTTATATTTACAGTCCTTTACCCAAATAGAATTGTAGCTCTATTTGTGTTGACAAAGATCTCTCTAATATATTCTAATGCATTGACTTTAGATATATTTCTACTTTAGTTTCTAGAATAGAAAATCATATAGATTAAGGTTTGGCAAAATATATAAATATTTGAAGAGAACATATGTTCAGTGATTAGGCAACCCATTAAATCTGAAATCAGCTAGTAGTCTAAGGGAAGCGAAGTTTCTTAAATTGGTAGTGCAAAACTCGTCAGATAAAGTCTTGCGACAAACTCCAGTGGAGTTACTTTTTAATTAAGCCCAACAGACTATGGATAAGAATCTGTACTTCAAAGGTTTCTGGGTTCTGTCGTTAATCTGCATCTGTGCCCCGGGGCTGATACCGAAAGGATATCAATTTAAAGTTACAGTATAGAGGTTTTTTTTATATCTGTAAGACATCCATCAGCTACTAACAACTGGATACCCTAACTTGTAGCAATATGGACTCAGTGCAACTACAAGTTAACAGAAGATCATGTAGGAGAAACGCATAGTTACCTTTATCTACATGAAAAAGAAAGACCAGAGACCTTTTAAGGATGTTGGCAGCGTTATAATTCATTTTCCGTATAGTTAACTCAAACAGTATGTTCAAACAAAGTTATCATATTACTTAATCAGAAGAACTAGATATTAGTTTTTTTAGATTTCTTATAGTCGAATTTGAATGGACATTGCATTTTGCTCTTATATATCCTCTCTTGACCACCAAGTAAGTTTGTTTAATGGACCTATGTTCCTTTCTTGATAATTGAAAGACACAATTCTTAATTTTATTGTGCTTCAAGACCTAAGTATTTCTACGCTAAATAAATTCCAATTAAGCACAAGCGATGGACAGGAGGTAAGTTAAATACACTCTATATCAGGTGATGCTCGCTGTTTTTCCAGAAAATAAGACGGTTTGATCGGTTTATCGAGCATCACTACAAATTACCATTGATTGATTATGTCAACAGTTCGTAGAGTAGCTAGTCTCCAATGTTTTGTGAAAAATTTCTTATCGTTAAGAAATTCTTGTAAAGTTAGTATCTTTACAAGAGCAATCATATTGTTCTATTGCTAAGTTATGGATAAGAAAAAATTTCATTATTTCACAAAAGAGAAAACTAATGAAGTTTCCTGACGACTATTTAACGAAATGAGGATAGAACAACCTAAACGGTTCATATCAAATTAACGGATAAGGTCCCTTAATTGAGAAGCCTTGGTAAAAACATATTTTGAAAGAATCAAGCAGTAGAGAGTAGAATAGTTAGTAGCAGTAAATCTACCTAAACTTGCCTCGTCAAGACTAATTGCACTCAGTTTCAAACACCTTCCGTCAAAGGTAAGTAGCTGCACCGAAGCACCATCTAAATAAGCACGTACTTTAGGACTGTCATGCGAATTAAATTGTACTATGAAAATTTTTTGGTAATTTTTTTATTTTTTTGATTATACAGTCTGAGCTAAATGCTGTCGATACATTGTTCAGAGTATCTATTTTCTCGGTAAAGTTATTTCAGTACTTGTACATCACCATTTCTCTTTCTAAAGTCTAGCTTAATACTGAAATTCCTTTAGCTTCTGTGCCGATAAGATGAGCTAAATGCGCTTGAAGAAAGAAATCTCAGTATCACATTTTGCGTTAACGAATTTCTAGTTTGATTTTTTCCTAACCAGCCAGGAGGTTTGGGATATGTGGAAGGTAGAATATGACCCCTCATTGGTGAGCCATTTAATTTTTCAGCAACTTTAGGTGAGATTTACTGAGTCCATTCGAGTATGAGAATGTCTTGATGCTAAATTGAGGGGGGTGAGGAGTTCATGCAGGATATCTGAGTTTTAGTTTACTGAGCTTTACTGCTTAACGATCGAGGAGCTCATCGAGTATTTGAGTAAGAACTACGCTCATTTTTATTGAAGTAGAAAAGAGATGCTCATTGAGGAGTTTAGGTACGATGATAGGGTACTGAATATCCTGAAAACTTTCAAAATTTCATCTTAGTAAGTATGAGCATGAGGATCCTCAATTTCTCAAAGAGAAACTCCCCTTACTCTGACACACCAGATATTTGTGAAGCTTTTCTACTTAATTCCCATATGAAGTTTTTGGAAATTCAATTGTGCAAAGTTAATAATTATCTCATACTATGTACAACTATGTTTCAGAGCTGCGTGTTTATAAATAGGCCCTCGTTAGGTTTAGGTTTTAAGGGAGTTAATTGGGCCTACAGGCCTAACCCAGCAGCGGGGATCTAAGTACCAACAAGAGCTACGTACTATATGTATTAATCTCTACTAACTGTTCGTTATTAATTCTACTGTTAGCTTCCAATATTGTTTGCAATTTCATTGGTTGAACGTCAAGGATCCTTAAACCTGGTTGCCTGGATTTGGTCGTTGCTAAAGTGCCCAAAATAAAGAAACAAAAATTGAGAAAATTGTGCAAATCGAGGGAGAAAAAGCTTGATCTGGCTGTTCTGCATCACCGGTCTTTTCTACTGTGTATTCCTTGCTGTTTTGCGGTCTTGGTCCCCCTGCAGTGATATTGATATGTTTTTGAGCGAAATCTAACGTTTTGAGGAGCTCTGTTGAAGGTAGGAATTTGTAGTCCAACCTTGGCTTTGTTGGGGAAACGCTTGGAAGGGGCTGTGTTACATTCTGCTTCTGTCTTTTGGGTTCTGTGAGGAGTTTGAGCTTGTAATTTTCATGATGATTCTACGGATTTGGATGGGTGTTTCATTTTCTTTTCAGTGTTCGAGCTGTGGCATCTTTCCTTGACCTTTTCTCTGGAGCTTTTCTTGGAGTACGTGGTCTGCTGGTGTCATGGCTTTATTGTCTGGTTGTTTCAGTATATTTTCTTGTCCTGTTTGGATTTTGGTTAGTCCCTTGGTATCTTGCTGGTATTTCTGAGTTCGTTGTTGAACGAGCTGTATCCTCTTGCGACTCTTGATTTCTTGTACAAGCGGCGTTTCTCTGTGTTTTCTATGGTTACCTTGTTTGTTGTCGTATCTTTCCTAAACGATAATAGTTTTCTGTATTTTCCTCCCGGACATTTTGTATACAACACCATTTTCCAGACAACCAGTTTCAGGATCCTGTCGCTTCTTCCGCACGTGTCTGTTACTTAGCTAGCAAGTGCCTCACACAGGGAAGTCGCTACGCCCTTCACATTCTTCAGGCAGTTTTTGAAAAAATCGCCTTCCTGAAGCCGGACTGACGTTCACCATTCACTGTAATATTAAGCTGTTGTACGTAGCTGCACTTAAAGGCAGTTAGACCACCAATATTCACACTCACCAACTTGGGTAAGTGCTTCAGTCGGCTCGCAGCTCCTGGGACTTCTTTCGAAGGAGTAGACAGGTCGCTACTCTGAAAAGATTGCATTTTTGCTTCGTCCTTGACGTTGTTTTCACAAGCCCAAAATTTAGGCCCTCGTTAACGGTCCATTGCAGTTTGTCTTATATGAGCATTGCCTAAAAGCCGGGACACATTCCATGTACGAGACAAGTATTTGAATATAGAATTTTCTCTCGTTGTCTCGTTAATTCCTTGTACCTGTCCCTCCCTGAACTCAGCGCAAGAATTTTACTAAATATTCCCGGAATTAGATTCGTCAGAATTTTGCCCGGATAAACCACAACTGCAAAACTAAACTAAACTTCGATTTAAAATTATTCCGACGGATTAAAAAATAGACATAAAATTAACCAAACCAATATGAATACATTCTATAGAATTTTATACATGACAATCTTCCTTTCTGTTTCCTATTCTTTTTCTTTAAGAAGAGGTTTATCTGGAATATTGAACCAAGGAAATGGTGGTCTTATTTTAAAGTTCAACCAAGGAGAAGAAAACCCCGAATACGAAAGTATAGAGACTTGTGTACAACCTTTATATGCTAAAGAAGATGAGTTTGTAGAAAACTTACCGCTAGCTGCTTTGGATGAAATTCTTGATATGGTTACTGGTTATGAGTATTTGGGTTCGGAGGAATTAAACTCTGGTCTACGAGATATATTTTCCCGAGTGGGATATTGTGAGTTTATGGATGAACATTTTGGTTCTTATATATCTTGCTTGGGACAAGTCAAAGGATTAACTTGTACAAATGAAGAAGGAAAACAATTTGTTCAGCGTTGGTTGGATTTTATAGAAGCAAATGTTACTTGTAAACTAAAGGCAAAAGTATGCTGAACATACAAAGTATGAATGTGTTAAGTTAAAACTCTTAAATATTTTGGTTTGTATTTTTACACTCATCATTTTCGTTTTGTTTTTATTGTCTACAATGTTTTGAATGTCTATTGACAGAGTTTGTTAATTGGTGAAAAAAAAGAGCAAAAGCTTTGTTCAAGGTATAGGATTATTGTAGGCCTAAATAAAGTAAAACAGCTGCTCTCTTAAACACATTCTTGGTTATTCTGTTCAAGAACAATAGATTTCTTTCGTAACTCTGTAAACGTTCAATCTAAATAAAATAAACCAGATACCACCACCAAACGTAATACAGTCAGAAATGAAATTTTCAAACATTCAAGTATACTTTAAAGATTGTTCTTTTATTTACTTATGCGTCATATAAGTAACAAGAAGTAGTGTAAAACTTTCTATCTAATCAGAATATTGTATAACAGAACAGTTCATTTATACTAAAGTAAATCTAGTATCTATTCCAAAATTCAGATACCGGTAATAATATGTAGAAACAAAATAGTTCACGCAATCAATAGAGTATTTTGAGTTAGAAGATAACATTGTTACATTCAGTGTTATATGGATACAGTTTTAAATAACTTCCACGTTAACAAATCACAGTAGACATTAGGAATACATAAAATATTGGATGTGCGATTTGTTCGTTGAAGAAAGAAGTTGTTTTTTTTATGTAGATAACTTGCTGTGAAAAAAAGAAAGAAAGAAAAAGAAAATGCTTTATATATTATTATGAGTATTGTCTCAGAAAATGTTGGGAAAAGGTTAATGTTTTTTCCTTTTAGAAGTTGATATGGCAAAAGTTGAGTTCTGCTGTTAAATGAACATTTGAAGTTGTTTGTGAATGGTTTAATCAGAGAACTTTCTTGAAAGGGTAAGGTTTTTTTGTTTAATATAACGCCTCTTCTTTCGGTTCCTTGGGTTGCTTCTTGTACCTAAATAGACATCCTTAAGCGAAGAAGAAAATTGGGTTCCCCTGCAACCGAATTATAGAGAATGCCATCTGTTAAGATCTTTCTTCCAAAAGATATCTACGAGATAAATATATATGCCAAAGTCGTTGAGTTTTCAGTGAAGTAGAGTTTTCCCTCATCCCCAACTTTCAAATTACATTGTCAAATAAAATTCTCTCTTAGAGATATGACACTGAGTAGAACCTCTACCTCCCTTTATCACTTATTTCAATCAACATAATTTCTACATTTTATCTGAAAATTACAACTATTACTTCTCGGATGATTTTGTATTAAACTTTAAGAAGATAAGAAAATATATATCGATGGTAATGCCATCTCGGAGCTTTTTCTTGGGTACTCTCTATCTAAGAACTGGCCCAAAATTGCTTCTTTAACCAGCTCTGCCGGGAATAGCGGAGAATTGAACGTTATATTATTACATAATAAATAGCACTACGCAAACAAGTTGGGAGACTGGAAGTTATCGAGATATTTTCGTTATGATATGAGTACCTAGTTAGAAAGATTTCTCAAATTGAAAAGGACTATTTTTATCAGGCTTTGGTGACACAGCATTATTGGCGTTATCATTTCACGTACACCACTTAATTTTACAACATTGTTTTCTTATGTGAGTGGTCAGATAAGAAAAGGTTTTCAGGTTAACTTTGGGTAGTTAATAAGCAACACGATTCTTTCAATAATTCGCTGTTGTAATTCTTGCTCGCGTTCATACAAAGGTAAACCATACTGTTCTGTGAGTGGAGTTTGATAGTCATCACACAGTTAGACTCCTGCCAACAATATAACCCTAAAAAAACCTCATGTTTTTGGACTCCGAAGGCTTTGCTGCAACTGATTTGACTGGATTTATGACTTTCTTAAAGTGCAACTTCAGAGACCAGCAAAATGGATGATTCAAATTGACCTGAATAGAAACAAAAAAGAGGATATGCACACAACATAGAAGAGGCCACCAACAAAGAAGTGATTAAAAGACAAGAGGTTCAGCTAATTTCTATGTATATATACCGAGTTTGGCTGTGTACAGCAGTGGAGTTAGAGATAAGACTTTCGTTTTGAATAGTGATGAAGGTATATGTACTTGGAAAGGAATGATGCTAGTAATTTGCGTATTATACTTCCGGTTTGAAATTTTACTATGGGAGTTAATGTATTCCATAGTTTTTGACTTCCAGAAACGAAGCTATATGGCTATCAAGCTTTAGCTTGATACGTGTCATGGCCTGGAGTAGGCCATATGCGCAATGGGGATCCAAATTAGGGCACTGGGTCCGAGAGACAAAGAGTAAATCAAATCACTTAATGTAGACGGTTCTATAACCAAAAATTTCACAAACAAAGGAATGAAGTACTTGAAGTTTACCTCTCTCAATCATCTTTCTAACTCTACAAAGTGTTCTTGTTTTATTTAGTAAGTTGAATTAGAGAGAAGATCCTTGCCGGTCTCTAAGACGAACAAAAAATGTAACTAGTTTCTCCATCAAGAAACACGGTTTTCTCAAGAAGCAGTAATTTTTGTCATTAAATTATGTTAAAACTATTGGGTTTTGATCTTTGAGGTTCATCTGAGTTAGTTGAGAATTTGGCTGTGATTAAAAATTTTCTATTTCTTGAGTGCTTCTAAGTTTACCGGTCATGTAAAACTGAGTTAAATTATGTGCATCAAGTCAGACTAGGTGAAATTAAGAACTTCGATGAATAAGACATTATCCCTATAAACACTGGCTGAAGAGGATATATGTTTGTTAACTGACTCCAGCAGAGCACTGAAGGACCTCTCTAAAAATTTGATCTTGTTCACCTATTTTTTTTCCCTCCGTGTTTAATCCAGAGAACAACTTTTTCTAGCTGCGTTTTAAATATGCAAAACCGGTGCGTTCGTAAAGATCTAAAAGATCTTTAGAAAAAAGAAGAGAATGTGTTGAGATTAATCCAACGAAAAACTAGCGTTTCACTAAGTGCAATAGAAAAAGTTTAGATACTCTAAGAGAAAGTATATAAAAAAAATGATTATTGTTAAGCTAACTACCAGTTAGAGTTATGTTAACTATTACCTCAGAATAATCTAAAGCATCACAAGTTATTTCACTTTTTCTTCATTATGCCAAGAGTTATAACCGAGACTCTACACAAGAGGAGTCTATTTTAACAACACTTTCGTAATGTTCCGATACAGTGTTTTGATGTTCAAATTGTTTAATGCGCAGGATTATTTAAGATTATACCCAAGAGTATTTTCCTTTTCTTACTAAAGATTATGAATATTAGTTATCATCACACCTGCATTACCATACCAAATAAAAATCCAACTCTCAAGAATTCCTAACAAATTTTCTAAACAAATTTAGAACTATAGTTAGAATGTGAGCATCATCGGAGACTGGCTTTTAATCCATAAGACTCATATACCTAAAGGGTTTTCACTTATGGTACAATATTGAAGGGACTCATCTACACTCGAGGTTTTCTCTTTGAATAAGTACTTATTTCAAAGTTGGACACTGCCTGATATTAACTATATTTGCATGTAGTTGATCTTAGTTATATTCGTGCCTGGTGTTGAGAGCATACGGAATGTATTCAGTGCCTCTTGACTTTTAGAACTTGTGATGTCTTGGGGACGATGAGTATTCATGTTCCAAATTGAACAAATTTATATGACAATTCATTATATTTAAAAACTCTTTTGAAATGATCTAAGCTTTACTGTGAAGATATCGAGATTATGGAAGCAGGTTTGACAAACAAATTCCCCAGATCCAAAACTAAAATAATGGGACTAACATAACCAGAATTTCATAACGGAGCGTTCTCTATATGAAATATATACTAACAAAACATTTTTTTAACTATAAAGTTCTGGTTTTACGTTTGAAAATTTGACTTATGAAATGCCATTTCACACGCTATTTAAAAAATGTAATTAACAATAGACGTTATTTACTTTGTTAGCAACGGACACGCCAACCTGAGTAAAACCTACAAAATTCTG
This sequence comes from Labyrinthula sp. Ha, assembly GCA_015227615.1. Taxonomy (NCBI): domain Eukaryota; class Bigyra; order Labyrinthulida; family Labyrinthulaceae; genus Labyrinthula; species Labyrinthula sp. Ha. The sequence goes on along the minus strand of JAALGZ010000018.1, from coordinate 446,261 downwards.
GTAAGAATGCATTATTTTTGGTTATTCTATCTGTGATAATGCTAAGTAAAAGCAAAAAAAAACGTAGAGTACATCTTCTAACAATAAAAAAATGATAGAATTTCCATGAAAGAACACCAATACTGATAATAAACTTGTCTCCATTATAGAAGAAGTCACAAGAATATTTCTTTCAACATGACAGTTATTAATATACCCTGCCTTTCATATCACACGAAAAAAGCTAAATATATTCATAAATAAATCTTTATTTCGATGTCTACTGCATTTGGTATATTTTCTGCTCTAAACTTGTTCAAGTGTGTGTATTCAAGTGGAGTCTTATTGCTTTGCTACATGAAGAGAGTGTATTAAACAATACAACTTGTATAGGAAAAACCCAACAAGTAATTACCACCAATGTAATTTACATTTATTGTGATTTTCTTTTGTTGCTGAATGTCAACTTGATTGAAAACTTTGTATTTTAGGCTTTGCATCCAGATACCCTTTTATCATCTCTGATCCAGAGACACTGCTTACTGATGCATCCATGCATTCTAATTAACATAGTATGGAATTACCATAGTTTTACTTAAACCCACAATGAACAAGCTTTTTTCAAATTTTAGCGACAATAGCTCAAAACACAATTACCGTACATTGGATTCCCATGGCGATGAGGAAGCACAATTCAATGATTCTGAAACTCCTGTGTACCCTGGCTCAAGCTACGTCCAATCATTTCAAAACCGTTTTTTCTCAAACAACGAGACAACAGCAGCAGATGACGAAGATTCCTGGTTCCCTGAGCTGAGCTATTCTACACGTCTTACTGGGTTTCTAGCTTGCTTTTCTGCTGGATTTCTTTTGTCATTTTTCAGTAGTTTTAACCTCATGTCTGGACACCTTAAAGGATTTGCATTTGTATACACAACCGGAAATATAGTAGCTTTGTTTGGTTCTACCTTTCTCGTTGGACCAAAGCGCCAATATGAATCGCTGTTTGATGAAACAAGAAGGGAGTCAACAGCAGCTTATTTCTTATTTTTGTTTCTTACTATTTTCACAGCTTTGAAAAGTTTTTCTGTACTGATAGTTATGCCTCTTCTACTTGCTCAGTGGTGTGCTGGGATTTGGTATACTGCAAGTTTCATTCCTTATGGCCGAGAGGCTGTCAAAAAATTTATATCTTCCATAATATCTTGCTTTTTTTAAGAACTAACAACCCTACCTGGATCAACTTTTTCGCTTCTTCCTTTGTTTCTTACTTTTCTTTTTCTTATATCTCTTCCGTCTCTTTGTTTTGCTTCCAGTTTCTGAGTTTATATCCGAAAGTTTTCTTTTATAATTCTTTCCAATATCAGCAAAAATATCTTCATCAGATGTTTCTCCCAGGCTCTCGATTTGCTCCATCGCCTGAAAGTGTAAGTTCTGAGCTCTAAAGGCACTAGGTTGATATATACCTTCATCCTTCGATTTGTCAGCTTCCGAGTCATAGGCAACCTGATTCAAAGAATCTATTGGAAGTTCCTCGTTATCACCAACTTCCTCAAATCCTTTCAAAGGTGTAATCTGTCGGGAAGATTCTGCATAGTGCGAAAGACCAGAATCTAGATTCTCTGGTATGTTTTTGGCTTCTTGGCTAAGATTTTGTGGATCTATTTTGCTTTTATGCTCTCTGGCAACGAGACAGCCTTCCCTTCTTTCCCTTGCCCGGTCTCTGTACACAGGTTTCTCTACATTTTTACTTTGCTTATTTTTCCTACGAGTATCTTCTTTTTTTCTTTGAAAATTCTGCCAGTTCTTTTGTTTCCTTTGTTGCGTTTGATCTTTTTCTAATACCCTTTTCAAATCATCATTTAATGAGTTAAAATCTTTATTCATTTCTTCGACCAATCAGGATTGACTAAAATTTTTATTCGTCAATAGAAAATATCAAATGAGTTCTGCCGTTAAATTTTTCTTGATCTTTTTGTTGATTTTAAGAGAACATCAAGCAAATGAAGGTGAAATTTCGTTTCTGGTTTAATCATTAGATGATCACATGTATAAGCAAGGCGATGAAGTTGTTCTTTGGATAAATAGAATTGGTCCATATTATAATCCACAGGAGACATATTTCTACTATCAACTTCCCTTTTGTAAACCAGATGAAAAACACCATAAAGTACAAAAATATGCTGATATTGGAGAATTGTTGGAAGGACATGAAATGGTTGAAGTGTATTTTGTATTTTGTTTCACCATGTAGTCTGGGATGCACATGTTTTTCGGCACTGATCAGCAAAAGACATTTGTTTGCAAACAAACCTTGAAAAAGAAGCATGCCGCCAAGTTCAAGAAAGCTGTTGATGAACATTATTGGTATCAGTTTTTTCTCGATGACCTTCCAATTTGGGGAATGGTTGGCGATAAGGGAACTGAAGAAGGGCCTGAACACAAAGATTTTATTTACACACACCGTCAGTTTACTATCGGGTACAATGGAAATCGAGTCATTGAGGTTAACCTTACAAGCGAGGAGAAAGTGGAAATATTAGATGGAATGACCCTGGAGTTTTCGTACGGAGTTAGGTGGGTCCCTGTAGATATCGAGTTTAAGGACCGTTTTCATAGATATCTCGACTATTCTTTTTTTGAACACCAAATCCATTGGTTCAGCATATTTAATTCCTTTATGATGGTTATCTTTCTATGCGGTCTAGTCAGTTTAATTCTAATGAGAACACTCAAGAATGACTATGCAAAATATAGAAGTGAAGAGATGACATTGATTGAAAGTGATCATTTTGTTGATGATTCTGGATGGAAACAGAGTAAATTTTTCTTTTCTTTTTAGCCATAGTTCACGGCGATGTTTTTCGTCCACCAAAGAACTTTAGCTATTATGCAGCCGTCTATGGTATAGGAATGCAGCTGCTTTGCTTAGCAGTTTGCCTAATTTTGATTGCTATATTCGGAAAAGTTTATGTGGATCAAGGTGACTTAATATCTGCTGGAATTGGATGCTACGTCGTGACATCGTTTTTCTCTGGTTATTTTTCTGGTTCACTCTACCTCCAATATTTTACTGCAATTTCGGGCCCAAATTCCCGCAACATGAAAGGAAATTGGATCAAGACCAATTTCATTAGCGCACTATTTCTGCCCGCAATTGTGTTTTGCGTATCTGCTGGATTAAATATGGTATCTTTCTATTATAAAACAATAACTGTTGTCCCAATGAAGGCAATGTTTTTCATATTTCTGCTTTGGGGTTTCGTAGCTATTCCAATACATAGTGCAGGAACAGTTGTAGGAAGAAGGTTTGGTGGAAGATCTAACTTTCCTGTTAGGGTGAATGCACTTCCTCGCCAAGTACTGAATTTAGTTTGGAGTTATATTTTAGGTTCCTCTGGGTCCTTGGTATACACGCCGGTGGTTCATAATCATGGCAAGTGGTTGGTTACCCTTCGCAAGCATATTTATTGAGATGTATTTTATCTTGAGTAGCTTTTGGAACTACAAGTTTTACTACGTTTTCGGCTTCATGTTTTTAGTAGTTTTAATTCTGTGTACTGTTACTGCATGTGTAACAATATTTTCAGTGTACGTGTTGCTGAACGCTGAAGATCATAGATGGCACTGGGTTGGCATGTTTTCCGGAGCAAGTGTCGGATTTTATGTATTTCTCTACAGTGTGTACTATTTTTACACGAAGACAAACATGACTGGTTTTATGCAGACTTCATATTATTTCTCATACATGGGAATTTTTTGCCTAGGCTTGAGCTTAATGTGTGGAGCTGTCGGAACTTATAGTTCCACATTTTTTGTTAAAACAATATATCGAAACATACACATAGATTAACCCATTGTTTTCATTGTCACATGAACATGTGTGGGTTTAGTTTACTCTTAGCTGGTTCCTACCTAGAATACCCTTGTCTCGCAGCAATATCTCTGTTTAGTTGCATCCTATTGGAGATACAGGTTAAAAGACTAAGCTACACTATAACTCCCGCCTCAAAAAGAGTTGTCCATGGCAATTTTCGCACTTACGACATACTTGACAGGGATAAGTTAAACAGTAGTTCTTATGACTTATAGGTAACACATGTCACATCTGGGCCACGAGCAGCAATTAAATATGATAAAGGCTTTAGACTTGGTACTCAGGCCCTCGTGCTCTCAAACTTTTCTTGAACAAGTTCCAAAATTGTATCTTTGTCAAGAGCGTTTATCATTTTTGTACTGGTAAGAACTTCAAAGTGAGCCAATGAGAAATCCTTGCACTTTTGCCTGATCTCTTCCCAGTTATGTTCAATTGCCGCAACATAGAAACCAATCACGTTATGAATGTTGATACACTCCACAATAATCTTTTCACACATGCCCTCTAATTCTTTCATTGAGTACATACCGGCAAGACGTGCTAATCCTAAGACCACATTAGTATTTGCCTGTACTTCCGCTCTTCGATCTGGATCAATTAAATGATACAGCTTTTTCCCTGAAGAGTGAAGTTTATCAGCCAGCTCCAACTTTCCAGTGTAAACATATTTTAAGAATGCTTTAAATACATCGTACTTAACCTCAAGTGTAACAGAATTAGATTGCCCCTCAATGAAGGAGTCAGAAGTTCTGAACATGGCTTTAAAATATTCAGATCTCCCAGACAAAATTAGTTTATGTGCCGAGAGTTGTTTTCCACAAGCAAGATTGAAAGTAACGTCATGGCTGTCTGTATCCATCAACATCTTATTAAAGTTTTCGGATAATGTAACCAAAGGGTCAACCCTAAACTTATGGATAAAGAAGGCCTTACGTTTCGGTTGGATTCTTCATTCTTGCTAAAACAAGCGTATGTTCATTATAACTTGCAACATGAAACACTTTTTTATCGGAGAGATTTGTTAGCACTTGCTGTGGAAAAGTAATAACACTGGGCTCATCAAAATCTTTAATCTCTTCTTCACCGAGACCCAACTTTCCATGACCCTGATTCCCCCAGGAATACAACGCTCCGGTATTTAATACAGCTATGCTATGACTCCATCCACACGCTACTTTAACAACATCAGTAAGACCAAGCTGCATAGGTGAGGTACAATTTTACTTTGTGACAATTCCTAGACTAAATTATAAAAAAGTATATACCAAGTTGTCCATGCTCGTTTCCTCCCCAAACAAACATCTCTCCTTTCACAGATACACAAGCAGAGTGAAAACCGCCACATGCCATGCTTTTAATCCTAGTATAACTTTCTTCATTGTCATCTGGGAAAGAGACTCTTTCAGGCTCAAACTTCGTCGTTTCTGAACCTAATCCCAATCGACCAAATTTTCCTTCTCCAAAAGAATACAATTTTCCCTGATCTGTCAACACAAGGGAATGAAAGGCACAAGCTTTAACCTTGACAACCTTTTCTTCTTCCAACTTTGAAAAGTAAGAAATCAAAGTTGGTGCTGTTACGTGATTGACGTTGCTGATCAACCCAATTGCACCGTATGAAGCATCCCCCCAAGCAAATACTTGAGTGGTTTTCGTGTTATGAAATGGTGCAACAATACTCAAAGTATGTCTAGATCCACATGCAACACCTAAAGCGTATCCGTCTAGCCCATCTACTTTGCAGGGAACTCTACATCCTTCTTGATTTCCGTGCCCAAGTTTTCCGTACATTCCTCCTCCCCAAGTGTACAATTCTCCAGATTCTGTGACTGCAGCTGAATGATAGCTTCCGCAATTAATCTTTTGAATTTTAATCTTATTCTTTAAAAACTGATAAATTGGAAAAGGAAAAGATTTTTGCTCTAGTTCTCCATGTCCCAAACGCCCATCGTCACCACGTCCCCAAGTGTACACTGTGCCATCTATGGTCAAGGCTACTGTGTGTCCTGATCCACAAGCTAATTTAATTACTTTATTAGAGTTCAACTTTTGCACATGTTTACAGGAAGCTGAAGTGTCCTCAGAGAGATGCTGCGAAGACTGCTCATGTGTAGATTTGACATTCTGTTCCGTTTCGTCTTCAGAAGAACTAAAGGGACCAAAGGAACTGTACATACGCGTCGGAACGTATCTATCATTTTTGTCACCACAGCCCAATTGTCCATCTTCTCCTCGACCCCATGTGTACACGAATTGTTCCATTTCCTTCTAGCTACTTTTAGTCTCGTTTATTCTTTATCGTTAGGCTTGCGGTAATGTCATTTTGCTTGTCAAAATATTCAATTACGCACCATATTGGTAAGGTTTCTTATCGGCAGAAACGGTAAGAAATGATAAGAAAAATAATGTGAAATCCATTGCGTTTATTACCGGGTCATTTTCTTATCAGAAACAAACAATGCTTAACTCTAATTTCATTCTGAGAAAAAAGCCTAATTTCAGGACAGCCTGGCTATTAAGGGTTAACTTGGGCCAGTCGGCCTCACATTATCGCGAATGTCACTAGTTCATACCGCTATTTCCTATGTGTTTTTCGGCGATATTGTATTACTTCAATCTAGCTCGAGTGATGGGGGCTATTGCCATGGATATAACGCCTCATAGATGGTAAGGATCTACTTGTTTCCAAAAAAATCATCTTATGGAGTTACAATCCGAAGCAAAATTTAAAGAAAAGAGGAAATCATACAATATCGAGGGCCAATATTCACTTGGTTTTGGTGGAGAATCCAAAAAGTTCCAGAACTGTCTACAATTATGTGTTGGTGCGGCTAAGACGTAAAAACTGAATTTTGAAAACAAGATTTTGAAAGCATTCAAGCTGTCTATCACTAGTTTCTAGCTCATAGGTTTTGAGCCAAAAGATGCCAAAATTCAAGAAGGTTAGGAGTATATTTATAGGATATTTACTACATCGGAGTTGGTTTACTGCGGGAGATGTTGTTATTCCCTAAAAATCAATGCTCAAATGAAGTATCGGTTATGAGCCACTTGGGGAATATTTTCTCACTTTATTTCTATCAGACCCACTTTTCGCTTCAGCTTCTCCCTTGTTATCATTTTAGAGAGTGTTTAAGTAAGCGAACTCTTACGGCTGTTGTCCTTATTACCAGTGCCTCAATCACATTTGTGATAGTTTAAAGATGTTTCTACTCAAAAGTACAAGTTTTTATCTTAGCAATAGTATAGCAGTTAAATATTAATGATTTCTACATTAAGAATGTTATCCAGTACGTTATATTCTTGGTCTGTTAGCAGCACCTTCAGTATTCTCTTATATACTTTCAAGGTTGTTACAGTTTCTAGTTTCTAAAGTCGCTGTCCAAGAGTGAGTCTTCCATTATTACTGCGACATGAAATCATACCATCATATGCAAAAGGCACCACAGTTTTACACTGTCAAGCTCTGAAGTTTCTGCTTCTGTATACATTAATAATAATAATTTGAAATGTAAGGTCAACATGAAGGTGGATGATGAGGGAGAGGCTCCTTGGAAGAAAATTCTCTCTAGATCAACATCTCTATTGAGCAGATCCTTTTATATAGATTGAAATTTTGTTGTTTATATTGGGAATGATGATTATTTTCAGTATTCTCCAAACTTTGGGTTCCAGGAACGACATATAAAGAGAGAAGGAGATGTTATCAAAGAGTTTATTTAAATTGTCAAAAACCGGTTTGGCATGTGTATATTTATCTTCAATCTGCCTTTGATTCTTTGACTAATATCTTCAATCTATTGACTCACAGCTCTGTGCTGCATAAACCTCCTTTGAAATTCAGGAAACTTTTGTATTATGCGCTTGCTCTTTCATTTATGACTTTCGCTTACAATTTGAAGAAGAATTCAGTAGCATTATAGGACGATATGGTTCTAGATAACTTATTGCGCTTTACCTGTATTTATGTGTATGATCTATCTTTCAAATAACTATTGTTGATTCTTTGATATAAAATTATCCTTGTAAAAGCTGTTTTGAATGGCTTCAGTAGCCAGCCTATACACACAAGGCTATAATTTGAAAAGCTCGATCTTATTTATGCCATAGTGACCAGTGCTTTTGTAGTGTTTGATAAACTTAAATCCAAATTAAGATTTCGTCTGCTGTTAGCGGATAAGACGACACCTGGCGTGTTGAATTTAGCTAACCAATCTTAGTACACTATTGTTGTCCTTCACTTTCAGGAATGGTGACTTCTGGTTCCACTATGGCTTAATGCTATAAGAAATCTGTAAGTACTCCCATCCTTTCGGTTATGTTCAATTACTTCCATGAGCTGTAGTTTATTATTCTACCACATATGTTATATGGCAATTACAATTTGAAAATGGGTTGATAATTGCTATTGAACTCAGTTTTTGCGGACTTTAGTTGGACCAAGATTAAAGGTATTCCCTGATAGCGGCTGAAATCAACTTGGTTTTCCGTCTCAATCCTTTTCTAATATATCACTCCTACATTTTGCAAAATTTCCAGGTGCAATAATTTAATAGCTGTTTCTCTGCAACTATTTCAGTATTTATTAACTCAAACAACGCTATGTATAACGAATTTAGACGTTTTTTTGTTTACTTTGTCCGTTACGTTTGACAACCTTTTTAAGTTTTTCTTGTTCATGGCCAATTTTTGTAGAGTATCTTGGATTTCTGTGTTAAGTTTTTCAACTTAGTACTTAGCTCACATCTATGTTTAATTATGTGGCTCAGGCTACTTTCTGCCTGTAAAAAAACTGTGAAGAGTATTTATCTGTTCTTGGATGACAACATAAACACAATCTATCTAGTTATGAATTTGTGCTGCTATAATTTTAATTACCCTGATGTTCATTGTTACGATAGGGTGATACAAAAGTAAATTATCAATTTCAAGAGTCATCTCCCAGTAAGCATTTTGAAATATTTATTCCATGCTCACATTGCTTCATTTGCCCACATGTGCACAAATTGGTTGTTTTCTACATTTCTTAACGTTTGACGGCAGGAAATGTTCAACGACAGGGAAAGGGAGAATTCCAATTTATGTTACAGTTTGATATAATTTATTTAGATCAAAAATCTGTCTTAGCACCAAACTCCAAAAGGCACCCTTATGACTTATAACCCTTGTGGGAGGAGGTTGGTCTTTTGGGATCTAGGTTATTATCCAATTAGATCGCTGTATTCTTGTAGGAGAAATGTATGTAAGAATAAGAATATAACAGTGAATGTAAATGAACATCAGAAACAGAACAATGCAACCAGATATTGCATTTCTTAACGCTTTTACTGCTATTTTCAAATTTGAAAGAACTTATTTACCTTAGCTTCGCCTCATAAAAATGTATTCTCAACCTCGATTGAAGAATGGCACTTTTGTGTCTCGTCTACGAAAAATAGGAATTTGCAGCTTCAAAACACGGGTTAAGATATATACATAATATATTTGAAGAAATAGACTTATCTTATATGAAATATATTATTTCTATTCAGGAGCTGCAGTCTGTTTATTCATTCTGCATCTGCTCTTACAAGTTGTGTAGCAAAAGTATCATCAATGGTGACTAGCTTTCTTATCGTCAACATCAGTAAAAGTCTAATTTTAATTTTTTTAATACATTGCATGCACCTGTTTGCTTTTCATACAAAATGCTTTGGAGTTAATAATAAGGTTTTATTTTGGCAAGTGATTTGCCCAAAGTTAGTAGACTTTACTGCTTGGTTCTTTGGTTTTCCCATCTCTCTCTACTCTAGTTCTTCGAATAAAGCGTTTTTATGTTATTATTATTTTCGGGAAATTAGGAAAAATTATTTGTCTTAGGTAGAACTACTATTACCTTTTTGGTGAGGTTTTCATGATCACGGTAATAAATTTCGCGTAACACCAAGACACCACTCATCTAGGAAAAGGGTGTAACCAGTTTAGATTGATACGTGTCATAATACCAACGTTGGCAAAGATAAGAACTTTATTCTAATACTTTGTCACTATTCCTGGGTCTCCTTATAGGGTTCTTTGTATAAGACTAAGCCCAAACATATTATCGTATATATATATCGATATTATTTGAAGTTGCACACTGTTTTTATTATAGGAGAATTCACAAATTTCTCCCAAAAAATCATAGTATGAATTCCGTTTGTAACTAATTAAATTATGGGATTTTATATTATTTTCAAAATACATAGGTTTTCTTCTCAGTGTAACTATTATTCCACGATATGAGTCGAAAATTCGCAGAGTAAAATGAGTTTAGATAATCATTAAACTTATTTTCTAACGTCGTGTATGGTCTTATTGATAAAAGTCTTTGTGAACTACTCCCATTTGCTCCAAAAAAGATACACATATTTCAAAAGCTTCAATATAGGTATTTCAGGCAATTTGTAAGAAATTTATCCACCTCCAGTGGCAGTTATGTGGCTTTTAACAACAATAGTCGTTGGATTTGAATTACTGAGAATTTATAACTAAAGGTTTTGCCCATATTTTTGTTATTGAGCATTTCTAATAATTCCCTAACCAATTTGTTTGAAAATTTGTAGCCAATTGGTTCCCATAGTTAATTCTATCTTAAAGCCCTAAAACAAATGGCCAATAAGTACTTATCATTTTGCACTTACCTAAAGCTAAAAAAGTGCTACATGGAAAACCATGACCTATGACTGGATTTTCCCCATATCATGTGGCCAGTTGTTAAAGGTTTTCATAAGGCACAGAAAATACGTATTAGGCTCTCGGAAACTCAAAACAGCATCGAACTAACCATGTTTATTTTGATATTCAATTGATAGTCTCAATAAAACCAGAATCAAATGATAAAAAGCAAATGTCCAATTATTTTATTGATAATCGTAATCAAAGCAATTATGAAATAATCATTGATAATTTTTATCAAATCCAATACCAAATCGACACTGCGTATCATTGTTGAAGACATAGTCATCTTCTTCATAAGAGAACTCACTGAATAAACAATAGATGTTAATGTGTTAATGAAAAATCATTTATTATATAATCAAAGAGATGTTAGCCAATAATATTGTGTATATAAGCAAAAAAAACGTTAACCTTCACGTGCAAGCAAGATTAGAGAAGAGATTTCTATTTAGCTTAGTATCAACTATCTGTTGTCAGAATAAAGGATAACTCCCAAGAGATCTCAAAAGAAATACTTACCCAGGATGACGAATCATAAAAGAGAAACAAGTAACAGTTCAGATGTTAGAATACAAACGAAACTTTGGATCCTTTAAATATCTGCAAAAAAAATCAATGTGCACGACCTGTCCCTCCTAGTCATTAAGGAATGGAATTACAATTTCAACTCTTGGTAGCAAGCAACAGAGTATTCAGTAATTGTACTCAGATTATGGTTATGAGACATCCACAGAATAAATGAAATTAAATGAAATATTAGACCAGCTCTAGTGGAATATTCAAGCCAGGAAAGATTCCACGACCACCTCTGTCGACAAGTTCTGCAGCCCTACAGGACAGATATATATTTCTTGAACCCAAAACCAGCCGCACAAGCAAGCTTTTCAACCTCCTCAGAGCAAGATTAAGGTACACGAGAATCAGAGGGTATATATTATTAAATGTTCATAGATCCTCTGGACAGAGGTTCCATGAATCTCAATAAGTTTCATGTATTTTATTCATTATCCTCTAAAGATAACATAAGATTTTTGTGATACACATGAAGGGGATTCTACTTTAATTACATGATTTGTCAACCTTTGATCTCCGTCTGATTTTGGGGGTTGTACGTTGGGTAATCTGGGCAATGTCGCTTATGTTGTTATTATCAGTCAATGAGCTGCTATGATCCTGATAACTGGACCAATCAGAGAATCTTTATAATAACAGTAGATGATTAAAAAATACACACATATACCTTATGCTTGAAGAGTACCATTGAGTTGAACTGATTACTCAAGCTGAATCTAAGTTGCGACTTAGAATAAAATGAAATACAGTTAGAAATAGGTGAAAATAACTCTAATGTTTCATCCTTCCATTGATTAAATTTATACCGAACGTAGAATGCGCTTTCAAGACTGTGTCCTAATCCATTTCACTGTTTCCAAAGCAGTAGTGAACAAGAATCGCGTCATAAAAGCTCTTTCATAGAAGTGGTCATTGTAAGAAAATAAGCTCAAAACATTAAATACAAAGGTTTTTAAATCTATACAATATTCAGTTCAATAACTATGATATAGAACGTATAAATACTACAGAATGCAAATAAAAATTTTGATAGCAAGATTTGCCAGCATTTGCTTTTTTTTCTTAATTGGAAGAAGTTATAGAAATCTTAATTTTCTAAATTAAGAAAGTATAGTGTGAGAGTACCCTTAAAATGGGGAGTTTGTATTCCAGATGAGGAATTGACAAGGTGGAAATAATAACTCTTGTTCTCAATCAAAGAAAGTTTGTTGAGGATCATTACATTTCATATGTTACACTTGTCTTGGTCTAAGGGTTGATCCTAGATAATAGGTAATCAAACCGTTAATCCTCAACTCTTTTTCATCTTCATTGTGTTTGTGATTTAAAGTCAAGAATATATTAACTTTGTTAAGTTAAGAAATTTTCTAGGAGACACATAGAATTTCTTAGTAAGAATTAATATACCCTTAGCTTCATAATTTACAAGAACACCTAAATAATTAAAAGTGGCAAAAATATTCGATATGTTATTACCCATATGTTTTAAATTTGTATTTTTTTTGTTATTAGCAATTTAAAATAATACCAGTATGACACAGACATTAAATATTTCCCAATAACCTTCACTTGAATTTGTATCTGGTAAAATATTTAGTTGGTATAACATATTCTATGTCATTCTTTAACATAGTATGAGCATCCTTTTAAAGCTAATCGCAAATTTTCTTGTTTTATTTAGATAAAGCATTTAGTTCATTCGACAATTTAGGCGCTTCACAATTAATATCCTCTAGATATTTTAGTCTCTAATTGTAAATTGTCTTTCGGTTTCTTTATATACGCGCACCAATTACATTTCTTAGAAAAATACTTCATCGACTTCTTGAAAAAAGAAATTTTTGTATCTTGGGTTCTTAAAATTCTTTTCTTCTGATCAATCTAATATTGGTAAAGTATTTACGAGCATGAACCATAATGCCAAGGGAAGCAAATCGTGTGGCATTCTGGCTCATTTGCTAAGAGACAAGTACTGTGGAAGTCTGGTAGAACTTTTTCTTAGTTTACAAGGTGCTATAACATTTTATCTGGTTAGTGAAAGTAAAATTGTTCATCTAATTTAGTTATAATTAAGAGAAAAGCTTAAATGGAGGTATATCTACTTGGTTAGAAGTTTACTTTCATACTGCTGTTATATGTACTACTGACGGTACTTAAAAGGACGAAAACTCCAATTGTTCAATATCCAGGTCTTCAAACCCCTAAAAGCATGATTGTTTCTAAAAAGATATAATTTATTGTTCCTTAATACGCTCATTTCTAAGGTCTTTAAGGTAGCTCGTAAATAAGTCTAGATCATTTGCTAAATATTTTCTTCTTTTCAAACTTTGTTTCGTGGTATGAGCAATTTCACTCAAATTCTGTCTTATGATTTTTGTGAGCAGTGCATATGAAAGCTAAGGTACAAAACAGCTTTTCTTTATTCGGATAGTACCCTACTAATGGGTTGACTCTAATTCATTGGCAAGTTATAAATAATTTCTTACGCAGATTTTCTTGTTGATGAGCATTAATACTTGCAACCATTTTTTTATTGAAAGGTATTGATTATTAAAACAAAGAGGGATCACATGCCCCTGGGAAACTGATCTCCTAGAAATAGTTTATTCTTTTATGACATGAAAACATTTATAAAATAAGTCATACTCTCTGTTTGTGTTCCAGTCCCCAAATATTTTTGTGTCATCTAACTCTTTTACAAATGTTTTCGTATTCAAAAATAATTAAAAAATAGTACCTTGGAGATGCTGTGCAGGGTAAGGTATTATAAAACTATATAACTAAAGTTAACCACTTGCACCATTTTAAAGGCACACTAGTTAATACTATGGAAAAGATGAGAATGATATATACATATCTTAACCCGGTAATTTGATTGTCCCAGAAATTCTGAGTCATTAACCATTGATGAAGAAAATTTCCGTCTAGTTAGCCTATATTCATACTACAAAACTTGGTCAGTATAATTTTGCCATGTTGTTGGAAGCATCGTGACGGTTTTCCCGTTCTCACTATTATTCTTCCAGAATGGTGAATTCTCAGAATTATTATGTTATTTACAAACAAGTTTAGCAACGAAGGGAATCTGGAAAGAATAGAGATATTTTGAAACATTGTATCTATAGCCAAAACCTTAGGAATTAAGGTTCTAGCATTTATATATAACGTAAGCTTTAAAAGGTGCCCACTATTTTTCATCTTTTTCTATTCTCTCTCTGGTTTGATAAAAAAGTTATGGTTGGTGAAGAAATATGGCGGCAGTAAACATCCTTGGCTCTCCATAAGGCTGTTGAGGCTAGACACTATATAAAATACAACTTGGGGCTTTCAGGAGGGTAGATTACTTTGGTCTCACCTTTTTTCCTGAGGCTGATAGTAAAAACCAAATATTAATCTTATGTCAATGAATACAGGCCCTGTATTTGTGGTTGCTGCATAGAAGGTCGCTCATGGAGGCGGGTTACCTAGGCACGGAGTTCAAGTCTTATGACATTCCTTCCAAAGTTTACAGTTATCGGTGAGTTATGGAGGAATAAATATTTTGGAGCTTGCTCTAAGCTTCATGAAGGAATAAACAGCAACGCCATTGTTATTTGAGGAGCTTTGCAACCACTTGCTTTTCAGTGCTGCCATTGTTCGTGTTGTATTAATATCATCATGTTTCAGAAACTTAACTGCTATTGCATGTTAACACGGCAGGTTCAATATTGGTTTGGGAAGACCGAGTTTGATATGGCGATTGGTTTGCTTGGGTTCGCTGTCAGTATTTCTATCCTTGAGGCTCTAGAATTCACTTCAATATTGTACGTTCGATGGATCAGGTGTTGTGAAAACTCTCTTCTTTTTTGTTTTGGAAAGGGTTTTGTTCTATAGAAATGATCTCAAGCGTTGATAGTATTTTCGGCTGACTTCAGATGGTGGTGTTGGTTTTCTTAAGGTTTCTCATATTGTAGTAATATAAATCCTAGCATACCTTAAAGCTTTTTACAAGTGGAATATTTCCTATATTTGTAAAAGGGTCATCTGTTGTGGTAACATTCTGGAACAAAAGGCTTGATCTAGCTGCAGTATTTTTACCCTTCTACGTGCAACTGTGGTGAAAACTCCAAGACAGAGAACATATGACCAACAAGGACACCCTTTAACCTAGCTAATGATATTCCTCACAGGCATATGTATCGTTATAGTTTTAACGTATAGAGCACTTAACGTTTAGTTTCATTATTTCGTTATAATCTACCGTTACCAAGAAGATAACGTAATAACGGTATGTTTTGTCAAAGCGACCCAAATTTTGGGAATTTGGAATAAACTCATTACATGTGATTTTAATGACCAAGTAAAACAACTTAAAACGATAAAAATAAATGGAAATTGTGTAGGTAAAAATGATTTCTTTTCAGTTTTAGGCTTATATGTGATTACGGTTGTAGTCCTTTAAAATTATACTTAACTTTGGTAAAGTCTTGCTGTAATCTGTTACCTAAAGGATAACATAATTAAGGTGCATTTTTTTGATTTAGTGCTAGCCTGTTAATGTCTCATCTGCAAAGAATTATCCATGGACTCTTATATCAGAAGTGATGAAAGTTTTGCTGCTCAAAATGATGCTTTCTTCCTTTACTGAACAAGATTTCGAGGTAGGTAAGGTAATAAGACAAAGTCGGGGCGCTTAATATTAAATACGATTTAAGAAAGTACGCAATGGCATTTTTTTCTTCAACGCGAAACATTTATTCCTTTCAATAAATGTTGGTCAATTCTATATTAGCTTACTCTAGTCTGTGAGTGTTAGATAACCTGAAATGTCTAAGAACATATATTTCTATGTAGGTCCTACAAGAACGTCGCAGATTTTTTTAATTAAGTAGGATAAGTTTTGTAGTAGAATAATTTTATTTCAAATGAATGGTATTTGCATCCATATAGGACTAAGGCCTAGGTTTGTAGTATTTTCAGCAATAGAAGCCCAGGTTGAATTACTAAAGTTGAGTTTGAAAACAAGTAGACCTGGCGCAGATGTATCCTGCATATAATACGGAAGTTATTGTATTCCCCATAAAAAGGCTTAGTGGGTTCATATCTCTCCATGTTATCAGTTGACAGTAGTTGTTATGAGTGTTTCGTTACTTTGAATCACTAAATCAGGTTTATTTAAGATATAAGAGTATCCTTTTTACTTTTTTTGAGATCTTGAAAATATTCTATTTTGTTTTGAAATATATGTAGAATATTGTCATATTCTAGTCAACTCATTTCTAGGGATAATTCTGTCGTTCTTGATATTTGCAAGGTCTGCTCAGAATATAAAACAATATATTGTAAGGTTCTAAACTAGTTGAAATTGAGTAAAACAAACATATTTTCCCAGTTGTAGCTTCTCCTGAATTAATATTTATGACATCTTCAACTCCTAATTCACAGAATATTGACATTAATCAATAGATAATTGATAATTGTCTAGAGCAAAAATTCATGTGATCATAGCAATACTGAAACAATTGGTACTCCCGAGTTCGCAGATATTGATGATTCGGCACTGCTGATTGAGGCATGTTGCAGTTAACATTAAATAGACTCGGGCCGCTTTGCCAAATGGCTAAAGAAACAAGATTGAGTGAGTTCCTAGAGTCTGAAAAGATTTTGTTCACTTATAGAGTTGTTTTTCATGTTGCTATCTCTATTTCTATGTCGTAAAATCAGCGAACTTAGCAAGAGGTCCTTAGAACTTACTTTTTTTGTAATCCAAGGTGCTTATACTTACTAAAATTTTGTGAAAATGAGTGTTAATATAACTTCTTAAAATGTGTATCACGTCGTAGGCGGCAAGATGGTATGTGATAAAGTTAAGATGAAAGAAAATACATTAAATGTCATTTTGGACAATCAATTTTTCTTTTCCTATAGTCCCTTTCTTGTTAGAATTTGTTCTAGCCAGTATTTCACTAATTTTATAAAGGATTTTTTTCTTGTGGTTAGATTCAGAATGTTGTTGTGTCTAAATAATCATTATACTTCAACGTTGAAATTATAGACAAAGTAGTTATTTTTATTATTGAATGAGACGCATAAAAAAACAGTGTCGTAAACATGATATATCTTTCATTTTAATTCTAAATCTGAGAGCGTACACAGTTGCTGCAATCTTCTTGGTTGTTTTTTGTACCCTATATTAACTTGATATGTAAGAATTTTAATGAATATAGTACGTAACAGCAAATTGACTTTTCTAATGCCCTGATTGTCTTCTATGCCCGGAAAATGCTTAGATTGTTTAGATAAACTGCGTTCGGCTTTAAAAAAATCCAAGAATTCACTAAGAAAAGATGATGGCACGCTCGAAGTATTTTACCCAAAATACAAGTTAAAATGACAAAAAATAGAATAGAAAAAGACCCTAGAAAGGTCAAGAATGAGACATGTGGCAGGTATTTACTACAATTTCTGAGATTGTCATCCTTCAAATGAAGCTTGAGTTATACATAAAGAAGAAGTGATAAACTGTTAGACATAACGTTGACCCATTAATAGCATACTTTGTTGTAATACATAATCAATAAGTTATACTACAAATGAGCTTCTGCAAACCACATATGCGAACCATATTGTAATGAATAAAGTTATTAATAGTACCTTTGGCTTGGATCTTGTACCAAGTAAATTATTTTCTTGAGATAAATATTGAAGCGCAAGACTTTCTTCAGTTATATAAATTTTTCAAAACAATTAAAGTGAAATTAGCAATATCCAAGACCATATTTTCTACTCTAAATTCTTACAAAAAATATTACCTTCGAATAACGTGTTTTTATTTCTATGAAACATACATAGAGATGCGATTGAAGCTTTTCTTGGTTATGATTATGCATCATTGCTGTTGCCATGTGAAGTTTTTCTTTTCTTTTGATAACTAAGTTCAATTCTAAGTCAAAGAAAGACAGATAACAATAATTAAAAGTGAAAATCTATCGCACTCTGTATTGGGCATCTTATAGGTCTTGGTTATAGGTTAATTTTGGGTGGTTTATTCGATAGGAATCGTTAGCTAACCTAAAATTTCATAACAATACTAGTACCGGAACAAAGTTAGCATTAAAATATAAGACTAAATATAAATGGTATTACGTTAGACTTTCGTTAAGTCAATTAATGAAAGAAATGTTCTGTACTTATCGTTAGTGAAAGCTTAACGTTTTATTGTTACCAATTCATAGCACCTTCATTTGGTCTATAATATTTGCAGAAGAAGCATAATGACGTGGCAGTACCAGCCTGAAATCTTCGAACCGTTAACATGTAAAGTAAAAGAAAAGGAATTAACTCCCGATTTTGATGCAGTTTGTTAATTCAAAGCAGATTGAACGTTCAAAGTAAACAACAAAAGTCAAAATGATTACCGATACTATTTCCTCCCTAAAAACCAAATGGAAAGAGGTTTTTGACCAAGAAAAGGAAGAGTCCAAGGCAACTGAAGTTGTTGCTGACGATTTTGCTATTCTGGATGAGATGAAGGAAGAACACTTGGAGTTCCGCACACATGATCATGATTTGACATTACTTCATCTATGTTTCTATGAAGAAGAAAAGTCACAGGCTTGGAAAATTCTTTCTTATTTGGAAACTTTAGCTGTGGAATCGGAGCAGGTGGTTGTTGATTTTTTAACTCACAAAACAAGGAACAGCATAAATATTCTTGACCTGTGCTGCTGGTATGGATGTACATCTATCCTTCAGTTTCTACTCACGTTTGAGGTTTTTGAACCTTATATGTTATCTCTACAAAGAGGAGAAAACTTCTCCCCTTTGTCTTTGGCTATAATAAGCAGCGAAACAGAAACTGTTCAGATGTTAATCACTCACGGTGTAGATATAGATTTCGAAGTTGGTGAGAGTCAGAGCAATATTTTCAACTTGCTACCTTATTTGATGGAAAATCTTTCTTATTACTGGGGGGAACATCCACCTCAGTTCTTAGTTCATCTTTTTCTAAGGATAAGAAAATGGTTCAAAAAACAAAATCGCGGTAAGTTCATTGATTGGATTAATCAGGTCAATAAAGATGGAGAACATTTAGTACACTCTTTGATTGCCTATAACTCAAAAATCTTGTTTACACACTTGAAAGATGCCAAGCTATTAGAAGAGTTTCAATTTTCTGCTGCTGAAAATCCAATGTTCTATTGTTTTAATTCTGGAATTGAAGACCTTGATTGGAGTTCCCAAACAACCTTTCTTTCTGCTTTAGTGCATTTGCAAACTATAGATTTCTCTGAAATTCAAGATGGGTATACTACTCTTGGGAAGATTATAAATAGCATTAATGGATACGAATATGATTCTCTAAGACCTATATTTAAGGTGCTCTTAGGCGAGCAAGGCTTACCTTGGAAAAGATATTTATCCGGAGAAATGAGGTCAAACGCACTGTATGCAATACTTCGCTGTGAAACTGTCGACTTACTGAAAATCTTCGATGAGGAACTTAGGAAGTACGACCCAAATTGGCTGAACACCGTTTCTTTTGGGTACTTACCCTTAGGCCTTGCTTGTTTTGACTTTCTCCAAGAAAATGATTCCCAAACTGGACCAGTTACCGAGGAGCAGATAAAAGAAGCATTTGAAAGTAGATCTTTTAAGAATATACAGTACTTCGTTCAGAGAGGGGCAAGAATAATTTTTAATGCTGATTCTATTTTGGGTCATCGAGGCGCGTTGAGTTTATTCAATTATGAAGAGCACAATGGTAGCGTTCCTCTTAAGTTATTAGAATACCTTTTAAAGGTTTTAAAAGGGTTCGGCAATATAACTACCTATCAATGTCCAGGTCGCTTGCCTTTACTATATGCAGCAATAGAAAGCAAAAAACCTGAATTTTTGAATCTACTAATTGACGGTAGCAATGGTCCATTACGTCCATCTTCGATTAGGCTCTTGCCTTGTGCCTCTAAAGTTCCTCATCGTCTTTGTTTTATTGAGAATATGGAAGAGTTCTTTTCAATTAAG
Source organism: Labyrinthula sp. Ha (assembly GCA_015227615.1). NCBI lineage: Eukaryota > Bigyra > Labyrinthulida > Labyrinthulaceae > Labyrinthula > Labyrinthula sp. Ha. The sequence continues at coordinate 426,130 of JAALGZ010000018.1, read as the reverse complement.
AAAGAAACAATTTTGAACGTTACTTTCACAGGTAATGATTATTCTGATTTTACTTATACCTGCCAACTGTGTAATCGTGGAGTGGATGTTATGGAAGGTGGACTTTGCTGTGTGAATGTAAATTGTGATACGTTTTACTGCATGAAGTGTATTTATGCTATTCCAGATATAGATGCAACAAATAAAAGAAGAATTCATCTTCAAAGCTATGCGGAACAAATGAACGGAGGAAATAGAATAAAGAAGTTGAATTCAATTAATTTCTTCTCGAGTCCAGCTGGAGAAGAGGTTTTGGCCTCCAAATGGGGTTGTTTATCGAAACCTGAAGTAGCAGACATGTTTGAGGCGGCTGGTTTACGAGACATTCGTTCAAGCGATATACCAATGTCATTTCTACTTTCTATTTTGCGCAACTAGTTGAATTGTCTCCGGAGAAGTTGTTAGGGTTAGAATTGCTTTAGTAGGAGTACAAATTTTAGAGCAGCATTTTTTTCAAATACTTAGCTAGAGCTTTTGTGGAAATGAATATGATTTTATTTTGGTATCGAACCTTCCTTCTAAGAGAAACTCCAACAAGCAGATGAACTTTGTTTTGGTGTTTTTCTTCCCCGAGAAGTAACTGCAGACTTTTAGAAAAGAATTAGCAGACTTGAATGTAAATAACTGTAGAACTAGTTGTTGCACTATCTAACTTCTCACGAGAAGTTTTTGCTTTAGAACAGTTTGCTTATATGGGTCGTCGAAGAATTAGCCAATAGGTTAATGCAAACATACTTGTTACTGTAATTTCATAAATCATTAACTCCTAGGAAGTTGAATTGAAAAAAGTTGTTTTACTCATCGCTATTTCTCCTATTTTAAATATCTGAATAGTAATAGTATACCAACACTTTCTTTTATATGTTTTGACAAGATCTTCTTTCACCTGTTAGGTAAACTTGCAACCTAGGTAATATTAAAATAACTTGAATTATTCAACAAGATAATTTTATGTTCCTCCTCTAATGCTTCAAAACCATCTCACTTTGATAATTGGAATTATTGCTATTTATTCCAACATGTATTATTTTCTTCGCCATTTCAAAACAGATGAGTTATCGACCTTATTTTACCATGAAGCATTAATTACAAAGCTGAAACTGTAGCCAATCTCATAATTTATCATAAAACAACTAAGTTACTAGACAACTATATGTTTCTTACTTCAAATATGTAGTTATTCAATACAAAAGAAGTTTCTTTAGCATGAATTACACGTGCCAACAAATGATATACTTTAAATGTTTCCAAGTAGGAACAAAAATGAGTTGGCCATTAAGCGTTGCATTTAAATTAAATGTTTATTTCTATATATCATAACTCTATTGAGGATATATCTTTAGTGAAATACTTAGATATAACCAAAAAAACTTGCAAATACTTATCAATTACTTCTGTTGTGGCATCTAAGCAGGTTTAGATAACTTTTTTAGTGTTCCAATATTACACTCTGAGAGCAACGCATATTAGCACGAAACAAGCAAAAAACAAAGATGGTTGTTAATGAAGCTAAAGTTGAAAGTGGTTAGTCTTGCTAAATATAAATTTCTGGTGTTTTTATTCTTCAAAGTTTAACCTGCAGTAACCAGGAACTGATTCAGATGTAGGTAAAAGTGTCTAATCACTCGATATTTTAATACCGACTGTATTTCATTGGATTTAAAAATAAGTTTTTCAATTATCTATTAGCACTTAAGACACTAACAAATCTATCCTTCCTTTGTTTTCTATGTGATATAGGAAAATATATAGCTTAAGCTTTGTTTTTAAGGTGAACTGGAACAAAATGTTGGTTATGTTTGGTTCCCAAAGACACATTATTACTTCCTCTCTCAGATAAGATTATTAACTTGTTATTAAGGGAGAAACAGCTCTTTGGTTCCAATGATTTACACTTTTGAAGTACCTATGGCTCTTTAGATAGCAGGTATTTGGTCTTAAGGGTGCCCTTAAAGGATAGTTTTTCTTTATTCATTACAAGAACAAAGAAATGACGCATTCATTTATGTTTATCCTTAATGCAACTTAGCCAGGTGAAAGCATATGTTGAAAAATAGCAGTCACGACGAAATTTAGTTACTTAATAAGTGATAATTCATAATAAAATGCACCAACTTCGATTATCGAATCCGTCAAGGTCTGAAAGAAGAGGGTGATTCATTTCGCAGTTTAAATATTATCCCCTTATTTCAGGGGTACTACTCACAATTCTTATTGGCTATATATTAACGTAATATAATTTCATTAATTATTTTTTAGGAACAACAAAATTACAGATTTCTCAATAGGTTTTAACAACAACTTACCGGAAGTGTAATACCAGTATTTCAAGTACTGCGCAATGGTCAACGGGAATACATTTCCAAGAACCCGGAAATATCGAGGAACAAAGTCTTCTCAGTATTGTATGTTAACCGAGAATGCATGAACATCAAGACAAAAGTATTGGTACTCGAGAAGTCAACGAAGCTAAAACTATCAAAATATCATTCTAGCGAGAAAATTTTTATAATATCAATACCAAGAAGTAAAAGTTCGTGCAAAAAATCTCAAAGTTTGTTATGTTTTGAAGACCGAAATTGAAGAACTGTTTTAGCTAATGAGAAAATCATTCTAACCTTTATACTTTTTACAAAAAGATCATTCCATTTTTCTTCATTAAAAATAACCACGCAAAAAAAGGCATTTTCTAATCAAAATGAGCAGAGAAACTTTATGCTTTAAAAACTCAGACTGTTCACCAAACGAACTTTGCTATACAAACACTTCCTTTATAATAAATAAGATAAATTCAACGTTTGCGAAGAATGGATGTGAGTGTAACGCTTTCTTTGGATGGACTGGTGATAAATGTTCTGACTTATCGGTTGCAACCTATTTTTTTGGAGTATGGGCTATCATGCTGTTCATTTTCTCGTTCTTCTTCATCTTCATCTGCTTACAAACTTATATCACTTTAGTCTCGTTTGATCTGGATTATCACTTTCGAAAAAAAGGATTTTTTCAAGTATGTAATTTCTCAATCTGTGCAACAATCTTATGTCTCATTGCTTTTTGTACACTTTTTATGGCTTCTTTAAATTTTTCAATAAGCTCATTCAAGACAAATGGATCTGAAATTTACTTTGGAATTTTTGATGAGAATGCAGGAAATCCTTATGAAGGAAAATTTATGGTAATGCATTCTGAAGTTTATTTTATTGCGTACACTTGTGTTTGTCTTGCTTTTTTGGTAATTGGGAATCATTGGTTAGAAGCAGTTTCAAGACACGAAAATTCTTCTCTTGTAAAAAATAAAGGAAAGAGATCTCAATTAAAACAAATATTGATTATGTTTTTTGCAGTACTTTCTTACATAGCTATAATTCCAATTTCATATCTTGTAAGTGAAAATCAAATACAACAACTTCTATTTTTAAAATTTGCTGTACTTCCTTTGAATCTGTTTTTTATCTTTCTTTGTATTTATGCTTATCGAAAACTTTCAAAAATATTAATTAAATCTTCTCAAGAAAACAATATTGATTTAGAGTTGTATAAAAATAGTAGGTCAAGTACAAAACTGACTAGTGTTTTTTTTATGCAAGATACTCCATCAGGAGCTCCATTCGTAAGTCCAAGGGGAATTTTTACTTCCTTTAAACGAGAAAATTTTAGATCTTCAGTTCGAAGAGTTAGAAAAACACAAAATTTAGTTGTGGATAATTCTATAGAAGGAAAAAGTTTTGCACCAGGAGATTCTGTTGAAGAGATAATAAGCAGAAATGTACAATCTAAGCAAAAAAAAAGAACTCAAGCACAGAAGCAGTGGGCTGTTATTAAAGAGATTGGACTACCACATTTTGTTTTTCGATCTACATATCATGATGAGGAAAAGCAGCAGCATTATTTTACTCTAAGTAGGGCAAATGAACCTCATGAATTCCCACAGAGAAAAACAGCATTGGCAATGGAAGTCTTAGGAATTATGTTAGAAGTGAGGTGCGCAATGTATAGAATTGGAATTTGCATTTCATTATACAGTATTCTTGTTTTCAGTTGGACTTTGTTTGATGCTCAAAATGGTGAGGATTTAGGAGGTTTTGGCTGGAAAGAAGGAATAACTCCAGATAGGCCGTTTTCAGTATTGAAGTTCATTTTTTATTTCAAACCTACGATGGTTTTTATGAGTTTGGTTTTTATTCTTGACTACATTAGAACTGCTACTTTTTTTGGACAAAATTTTGGAAGTGTTGTTTATGATGATGAACTCTAATATTATTTATGAAATAAACATTATGCAGGTATAGTTTAGAGATTGGTTTGATAGTTTTAGTCATTAATTTAGAAAGTAGAATTTTCAAACATAAAGTTTCTTCCTATTTCCTAGATTAATAATATTTTTCATAGTTAACCAACGAATTCTTACCACTAGAAACTTTGGTAACAAACAATATGGACTACATAAAAAATGTATAACAGTATTAACCCCTCGAAAGAAAGCAATAAAATAAGCTCAAGTAATATTATCAAGACTAAACTACAATTAGGTACCGGATTCGGTGTGTTGGTAATTTGTCAATATTTCTTTTCGCCAGTCTTTTCTTATTGGTTGACTCTCCTAGCTAGAGGTGCTCAATGAGTCCTCCATGAGGACTCATTCAGGCTGTTGAGGAGTTTTTCGGGCTATTAAGTGAATCTGAGTGAGAAATGAGGAACTCATTGATGATATCTGAGTGAGGAATTACATGATTATTCACTGAGTAAGGAATGAGTTCCTCATTGAGGAATTGACTGAGGAATTTAGAATTCTTACGGTGTTTCTCGATTATCTTCAGTCAATTGCTGACTGTGTTTTGAGGATCTTCAAAACTCCGAGAACTTGTTTTGAATGAGTTTGAGTCTTAGGATCCTCAATTCCTCATTCAGTACCCCTACTCATTGTTCCGAACCATTTTGGTTAATTCTTAATAATCAATTGATTATCAACACAAGACTGGGCCAAATGCCCTAGTGCCAAGTAACAACAAAACATCTATTTTGCATCATGTGAAACCTTCGGAAAACGGGCAAGGTGATCGGCTATATCCTATTGACGGATAAATCCAAGGCCATGTGGACGTTTCATGTGGTTTTCATGCCACGTCAAAATAAAATAATTTCTAAGCAATTTGATTCAAGGCTTTTTGGCCAGTTCTGTTTTCCTAAGCAATTTATAATCAAAATTGAGTCAGAATCAATCGATACAAATCAAAATCTCCATTCTATTATTGATGATCAGAGCGAAAATAATTATCAAGTAGTTATTGATAAATATTATCAAATTTGATGAATAGCTACAATACTCTAGCCCATGCCATATCATGTTTTTATTTTTTATGTAAGGAGTATGTAAATGATATCTTCCTGGGAATGTTTTTGATCAACAAATTTCTCGATATATGAAAAACTGGAAAAGTTATTCACATTAAGTTCAACATTATTTTTAGTGCAATGTAGTTTTATTGAAGGAGATTAGGCCGAATTGCTTAGGCTTTAAGTATCGAAAACCAATAAAGTTACTGGATAAAGTGAATATTACGATGGTAGGCTACTTCTTGTAGACTCTTAAGCATAGATCCATGGTATTTTTTAGTCTCTAATGGCGGAGGATATGCAATTCTAAAAGTAGGTTATGAATGGAACAAAATTTTGAAAGATTTGTAAGACGTATTTATCAAAGAATCAAAGCAATTCTACTTCAAATATCAAGGGAAAAGGACCAACCCTGTCAAGTTCCTCAAGGTCAGAATGCTTAATTACCAACTAAGTAGATTATGTATAGAAAGAAACAGCTTTAATAATCAAAGACGTGAAAAATAAAAACGTACAACAGAAAACTACTAGATGACTAGAAAAACGCATCTGTAAAATCATCAAAAAAGTTGTCTTATGCTTGGAAAAGGAGGATCTTGATTTTATCTGTTGTATTTTCAGATGCGACAGTTCATATTCAATCCAAAAGCAATTTATTTTGAAAGTTTCCATGCACCTGGACTTGCAGTATAAATGCTGTGGTATGAATGGCTGTTAAGGTCAGAAAAATAGGACTAACAAACTCAGAGAAGCTTAGCTGTAGCTTTGAATGATAAAAACTAATAAAGAATTTTTCTTTTATACCTGGCCATTTAGAACAGTGCAGCTAGTAGAATATAATTGTCGAATAATGTCATTTTGGATATTCCCTGCAGAAAAGGCTTGCTATTTTTCAAGGGCTCTCTTCAGATCAGACATAGTTTTTTTGCTAAGGTTAAGATTGAATAGATAGCTTCGTCTAAGTATAGTGGTCTAAACATCTGGTTTACAATAGTTTTGGTTTAAAAAATATCGATCACAATTGAGAACAAAACTGTACTTCTGGGTTTTCTGTATATGGAGTTCTTTAAAAATGGGCGATGTTAAATTGACAGCATATATCAAAGTTCTCAAATGTTTCAATATAACGGCAATGATTTAACTTTGATCAAAATGGGCTGAATTTGTGTATGTATCAAATACTACATAATACCCGAAGTAACAGGTTGTACTCAAAAGGTTAGTCAAAAATTATGCCAAGTCTTTCACTTAATATTAAAAAAGTTGAGGGGCTTCTAAAAAATGATGCTTTCTCTTCACAAAAAGTGTCGAACTGTAAATGAAAGGAAGTAAAGAATGTAGAGAAAAAACTAGAGAGTTCTGTCGAGTTCAATAGAAAAATTCAAAACATGGAATTGAAAGAAAGAGTTCAAGTAAACCTTTTCAGTAATAAAACTCACTAGACGAACATGAGAACAGAAGTGAAAATCAAAAGCAGGGTTTTGCTTTTGGAATGAAGTATATGGATCTAATAGGGAATCATACTTCATTACTAGGCTTAGCATTTTTGATAAGATCCCTGCTTTATTGCCATTATACTTAAACACACATGTTGAGAATACTAAATAAAATATGCGATTTTTACAGTTGGGGATATAAATAACAATTTATTAGTATTTACTCTCTTAGATAAGCATAATGATCTTAATTAATACGGCACCAAAGTTAAAGTTTTCTTCCAGTCCGAAATTTACTTGGACTACTATGGGATTTTCTTTCCTTAGAAAAACATCTTTTATTTCCCTTTTGAGTTAGAAACCATATTGAAGATAGCGTCTTTGGGCCTAGACATATTTACCATGCAATGATTAGTGGCAATACTTTCCTGACTATCCATTTCCTTCTTTAATATTAGATAGTTTCTCTACATACCCATCGATGATTTATTTATTTCTACAAGGATATTCTGGGTTCATTCAGCATTGGTAAAATTGAATTATTTTCTTTAAGATTCCATATCTCTTTACTTCTGGAAATCTTTCTCCTCATTCCCTCATAATAACATCATACAAATGATTTCATTGATAAAGTTACCTCGGAATAGCATTGTGGTAATCGATGTACTGTTATTATCGTTCATAGTAATGACATGCTTAGTACCAACATGGTAAGTACAAGTACAAACAAAAACCACATCTGTATCTTGAATACATTTTCGCATCATATCTTCAACTTTCAACTCTAAATTAATTTTTTCTCATCAATTTGTTCTACTACTACCTGAGTTGAGTTTTCTCTGGCAAGTGTTATGTCTCATTTAAATATCTTTGTTTTCTCAGTGCGATTAGTCTCCTTGCTTCTTGTGAAACAAGTCCATTATTTCTGATTACAAATTTGATTTAGTTTAGCGTTCCATATACAAGATTTTCCATCATTTGATGAGGATAATTAAGGAGCTGTCCAGCAATTTTGCTTTTGAAATTGTGTACAACAAGTCCTCTGCCTTTACAAATAGAGCATAAGATCCAACTCTTTTACTAGATCTGTGATAAAACCCCATAAGAAAGTGGGTGCAACGTATGGATCTTCTCTTTATTTTTCATAGCTTTAGGTAATTTTGTCATTTTTTTGTTCTCGAATGCTTTTTGCCTTATAGCGTATGTTATGTTCAACATACTCTTTGCATTTATTGCAATGGGAAATATCATTATACAACTCCGGTGTAACTTCTTCGACGCGTGCTCTATATGTCTCTATGAAGTGATGAAATGTATTAGTACGAAGTACTTGAGACATAGAACATGTGTTACATACACATTAAAGGCAACTTTGCATGGCATGTTGCGTGAATGAGTTAAATTTATAGAAAATATTCATTACAGCAACTGTTACCCTAGTGTTGCTCACAAACAGATGCTAATCTCTGTGAAATTACATAAAAGCCAATGGTGCGAAAAAAATCAACTTCGACGGCAGAGAGATCTAGTAAATATCTCAAGCCTGACATAAAACTGACATAAATTAAATAGATCACTAATAGATAACTGTTCTTCTTTTCTGTGTATTTTCTGGGATCTTAAATCTTGTACTGTATTTTGATCTGCTATGGCTTATTAAAATTTTATTCGACTAAAATTTATCTAGTGAAATAATTGGTCCCTCAATGAATAACTTTTTTATTAGTATCTTCAGATGGTGTTCCTTCTTCTTGAGGTGTGACCACCACACCTTTAACAAGTTTATTTTAATGCAAACACTAGTTTATCTCTTAGAAAAATTTTAAATGGTAACATAGATAGAACCATCGACCACACATAATATCGCATTGAGCTTTATTTTATAATTAGTTAGATTTTTTATATATTTTTTTAAGTATTGTCTTAGCTGTTATTTAATGACAATTATCTTTACAGTGAATAGCTAGAAGAATATATTTAAATAATTAAGATTAAAATTTAAATTAAAATAGAATCAACAACTGTAACTATTAGAAAATTGAATTTTATATACCTTTTGTGATCAATCTAGGTTATTTACGTTCCTTTTTACACCCAATATGTCAGATGATGTCTTTATATTTCTTTGATATTAACCTGTGACAATTCTTGTAGAAGAGAATAAAAATTTAAGTTGAGATTTTCTCAAGAAACTATATCCTTTTGTACTATGATTTAAATTTATGCTCTTTTAAGGGGTTTATTTATCTTAAACAGTGCCCTCAAGATTAACATACTTGCTGTGTTCTTGTAGCAAGAAAAACTATATGACCAAAATTTATATCTTGTCAATAATATTCTATGAAATAGTTCAGTATTAGGTAAAAACATTACATATTCAGGTAGTAATTATCTGAATTACAGTTGCAGAAAAGCTATTTGCTTTATCTAATCAGTAATTAAGCGTCATACAAAATTAAGAAGAATATTTAAATGTTTTAACGATCAAGTAGGAAAAACACATAATTTATTTTGAATTAACCCTGACTATGAGTTAGTTCCAATCTATGACAAATATTAAAATCTTTAGAACTTTTGGTTTTATAACTTTACTTTGAGACAGATAATTTATCTAAGTATTAAGCATTGAAAAGAATCCGATGACAATAGGGAAATGTAAGGGTAAAATTAATAGAAAAATACAATTTTTATGGAATAACCAGGCCAAACCCGTCGAAAAAGTGGATAAATCTAAATTTTCAATTATTCTTGTTTTTTTTTGTATTTTGCTATTATTATTTTGAAACTAAATGTATCTTAGGTTTGAGCTAACTATTTAATATCAACACTGATTTATAAAATCAACCACCCTAGTCTATATACCCAAAGTAATACTATAACATAATTACAATTTTCAAAAACTAAGTTATTTTGGCTCAATTCAATTTGGTTTTGCGGATTTTGAAGCAGTATGTGCTTTTTTTTCAATGTTGAACTTGTCAGATTTAGTTCTTTGTATTTTACTGCATTTCAAAGTTTCTTATCTCTCAAATATTATGTCATTAGATTAAGGTTACGGTTGTAAAATCTTTTATTAGAGATGTACATATAAAAATTTGCTTAGCGAGGTTTGATAATATGTCATTATAAGTTCTTAAAAAAGAAAATAAAAAAATATTAGTTCATTTGTGTAAACAACTAATCACCATATATTTTTGCACAAGAATATAACATTTCGTTGTTTTGTAAACTACATTTGCGGTTGATTGAGCTATTATACATATTTTTTGCATCACAGTTTCATATATTCAAATATTATTGATCAGCTGAAAGGAATCATTATAGGGAGATTATGAGCTTAAGCATTAATTTGATTAATCACTAATGATCAAAGGGTCTCAACTCACAGTAGAAATCTGATATGTAAAATTCAGTTTGTTTTAACTGAATTGGCATTTCTTTCTAATATGAAATATTTGAGCGGTTTGTCTTGTTTTTTCTTGGGATTTCAATATATACTTATCGATATGATGTCCTATAGAAAGTATTATTCTAAAATATATTGAAAAACTAACTGATATTAAAATGAGGCTTAAATTATTGGAAGTTTATATCAAGTATCACCTCGAACGTAGGCGACGGAATACAAGATCAACAAAAAACTAACAAATTGAAGTAAATATAGATATAAAGAGATTTGAAATGGCCAAATATAGAAAACTTATGAAGTTGGCAAATCCGAGGCATCTCCTATGAGGTATGTGCATATTGTAGCCAAAAATTTTAACTAATCTTATTCTGATAAGAGTATGATTTTTTTTTCTCCACAAGTAAAACTCTTATTTTGAAACCAAGTTACAGGGATTAATGCGTTTCTTTGTTTACTATCATACAGACAAAGAGAAAATTTTGTCGCTGTAAGCTTAAGAGTAAATTTCTATTTTTTAGGTACAAAAACAGGCTAGAAATTAAAGGATATAACTTAGTCAAAAATACACATTTACCAATGAGAAGTTTAGTACAGTCTCAACGAATTAATTAAGAATACACTCCAACGGTATATAGACTTCTGGTTTCTAATTAAGCCCTATGGAGCAAACCCATCAGAGCACAAATAAAGAAACTATGGAAAAAAAATGTAAAAATTCAGCTCAAATACCGTTTACATAGCAAGATATATAATAAATGTGTGTATAACTTACTATGCTTTTATAATGATATCAACGCACAAATTTCATAATATTTCTACAAAATTTGAATTTAAGCAGATGCTGCATTTATTTTACATAGGTAGGCAAACCATGTTTATTCAATGCAGGAGTCTCCAAAAAAGTTCATTATCAAGAATTCCAAAATAGATTTCAATACATATGTGAAACAACCTTTGCTACAATAGGGATACCATTGTTATTTACCTAGATGTCTAACTCTTAAAATATAGAGAAAAATTGTAATATAGAAAAAATATGACATGCCACTATTGTTTAAAACTTCATATCTAGTAAAATTCAAATCTTGAAGCCAATAAGCAAACAATGTCTTTGCCAAGTCAAAATTTATATGCAATAAAGCATCCTACTGCAATACAAGAGTGTTAAGATTCCCTATCGCTGTTACACTGAGGGTAATTTAATGTAATGAATTTATATAGGGGTTTCAAACCATATCATCAAAAAATAAACCAAGTTGTTACCATTGGTCCATTGTTACCAAACCACTTGCGAGGAAAGGGGATACTACTGCTGAGGATAGATTTTCCACAACTTGGGTTCTATATAATGAATGAAAATCTTTGTGTCTTGAATTAATTCAAGTTTATTCTATAATTAAACTCTTAACAATGATTTGATTTTATGATGAGGAAGACCATTTACTCGTGGTTTGTAGCTTTAATAATACTTGAATTTAATCCATAAACTCAGTTAAATATCTAGTGCCTAAGCTTAGATCCCCATCTCTTTTACAAAAATATTATACTAGACGATATACTCTTCGAGAGATTTCTAAGCAAGTTAAAAAATGTTAATAAATTCAATAAGGAGAATATGCTCCATCAGCTGACACTTTCGTCTATTAAACATAATTACAAGCTATAAGGACTAAGAACATGTTATGTGCGTTAGTTTATGTCTCGGGAAATAAATTTAAGACTAATAAAATATTTTTAAGCTGTTAAATGTGAAACTTTTTTAATTCGGGTTCCATTTCTGATGAATTATCTTAAACTCAGCACTTTTATGATGTTTCTTGAATGAACATAGGAAATAGAGCTCTTCTTTTTGTACTTTATTAGTGGTGTATTTGTTTTGCTAACTATTAGCCACAGTTTTCGTTCATGATTTCAAATATGAGGGCTCAAATCTGGTCTCAAAAGGTTATCATTGATTCTTTATATATATATATTTCCAGTAATAAATCTCAAGAATATTTCAGCAAAAAATATCACACTATGCTATTGCCTACATTATACCAGACAATTATAATTTAATCATAGCCCAAAATTTATGAAACATGGAAGAAAACCTTGTTGTCAGCAAGACATGCCATATTATTATAGAAAGAGCAAAATCTTTAGCAGCTATCCAGATATAGATACTTATCATAACATTTCGCTGCTTATATAGTTTTTTTGTTAAAAGTAAACAGCACATTAAGAAATATCTTCAACATTATTTTACACAGCTGCCTATCAGGTTTCAGTAAAATTAAAGGAGCCATACATGGAGTTGGCTTCTTTTCGAATATTGGATCCTTTGCTAGATTCAGATAAAACAACTTTATCTGTTGTTTGACTTAAAAAGGTTTCAGCCCTTCCCTCCATTAACAACGGTTTCCTGGACCTAGCTTAACATATAATTCTTGCCCAATTTCATATTCTGTGATATTAGGTTCATATTTGCTTATTTGCCTTCGCTTTTTGCCACATTCATTACAGTTTTGCTCTGGTAACTTCAATTCTGTTACTGAAATTCATATAGTGCCCGGCTAATTTCCTAGGTACCAAGAAAACAGAGCCCGAACCAACTTAGGTCTCAATAATCTCATTCTTAGTAATAATATGGTTCAGACTTAAAGTTTGGGTATGTTTTTTGTCTTTCACCAAAATTACATAGTAATATTTCTTGATTGTATTCAATAAGAGACAAGAAAAGGGTAACTGAACAACAAGTATTATTATTTTCTAGTATGAAATCTCTAAATTTTAGTTACAATAACAGTAATTGTTGTGATACCGTATTTTTTTCCTACTGAGTTATTTATTTAAAAGGCAGAAGAAAACGCAGAACCTTTGAATTGTATTCAATAAACATGTGAGTAGAGTTCAGGGAGATTTACTAAAATTAGTTGGCATGAAAAAAAAACATAGAAGGGCCAAAGAGATCGACCAATGCATAAGAAAATTGAAGTGGTATTTATCGAATTTATTTTTGCATTTTGCTACCATGTTATAGCTAAATGAAGGGTATAGAAAGATCCCTTCCTGTGTTATTTTTAGAGATATAATTAAGAATCAGTAAAGCTACATCATCTCCCGAATGAGATAGGAAGAAAAACACCTATGGTTAAATTCAGTATTCTATACTTTGTAGAACAATTGACAGAAAAATTGACACTGCATAGGAGAATTTAACTTTAAGTTTAGTATAAATTTAATACCAAATACAACCAAATTTTCTTAAGTTGAACTGAGCTCCAATAAAAAACCCTCTCAGATACGTCTATATATTCACAGAGTGGTTACAGTAAGCCGATTAAAGTATTCCTTACGCAGAGAATTCTGGCAGGTAACATTACCTTTCAAATAGCTACCGAAATATTAGCATTCTAAACCTAAGTTGTAACTAGTCCAAAACACACTATCTTTGCAACTTGTCATTGTAGTCAAGATTGATCAGTTTCAAATAAGCTATTTTCTACCAATACTTGAATATTTTTGCATCTAGTATAGTAATGAGAAAATCGAAAGCGGGCCAAAATATATTCATGTTTTGTCTACGAAAAAATAAATACTTTGTATTTCTCAGTACTTCTAACAGGTCTTTGATCATAGATGGATAGATCTGAGCTTGAGGTGGCAAATGTGAAATCACAGAGAAACATACAAAATTAAAAACGTAAACGTGAGACTAGATGAAGAAAATATTAAAAGCTTTGAGAAATTGTGAAACCGGGCCTAAAAATATAGGCAGAGACCCTCTGTTAGCATTATGAGTGCAATACTTTGCCTCTACATATATATATTTAGTAGCCCAGTAAAAAATAAGAAAACATAATATGGGTTCTGTTGAGGTGAAAGTGCTACTATAAGGCAATTCCTTAGATTCTAAGACTCATGTCTTGTAGAATAGATTTTGATTCACAATGCTACAGGGAAAACGGGCTAGAAATTTACAGAAATTAAATAGTTACGTTAAAATTGGTATTGAATTTAAAGATGTCATTTATGTCTTGGGGGAAAACAGGGGTGCCTTAAAGCACTTTATCAATATGAAGAATAAGTTATACAGCTGGTTGGCTGCAATATAATCACCACGAAATACAAGTCATATTAATATTGGAGTGGAATAATTCAGAATAAGCTCTACTACATTTTAGCTGAATATCTGTCCAGTAATCGTGGTTGTAGTTTTTGTTTGCATAGCAATTAATCAAAGTAGGTCTTCCTATGGCATATTTCACAGTATCTTGCACCAGGGGCAGTATTTGTATGGAGTAGAAAGATCACTTCACGCCTAGCTGTAGCTGAAAGCAACTCCCTCTATAACAATATCCTAGTACAATGTTACGTGGAGAACACTCTATTGATGGTTAATGGTATCAACAGCTTCTAATTCACCGGAATATATGCAACAGCATCGAGTGAGAGTCTGCGTAATTTGAATCATCAAATAAAAACTGCCAAAGATATCCTGAAACGGTCGAATTCAATACAACAAAACAAATACTTAAAGTGAACAAGGAGGAGGAACATGGTAAATATTTGGTTGTTTCCAATTAGATATATAAAACTGTGTTCTGATGCCTTAAAGATAGTGACATTTCCAAAGCATTCAGCTCACACTCTTGTCATACCAAACTGACCATTATCCAGTTTAATCAAAACATAAAACGTGAAAGCACCCAAGAAAGTCAATCACCTTAGAGTCGGTGACTTTAACATCCAATATAAATTAAAATAAAGAAATAAAATAAGTAGAAGATTATATGGAATCGAATGAAGTATTGTAGTTGCATCTTACATAATTTTAAGGCGACTGGAACAAATTTCTTTCACTACAATGCATCAACAACCGTTCATTTTGAAGTAAACCACGAACACATTGAATGCCGTCTCCCTTAACCACCTGGAGAGAATAGCATATCTGAGTCACAAGTATCCACCTGCTCTGAAAGCTTAAGGTCTATACCATTGTCAACACTGCAACATAACGAGCACAACGACACTTTTCTTTAAAACTTCAAGAAGATGGTAGAAAACACGCTAGTTGATCCTATATATCACCCAAGTACACTTGAAAGAGCACCGAGCTTCATCAACCCCCTGGATAGCCATATGTAGATATTACCTCTGTATCTCTTCAAGAATTACAATTTTCATGTACAATATGACGAATAATAGTGGATAACTAAAACATCATAAATACAATATCTCAATCATCTCAATTATGGCCCTTGAACATTTTCTTTCTAAGAAGGAGCTTTTGATACAATATTTGCAATAATTCAGTCTTTTACATCATTTTTTTCGTGATCTGCCAATTTGGGTTATGACTATTCGCAAACTATGGAGAATTATTTTTTGAGAGGTCTAATGTGAGAAATGAGTACATCGATAAAATTATCATGATGATACCAGTAGTGTCTCAAGACCACATTGTCCAGCATAAGTTAGCTATAGAAAGGGTACAAAGCGATAAGATTCCCTTGTAAGTGGTGAACCGATATTTATTTTTGAGCCAAGTTCTTTATTGCACTTAAAGGTGACTATTGGAATGCAATTTTGTAAAATTTCACGTTTTGCTATTAACCTTAAGATATCTTTGTCGGAGCGCAAGAAAAACAGTACTAGTAGTAAGCATGATAACTTCTTTAGGTCCAATAACAACTTCCGTATTTAATAATCTTTTCCAAATCGCATCTCAATAATAGATTCCTTATTTATTCTTGCCCCATATTTCCATAAACAAAGACTAAAAGTAGTTCATATCCTCCCAAATTGACATTGTACCCGTACTTTTTAGCTAAGCAAAAGCTCCAATAGGTAGCAAAGAAGCAAATTTTAAACTTTTCAAAAAATGTTTTTTTTTGTTATTCTCTGAAAACCATCAGTGATTATATTGATGGTGTGTACTTGCTCGCTCAACTCGTACTCCTATTATTTCTTATAAGAATCTTTTTTTTTCTATACTCAGGAAGAGTAAATTTCTAGTTTGACGAGTCTCCCAAAATATTTGAACGCACCTTGAATATTATTCTTATCGAAAATCTCGTTAACTTCTCATTAATCGCAGTTAGCGACAAATCCTTAGTCTTTTATAACAACTATAACGGCAATTGTTTTTATAACGAACTTAGAGTAACTTAGCATGAATCACCCCACAATAAGAAGCTCTAGCCATAACCACCCCCACAGAGGCATACACCTTCAATATCCGAGTAAAGGTTCAACACCTTGTAATGACAGCTTAAAACAGTACCCCTGCAAAAAGAGGAACATCCAATGCGTGTGCTAAGGTTAGCGACAGTGAACGTAAATTTCAATAACTTACCGAAACTTGTACCTCTGGAGTCTTAAGGCCTGGCTAGCGGTCCAGCCTTCCTAGCCTTGCAGGAAGTTACAATAGCAGGTGCTGACAGTGATAAAACCTGGAGTTAGTCCACACTAAGCTGATTATTTACTGAATTGGAAGGTCATAGCGAAGTATAAATGGAGAAAAGCAAGTTTTGGGGATGTAGTTAGTTCCAAGTATGAGTAAGATTGAAGAAATTGCGTCTAATGATGCTATAATAGAAATAAGGAGAGCAAAGGCGAAACATACATTTTATTCTACGAATACTTACGTGTAGTCAGTTTCAAGAAGGCTAAGGATACCCAGAAGATCTATAATAATCGAAACCTGGGTCAGACAAGTGACAGCTACTTCCAGAATCTATATCAAATGAATTATGACAAAGAAAGTTGTTCAATCGGTATAAGAGAAACAAAAGCTAGAACTATCAGTCCCACACTCCCTTAATCATCTAAACGAAGTCCCCGAGACAAACTTCTTTCCACTGATATATCCAACTGCGCGGAGACTCATAATAATCATGTTGGCTCTCCATCCTCTTTGTTTAATTAGTATTTAATATTTTAACAACCTCAAGTAGGTATAATTAACGAGAAAATGAAACCTTCTCAGCAAAGATTTTGCTTAAATATCACTTTCTCTCTCTCTCTCTCTCTCTTTAAAAACTCCTTACCTCAACCCCACCTTCACTATTGACTAATACTTAAAAACTATTCGTACCATATATGTGATACGTCATAACTAACCTTTAACGAGGTGCGAATGAGATTCCTTATCAAATTACTCTACCGTGGGAGTACCGTTAACAGATATTACACTTTTAATACAGTAATTCCATGGGGTGTATAAAAAAGCCCTGTTACGTTAAGTAACGGTTCTACTGATAAGAAATAATATATCAGAACTCAGATGTTCTACTGACCAAGAAACCCTGGAATTGACTGCCAGAAAAGAACCGGTTCATAGTTGGATAAAATTCCATCTTTTATCAATATCGGTAACAGTTTATCGTTAGGATACTAATAAGAATTCCATGTAATTTTTATTTCATGAAATACCAGAACAATAGTTTATGAATAATGTATAGATATTTGAAAATGGTTTAATGTTAGGAATAATGATGTATTTTTGTTCAGAATAATATCTCCAACCCAATAAATTGCCGAGGAAAATCAGAAACAAAGGGTTATAAGGGGTCCAACACATCAAGCGAAAGGATTTTTCGTATTTTTTATCATTAATTAATTTACTTATTATATTCAGTAGTTTCATTTACCAAAAGAAATACAGCCTCGCAAACCATGAGCAATAAAAGAATTAATGATCAAGAAATGAATGTATCTCACTGCAGAATTTTTTTCAGACAAGCAACAACATTCGATTCACAAAGTGTCTGTATTTTATAGATTGTATGATATAATTAAATTCTCTCGAAAGATAAACATCTAGTCTGAGACTAACCTCTTCTTGCTCACTTTCAACAAATGCTATCAGGAGGTTTCTACTTGAATAGGTGCTATTAGTAATAAACTGCTTGAAAGCACCCCATCATTGGAAAAATGTATATTTAGAGCAAGCAATTAATCTCAGTTGTTCAAACAAGTGAGCTTTTTATTTTACCCTTCTATTCTGTTTTTATCAGTTCCAGAAATCACCTTATTCAGAAGAAATCTCAATCGCTTAGTTTTTATTTTTAGCAATAGCATAAAAGATATATATTAAATCCATATTGATATGAAATTTTCAAAAATATTTTTATCTTTCTTTCACGAAATAGTTATTATCGATAATATATCGATAAGGTTGTATTGTTACCGATATAAATTGTATTCATTCCAGGAATGGTAATTTTGTATTAACAATTTTATTTTTGAACTTTTAACAATGGGAACTTACCATATTTAAATAACAAAGAAATCTAGATCAGCGTATACTCAGTAGAAAAAATATCGAAATATTCTGTTTACTCAATTTTTAGATTCATATTATACAATTCTAATGAGTGAAAATACTTTATGTATCAAGAACTCAGATTGTCTCCCAAACGAGTTATGTTATGCAAATACAACTTTCATCACGAACAATATAAACTCTACCTTGGTCAAAACCGGGTGTGACTGCAACGCATTCTTTGGATGGACCGGAGATATTTGTGAAAATATATCCCCTGCAACCTATTTCTTTGGTATTTGGACTATTACTTTATCCTTTCTATCCCTCCTTTTCATCCTCATTTGCTTACAAACCTATATCGTTTTAGTCTCGTTTGATTTGGATTACCACTTTCGAAAGAAAAGCTTTCTACAAGTATGCAATTCCTCCATCTGTGCTACAATCCTCTGTTTTATTGGTTTTTTTACACTCTTTTTTTCTTTCTTAAGTTCCTCAGTAAGTTCATTCAAAACAAATGGATCTGAAGTTTACATAAGTATTTTCGCACCTGAAGCAGGAAATCCTTTTGAAGGGAGATTTATGATATTATATACTGAAACTTATGGTATAAGTTTTTCTTGTGTGTGTCTTGCGTTTTTAGTAATTGGGAATCATTGGTTAGAAGCAGTTTTCAAATATCAAAACACATCTTTGGTGAAACACAATGTAGGAAAATCACGTCTAAAACGAGTTTTAGTGATGTTTTGTGCGATACTTTCTAATGCAGTAATTGTTCCAATCGCCTCTCTTATGACTGATAATGAAATAAACCAGTTATTGTTCTTGAAATTTACTATCATTCCTTTTACATTATTTCTTACTTTTCTTTCTCTTTATGCTTATCGAAAGCTTTCAAAGATTCTTATAAAGCTATCTGATGAAAATGATATTAATTTGGATTTGTATAAAAAAAATATGGCAAGCAGCAAATTTTCCAGTATTTGGTTCACGCATGAAGTTGTTTCCGGCGCTCAACTTGGAAGTCCAAGATTTAGATTTACTTCCATACCTCGAGAGACTATTAAAAATTATCGTGTCCGTAAAGATACAAAGAGTAAGTTAAAGAATTCAACCTTTACAGTTAGAAAGGATCAGAAATCTATTGCAGATGAACCTCTCGAAACCCAGACTTTCTCACCCACGGATTCTGTAAATCAGGTTATTACAAAAAGTGTTCAATCTAAGCCAAAAGAGAAAACCCAGACTCAAAAGCAATGGGAAGTATTTAAAGAAATTGGATTACCTAATTTTCTTTTTAGATCTATTAACGTTGATAAAAAAATGGAAGTACCTCAATTTACAGTGGAAGTAGGAGATGAGGCTCATGAAGAACCAAAAGAAAAAACAACTTTGGCAATGGAAATCATATGTATTATGCTAGAGGTGAGAAGTGCCATGTATAGAATTGGAATCTGTCTTTTAGTATTTAGTATTCTTGTTTTCAGTTGGGCTTTATTTGATGCTCAAAATGGGGAAGATTTAGGAGGTTTTGGGTGGAAAGAAGGAATAACTCCAGATAGACCTTTTTCAGTACTAAAATTTGTTTTTTTTTTGAAGCCAACTATGCTTTTTATGGGTTTAGTATTTATCCTTCATTATATTAGAACAGCAACTTTCTTTGGTCAGAATTTTGTTAGCAGTTTGGATGAACTCGAACTCGAACTGTAAAGTTTATTTATTCTGTTAAAGAGTTAGTTGTTTTTCTAGTTGCTTTTAGTATTTAAATATTGTAGGTCGTATTTATTTTTCACTTGAAACTCTTTAAAGCAATCAGTCAAAAGTTGAATCTCTATAGAAGATAGAACCAGATCACACCAACCTATTTCTACCAGGTAATGTTTGTTCTTGAGTTTTACTTCTTTAACCTTCATTAAATCCTCTGAAATATGATCATCTTTGAAAAATTTCATTGATACTTGTTCTTTACTTTTCTTTCTAAGTTTTTGAAGTACCGAAATTGTTAGAGGCAATGGAAACAAGATTAATAGCTTTTCTAGAATGCTATTATTTCGAGAATAAAGGTCTTTCTTGTATACAAAAATCCCTTCACGAAAGATGACAACGTGCTGCCTAGATAAATTAGATTTCAAATTAAAATATTTTTTAAAGGAAAACGATGAACCAAAAACCATCTTCAACCTTTCTATTTTACTATAGTTGTTTTTTGGTACAAGTACTGCTGTAATGTCTAAAGGTGACATATCGATTTGTTGATTCTCACAATACGCCTTGAATAGTTCCAGGACTTCTTCACGAGCTGTAGAGGAACTAAAGGTTTTCATAATATTTTTTTCAATATCACGGTTATGGGCCCTAGAATAATAGTATTGAAATATTAGGCGATTAAGAAAGTTGGATTCATTTTGTTCCCCACTTGGTTTTCTGGTACTGTTTTGAAAGTCTGGGACAAACACATTGGCCATATGGCCCAGATAATGCGTAACAAGTCACAAGTCAAAAGATGACCACTTCCTGATCTTAAGGGAAAGAGAAGGACAAAGTCTTAAATCTTGGGTGTGAAGCAATAAAAACAATAAAATTTCTTTGTATCAACAGTTCTTCTCAACTCCAGCCTCTAAGGAGGACTTACAGAGCACGAGTCAGCGTGGACAGGTGCTGCATCCAGTAACTGTGCATGTAGGTGAAGTAATTGTTACAAACCCTACGCTCTTACAAAATACAGGAACAACTATGATTCTATTTATAGAAAAACCCCATGGATCATATTACAACACACCGAAAAGATGAGTGAAAGTGAACGACTGTGGACAAAGGTGGGTTTCTCCAAAACGTCTTCTACAGCAGCATATATATAGCAAGCTTCTTGCTTAAGGAACTTCGAAAATTCTTAGGCTTTAAATATGCATGACAGAATCCTGAAGATCTTAACTTAAGGTCTTAGAAACAAAATTATGTAGTTACCAATCGCTGCGCTCCCTATGTTAGGTATGGGACCAGAGCACACGTGTAGTTTCTGAAAAACTGGGAAAGGTTTGAGAACATAGAACTCAAGAAGGATTTTAATTTCAGATAAAAACTTCAATAAACATGTGGGAAGAGGATTTTTGAACTGATAAGGCAAGGATAAAAGTGTTATCAATGGAACCGTTTGGGTCTTGCACTAAAATACTGTAAAAACTCTGCCTAAAGGATCAACCTTCCTAAAAATACAGTTAGACCATTTTAGCTTTCGGGAATTAACAACTGACTGAAAAAAGCATAACTAGAACTAAATCCTAAAAATTAGAGCACTTCCTATTTGAAATGCTCTCGGCGAACCCCTCTACAGAATATATAACGCGTCTAGGTTCTACTCGTTTCAGACCCATATCCAACCAATACTCAAGACTACCAAATTGAAACGTAAACCCGTATTAACCCATTTATCTCATATAACACCCTTCCTGGAACTCAATGTTATACCTCTAATACTTCAAGTGCATAGGAAACCCGACTAAAAGTATGTTACCACCTCAACCTGGATCCCGATCACGCAAGGGCGGCAGGAATGGATGGTGGAAGAACTCGTATTGAAATGGTTATCCAACATTTCAGAAACCTAAGTGAGAATCACCTTAGGCTAATTCCCTTCGATCATGCATTATATTCTTGACTTCACAAGCTCCACATAACCCTTTTAGAAATCAGACGTCATTGTTAAATTATTTTCATGGTGACTTTGGTTTCTGCTTGAAATTTTTTGGATATGATTATTCTTTGATGTTCTAGAGAACTCTAACAAACCAAGAATGAAGTCAAATTCCTATAACAATTAGCCAGAAAGATTTTGAAAAATACCAGTCAGGCGAAGGTACTATTGATTCCACTACTTTTTATAGTTACTAGTACAGCATAGACTCGAGGATCCGAGAAAGCGTGCTAAAGCCTAGACTCATGGTGGACAAGATCTTCTAGCTCAGTACATTATTAATTTATAATTTAACCAAGCAAAACAATAGCACCTTTATCACAGAATACCGAAAATTTGTGTGTGTTAGTACACAACATGAAAAGAATTATCAAAGATTTCTACTAGGCAACCAAAGAAAAGGCACGATATTCGACAAGACTCGTCCATTCAACCGTAACTGAGACCGTAATTAAACTATCGGTCACACGTGTCCAATAATTCTGGTCCCAGTTAGGCACACATTACTTACCTATTGTAACCAATTCTTATCTCTGAGATTCATGAAAGCCCTAGTGTTGTTGTGTTATCGTTGGTGCTCTTTCGGATGAAACATACTACGGAGCTTTAACTTTGTTGTAAGAATACTACGCACTATTTATCTCCTTCGCCCCATTTCGTGCACTTGTACATTGAAACAAGTTTTTCAGTATTTTTATCTATACTTTATACTAAGTTAACTGTAAATAAGTCTGTACTTAGCCGGTTTAGAAGTTGTATTTACCTTCTTATGACAACCTTTTTCGCAATGTAGATATATATATATATTGCTGGTTTTGCCCCTTTGCTTCTAAGTGGTATCAGGCTTGTGCCAAAAAGAAATTCCAAGCTTAATACAATGAAACAGAGAAGTTACCAGTACATATATATTATATTATTGCCTAACTTAATTTAACTGTCGAAACTAATGCTCACTGATTTAACTCTCCAGGAGCTTCATATTAAAATCACCGTTTATATTCATATCTTTTCTAGAAGCCTGACAAACTTTTTATAAAAAAATCTTAAGAGCCCTCTGCAAGTCAATTCACACTTTTCCTTTACTTTTTGAAGATAGAGTATATATTCCCCTATAGCTCAATTCACATCCAATAATCTACCTTTCAGGAAGGACTTAGGGGTGACTCGCATTGAATAGATTCCCTTTTAGAAATCTATGTAGAAAAAGACATTGGTAATAACTCCCAGGTCATAACTTGACGCTATCTGGCAACACGATATTTTCAGTAGTATGGAGAGAAATCAAACGAAATTAATCAACTTAATGAATTTGTTTAGGAATTTTGAAAGAATATAATTGTAATCCAATGATTCTTAGTGTGATTCTCATTATTAATAACATATCTGTAATTTTGGTTCGAATGATATGAAAGCTAATAGATTTTGATCTTAAAAATACCATCAATAATAAATAACAATACCTGGGTAATTACTGGATTCCTAAAATCAGCACACATGAGGTAAAAAGCTTTTTGATAAGTTATAAGTAAATCAGATTGCCTCCTTGATTGGAATGTAGGTTTAGAGCTTATTCACAGAGACACTCTTTCGGCAAAAATTTGTGTTTTCTATGCTACTCTTCCTAGGCTGAACTCTTCGAATCTACAAGAATTTTATTTGAGAGAAATCCAAGGTCTCTATTTTTTCCTGTATCATCAAATTTGTGCAAAGTTTAAATGAACATTTCGTGGCGTAACTTTATGTATTTTCATGTCAGTAGGTTAGATATTCAGTAACGATTGCTGAAGAATATACAACTCCCAAGGCACGAACTCATCCTTCAGATAAAGGTGAATATTGTAAGGAACCTGATCTAGGGGAATATATTCAAAGTCAAATGAAGCATTCTTTCTTCATGTCACCATAGTTACAACAGATTTTTTTCTGTTCAACTATTTTGGTTAACTAGTTTCCTAGTTCAATCTGCAAAACACTTGTTACTGGTTACACATTTTTCTGCCTCGATGATTAATTTAAATTGACCCTGCAATCTTACATATTAAATATTATGCTAATTACATCTATCGATTGTTATTGCAGCTCATATTAAATGGTTTACCAACCTTCAGGAAAACTATATTTTTAGGGGTAAAGCGTTAACTGGAATTTGCACTCTATATGCCGCCCTCATAGAAGCAACTTCTTGAACTACTTGTAAACACAGTTGCATATTATACTAGAAAGAAATTCACTTGTCTCATAATAAACCACCCAAAGGATTCCTTAGCTACCTATAGTTTGGTCTGGATCAAATCATTTTCTACTCTGAAGAAAGCAGTGATTTACACATTCCTTCATCACGAATATGAGCAATATGTCTTTGAATTTAGTTCTATCCAGAATTGAATAAGCAAACTCGAGTTCATTTATGTTTCCTGGACCAGCAATAGAGTAAGCTTTCAATTTTAAGTTCTGGGGGAAGGCTGCTACGGTAGTGACAGGTTATAATTTCGAATGGTTTTAACCTTTGAAATTGGCTCCCATATTTCAAAAATCTGAATTTTCTTCTTCACAGGTAGTATTTTACCAAATACTTAATTTTGCTCGAGTTTTTTTAGCTCAGGTGCAAAATAATTAGACAACTGTACGATAATAAATATTCGTAATATTATAATACGTCCAACTTTTCAGAAATTTCTGTGAAATTTCCATAGATATGTCTATTTTAGACAGTCCTGAGAAAATCACGAACTTAGGAAAACAACAGCGAAAACCAAAGAAACTAAGAGACCACAGATACACTATCCCTAAACCTATATAACTATGGCTGTTCGTGCCCAATTTGAAAATTCTAATGAGGTAGGAGTCTTCTCACTTTTAACCAATACATACTGTCTCGTCTGTCAAGGTGGCACAGAAAACTTTTACTCAACCTACGAAGCTGAACTTGGTGACAAGATCCCAGTTGTACACACATCTATAGCAGACGCGAGGTTCATTGGCCGAGTTTGTGTCGGAAATAAAAATGGACTTCTCGTTCCTTCCACTTGCACAGATCAAGAACTCTTACATTTAAGAAACTCTCTACCAGACAGCATAATCGTCCAGAGAGTAGAAGAAAGACTCTCAGCACTTGGAAACACAATAGCTGTCAATGATCACGTTGGCCTTGTTCATCCTGATATAGACAGAGAAACAGAAGAGATTATCCGTGATGTGCTTGGAGTTGAGGTGTTTAGGAACACCATTGGAGACAAGCAGCTAGTTGGAACATATTGTAAGTTCAGTAACAGAGGAGGATTGGTGCATGCGAGAACTAGCGTTGATCAACTTGAGGAGTTAAGTAGTCTTCTTCAAGTTCCTTTAGTTTGTGGAACTGTGAATAGAGGTAGTGACGTAATTGGTGCTGGATTAGTTGTCAATGATTGGGCTGCATTTTGTGGGGCAGATACAACGAGTACGGAAATGAGCGTTGTTGAAAGTGTTTTTAAGATAGGAGATCTTGTTTCTGAAAGTGACGAAAGTATGGAAGATGGAAATGTAGCAGATAAACCAATAGTCTCATCTGATTTGAAAAACTCTTTGATTGATACATTAGGTTAGTTCAATCCTGTTTTCTTGAAAATTGGTGGAAACTTTGGAGAAAAAAGTGTTGAGAAATATTCTGAACATCAAAAGAATCCTCCACATGGGGTTGAGATATTCTAGCTAACTAAATAAAATACTCCAACTTAATCAGAACCGCTCTCTTCATATTCTCTTAACCTATAGGCCTCTTCCAATAGTTCTTCCCACCCATATGGAATATGATGATACTTCTTTTCTAACGCAATGACAAGCTTATGAATACCTCCTGGGTAACTCAACAACAGTTTTCGTGCATGTTCTTCTCCATTAGACCTTTTTTTACCTATTTCATCATAAAACTCCATCAACTCTGCAACTCTAGCTTCATGCTGTTTAAAGTCAGCCCAAGCTTGTCTCTTACCACTCCATCCAGTATCCAACTTCCTTAGTGCTTCATCAGGGTCGACTTTTTTCCTTCCCTTAGATTTCACACTTTTAGATCTTTTTCTTGATTTCCCCCTCTTCTTAGAGGATTTCGAAACCTTGGAGGACTTGCGTGCTAGAAATAAAGAAAAACAGAAAATATACAGCGACCTTTTCTACCCCCTCTTTTTCTTCGATCTTTCATTTTCTTTTCGTGACGCACTTCTCTTTGTCTATCGTGACGTTCACGATTTCTTTCAGTTACTTGATCAATATGATCTCTAAATTTCTTCAACACTCTTTCTCTTTCAGCATATCCCATCCCAATCCGCTTCAGCTTCCTATCATCACAGTTTCTCATAGCTGCATAACAATCGATTCCAGCCTTTTCAATGATAGCATTCTCAAACTTCATAACACGTGCTTCCTTGATGATCCCACGAACAACTTCTAAGGTCTTCTTTGGATCTTCGTCTGGAAACTTGGTATCGTCAAAATCCGAACCCGAATCTGAGGATTGTTCTGACGATGATTCTGAGCTTGATTGTAATGATGAGGAACTGTCCGAATCGGAGTCAGAGGAGAGATTAGAAGATTCAGATTCAGACTCTGACTCACTTTCTGACTCTGACGAGGAGCTAACATATTTCTTTGTTCGTCTCTTTCTTCGTGGCATTTTTCTTAACTATCTAGTACAAAGCTAAAAAATAAAAAAACGTTTTTACGAGGGAAATGTTCGTGTTTTGTCTAACAAAGAGGGGCAAAGATCAACAGGGTGGTACGAGTCCCAAAACTTCTCTTATCATGTACCAAATTATTAAAAAAAAACACTTTAATAGCTTTAGTTAGATGTAAAAAACGTATTTACTTATTTTTTGTGTATTCTCAGAGGCAAATTTCGGTTCTAATACGGATTGAATGAATTGCCTTAAATAAGTCGATTCTTTTTTTGATCTTGCTTCCAGATTTTGTTAATACAGAGTCACGAAATGCTAACAATTTTGGGCAATATGGCAATTCGAGTCCCAGCGGTTAATATATACGAGAAATATACCATATTTGGACAGAGTCTGTGAAGCCTGTTGGGAAATTCAATAACTATGTAGTTCAAGAGAAAAGATACCTGTTTTTAATACACAAATTGGTTTAAGCTAGATAAATTATAGTTGAAACTAAACAAAGGAATTAAAAAATTCTGAGAGAAAGTTTACGGGAACAAAAGAAAAAGAAAATGATATGTTTGAACGGAATTAAATAGAATTAGCAATTGTGGTTTTCTTATGAACTCTACAAACTAAAAGCAGTTGGTCACCCATCATAACGTTGCATATCTCTGTAGATCATATAAATAGTTGTTAGCCACCTCACTCGGATGAGTGTTGGGGAAAAGAGGCGGCATTTAGCATTCAAATAAAAAAACTTTTTTCACTCAAGTATGTAGCATCGGCATTTAATTAATAAACTTGTTTATTAGACTCAAAAAGGCGCAGAATCAAGAAATCCATTAAAGTTTCACTAAGCTTGAAGAAGCGAAACCAGTTTAAAACTTTGCTCGTGCCACAAAATCAGCTGCATTTATCATTACAGGAAGTGTCGAATTCATTATGATAGCACTTAAGATTTCAACCGCGGAGTGGGGTAATCTGTTTAACTCCAAAACTTTAAGGAAAAAAGAATTTGCATAATCTGAGAAAATGTATATGAAAGGATGAAGACGGGCTCAGCAAGAAGAAATTGAATAGGCGATGACGTGCGTAGCTGTGATTTCATAGCTGTGATTTGTGCTCTGGTTATTCTTTATATTTGCCAGTAGTAGGATATCTAGTATGGAAACTAGCCTTTAATCCATTGTACATGACTTTTGACTTTAGCAGAATTAATACAATTTGGAGAGTAGCTTATTGGAATGAACATTTACAGTTGGTCAACAGTTACCAGAGAGTCCCTTAGCTAATAGACAAAACCTAATTTCGCGGCAGCTTAAAAGTGACATGGTCTTATGGCACACTCCTATCTGTAATTTCTTATTTAGTACTAATTACAGTAGCACCTAAAAAGATTCAACATCCTTAAGACACTAACAAAGCAGATATTTCAGCCGAAATTATTCTTTCATAACTTGAAGAATCTTATCGTACGGCTCTTCAGATACCTTAAAGGAAAAATGCTGCATGAACCCATACGGACGTTCCAGCTCTTAAGGATACCTTAGACATTATTAATTCCCACTCCATTAAATGCAGTTTCAATATAAGCACATCTTGATTGCTCACTGTATTAAGACTGACTTCAATAGAGAACATAGGCATAATGCCGAATTGCGCACTTAGAATTCTTTTATGGAGCTAGAATGGTTAAGTAATTACCGAAGAATATCAGGAAGCTGTTGGGAAACTGTTAAATTTAGCATAAGTTGAAGAGGTGGTATCTCAAAAGCCTAAATCCATTCTAACTCATAATCAAACATTAAAATATTTGAACTATTGTTTCAATGGGTTAGTTTGTGATTATCTCTGTATGAGCCACAGGTTTCGATTGTTAAGTATTGGAATCTCTTATATTACATACGCTCACTTGGAACTATTATTCCTTAATATGTGATTCATAGCAAAATTAGGTTTCATATTTGATAGGGTGTCTGTTCAGCTAAATGTTAAGATTATACTATATGTTGCGAGTAGCATCTAACGGAAACTATTATCTTTATGGTCCTAGTTTCAAAGCTGCTGTTGTAATTAACTCTTGTTCAATACTTGGTATGGTGCCAGCAGTAGGACTGTACTTTGCCGTAGGACGCATCGGGTTGTTTTAATTAAGACTTGGCTGTTTATTTAGACATTCTCGTATCATCATTAAGATTAAAAAAACTCTTAGACCATGTACTAATTCTCTTTGATCTTTCTTGTTTGTATTGTAGAGCTTAATGTGTTAACAGCTTGAATAGTTCATGAACGATTCAACCAAGGTACCATTATGGAACAATAGTAGAGGCTAATCACAGTGGAATTATCTACAAATGTGCGCCTCAAGTGTAAAAGAACTTACGGATAAGCCAAGAAACACTAAATGAAGTAAGGCATTATTTGCGACCAAGCACATAATGGGATTCTATCAACCAAAAAAAAACAAGGAATATAACGCCGATTTACAAGGACCTATCAATCACCTGTATTTAAAATTAGCAAGAGCACATTCGTCTAGAAACTGACTTAAGCACTTACTTTTAACCTACCTTACTTTTCAAACTACTTATGGATAGTTAACTATTAATCCTTGGCTCCCATATCCTATTTTCCGTTAGAATATCTCTATAAAAGCACTTGAACTTAACGAAATTAGTGTTTAAGGACAAATCTTAAATGGAATCATGGTGTTGAGAGAACCTTAGTTCTAGAAATATACGAGCAAATTTCATATTCGTGTCTAGGTT
The DNA here is from genome assembly GCA_015227615.1 of Labyrinthula sp. Ha. Classification (NCBI taxonomy): domain Eukaryota; class Bigyra; order Labyrinthulida; family Labyrinthulaceae; genus Labyrinthula; species Labyrinthula sp. Ha. The sequence continues at coordinate 396,571 of JAALGZ010000018.1, read as the reverse complement.
AAGATAAATTGATTCGAGTTTATACATATTTAGTTGCCCTACTTCTGAAGAATTTGATTTTATTGGCTATATAATGTAATGGAGGATTAAGAAATTACAATAGAATGAAAGAGAGTTCTAAAAAATCACTGCATCTGCCCCAACATCCCTGATTACGGAGTTATAAATGAATTAAGCTCCAAAATTTATTTAGAAAACTACTAGTAACTTTTTTGTGTCTGTTCCATTACAGGGTAAATTTAAATATCGGCTTATTTAAAGTTCAGCATATGTAATGATATAAAACACTGATATATACAATGTAGAGTTAACATAGATAGAAATCTATTATTGATTTTGAGGGGCGAAGGGATTCAATTTGATGTGTTTTCTAGAATCCTAGTATAATCTGTAACATAAGAAAATTTTATGAGACAGAAATATCCAGAACCAAATGTTTTTCTATGAAGGAACATGAAACCGTAACTTAAGAGAAATATATCGGGGATGTTGATTCCATAGATCACCACGGGTTAATTAAGGCTGTGGTACACAAATACCTGAACCAAAGGGCTTGCCAGAATAATATATTTAATAGTAAGAGGCTATATGTACTGAATGCGCAGGTAATATTATGTTTTAAAAGACAGGAAAGCCTTGAATTTTAACTTTATGGAGCTAGATCTTCTCTTGTTACAAAGTATACTGCCCAAGCTTTTGAATCTAGTTAACAGTTGAGTCTACGCTTGAGTTAAAGTTATTTTTAACTTATTAGCTCATCGAAAGCTCAAAAAAGGAAAATGTTTAAGGTTGGAATTTCAGTAATTATTAAGAGAAGCCTTTATTGATTATGAAAAGCTAAGCAATATGCTGTTGAGGGGCAAGAGAGTAAGATAGGGAACTGGAAAATCATTACTATAAGAATTATTCGTGACATGCATGGGTAAAAAAATATATAAATTTGTTCATCGGTGAAACTGTTTAAAAATCCATTTTGAGCCTTATTATGTTCTTAATGAAATCTTGTAAGTTCTATTTCTCATACTGCGAACTATGCTCGATTCATGATTTTGTTAAACTAGTTGTCGAGCCGTATTGCAGAGCTTGGCGAGTAAAGCCTGTCTTTCCAACATAGATTTTTGATAGGATTATCTTTAGGTGTATACAATGTAAGTTCTATGACTCTGATTAGCTTGGATTACCAAATATAATTTTAATGACCATATAGATTTATAATAGTAAACTATTACGAATCACCAACGGAAGTATAACAAGAGTTATATCACAAAAGTATGCCATAGAATCTATATATGGAAGAACAATAGAAATTCATGAGTACTTCCAAGGTCATCGTATAAGATAAGGTAAGCAATGAAAAGAAGTACAATGTTTTTCTTAGCTTTGATCTTGAAGTGAGATATAAACATGCGACCCAATACTGCTTCTTGCATAAAGAAGTTCTAATTGTTAAAAGAATCTAAAAGTAAAAAACTATTGGGGAAGTAGGCACGTAAAAAAAATTGAAAAATGGATGTGAAAAGAAAAAAAAAGCACTAGGCTTCAAACCATATTTAGGATTTACAGGATATCTTAAACATATATATTAACAGTTCAAAAACCGTATGCACGTTATTGAAAGATTTTCAAGTAACGAAAAGTTAAACAAAAATTTTCTACATTAACTTGGGATATACATTTTGCGCACAGGAAAGTATAATGGCAAAAGATCAGCCTTTCAAGTAGATGACACTAGGATCAGCAGAGTCTCCAACTGCAAATGCTTCCTGGCATTCACGTGCTAAATTTTTTTTATGTGATAAATTTGAGCTATCATTTCTTATCACATACATCGTCCGTGAAAATACTTTTAAGAATATAGCGGCGGCAGCAATTTGAAAATGAAACTTAAAAAAAACATCCATTGATCCACGTACCTTACCAGAGAGATTATTGCAACCAAAGATTGGTTGATTAAACTTTTCCTGGTATAAATCTCGTAGTTGAATATTGAAAGAATTTAGCTTCAGTTCATCCTCTGCTTTACCAAAGACTTTTTCTTTACTTGAAACAAATACGATTCTGCGACTGGATAAATATAAAGTTCCCTCTGAAGATAATGGTGGTAAATCTGGAGCAAGTAACTCACCTCTAATACCACCTCGCCTTAAAAGAAATACTTCATCCTCCACAACAGGCTCTCTCTGTTGGTTTAATGAACAATTCAAAGTCATTTGTTTTTCTTTGAACAGGGGTTTTCCTATCACAGAGTAATGTCATCTTGTGATAATGAAAAGCCAAGACAAAAGAAATAGCTCAGCTAAAAATTTAAAGAAAAATTCTCGAAAACCTAGAAAAAAGAAGGAATGTAAACGTGGAAGTAACATAAAAATTTTGTTTTATAGTTAGGTAACTGCCCGTAAAGATTTTTCAACACTGGAAATTATTTCAGCCCAAGACTAGGGATAACAGTTAATTCTTAAAATTATTTAGGTATCAGAATGAGCATCAGCATATACTGGAATATTCTCATTCCCTTAACCGAGAAAAAAGAGGCGCTAATTTTCAAGAGAAATGGTTTCCATCAGCAGAAAGTAATAAAGTATCAGGCAGATCTTATAGTCGAAGCAAAAAGCCAAGAATCAACAAAACAAATCCAGAAACGGTGAGAGCACAAAGGAAAAAGTTCTTGAACTCCGTTACTTCCAACACCAAGCCAATAGTCATAGATCTTACTAGTTGAATCATTTCATATCTTACAAGTATTCACACCTTAATACCCATTTCTTTCATTAACTTTATATATTCTTTTGTCCTTTGATTGTTCTCCCCTCGAACAACTATCTCTTGTTCTTCAATTACTTCCAACTCTTTTTCTTCTAGAGCAATGCAATAAACGGTAAACAAAATTGGTTTCCCAGCCTTTCCTCTAACGGATAACTTTCCGAGTACTTTTAGTCCCTCCTTCTTGCAGGCGTCAAAAACTCTTTGTCCGTTAAGTTTTGGTGTTACTCCTTGGCATACAAAAAATAAGCCGTTAACATCCAAAAGTTTCTTTGCAGATGAGATATAAACTTCAACTCCACCTCTAGTTTCATATCTAGCCCCCTGGGACTGTTGGAAAGCGGGAAGCGCACCAAATTTAGGTTTCATAGGACTAAGTTCTGATTTCTCAACTTTAAAATAAGGAGGTGTTCCCGTTATCAGGTCAAAAGTTTCAGATGGAGATTGGAAAATTGCTGTATCCTTCAAATTGCAGTTGAAGAGCTTAGCAGGAACTTTGTTTAGGTTTATATTCCTTTGTGCATCAAGGAAACTTGGTTCTTGCGCTTCAACCCCTTTACTTAAAAGATCATAATCAGATTGAAGCAAGGCATTCATCATAAGCAGAACGGAACCTATTCCAGTACCAATGTCTATGTAGTTCACTTTTCTATGAGCAGGATTAAGTTTACGAAACCATTTTTGAGCCATATAAGCTGTTACTAAATCGTCTGTACTCCATCTGTGCCCCTTTACCTTCTGGATAATTTTAAAGTCCTTAACAAGACAGCAAAGCTCTTCATTGGGATAAAGCATATCCCCATTATCTAATCTAAAATATCAAACATTGAAGCGATATACTTTATATAAGTTTCTTTTGTAGCTCCTTTTCTAAGCTTGGTGAGTTTTGGTCTAAGAAATTTCTGGCCTTTACAAACTGTACACTCAGCCTTTAAAACTTTGCTTGATTTTAATGTTGAGGTTGTTAATTTTGTTTTTATTCTCTTATGTGAATATCCTGTACCTTGACATTTCCAACAAATTGGCCCTTTGTTATCTTTATTTACTGCCATTTATCATATGTTCTCACTTAAAAATGTTGGTTCTTAACGGTAAATCTTTTAATTACCGTAACACTTTCATTCAAATAGTGTCTCCAACAGTAATAAGGAAATATACCGTTACATCACGGCACTTTAATGGTAGCGTGTTTTGATAAGAAACCTTACTTCGAAGATTCTAGTCGGTTTTTAAAGGAATTATAAACTGTGTGGTATATCAATATGGTATTACTGAATTTGTCAATGGAACACTTTTATAAGAAAAACCAAGGTAGAAGGAACCGGATTTCTACACTCCAGAGTTAAAAACACCACTCTTCCGTTAGGGATTGTAGGAGTCTCAAGCCGACTAGGAAATGCCATACCGGTAGTAATTTTTAATGGAATTTCATAAAACTTAACGGAAGCTTAATAGCAAAACTTCAATTCCCAATTCTCTGTTCCCAAAATTTGTGAAAACAACAAGCAAAAAATTATAAGTATGGAAACACACCTTTCTGCTCCTACGAAAGAGGAAGTAGACCTTCAAGAACTAAACCAAAGCGAAAGAAATGACAGTTGGATCAGTTACAGAGGTTCTACACCAGAAGAGATGTTTGAAGCTGTAAAGAACGTAAGTGCTAACCGATTTAGACTTAGAAAACAGTCCTCCCACAACTGTTCTGAAGATGAAACTAAAAGAATCTTTGGATTTAGTAAAAAAAATTTGCGTAGATGTAAATTAAAATGTGTGTCTTCTAAAAATTGTACTTTTGAGTTAAACTTCAAGTTTGATCTCAAATTAGGAAAATACATTTTCCAAGTACAATGCTTAGAACACACAGGACATGAAGTACAAGTAAAGAAAAATGAAAGAAAGTTTCTCTCAGACTTAAAACCAGCTGAATTAAGAATGCTAATGTGCCTTGGAGTTGCTGAAACTCCCTTAACATCAGTGGAAGTGGCACTTCATCGGGAATTTCCAGGGATTTACTTTGACAAAGAGTTACTAAAGCGTCAATTAAAGAAGGCTAGAGAAGAAGAAACAGATTCAGAAATACTAATGTTCAAATTTTAATTAAAACAGGTAAAAGATGTCTAAGTAATGGAGGAAACTTTGGACTTTAACACTTAAGTAGGTTTTTGTATAGTACTCACCTACAACCTTTTCTTCCAGCAACTCCGTTTTCTCTTGCGAAGTTTTCCTATACAGTACTCACTTCACAACAACCTCGATCAACATCTTCATTGTAATTAAGTAGAAATCCTTCAAACACGTCTTCGTAAAACCAAATAGAATATACTGAATTGAAAACCATGTACCTAATGATCAACCACGGAATTATTTTATGCATCGTGGAATAGCTTCTGTATATATCTTGAAGGCCGTTCAATAGATCAGTTTTGAAACTTTTCATCCAACGGCCCTATAAAATAAGAAAATCCTGATCCCTATGCCCACCCCAATCAGGAAACCCACAATATACGTATCTTTCTCCAAACAGCTATTAATCTTGATCCCTATGCCCATCCACAATATACGTTTCCTCTTGAAACCTAAAATAAATTAAAAAAAAACCTCTACCTAAACCCCAAGCAAGGGTTATGGATCTGGTTTTGCAGATCTGTGTGGGTCTATGGTTCATATATAAAAAGAATTTATTGTTTTCTTGTTCACCTCTTCGATCCTTGCTCATGTTCAGGTGTAACTGTTTTCTTTGTAAATCCGGTTCTTAAAACTTTGAAATCTTCGAAATTGGTTTCAATTTTCATATCTGTGTTTCCAACTTGAACTATGTGTGTAACTGGTTCATATAAATGCATAGGTTTATGTTTTCTTCTTCACTTGGTCAATCCTTGAGCTTCATCGGATATTTATTATCCATTTGTAATTTTAATTGTAATTGTTGGTTTTTTGATTTTTTATTTTGGGCAATTGTGGTATTGGTAGAATTGGAAGAGTGGCGTTTTTAACTCTGGAGTGTATAAATACTATCCCAAGGTAGAAAGTTCTGGCAAGACCCCAACTGGCCATAGGATAGATTTCTGTCACGGAGGAGTCTACTGCCCATGATGAGAACTATAACAATGACCTAGAAAACATAGAGTATCGAAATCTATTTCTTTTCGGACCCGGCGTGAACTATCGAGATATGAGCTGAAGACGTAGATTGCAAAGAATTGAAAGATACAGGAAGATAAATACACCCCCGATCTACATTTTAATTTTATCCTTTTCTTCTCATATAATCTTTTCGAAAAGTGCTCTCTACCAAAGGATTCCTGAGAGGAAAGCAACAAGACTCACACCTGGATACTCTTAACATTGTGAAAAACTTATGAGGGTTGATAAGGACTACTAGTCGCTACATTTTCATTTAATTATTTTTTTTCATTCCTTTCGCTTCTGTGAAGCACAAAATCATAGGCTTATTAGATTGGGACTATGCTAAAAACAATATCATAAAACTTCTGTCCTGAACTTTTACAATCTTTTGAGAACTTACTGCTGCCTTTTCTATTTTTAATTCCTCCGTGTTATTCAATAGAAGAAATATTTTTAAGTATATAACATTATATAGAGATCTTTCATTTCTGCTTCTAGCTAAAAATTTAAGAATGATGACACAGGGTATTAACACTTCATAAGAGAAAGACACTGCTAAGCACTGTTTAAACAGGTTTCACTTTGCTACCAAATGAAACGGCTAAGGTATAACAACACATATTTCTTTGAAATTTAAATACCATGCTCTTCATGATATATATGCATTAGAGTAACATTGGTTTCCTAGTACAATGACGCTCTCGGAGCTGCAGAGTGAGAGTTTTTGTTAAAGTCATTACCAAGGCAGCCTACGGCAACCAAAACTACTGAAAGAAATGTATTTAGTTGGTTATTTTTCAAAGTCAGACATTTTATCAACTTAATGTTAGAAAACTTTGTATAGTAACTATTCTCTTTATTTTAATTTGATTAGTTCATTTGAGTACTAACAAAAAATTCTCATGACACAGTTATGACTTTAACTCTTAGCGGCAGGAAACCACATAGCATCTTAGCTTGATAGAAATTTCTAAAATTTTGGTTCCAGCTCGTGTCATATGCAGCCAGTATGATGGTACTTATGCCACAGGAAAGAAAGGTGTGCGCATTGTATTACCATAAAAATAGCTCTACGCAGCAAACTCTAAAAATTCACGCTTAGGGGAGCAGGTGCAGTTGGTTGAAGATAAACTGGCTTACTTATATCATCTCTCTATGGTTCCTCCTTAAATACTTTAGGTGTTAACTCGAGGTTAGTAATATGATATGTTGGAATACCTGTCTAGAGCTTGAACCGATATGATGACAAGAATTCATCAGAAAAGTAATGGAGAATTCATAAGTTATTATACAAAAGCAGGCCTATAAAAGGAGCAAAATGAAGCTACCAGTAAAATCTTGAACAGTGCCTTTGGTTATTCCACGTCTACGTCACCCGAGAAATATTCTAATTATCTACTTACCATTCGTTAAACGCAATGGACGAATTTGAGTGTTTGCACAGTGTAAAACTTTATTAAAGAAGTTTCTAGTATCCATATGACAATCCCTTAATGCAGTGGCGCCTTAATAAACTCTCATCTTTTGCAAAAATCTTTTGCTATACCTCTCAAATTACTTTCTACAACATCTACTTTTTATCTAAATATGTTATTGACCTCTTGAAAGCAATACATAGACATTGCATCTAGATATATCTATTCTACTGAGTATGAACATTTGCTACATTTAACCCTCTATCGTCGCAAAACATTGAAGAGTTACTTCTAAGGTTAAGCAACAATGGGACATATTAATATGAAAGTCTACAGATAAATATCTACTCTATAAATATTCGGTTTTTACGGCGTTGCTAGTTGGCTCGAGACTGTTGTGCCTAATAGGAACATCTGGTTTGAGCTGAATTTCTAGATGAGTTACATAGAAAAATGTTGTATAATTTACTTACCATGCTGCTAATCTGGGTGGGCAGTTAAAGTCATTCGAACGTCATACAATATCTTCAAACAATATTAACCTTAGGTTCAACTTATTATACGATACTTGCAAGGTATCAAATCTTTGGTAAAGTTGTTACTAGACTTGGACCTGGATAGAAGGCGGAATGAATCACGTATAAGTGAAATCTCACTAGTTACAAGAATCGTAGCTCATAAGTTGATACGTCTATTCATTGCATTTTCTTCCTCGGTTAAGGTATTCAAAGATTCCTTTGCAACAACACATTTATCCCTAAGAATCTTGATGGCTCTTCTAAAAATCTCAACAGGAGGAAGCACACCAACGCTTTCCACTGTAAATATAAAATGCCTTTCATTTCGCATAAGACTAACTGGTTCATTCCCTCCATATTTCTCTTTTCTCAAACACTCTCTACAAAAAGTACAACCTCTTTCATTTTTTACAGCAACTTTACCATCTTCTATATCAAATACCTTTGAAGGACAGTCCTTAACTAAGTGTTTTAAATCTTTATCTAACACTTCAATAACTGGTGCAGCTCTATAACCAGCTGTGGCTACTGGAGAGAATTTTGCGTGATCTGCTCCACAACTTATTGCGCATATTGCTTCAAGCTCAAGTTCATCTCCAGGAGCAAGGATATTGATAAGAATATCATCATGTAAAACTGAAGGAAATTCTCCTAGGATTTCAATTTGCTTTTCGTTCTTTATATACTCAAAGTCTTTGGAATATACCCTTTTGTTTTCTCTAGTCTCATTCTTCACCTTCAATCTAAATTTGACTTCCTGTAAATCAGGTGGAAGTGCCTTTACAACTTTAGGATCCAATTTTATAGGTATTAAGCCTATTCTGTGGCATAAAATTTCATCATGAATAACTGATTTGTTCATGTATAGTAGTATGTTTTCTATAGCCACAGATTCTACTTCAGCTAGCATAATTCTTCTCAAAGCATTGGCAATAGATGGATCTGCGTTAATTAAGTCAAAAACAAAAGCATCTTCAGAAATTTTTTTTATTTCTATTTCTATTGGCAAATCAGGTACATCAATATTTAACTTCCAAGGAGCGTCATCATGAATTGCTATCATTTGTTTTCCTCAATAAGTCTTGAATATTGCCCAAAATCAATCACCATATTTCGCTGATGTCATTAACGCAAAAGTGTTGAAGATGGGATTTTCCCAAAATAGGTATCATTTTGCACTCCATATTGTTGAATTGCAATCCAACAAAATAAAAAGGAAACCAAGAGATATTAAAAAGGATGGGTAAAAGAAGAGGAAAAGGAGCTTTTGTTAAAGTACAAAAAAATAAAGCATATTTTAAACGATTCCAAGTGAAACCACGTCGTAGAAGAGAAGGTAAGACTGATTACTACCAAAGAAAAAAGCTTATTATCCAAGCAAAGAACAAATATGAAACACCAAAATATCGTTTGATTGTTCGCTCAACAAACACTCAAATAATTTGCCAAGTTGCGTATTCAACTCTAACTGGAGATCATATTATTGCTTCTGCTTACTCAAAAGAGCTAGAGCGTTATGGGTTAAAGGTAGGTTTTGCGAATTACTCAGCAGCATACTGCACTGGGTTACTTGTTGGACGTCGCGTGCTTAAAAAACTTGGCCTTGACGAACTTTACACTGGAGTTGGAAATGACGAAGAAGATGAAGTAACTGGAGAAATTGAAGTTACTGAGTTTGGAAAGAAAAAGTACTTCGTTGATGAAGTTGACGAAGAGAAACGCCCTTTTCGTTGCTTCTTAGATGTTGGTTTAGCTAGGACTTCCTTAGGAGCAAAAGTTTTTGGAGCTCTTAAAGGAGCTAGTGATGCTGGACTAGATATTCCTCATAACTACAAGAAATTCCCAGGATATGATCCTGATGAGAAAACTTACGATGCCTCTGAGCACAGAGATAAGATCTTTGGAGAACCAGTTGCTGAATACATGAGATTTTTACAGCAAGAAGATGAGGAAAGTGGAACTAAGAGACTTGAGGAACAATTTAAGAGCTATGTTGCGGCTGGCATATCCGCCGACGACTTGGAAGATTTGTACGCATCCGTGCACAAGAAGATCAGAGAAGATCCAAGTCCAAAGTACGACAAAACTCACAAAGAAAGAGTTGCTGCTGGAGAAATCAAGTTCGATAAAAAATACAAAAAGAAAGGAAAGGACTCAAAGGAAGAAAGAGATGCCAGAGTTCAAGCTAAAAGAGATCTTATTGCTCAAATGGAAGAAGACGAAAGTAGTGACGAAGAAGAAGAAACAGAAGAATAGGTTATTTGGTTTAAGCCTTAAAATAAAACCATCACGTTTCCGGCAACAAACGTCATACTTTCAATTTCATCTTTGTATAAAGCTTAATTCGATCAAACACAGCAGCAGGAGAATCTAAAGCGGGTCGGGCATCAACGTACATTCCAACTCTTCCAAATTGCTTCTCAAAAGGATTAACTTGTCCTCTATAGAAATCGATGACGTATCTAACCTCTTTTCCACACCTATCTACAACCCAGTCGTGTCTATCAAACGGTTTGTTATATCCAAGGAGGTTAAAAAGTCGTGCTTTAGGTGATAAATCTGTGCTCCTTCCCATAAATTTCTTAAGCTTCGGGCAATCACATCTAGAAGAATGCATTTTCTCATACTCCATAACTTTCGCCCAGGCCGTTTCATTAACTGCATTATGAATTCCAACCACAGATCTCATATCTTTAGCATCAGCGTCTTTCCATCCTTTTCTCTTCAAAGCAGCAAAAAATTGTGACTCAGACGGATAGATCCAGTTTTGCTCTTCAGCTCCACTAGCCTTTGGAATAGAGGAGACCACTCTGTTTGATGAGAGACCAGGGATATTGTTCTGAAGATTGGTTGGCATCATATTCTCGTGGTTAACCGGACATCCTTCTGCCGCACTGTCTCCGTGTGACACAGGGCAAGTTGAAGAAGGTTCAGGTATAGTTCTTGTTGTATTTCGGTTTGACATGATTATCTATTGTAATGCACCACTGTGTTAAACAACTAAAGAAACGGTTTGAAAGCAAGACAAGGACAGAAAAAGCGAACAAGACGAAGAAAGCCGAGAAATTTGCTGAATATATCTGATACAAAAGTTTCCAGCTTTCCTTTAGATTATAAATCCAAAAAATAGAGTGAGTGAATTAGTTATCTGAAATAGATGAAAAAGTGTCCTTGGTACTTGCTATCTGTTGTTTTCATCCTCTCTTCCATTAGAGCAAGAAAACAGAGAGCCATAAAATGTGCTGTTCTCTCTGAAAGTCAATGTCTTCAAGAAGAATCTTGTCATTGGTATGAAGAAGCCGGCTGTCGTAATCCTTGTAACTTCCACACAAAGGATGGTTGCAATTACTTTCCTGAGCAGTGTTCTTTCTCTGACGATCAACAAACATGCGAAGTTAGATATCCCACAAACTCCCCTTCATCAAATCCATCCTCATCACCAGTAATTACACAATCACCCACAGAGATCCCAACCTCTTATCCTACACAATATCCTACCAAATATCCTTCAATGGAAACTCATCCAACAAACTCTCCTACAGATTACCCAACTGCAAAACCAACACACTCCCCCATCCCCACCCAGAAACCTACAAAAACTCCTACCAATTATCCTACAGGTTATCCAACGAAAAAACCAACCTATGCACCATTTGAGGCTCAAGATCCTGCTGGTTTTGTGCTACAGATTCATGTGTTCAACAGTTTAGTATATAAAAATTTTCAGAATGATATTGACGCTGGAATGAAATTTGCAATGGAAGAACATAAATTATCTGATGATCCAGATTTTCAACCATCTATAACACAAAGTTTTTGTTATTCAAAATTTATTAATGATGAAAATATAGCTGACTCAACATTATGTCACAGATTTCAACATTTTGTAAACAAGCCACATTATAAAACGGTGGAAGAAGATAGTGAAGTAAAAGGATATACAATTGCTCTAGAAGTGACAAATGTTCTGTTTCATAGACCGAGTTTGATCCCCTCAACGTGGAAAAATGTGCAAGGGTTCTTTGATCAAAATAATATTCCAATAAAAGTTATTGACTTTCATGCAGCTGTAACTTATGGCCGACAGGCTATTGTACGAAAAATACCTGAGAAGAAACCAAACATAGTTTTTCTCCTAGCTGATGATCTTGGCTGGGCGGATGTTGGGTATCAAGCATGCAACAGAGAAGACTTACGTATTTTATTTTGCTTGTCTAAGATTTAGCCGAGGATGAGTTGGAAAGAATTTGTTCTCCAAAAAACTTGACACCTAACTTAGATGCGTTAGCTAATTCAGAAGCATCTGCTACTTTCTCTAGATTTTACACGACGTCACAGTGTGGTCCAAGCAGAGCTTCTTTCCTAACAGGAAGACAACCAATAAGGGAATGTATGCTGTTTAATATATTCAGACCAGTTCCTGAAGGTGAAATCCCAATGATTTCTCCTTTGAATTGTGTTAAATCAATGGCAGAGTTTGTTGCAGATAATAATGGCAAGTCAACTGTTGATACTTGGCACGCAGGAAAGTGGCATGTTGGAAAGCTAGAGAAAGATATATTATATACAGGTATACTTTTTCTTGTTCTATATCGTAGGGGATGAAGAACCGGATTATGTAGTATCAAGGCCGACAGAAAATGGTTTTAATAAATACTTTGCAACACCACGACAATCTCCCACTTATCGACCAAACTGCGGTTGTTTCGAGGATGAAAATAGTTGTGATATGGGGATCTACAACATGAGTTATTTTGAAGAGCATTACTTGAGTGATGATGGAGCCACGAGAAAATACATGAGTGAAACAAATTTGGACAAGTTTGATTGTGAGAATTACAAGACTGAGAATGGATATTTTGAAACACTAATTAACAAAGATGACTCTGTGTTTCTGGTAGATGAATTTGAAAAATTTGTTGATGCTAGAGATGGTATATACAGTTGTATTCTTATTGTTTAGAAGATACTGAAAATAGTTTCTTCGCAAATATTTGGTTTCACTCCCCACATGGACCATATATTGCTTCAAAGGAGCATAGAGAAAAAGCAGAAGCAGCACTGTCTACCCTATCTAAAGAGGAGCAAGGAAAATGTGGAATAATATTTGATGAGATGGTCAAGGAATATAGTTGGAAGGAAACGTGTGTTGAGCTCCTGTCAGAAGAAGAATGTTACCAGACTTGTCGACAGGTCAAACTACATTTTTATGGAAGTATTATTGCTATGGATGAACAAATTGGACGAGTTCTGGAGATTCTTAAGACTCGAGAGAATAATGGTAATATTTTTTACTTGTTTGAAGAGTTAGGGAGAAGTATTTATGATAACACGATTATTTTCTTTGGAAGCGATAATGGTTCTGCAAGGTTTGATGCCAGTGGTGATACAAAATTTGTTGCCCCTAGCAGTAAAGGACATTTACGAGAGTGGAAATTTAGTCCATATGAAGGTGGTACAAGAGTTCCTTTTATACTACACTACCCTGCTTTAATAAAAGAAAACCTCCATATAAGTACTCCAGCTAGTAGTTATGATTTACTACCTACAGTCATGGAGTTGATGGAGGTTGAATATGACCAAGATAAAACTCTTGATGGAATATCGTTGTTCTCAATTATCCACTCATACCAGGCATTCGAAGGTACCCAGTTTTTTTTTTAATTTCTAGAATACCAACGGGAGAAAGAAATTGTTATTGTCACAGTGGATGTCGATGTTCTCTTTATGGTTCACAATAGGTCTCTTGTTCATCAACAAGGGAAATCAAGAACTAGGTTTGAATCTTTTGAGTTTGATTATTCTAAAAATAGATTTATTGAAATAGATACACCAGAAAGTGAGGATGTAGTTTCAAATTATGAAGAAGAGGATACTAGATTCTTAAATTGGAGAGAGGCTGTGTTTGATGATTCCCCTTGCAATGAACCAGGTGTTTTTCTCGATAGAAATGACTTCTGTGATAGAAATTCTATGGGGAATTATGATTCCGGAATGACATTTGATTTTGATCCCTTTTCAACATTGGATTCTATTGCAGACGATAGATAAAGTTACACCTTTAATTTTCTAAACGATGTTTCGGTACACTCTGGAGTTTCATCAAAATACATAAAGTATCCATTTTTCTTTGTTTGCAAGCACTTGATAAAGGCATTTTCCCATAAATCTGGATCTCCATATTTTGCTCTATATTCTTCGTAAGTTTTCCATCCAGCAAGTCCTAAACGAAAAGATTCCTCAACTTCAGGACTCCATTCGAAACTAGCTCTTTTTTTCACGACTTTGGATGTTCTAAAGATTTTTTTTTCTGTTATTCGAGCTCGTGGGAAAACCTCTTTTTTCACTGACCTTTTACTAAAACTTTTTTTCTGAATCTCCATTTTTCTTAACACTTAAAAACTATGTACTAAGATCATTTAACTTTTGGGAAATTAGTTCAGCTTCTTTTTTCATCACTTCCTCTGTTCTTTCAACTCTATTATCTAACTCTACCTTTCTATAATCGTCTTTATATTGAAATGAATCTAGTTCTTCATGTACATCATCACTTCTTTCAAAATCACCTTTTCTTCTTGGGAGAATGTGAACATGCACATGAGGAACGCTTTGGCCGGAATTTACTCCATCTTGAACAGCAACATTGCTGGAATCACAATTTGCTAGCTCTTCTACAGCTTTTTGAACTTTACGAACTTGTTTCCATAGGTCGTGATATTCATCTTCCGGCAGATCACTTAATCTTGGACAAACTCGTTTTGAAGCAACAAGGACATGAAAAGGAACTATTGGTTTTAGATTAACAAAACAAAATGTATTAGTGCTATCGTGGAATATTTGTGCTTTGGATATTTTTATTTTTGCGAAGAGTTGAGACATGTCGGCAGGTTTCAGTATCTTTTCTTCGTCTACTTGGGTTTTGAAGATTTTATTTATGGTAATTTCCCACTGTGATGTCGGAAAGGGTTTTATCTCGTGGAGTCGGATTTGATTTATTGATAATTATCAATAAAATTTTCGCCTTTATTTCTTTTGTCTGAAATTGTTAATCTTGAAAAACTATCTCGCCAACATTTTCAAACTAAATTGATAATCAACATAAAATTAAAAATCATTTGATTATATTCAAAATCACAATTTTCCTATTTATAATCAGAATCAAAATATGACTCATATAAATATTGATGAATTTTATCAAATCCGATGAATATCTAGGGGTGATGTGTGATAATATTACTATATATATAAGAAGAAGCTTTTATATTTTTTAGTTCACTATGAGTGAGTACTGATAGTCCCATTAGTTGTACCACTTGATGTTTTCGTTAAATGACTCACTTCTTCTCCAATTTCATGATATTTGGTATTTGTAGTTTTTATTTATTTATTTGCAAATGTTATGGCATTCCATCTCTACTTCTTACTCTCTCCCTGTGCCATTCGACTCGAAGTCATTTACCTACTTCTTTCTGTATCTCAATTTATGTACTGAAGGGCGGGTATCATAACTAATTTCCTGAGGAGCTTAGGCTATAAGCTGGCTGCAAAATGCTCGTCTTGCTTTCAGTATCAGTAACTTTCTTGAGGGAGGAAATTGGAGTTCCCGAATAATGTTTCCAGGGAACTAGGTATCCTCATATTCTGCGCGGGGCAAATAGCCTATGTTCCGAGTGTTTTAATAGGATGAATTGCTGATCTTGAAGTTTCATGTTGATTTAGCTGGTAGTTCGTGTGTCCCAATGCTGTTGGAAATAATATAATCTACAAGAAAAATCAAAATATCTATAGAATAATGTTAAGCCGTACATATAGTTTTCTCGGTTAAAGTTTCAGCAAGGGCTCTCCTCATGCGGAAAAGCACTTTTCGAGACAAAGGTAGCCTCTTGGAGCCAAATCTGTGACTGAATCAGAATGCTGTAATCAGGTTTCAAAAGCACATACAGAAATGAGGATACAACAGCAAAGGTAAATAAACATATAAAATACGCTCTGAGATAAAAAAGCTGTGTCTTCACCCGAGTCTGGTTAGGCTTTCAGACACGGGCGATTGTGTTTGTCTCAGTACTATCTTCTACAAACACATTCTCGAACACGAAAGGAAAACGACACTTCTGAGCCGCCTCATCGACTAGTAACTATATCAGTTCTTTTTTAGGACCTACTTACTTTGCAATGTAAGAAATCTGTTTTAGTTCTGTCTATTGATGATAAGAAGACTTTTCAACATCGCTTATGAGGTACTTAGTTGTCGTATTTTTTCTTTTCCATCTTCAATTTGTTAGTGTCTTCGTCAGTTTCTGTTCAGCTAATTAATATACTGCACTGACCTTTCGCCTTACGCTGACTAAAAAAAAAGTAAGAGATAATTGGCTTGTCTTATAATTCTAGAGGGTTCTGCTTTAGTCGTTTGAACTTCATTAAAATATTCCTTTTCTGTCGACTTAATGAGAAGCCCTAAGGCCTTCTCAGTTGTAATTCGTAAGCAATGCCATAATCACTGTTACCTGAACGGAGTCTTATTTCTATCACGAAGCATTTTATTTTACTTTTTAATTTATTTAGGTATCAAACGGTTTGATTCAATCCTATAGAGGAATGAAACCCTGTGAATGCATGAAGATGTGAACTTTTCTTACTCTGTCATTGCCATTGGCTCCAGAACCAATTAATCAAAACATTCTGTGAATACCTTAAGAAAACTTATACCATAATAGAAACTGATTGCCACCTAGTAACTAACATATACGTGTGTAGCCTAACGTGCATATCATTAACTACAGTCAAAAATTGAAACGGGAAAACTGAAGCCTAGTCTTTTACCTGTTTTTAAATTATTAGAACTTAAAACTACAACCTTCGTTCAGATTAATCGATTTTTACCAAAGAAAATGGTCTCAGCAACTAAACATTGCAGGCAAATTAATATGGTGTAAGGTATATGACTAGATGGCGAAGATGGCAATTCACAAGAGAACATTCTGCAACGACCATTTATATATAAAGCTATTGACAATTATTCAACAGGACTGTACGAAAAGGTTCATATATCTAGAATTAATTGACTTCCAGCAAGCAAGGACCAACAGAAAAAAAATCTTGTTTCTCATGAATCCTGAAGCAGTAGGTTTCCTTCTTGTACATCGAAATTATAATGCATGCGATAACTAAGAAAAAGCTTCAACCCTGACTGAACAGCATATCGATAACAGAAACCCATGATCCATCGGGATGTAGAAATTAGTGCCACGAGAAGGCTTATTATCAAAGGTTTCGAATATTTGCAGGCTCTGAAAGAAATAAGGTATAGCGTCTACTCTGACATAGGAAAAGCCAAAGCTTTAGCTAATCACATATTTTAACACATTCTTTTCCCTGTGACGGGAACCATTTTTCAGCTATTTAGAGCGAAAAAAGTAGATCCACTTGGATAAACAAAGCAACTACCCTATTATTCATTTTGTTTACCATTTCCTATTACACGCGTCATTATGTGCCTCATTTACTTATAAAAATCAACTAGTAGAATATGAGCAGGAAAAGTCCAAAAACCAATAATCCACCCTTTGTACTCAGAGAATTAAAAAAAATATAATAAGAAAAGACTAGCTTGACATGGGAAAATGAGATTATGCAACTGAAAGTTTATGGAGAAAGATTGTGTGTCTGTTATGAACAATATTAAAAAATATTTGAAATTTATTGCTCTGCAGTATCAAATGGTTCAAATAGGAATCATATTAATGTGATAGAAAGTGTTATATTACTAGAAAGAGGAGTTTCTAATCATAGGAAGTTAAGAAGAAATTAGCTATATTCCTAGATAAAACGTTACGGTGACAAAGAAAGCATCCACAATAGCTCCAAAGACTAGATAAAATCCATCCGACCATTAAAATTTAAAAAGGAAACACAAGTAAACAATATTGAAACTAGGCTTTTCATATTCAAAAATATCTCGTTACTACTAGTATTCAAAGTGAAAACTAGAGGTACGTTTTTAATGAATTGATCTACATTGAAGTTTTTCTCTTTGTATCTTTCTCTTCAAGTACAGAAAACGGAAGCTAAGAAAGAAGTTCAAAACATGCATTTTAATAGATATAAAAGAAATCAATAAATTGTATACAATAAGATAATAACAATAAACTCATAATAAATTGCTTACATCCATAATCCATTTGTCAAACTATTCTTCAGTGTAATAGTTTTCATAGTTATATTCATATAATCAAATAAGGCTGGATCTGAATTAGAACACGCGTGAGGATAAATTGTTTTTTTCCTTTCTTCACTTTCTGCTTGATTTAAATACAATTCTTTTAAATAAGAAACTACATCATAATACACTTGCAAAAATTCCTTGTCTTGATTTTCAACATCATCAATTTTCTCAACATCATATTCACGATCATATTTTAACTCTGCACCTAAATAGTCTTCATTTCTTTTTTCTTCTCCCTCCTCAACTTTAAAAGGAACTTTCGCAAGTTTTTCGCGAAGCAAATCTTCCTTGTTCAATAATAAAATACAAGGAACTTTTTCAACAGCCGGAAACAAAAGAAAATTCTTAAACAGATCAATACTTTGGCTCTGAAAGGCGTTAGAATCATAAATACTTACATCAGCAACAAATATAATTGCAGTCAGTAGGTTGAAAATTTCTTGAGAAATATTTTCAAGAGCTATTTTTGGATAACGAATTTCAACAAGAGATGTATCAAAACGAAGTGATTCAAAGGAAGTTTGATTTGACTTCTTCTGTGTCCATAATATATCTTCTAATTTTGGTTGAAAATCAACTTGTTCATACCTTTTAAAATTATCTTGTTTAAAATAATATTTCATAGAATCATAAAATCTCGTATTTTTCATATTTTCAAGAATAGTTTGAATATAATCTTCATTAAAAGTCTTCTCCAATATTTCAAAGTCTCCATTTGAAAGTAACTTTGTTTCACTCCAACTATCAACAACTTGAGCATCAGCAGAAATACTATCTCTTGTTTTTACGTCGTTAATAAGTTTTTTTACTCCAGTGATTATATGAGTAAAAATTAGTTTCTTATGTTCTTCATCCTGTTCGGGAGTGAACGATTCAATATCACTGAAAAGTTTCATTTGATGAATCAACGCAGTTTTTCCTATATTTAAATAGCAATATAAATGTACCAGTTCTATTAGGCCCATACAGCAGTACGTTTACTTTTGTTGCCTCTTTTTCTTTCTGTCTGCTTAACGCTGTACGAATAGAGTTTGGGTTAATAAGGTTTTTTTTAGTATCACTCAAAGAATTTCCCATTTTAAATTTTGATTTGAATGATATTCTTAAGTGGGATGATAATCTGGATGGAACAGGCTGGTACTACCCACTCCCGGCGGTAACTTACAGATGTATCTTTATTCCCCCAGAAGTTCATCCATATTTTGCTCTGTGGTAATTCAATATCGTTACGTGTACTAATATCATTCTCGTAGCATCGTATTTATTGCCCGGATATTGAGAATCTTGAATATATTACAGCCAGTTTATTCAAATAAACAAAAAGAATCCCATTTTTATGTGTGAGAAACTACCTAGAGTATAATTCTCCTAAGTCCTTACTCTTAACTCTGGTTCAAAATATGAACAAAATATTTCGTACAAATAATTCCTTAGATAAAGATATAGATTTCTACTGCATTATTGCGTCAATCTTCTCAAAAATATTCAACAAAGAAGTTTATTATCAATCTAATGAGATTGTTTTTACTCATGTAGTATATTTGTTAGAAACTATATCCTCTAGATTACAATGGCCTACCTTCTCGAGGCAATTACATTTATCCCCTGGAAAAAAAAATAATTGCATGAACTCTTTCAATGCTCACGTGAAGCTTAGTATGAATGAGACAGAGATGCAAGTATAAAGTTTAGAGTATAATAAGATCTTATTAGAATGTTCTCTCCCTATGAAATTAATATTTATGAATTAAGTTTTAATGAAAATAACAAGAAAGCAGTACACAAGACTACATACAGAGTTACCGGCGACAGAAGGTTCTAGTACACTAAATAAAAGCATTAGAAAGCAACAAAATGTAGAGGATGGTTCTTTTTGATGGAATATTACATACCATAGAACTAATTCAGTTGCTACATTCTTTATAAATTTTTCTTACTTCGAGCAGAAAAACTCCTTCCAGCCTAGAAGGTTGGGTCTTCTTGGAGAAAACCAAGTAACCTACTGAAATCTTCGATGTAGAGAACGGTAGCTCTATGGACATATTGTTGATGGGTCTTCAAACCTAAGCTCTTCTTGTTATTCTAGTTGCAGCCTCCCCCACTGACAAAACCATAGCTCAACAGCTGGTATAAATGCTGAATAAGGTCACATGGTCCTCATCAGCTGTACGTCAGCTAAACAACAATTCATTCATTGGTAAATGCGAATGAAAACTGATCTAAATATACAAAATAGTAATACAGAGTATCAAAATCAAACAAAAACCTAACACCTAAAAAATATTAGAATACATTATATATAACAGACATACTGCACACGTTTTTAAGTGCTGAATATCCATTAACTAATCCTTTTACTTTTGGCAGCTACCTGGTCATTTGCAAAAAAACTCCAGCATTCATTTAGATAGCTGCTTAGATTTTTTAACAGCAAATAGGGTTGGAGCGAACTCTAATTTGAATTAATTTGTTGCACAAACAGATAATTAACGGATTGTGGACTCGAGCTAGCCCACCACATATACATTGGTTGGCACTGTAATTAGAGACAATTGGCTGAAAACACGAGTACATTAGGGAAGAACTGTAAAGTTCCTGTAACCAGTAGTCAGAGTAGAACATGGTTGATATTAGAAAAAATATTTTTTAGTACAAAATCTGAATACTAAATCAAAAATTTTAATAGTAATGGGTAAAACGTTCTTTCATCACGCTCTGTCAGGTACTTCGAAAAGCTTACAATTTCTGATGGTCCAGTTGTTAATACATTTTAAATTCGCAGACATATAGGGAAGTATAGTTAAAAATACTGTTTTTTGTCAATGTGACATTATCAAGAAAGTATTTTGCTTTTTCAAGTGAGAAAGCTAAAGACAATCACCATTTGGTAGCTCATTTATTTTCAAACTATGTCTTGGTATTATCCTCGATGATAGCTATAATACTGTAAATTACAACAGAAAGTGTTTAAGCAAAAGCACCTTTAAAATAATTACCCCCTATATACAGCCACAGTTCCTTTACTTGCCTTGATACCGTTTTCATACCCAATAGGTAACTTCATTCTGGGCTGACTTGTCTCAGTTCTTTGAACTAGAACGCTCTGAATTATTGTACTTGTGCCTCCACTTTCGGAAAATGTTTCTAAGTAATGTCTTAAATGATTCTTTTAGAAAATCATAGACATAGAGAAACTAGGTAATAAGCTTCTTTTTAAGCTTGCTTTGAATGTGGAGTTTTGCGTGCTATTCCCATAGCTCTTGTAGGTCGACTGTTAGCCTGTGCGAAGTAAAATGGGATACCATTTTCAATGCCAGAATATAAAAAATGAAAAAAAAATATTCCCCGAACGTAGCAAATATACATTTTAATGGAATTAGTTTGCTAAATTACTGTGGATCAGACTTGATAAAATGCATCTTTAATTATTTAATAATTGTTTTGATGCTTATTGTCCATAGCAGAATTGTGTCTTGGAATAGTATGAAACGATTCTGAATTTGTTTTTTGGTATCAATTGATAATGAGTACAATCTTGGACAATATGGCCAAATAAAATTCCGGGAGCAGTTGGAATCAAAAATATACATTCTGAGAATAGGCTCTACCTTCGATTCTTTTACTGTAAGAATGTTTTAATACGTAGAACCTGGCGATCAACTGACATTATGCTCGTATTGTACTATCGTTAGACTATTATTAAGAATAATTCCAGTAACTCAGTTGGTAAAGTGATATAAAAAAATAATCAGAAATATGATTCAGAATGCCGTGGCCTGAAGCAGAGTAACTTTACGACGGTAGAATGCTAGAACAGGGTGCCAAACTCAAGAAATATAAAGAAGCCCAAGACATAAAAAAGCGGGTTATTTGAAAAAAAACTCAAATGATACTCAAGATAATTCATGAAATCACTCAAAATGAGTAGAAAAAACCTTAGTTTCACTTAAAGTAAAACCAAAATCTTCAACACTCGTTTGATAAATCACGTAAATTTCAAATAGCATCTCTAACCAAGAGAGCTATGTACCACAATGTGACATTACCACAGATATGAAGAGTAATGGAAAAATTAATCATCATCATCAATGATCTGATTCTTTGCTTAACATACTTCCTAAGCCTCTTGGAATCAACTACCTCCAAATTCAACTCATCTTTTCCTTTAAAAATTGTATTCATCATAATCTTTAGTTTCACCATTTTTGATAGGAAGCTTTCAATCTTTCCTTCCACCTGGACAAAAGCAAGAAGACCCTGTATAGAAAATGGAACTCTTTTTGGACTTTCCATTATACCTGGTAAGGCTATTCATTAAATTTTTATTCTCTTAGTCACCCTATATCTGTCCATGAACACTCTGACGCTTTTAGAAGACGATGTTACCTATCTCTCCTGGTTTTACCTTCATTCATTTCTGTTCTCCGTCAAACTATTTCTCAATCTCAACACCAACCTGACAGAAAAGAATTCAACAGCTCTTATATTTATGTTGAGTAACTTTCTTTATCCCTCAGATATTTTCCCTCCAATTTATAACTTCGCTGCTGTTTTGATCCTTCATTTTACGCTAAGATCATGGCCAAAATATTTTCAAAAGTATCTTTTTTTTCAGCTATTCATGTTTAGATCTTTCACTTTTGGAGAAGCATTTGTATTAATTCAAGGATACAGCTTTCTCTGGATGGATCTTGTCTGTCAGCTCACTGGTTTTATACAAACCCGATCAGCCAGTAGAACAATTTCACAAACATTTCTTCTTTCGTTCTCTATCCTTCCTTTTTTGCTCTCAAGAATTCCTGAAAACGATCTAGAAATAATAAAAACTGTTCAGTTTTTTTTAGTTTCAGTAT
The DNA here is from genome assembly GCA_015227615.1 of Labyrinthula sp. Ha. Lineage (NCBI taxonomy): Eukaryota > Bigyra > Labyrinthulida > Labyrinthulaceae > Labyrinthula > Labyrinthula sp. Ha. The sequence goes on along the minus strand of JAALGZ010000018.1, from coordinate 373,677 downwards.
TTTATGTTTTTTGCGTATCAATTCCTTTGAGCTCCTATCTCTTGGAAGAGAATTTAATTCTTTATTTGGTGCAGTATATTTTTCTTACGCCTTCTCATTTAAAAATTGGCTTGTATTGGCTGTTTCTTCTTCTTGGAATTCTTCCTATGATTAATCACGCTGCAAAACACACGAAACTTGGATTAACAACAATTAGAAAATTGTATCATTTTTTAGCACTGGCACTTTTTATACCAGTGTTTGTGAAGGATAGAGAGTTCCTAATCCTTGGACTTGGAGTCTCATCAACTTTGCTTTTATTTGTGGAATACATAAGAGTTTTTAATATACGACCATTTGCACAGGAAATTAATGGTTTTTATAATCTCTTTATTGATCATAGAGATCAAGGACCAGCTGTTTTGACTCATTTATACCTTTTACTAGGCTGCTTTTATCCAATTGCAGTTTTTCATGGTGAAGAGAAATTTGATATTTTGCTTGCTGCTAGTGGGATGCTTATTCTTGGTTTTGGTGATTCTCTTGGTGCTATAGTTGGATCAAGAGTTGGAAGGCTTCACTGGTTTGGTGGAAATAAAACAGCTGAAGGAACTCTAGCAGGTTTTACTGCAGCTTTTGTGGCTACATTTTTCTTTTTTAACTTGTATGGTTTTGAAGTTCAAGTAAAAGAATATCAAAATATTGGGATCTCCTTGGTTTTGACTATGCTGCTGGAGGCGTTTACGAAGCAGATTGATAATTTGGTCTTACCAGTATTCTTTCCAGTAGCATTAATGGCTATAAAAAGTTGCACTTCCATCTATAGTTAGCAATAGATGCTGTAGGCTGATTGGCTTTAACTTGGTATTGGTATAAGTGCAAAAATCTATCGTTCAGTATTAGTCCAACTCAGGCTGCTGCAACCGTTGGTATGAATCATGAAAAAGATTCAGATACAAGTTTGTAATATTCGTACCCTTGTTCTATAACGACAATGCTAAAAGCTGGACTTACCTGTCAATTTGGTTCTTCGCCATTCGGTCATTTTTAAGATACAAGGGATAGTTTGAAAATAACTGAACAATATGATGCTGCTTCTGAAAGAGGGTTCGCTCAGGGTGTATTTATCAAAGTGTCTTATATTCCCCTGTCATCCACCCCAGGAATGAATGGTCTTTCCAACATAGGACCTTTCTTCTATGAAATAAATATGTAGTATGTTCTATTTTCAAAAACTGATTGTGGATCTTATATCATTAACTGTTAGGTGAGAGAAAGGTGAAGTTGCTTTAGTACCTCAGCCTCTTCAGGCATTATTACTACACTAAAGCAGTAAGTTTAAAATTGCTAGAGCAAGAGATTTAAAAATGAACTGAAGTTCTGTAATAGAGTTGATAGTTTTCTATACTTCTGAAAATGTCGTAATTACAGGTTACTCCGCTTAGTGAAATAGTCGTATTTATATCTTCTAGTATATGAACTCTGAGACCTTGTTTTGGGTATTAGTGATTAACTGATCACATGGTTTAATGTATAATTAAGGCAGCAGTGCGACTATGTATTCATTCTCCCTATTTCACACAAAAGATCGTTTATAACTGAGCTGAAGCTGTAACTTGAAGGTCAATTTGTGGACAAATACAACAGAGAAATTCAAAAAACAACTTGTCTTTTGCAGTGAACGCCATAGACTAAGTAATAAGAACGCAAATTGAGTTTCCATAAATTAAAAAATTAGCCTCGATTCTATTCATTCGTTCAAAACCCACATAACTCACAAACAAATACCTAACACTCATACCATACTATCAGCGCCCACGCCCCCAACGTCAACCTCTTTTGACTCCTCTATTTTCCCAACTTCAGGGAAATCAGGCTGACTCACAGCTCGTACAGCTTCAGGCTCCATGTTCTCTACTTGGGCTACCTGACCTTCATACTCTAGTGTCTTACAGCGAACCTTAATGGCGTTCCTAGATCTTCCTGGCATCTCAGCCTTAATCCTATTCCAATCCTTCCCATACTTTAATCTCAACTCAATAAGCTTTCTATCTTGATCTTGAGTCCATTCTCTGGCTTTAGCCCTAGCTAAACTCTTATACCTAGTCTTCACAGCGTTTTCAGTACGTCCATTAAAGTGCGTCTTTATCTCGCTCCATTTTCCTCCCATTGACTCGAACAATCTCAAGAGCAGCTCATCCTCTTCAGGTTTCCAAGGGGATCTATTGATACTTGGATCTAAATTCAAACTCCATCTTTCTCTACACTGCTTTGCTGTTCTGCCTGTAATTTGAGAGGCAACCATGGCCCACGAATGCATTTTTTCATCCTGGATTAGCTCAAGAAGTTTCTTATCTTCCTCAGCACTCCAATGGCCTTTAACCAAGCCAGGTCGTAAAACTTTTTTCCATCTCTGAAGGCACTGAACATGGTCTCTACCAGGGACCAATTCCGCAATGGCCTTCCAATTCCGCCCATCCCATTTCTTCACTGCTATTCTTAACGCGTCATCTTGCTCCTGGCTCCACTTACTTGATCTCTGCCTCTTTGGTGTGTGCAGAGGATTTCCAACGCTAGCAATGTGGCTTGGTGATTCTGTCTTTCGCTTCATCTGGTTGCTTAAGATCTAAAGAGTAAAAACAATGAGAACAGTACTGGATTTAAGTGACGTTTTCCAGCACCTTGATGCATCTCAGGCAGTACATTTGGAGGTAGGTAGACATTTTGAATAGGAGGATTCGGAAAAGGTACATAAGGTAAAAACGGCGTAAACGGAGGATTGGCCTTAATTTTTGTTGAGTTGATTGCCTGCTTCATAGTCTCAACTGAGGATTGGAGACTTTGCAAGTCATCTTGAAAAGAGTCGAGTATCTTTACAGCGCAGAATTGCCCTAGCTTGTATTCATCTGAGGAGAGTTTGAGCTCACTTCCAGCTTTTGCTATAACTTCGGTAACCAGAAGACTTGCCTCTTTATTATCTGGAAGTCGGATGAGAGACGGTTCGGGTGCATGAGGGTTATTAGACATAGCTACTCGTAAAGGCGCTGAATAGGTTTCAGTAGAGTCTTTCGATCTGATTTTTCTTTTTTTCTGTTCTTCGATTTTTTCTCGATTCAGTCCAGTTTGTTTGGTTTCCAAAATATTATTTATCCAATATATTTACAATATAAAAACAATTTATCCAATGACATGTTTGGAATTTAGATGACCGAATATTGAGAGTGGCTAAAAGGGACAAATTTTGCTAGCCATGTTACTTTTTCAAACTTAATGAAATATTTGGCACCTAGTGTTTGTTTTTTTCTTAAAGCTCTGAAAAGCCTAAAGCAATCCTTCCTGAAGAAAATACACTACTGATAGTTTTGCTCTAGTTCTACCTGAGGAACACAGATTCCGGAGAGAATTACGCATTAAGGGTTTGAAAGTAGTTTGAATATTAAGTTAGTTGAAAATATCTCATTTGTGTATATATTCAAGGGGTAATCGATTGTCATATTACTATTAATTGAGAGAAATACTTGGTAGTTACTTTGTGAAACTAAGACAGAACCAGTCTTGTGAAATTAATTAAGATAAAACAAGAACAAAAGAGCATCGCTAACTGCACGTTAAGAAATTAAGAGAACTAAAGAGTTGATACGAGTAAATTGCCTTATGAAAGTATAAATCCATTAGAAAGCATTTTTAAAGTAAGAAACAGAACTTATTTTCAGTTTATGCGTGCTTCATGTGAATTTTAGGCTTCGAATCAACATCCTAAGTAGATGATGGACTTCACTATGAACGCCTAATGTTCTATTTAGGACCTTGTATTCTGGTTTGAGTATCCGACTGTTCGATAACTCATTCCGAGCATGTAAACCTGTTAAGAGCAAAATCAAAACCTCAGATTCTAAGAAAACGTAGCAGCAAACTCAGTAAAGATCAATACAAATTGGTGGAAGAAGAAAAAACCATTACGCTGTTTACGCAAACACATATTAAAGGCTCTTGGTATATGATTAAACTTAGTAGATAGGAGCTACTGGAAAACTAAGGAGAAATTTTCAGGTAGAGATAATGCTTCTAAAAAATTGATTAGCAGTGTATGTTATAGAAAGCCGTTTTCTTAAACTTTCTATCCTTATCTTTTTGTATAACTGGAACCGAATACTTACAGGAGCTGTAACAACGGTTTATTTACTGAGGGCCTAAGAACATGAATATTAGTTAAAATAGTTTTAACAAGAGCAATATCATACTCTCTTTCCATTTTCATTTCAAACATCAGGTACGAAGAGTTTCTTTAATTGACAGCTTCGTGAAGCAATAGAAACTTAGATAGAACGAAAGATACTAAACTCAGGTTAAACCGCTATACCCGTAAAAGTTACCAAGCCAAATCATAATAGTTTTACTTAGATATCCAAAAGCCTCAAAATAAGTTCCTCTATAATTGGAATGAATAGTTGTAACGTTATGAGTAAAAACTAGAAGAAGATAAGAGCCATGCTGCTCTATATAAAAATTCTTTACTCCAAAGAAGAACATTCTTATTACCTTAACGTTTTCTCTCTCTAATAGGCTCTCTTCTGGCTGCTATTAACTTTAAGTCATACCGTCAAAATTTTTAATTAAGGTAACACCATTGCAGGTTTTAAGCCTTTCTAAGGACTTGGTTCTGTACAGCTTTTGAAATAGAACTTCTAATTCCGGAATATTGTTTAACTATCTCCTATTGACTTGCAAATTATCCACTCGCCTTGTAGAAAAATTCAAGTATCACGATAGTTGCCTCATGTTTAAGTTGAACATGTTAACTGCAAGGAGAGAAACCTAACGTCTGGCGGAGTTTCTTGCAGTTATTGACTTAAAGCTTTTCTTAAATCATACGAGTGAATAATCCTAACTTAATAATAGATAAAAATGTAATAGAGTTCCCCCTAGGCTTGTCCATTTCAACTCAAGTGATAGTACATGTTAAAATTAGGAGAAAACTAACTATTCAACAGGCTATAGGTTGCTTTCAGCAATGAAGTTAACAATGAACTTCTGTAAGACTCTTTTCATTGTTAAGCACTAGGATATAGATTATGAAACTGAGAATTCTTGACAAAATAATGATAGTTGTTTCAAAGATCCGCTAACTAATTTGGATCAAATAGGATAACATGTTGAAACAAGCGAGTCAAATGTTGTACCATAAGAACCAGATAATATGGTTGTAGATTTCCGTATTTTACTGGAGCACCAAATTGACTCATGATTAGGGTGGGATTTGATAAAAAATATCAATAATTATTTAATAATAATTTTGATTCTTACCAACAATAAAAGAATTTGAGTTTTGATTTTTATCAAATGATTCTGACTCTGTTTTGATTATCAACTGATTATCAAAATAAGTATGGGTTATGCGACCTTTTTTTAAATTACCGGAAATTCTTTACTTGTTTTCTACACCTTATGATAGTATTTAAAAACTGGCCACATGAACTGGGAATAATATGGCAATAAAATGTTGTTGGGACATATGACTTTTTCAAAAACTCTACGTACGGTACAAATATGAAAATATTTTATTTGGCTATTTGGTCCAGGGTTTTGTGACACAGCCTTGTATTCATAATAAATTAATTATCACTATTCAGTCAAAATTGTTAGAGAATAAATAGAATCAATCAATAAGAAAACTATGGGGAAAACTTTTATTGATTAATCATCAATAAATCAAGTCCCACCTCTACTCGTGATTCTGCCTTATTTTTGGGCTCCGACAAGGTGTTCTTATATCTGACGTATAGGGAAATGTTCCACAAGTTACTGTAACTAGTTTACTAAAAACGTGTACACAGAATCCATAACCCTTTACCTATTTGTCCTACTTAAGATATTCTTCGCACATATATAAGAAAGTAATAATAGACCGAGTTCTCTATCTTCTTGGGCTTGTATTAATTTGTGTCAAATCCACTTAAACCAGGTTTTGAAGGCGTTGCTTTAACTCCTTTTTCTTCAAGAGTTTTTAGCCACTTACCGTCATCAGTCGTCGCAAGATTTAGTTTAGTATTTTTTCTCTAGGTAGAGCTTCAGCAATATTTTCTAGTAGTGTTCATTGATTAAGAGCTATGATAGAAGCAGCACTTTAAGACTTTCTAGCTTTATGCTTGATGTGTAGTTGGCTAAATGGAGCTTCACTTACCCGAGCAGAGTTTCTAGAGTTCAGCTTGCACCTAGGATATACATTGCTTGCAAATTTGCCCCTAAGCAGTTTATAATGAAGAATCCAAATATGAGACTGACTGTACCATTTATTTTTACCTAATTTTATGGTTTTACCCAGTTGATGGAATATTGTGGGAACAGAATTGGTTCCTCAGGAAAAACCTTGTTTAATATAAAGAGCAATCACAGAGTAATGGTCCTAATGGGAATAGTGGGTCTAAGGTTTCTTATTATGCTTTTCGTAAACTATCGCAAAAAAATGCTCAAACTTTGGTTACCGTTGTTAACGGTAAGGAATCTGTCAGATATCACAATTCTGTTCTTTCTTATTTTTTTAGTATTCAATATGAATATATTATGTATTCTCTGTATACTATGAATTACATTAACTCTATTCTATCAGATATATTTTAGTTTGTTGAAACAATACAAACCCAAGTCAGGTGAAATCGTTAGAATTCTTAACGGATCTTGAATTATACGGAAATTACCGTTAAGCACAATTTTCACGATAACTTTTGGTATTCCCAAAATCTTTTAACAATTTAATATTCTTTCCCAAATCATGTTTTCATAATATATTATGCCTATATTCTTATTTTAAAAGAATATAATTGAAGCAAAATCTGAATCAAAAGTAAATGCAACATAGAATCAACATCATGTGCAAGCTATTTGATATGAAAATCTTCTTGTGACTACTAATCTTACCCTTGAAGTTATTTTATTCTCGCCTCAGAATGAACTCTTCAATGGTATCAAAATATTTTAAATACTTTTTCTTGATAATTAGAAACTGCTTCTACTCGCTGAGAGAAGAAATTACTGAGAAAATAGAGGTAATACCTTGGTGACACCAAGAATTTTGCATAGTTTTCGAATAGAAATGCACCAATCCGGGCCCAAACTAAAAAAAAATGTACTTAAGAGAATTTAATTCAACACCCTTAGTTGAGTTGACCGGTTTTCTTTCCTTTGGCCTAATCATAGCGTTTTTTCGCGCAAACACGTGCCTCAGACAGTTCAGCTAACCAAAATCTCCAATAAGTAGATAACAATTAGTTTTAAAGCTTCAGGTAACAAGTGATTGTTTGTTTATGCATGAAAGTCAATTCTATTTCTGTTGGCGGCACCTTTTTTGCTCACACAGGGAGTTTTTTTTCCTGGACTTGTTTGGTTTTTACTTTAACTATGAAGAGAAATTTTCGAGTTTGTTCAATTTCCCAAAACATACCGGTACCTACCATTACTTATTGTGCTTATCACCAATTCCGTTATTTTAACGATAAATTTGTTTAACGATAAGTCTTAAATTCTACTTAACATTAATAATGCTAAGCAAAATTATTAAAGAATTAACGTTAACTATCGTAAGTTACGGCACGATAAGAATCACTAAGTGGTTCTAGGCTTTTAGACATATATTGACAGCTATCGATGAAATGCTTTTGGGTAACAGGATGCTTCTATACATGAAATATGCGTCTGTTACAAACTTGTTAAGTGACAATAATTACCTGTCAGAGAAGTATATATCGAAACCAGAGGTTTCTGGGAGATTGTTCTAACAGAAACTATTAAAGGTGCGTCGTGTTGCAGCTTGATAAGAATATCTAAAGTAACCTTTTAATCGAGTTCTGGGAAGAAGTTGTCGGGAAATACAAGTTTCTTGTAATCTATAAAGCACTAATGAAGATTAAGCAAACGCCTTAATAGAATAAGAAGAGCATTTTTGATAAAGTACGCATTACCTTTGAGTGTAGAGGTTACTGCTCTAATAGTGTTACGAAGATGCCTTACGAAAATAAACAGACCAAGCTAATATAATTTTGATCTAATCAGGCCTACCGTGTAGTATCGTGCATTAAATATAACAGGCACTCAGTTGACGGAGATAATCCAAGCTGTACTTGCATACTTATTATTTTATATGAACTAGACGGTCTTGTGTCTAATGATGTCGTAGGGGAGAGTTTTGCCATAATTGCGCAGATTAGGAGGTTTCAAAGTTTTAAAACCAAGAATTTTCAAAAGAAGATTCTTGGTTAAAGCTGAGCTATATCATTCAACTCGCTCATGCATGTTTTGATACTAGGTTTGTGCTTCAAGTGGCTGTATGTTTTTCAAGGGAATCAATACTAATTCTTTATACAGCAATTTGAAAGTAATGAGAACCATAAGGTTTATGGTAATGAATATATTATTTTCAAAAGTTGAAGTAAGAAGTTTTCATACCTTTTAAGGCCTTGACTTTGATGAGTTGCCTTGAATAGTTTCAGGCTATGTATTAGTGTTATGTGCATTAAACTGAAAATCATCAATTAGAGTCAGAGATGCAATTACCACACCATAACTAATCTTATTCCCTTTTATTGAAAGCTTACTCTTATCACGACATATGATAAATCCCAGATTACAACTATATTAAAGGAGTTGAATCTATTTAGATAAAGCGACTCCTATCGTGCAATGATGACAAGAGTAAGAGAGAAACTATTCCCTGGTGTGAGAGCTGAAAGCATGAAACTGCTACAGAAGAAGTAGGTTCAAGTTAAGAAAATATTAAAAAAAAGAGAATTAAATGTTGATATAGGGTTTATTCGTTTACCACTAAATTCTCTGGTATTTTCTAGTTTGCCATAAAGTTAAAACAAACTCATCAAGAACTTGCCTTAGCTAGCTCAGCAAAGTAAATAGAGACGATTTAGTAAAATTTCAAATGTGTTTTGTGATATCATTAAAACTCTCTAAGCAGCTTATAAAAAGATGACTTATTGAAACCCTAAACATGTTTATTTAATCGGTACTAGACAAACAACCTTTAGTCCTTCTTTCCATTCTGTTTATGCCCAGTCTGACATACTACGAGTAAACTATCTCTTTGACTCAACTGTGTTCTCTTGTCTAGTTGAAACCAAGTAAAGCTACTATGTGAAAATATATATCAGAGTCCTAACAAAAAAAGGTTAGGGTTATTTTGCAAATTGAAGATATATATGCTCACATTTCCCTCCAGTTTCATCATTAAGTGAGCGCTGAGTAAAATACTGAGCAACAACTAGAAAAGCAAAGCTTAGATTCATGAAATATCTAAGTAATATCCATAAAAAAAGGTGATTTTTACGAAATAAGGGTTCAACGAGCTTTTTCATTGTTTAGTATCATACTTAGTGAACCTTAATTACACATATACGGAAACTCCGTAGAGAGTAATTAGCGACAAAAAGCAAAATAAAGTTTCAATACCACTGGTTCATATCTCAATTCAACTAGTATCGTAATTAAGATAAACTGAAGTAACACTTTATCTTTCTAGTTACTCCATTATTCAAATACAAACTCAACTCTAAAAGTTTACCAAGCCAAACAGGATAACTTACTTACATCGTTGCATTTAATGTCTTAGCTTTAAGTTAATTAACAAGTCATTTCTGTAGTCGTGAAACTGACCAACTCCATAGTGGAACTCTTGTGTAGCCAAAATTTTCTTCTCTTTCTCGGAAAGGCTAATCTCAAAAGCATTCAAGAAGTATGACACGAACATCTTCATCTCCTGCAGAGCCAAGTCTTTCCCCATGCAAATTCTCTTACCAGCAGCAAAAACTATATACTTGCTGTCATCAAATGACTCTGGAACTCTATCGTCTGACATCCATCTTTCTGGAAGAAACTCTCTTGGATTTTCATAGACACTTGGATCATGGGCTATACTAAAGGCATCATAAATAACAGTGGTTCCCTTTGGCACAACACTTCCGTCAGGTAAGACGTCTGCTTTAGCGCTTGTTCGGCCATTAAACCCGACAACTGAATGAAGCCGCATGGTTTCAAAAATAAAGGCATCCAAGAATTTACAGGCTTTCATCTTGTCCAAATCGATTTTCATTTCCTTAGTTATTGGATCAAAACTAGAAAATTCCAAAACCAGGTTTCTTAGTTTTTCTTGTAGTTCTCTGTCTCTGCATAGATAAAGAACCATGTATTGTAGGCTCAACGATGATGTGTCAGTTCCAGCCGATAAAAACAAGAGTGCAAAGTTCTTCATAATTTCCCTTGAGCAATACTCACTGCCTCTTGAAGCCTGAATAAAAAGTGCAAGAAGATCATCTGCTTCAGTTTTGTTATCGCTTTTCATTCTGTCGTCTACCATTTCATAGCATAAAGTGTCTAATATTTTCTTGTTTTTCATAAATTCAACTTTAGAAGGGACCCAATATTGACTAAGAGGGATTTTCCACAAGGGGTTTTCTAGTGTATTAGGAAGCAGATCAAAAAAGTCCTTAAAGGCTTTAAGATACTGCTTGGTGTCCTCACGATTTGCATATACTTTACCAAATCCAACTTCAGACATTACTTGGAAAGTAAATTCAAATATATAATTCTTCAGAGGAAACTCTTTTGTCATACCATCTACTGCTAATTGAGATACTGCATTGTGAATATTTACTAAATGCTTTGAAATACTGGTATTTGCAAATCCATGTAGATTCTTCTTGGTGAATAGCTTGGACGCTGTCTTCCTTTGGAAACTAAAAAAAATCCCTCCATCATCTGCGAACGGTCCGTGTTGAGCCGTTTGTATACTCTTTCCAAAACCCATTTCAAACCCAAAATCCATTTTCAAGTAGGTGTTGACTTGATCTCTAAAAACATGTTTGATTAAAACTGGGTCAACAGTGAAAAGGATCGGATTGTAGTTTAGAAGGATCCCACATGCTCCAAACGTCTTTACCCTGTTGCTAAACCCTTTGGTATACTTCTCAAAAAGCGATAGTCTGTAGTGATGAATGCAAGGTCTCTTGTCCAACATATTTTGTGCCATAGCCAAGGGTGTACTACCAAGTTCATCCGCAAAAGCAATTTTGTCTGATTTTTTTGCTAGGTTTTTCAGAAGCCTTACACTCCTCTTCCAGCGAAGGTACAACTTTACTACGTTATACAATACAAAGGCCAACACTGCTTTAGAGCTGAGTTTAACAAGATTCTTTACATTGGTTTTCATTCTTCTTTTTTTTTCTTTTCTTTTCCAATTAAGTTTTACTTTCAATTAAACGGATTTTATATTCTGTGTTCTAAAATAACGGATCATTTTACCCTTCTCCTCGAAAAAGGAGTGTGAAGACTAAGTTTTTTACGAAGAACTAGATACAGTTATCATCGCATATACAATATTGTTGGTATTGATACAATAAAATTCTTAGTAACGTTAATTTAAAACTTTGTCTATGATTTCAATATATGTTTTTGGTATCATCATTACCATAATAATACCATTATTTTATTAGAGATTCTAACATCCCCAGCGGAACCCAACGGTCAACTAGAATTGTTTCTGCAGCTATATTTCCAAATCGTTTTTTCATTTCTTGGCATAAAAAATTTTTCAGAAATCGGTATCATGCTTAACGTTAACTAACGAAGTTTTATTTTGTTAAACTTCCTTTACCGTTAGAACCACAAATTAAATCTTAATGGAGCGTTACTGTGAGCGATAATACTATTAAGCCAATTGTTTTCTTAATTTCCTGTGGTCGAACTATCACCTACTGATTGTATATTTTTTATCAATCGCACTTCGACAATATGTAGCGGACACACTAAAGAAACTTCCTCATTGAGGAATTTTGTTTTTTTAATTTAAGCTGACTCAAAATATTTTCTTGGTGTGTTGAAAATCCTGGGAGCTTAACCATGAAGCTCAAAGTCCTTGATGAGGAACCAATTAAGGACTTTCAGCTCCTCCAATATCTTCAGTTAGTTACTCAATGAGTTCCATATTCCTCACTCAATGTGGTGTCCAAAATTAATCAGCTTCACTCCTTTACTTGAAAATTTTCTCAAATGACAACTTGAGTTCACAATGAGGAATCGCTGTGCACCCTAGTAATACACTTTCTCTTCATTTCAACATCCATTATCTTGAATACATACTAGAGCTATCCCTCTATTCAGAAACATACATATTGCTCATGTGGCTAAGGTTTGCAAAGTGTCCCAAGAGGCAGCAAGTAACCAGTTCAAGACTTTCGCCCCGCATTTTTTTCTGTTCATGCTTAATACCTTGTGTATTATTATTCGTGATATCACTTTGTTCGCTCAAGCAACTTCTTGTGGAGTATGACATGGGTTAGGTGAATTGGACTCCAAATATGAGGCAGAAACTAAAATAAATGAAGAATCTTCCAGCATATTGGAAGACACTGGTCTATGTCGTGCTTTTCATGTCCCCATTCATTTTCTCATAATTCTGTTTTCTGGCAGCTTGTGCAACTTGGTTAATGGATTTAACGATAAATAATTTAGTGGAAATTTAACCCAATCTTCCATTATGTACTTTCCAGAAGCCAGCCTTAGCATCTATAGAGGTAGTCGATAAGTCATCCAATTGTACCAATTAACAACATAGGTATAGAATTGAAAAATTATAACATTTTGGACGAATTAACTCTGATTATTGGATATCCCTTCTGGTTTTAACTTCCACAAGGGTTTAGAGTATGTAATATTGTAGTTAAATGGGCTGGGGCTAGATATAGTTATCCTTAACATACTAGCACAACCTAATGATAAGCTAACATTAGCCCAGTTACAAGTCAGAGAGATATGGTAGTTTTGCTGCGAACTCTAGATTATCATTAATTGATGTAACGAGCTTACCTAATCATTTGCTGATTATATATAATGACATCCTAAATTATCACACACCAAAAACTTCTGGATTCATTAAGGTAGAATAAAGCTTGAGAAGCAACTAAAATATGTAGTGAACAAATAGAGCTAACTAAAACTGCGTAAACTTAGAAGTTATCTTTGTTGAATGCCGCCCCCCAGTTGGCTTCTAATGTTAATCTGACTTGAATTCTAAGTTCCAAGTACTTTCCTCTTTGGGGTATTCAACGAAAAGAAGTCAAGAGGACAGTTAAGAATGAAAAGGTAGATTGTAGTGTACGAAGTTCTAAGTTCTTACTGCTGAGCACACCAATGATAATTTTGGAACATAGAGCTCCCTTGACTCTATAAGGTTTAACAACAATAAGTTTTAATTCTTCAAATAAAAAACCAAAACAAAGATCAACAATAAAATGGATTTTACATTGAAAACTTTTATTAGTTAAAACCGTTAGTATTTTTACAAATATCTTGTTTCTGTTTGTAAAAGCAAAGCCTACCTCACCATTTCAACATTTATATAATCTTTCTTAAGTATTCTGCATGAGTTTTCGAGTTAAAAATGTTTTTGTTCGCTTAATGTCATAATAGGTTAATGTTATTCAGATTTACTATTTTAGAAATGTTTCAAGGTGATATACAATGCTAGAACATAAGATCTAGACGAGACTTGTTTCGATTCTTAGGCTTAAGAGCCGTGAAAATCTTAACGTAATCATGCTAGACCTAATGTTACCCGATCTGCTAACGTTGCTTACGTGTTGATCAAAAAGGCAATGTTCATCTAACATCAGTCGGATCCTTAGTAGGACCCAATACCTAGGTCGGAGCTATTAGGGAAAAGTTGGTCTGAATAAGAACTTTGGTTGGAAAATTTTGGATAAGCACTAGAAAGTACATGTATATGTTCTCTAAGGTTGAGCTTGCGTCGACCAAGTAGTTCCCACATTCCTTTGATGAACATAAAATAAGAGTATACATGTTCTCTTTGAACACCATGATTGCCGTTCAATCTAAACTCTCTGCACTTATAGAACTAGTGGATTTACCCCCATACTTGATGATGTTACTCAAAGAACCAGCGGAAAAGGGAACCCGAAATAGAAGAATAAAATCAAGAAACCCCCAGAAAGCAAAAAAACAATGTTTTGTTTAAGGAACCGACCCCCACCCAACTGGTGTGATAATAAATATATCACAGGAGTTTCTTTGGATGCTACTGAACTCTACAAAGGGAGTGACATCTCTTTATTTCTTAGATCTAGATAAGAAAGGAACCGATCGCTACAACTTAAAAAAATGCGCTCCTCTGAATAGACTCTCGGCCCATACATACAAAGGTTGTATACAAATTCTACGAATTAGAGTATCAGACCAGTTCAATGAGAGGGGACAAAAATAATTCTTGGCTACGGGAACTCTGTAATCAAGAGAACATGATAAATACATATATATTGTGAAAAATTGCAAAGAAGCAACCATAATAAAACCATCCTGGGACAAGCTTTACCGTATAACAAGATGGTCGCCATAAACCACGTGTAAAAAACAGGCAAAAGAAACTCAACAAGATATTCAACCTTGGGGATATGGAAAAATCGAGGGAAATCCCCAGAGATGCATTTCTCAACAACAACAAAGAGCACGATATTCGGACCCTACAATGTAGACTGAGATTTTAATAATGATGCATGGCAGTGCGAATAAATAGACAACAGGCGGGTATAAGCGGATAATCCCTTAACACTTATACTATGTGCCTAAACACAACATAAAATATATACTTATCTACTTCAAAGGAAAAATTGAACTACTTGGCGGATTGTTGAAAGAAGACTAAAATCAAATAAAATTAAAACTAGTAAGGTATGGTACATCGAGGTCGCGAAGGTGGCAAGAAATCTACCAGAAATTTTTTAAGAAAGGGGCAAACGGGCTTAAACTGAAAAAAATATTTCGTTACCATCTATATAATCATAATAAGAAGTAAAATGCAAATCTCAGATTTAGTAGAAGAGAGGGTGAAATTGTCTAGAGAATTCAGAAAGGGTTCAATTGCGGACTAAACACCGTGTTCGGACGAAGTTTTTACAATAGTGGAAATCAGTATTAACACAAAAAAATATTTATAAAGATCATAAAACCATAAGAAATCTCCAGCAAACATTAAACTCTTGTGAATAATAATAAATGGAAATAAAACAACCATATAAATACAAAACTGATTGAAAACATTATGGGAGTATATCTGTGAAATATGTATAACGTACTAGACTTCCAGAACATATTACTGAAGAGAAGAAATAAGATAATAGCAGGTAATAACGCTTGAATTGCGAAACTCAATCCACGACTCCTCACATTTTCAGCTGAAGACAGAATCATCAGTATGTTGAAATAATTAAAATAACAGTGAAATAGGGGATGGTGGACTGTAAACAAAAGAGTCAAGATATAGCCTTCAACTTCATTAACACCTCATAAAAATATTTAAGACATTTTCAGATTAGGTAGATAGAAGATAAGGCAACTCATTGGTATGAAAGATTTTTTTATGCAAGGAAAAGGGTGAAAAATACACTCGTTATCACTAATACTTATACTTTGGCTATAGGTGCTGTTTTAAATTTCCAGAAATATCGCCAGTAGTCAGAACGAGTGTAATTGAAGCATTGATATCATATCGTGAATGAATCTGTAGAAATCGTAGCAGAACCTAATAATGAGATACAGTACCGGTTAAATTTGAAAAGGATTGTACTCTATTATTGGCTAAAGACACCTTTTATTAGTTTCATGAAAATTGCTTACTTTGTGTCACAGAGCTTTATCCAACTTGATACAGAGAACACGAAATAAATGATTCAAGCAAAAAAAGTAATACACTTTTTTTGCTTTGGCTAGAGTCAGATTTGTTGAACAAAATAAGCAATAAAATTAAAAAAACTTTGAAATGGGTTATGAAGAGACCCAGACTGTCATTGACCTTATTGGTTCTGACCCCAAGTGTCGTCAATCATCACCTTAGAGGTAAAGCACTCGAAAAACCTAGTTTGAACAGTAAGGCATCATATCCCATGACATTTACCAATACCATAGCGACATTTACAAAGATATTTCTCAAGCACTGATCATATAAAATAACTTTTGTAGTTACTAAAACTCATTGAATTTTGAGCAAATTGCAGCAACAATTAGAGTATTACATATGAAAATCATTTTAGAACTCAATAAAACTATACAGCAACCGTGTAAGAAACTCCTAATGAGTTTTTCTAGAAAGTGTTTGATACGATCTTTAGAAACTCAATGTTAGTAAATTATTTTCTTGTCATAGATGTTGAATCAAATAGAGGTACCGCTAAAAATAACAGTTTCTCATATAAAATGTGTATTGACATAGCTGCTAAGGGCAAAGGATATATATATATATGTTACAACTCTTTCCAGAAAGTTGTAAGATGTCACAAAACTTAAATATATAGTAATAGTATTCAATACACCTACACTTTCAGTGCATATTGTTATGTTTAAATGGAGCAAGCAAACAGCGATTACGATCAGTGTCACTATCTCCCAGGTCCAGTAATTATAACAGTAAAGACATTAAAAGAGCCATACCCATATTGAATTTTTCTCCACAACTATGCAACCTTTCAAGAAGGAAGTACACATATTATCCGAAATATATTCTTCAACTTGTCCATAAGCATTGATAAAAAAAATGGAGTTTGAAACACATGAAGCTGAACCTGTTGCAAGTAACGAATCTTTAAGAAATACTATTGAGATAGAAACCAAAAGAACTGAATAAAACTAAAGGATATAAGCTTTGAGGAAATTAGCATGTAAAATCTTCCTATTATAAAATAGAAAAACCAACTGTACATATCCAAAATAAAGTTAACTGAATGGTTTCAAGAACATAATAATATTTAATGTTTAAAGGAATGTGGTGATGTCATTCCATAATCAAGACTTCGACTAATTGCCAACACAAAAAAAAGATAAGAAATATTGCGAATATGTTTTGTACTTTCCCACATCCTTGTTTAAAGCTGAAAATATCTTCTAATGACAAATATCGAAAAAAAAGAATAATTTTATATCCCATCCTATCTTAAATACTGTAAAAGAATTTGATACCCAATGAACACGCTAAAATATAGATGAGAGAGGATATAAAAGGGCGAAGTCCTGACCAGATCTGGAACGATAACATAACCTCAGTGCCGTAGCAGTATTGTGCCTCAGAAGAATAAAACTCAATCTTATAGCAAAAAAGTTTGTCAAAACTATTTAAATCTCGGGTACTAGTAAAAATTCCAATATCATCTTCTATGTCGCAAACATATTCAATACCTCCATTGGGTCAATGTAATCTAGACATTGCTTCTGTTGCATCTATGGACCATTCCCCAGGGCTAACATCAACAAACTTTAATTTACTATCCCGTTATTATTTGTTTTTTCTCAGTATGAATTAATTTCTGAAATAAAAAAAAGAAAACATTGGGAAATAACGAAACTTCGCCATTTTATTAGAATATTAATGGAATTAAAAGGAATCCTTAATTCAAATAACCTGTTGATTAAAGGTTTGTCGTATCAATAGTAACGTCTTGTGTAATACACTAATAAAACCATATGCTCGTGACTGAATTTGTACTAGAAGATTAAAGGCAATACCGCATAAGCCCCAGTAAAAACTAATAAATTACTAAGTTAATTCTTAAGGGAACATATACAAATGTGATCCGCAGCGAGTCCTGATAGCCACAGAGATGAAGAAAAAAATCTAACAGGAACTACCGGGATAACGTGAAAGAATACTTTAAACTCGAGGAAAAATAGTTAAAGTACTTATTATCAATACGAGAGGATGATTGTTCATATTTTTTACTCCAATGATAACTAAATAGTCATTCTATGTCCACGCATTCAGAATATATATCCTATTCCTCATCCTTGGAGGCGATACTTGATGTTTAAGACACAATTTATAAACTACTTCCTAGATAAGAAATATAGAAATGTCTCTTGTAGGTGGAAATTTACTCATTGAAGATATATGCGAAATCAATTGCATATTTAAATTAATATGTACTTGTAGCCTTATGTGAATATACTGAATAAATTTTTGAGGTTAATATTAAAATTTGACGGTCTAGTTAATCTTGACTTATATTTAAACTTCATTAACAGACATAATAAATAAGACATACCGAATTAAATTATATCGTTTGAATAAAAAAAATTCAAATTCCTGTTAGTGGATTACTAGATAGTGTATAAACTATTGGCTTCCCATAAATGTATCATATCTTCCGTATGGTGTTATTTTTTGACTTGTGTATATCAAGCTCATTTATTCTACCTATTAATTCTATGTCGAATCTCCAAAAAAGTCAGAGAAAACGGCTGATCAAACTTGTCTCTATTAGGGTTCCTTTTTAGATATTAGGATATTTTGATCTCAGATTTTCTTATCTGATTCTTGGCATGGTGATGATTAGTATGCCAATCTTCTGTAATCCCGGAATCATTTTCTGGAAAAGTCTCTTTAACCACACTTTCTTTTGTTTTGAGGTTTTCTAGAAAGGTGTAAAATTTAGTTTTTGGGCAGCACTCCAGAGATATTTTCTGGAAATTTTGCTGACGAAATATTATTAAGTATAATGTTTTCCGCTTTTCTAGTTTAAATAATCCTAAAAATGTAAAAATATGTGTTTACTTTCTGGGATCATATCTCATTGCTTTTTTATTTATGGATTTAAATTTGGTGAGGTCTCCCGAGAATTTCTTTGGTAAATAATTTACCGAATAATATACAACATGTTCCCAAGCCATTGTTAATACCAGTTCCAAAGACAGGTTAAAAATTTCAATAGTTTTCAATACTTAATCAAATCATGTTACCTACCAGAATTACTTATCTAGTTAATACAACATGCTATACAGAAGTAACAATGCGACCATATATATACAGGGAAACTGTTAAGGTGATAACACCAACAAATTAGGTACAGTGAAATGCAACGTTGAAGTTTCAATGATATAAGAAAACCTTTCCGGAAGGCTTAGTTCCAATATTTATAACAACTGAAACATATTAACTCGATCATTCATTACTAAGATGGACCAAAAGCTGCATTAAGTATAAATACACCCTCCATAATTAAAATATACCAATGAGCTCTGCCGATGAAATCCAGGAGTATACATAATATAATCAATTTTCCAATTTAATCAATGTTCATCAAAGTTGCAAAATTTTAGTTACTCTTGGTGTCAAATTAAACACAAAGACTTTAAACAGAGCTTACTTTCATAACTGGTTAATCAGAATATTAACTAAAGTAATGATTGTATCCATTTTCTCATCTAGGGTAAAGAATCTAAATATTCACAAATTCTGATGATTCTTATAATGTTGATCTATGGATTGTAATTATTATATAAGAATCTTATTTAATTCGTTTTTGCAAGTATAGTTGCGTAGATCATATGAAGAGATTTAATTCTTATGTTAAGGCCTCATCTAAAACAAAATCGGCCTTAATTAGTCCTAGTTCGGAAACAAATTGAACACAACATGTTCAGAATTTAAAGCGCAAACATAAATATTTAATTTTTTCTCGTATGACATCATGTAGTTTTCATATTAGCTAGGGTGTTATTTCCGGAGAAAATATGCCAAGCAGGTGACGTAGCCCTTGCATCATATTATGGTTAACTAATATTTTCGAAATGAATAGTTAATTGAATCAATCTGTTGCCACTTGTCAGAGCGCATTATTTCATACTTTCGTAGTTATGTCCATGAATTATTAAAATATGTTAAATCTAATAGGTTACTAATGTATTAAGCACTAACTTAAATTAAACAACCTGAAATTATTTTCACATGTTATATTCATATGTTGCTAACTTCAGTTTATATTCGTAGATTTAACATCTGGTAAATGCAATCCCAATTGATAAAACTCACAGTAGCAATTTTAAATTAGCATGTACCTTAATATTTATAGCAACTTCCTTAAATCCTATAGTCGCTCCGAGCCACAAGTCACAGAATATAGATATAACTCTAATTAAACAGTTTTTTTTGAGATTGTAGCAACTAAAATTGGATATGAATGTATGCTCTTGCTAAGAAAAAATGACAATTAATAGGGAAAATTTATAGAGAAAGTTTTCGTGTATATACCTAACGACACTATGGTAGTTAGATTTGAGATAAACACCTCGGGAAAATGGGCAATATGTACGTTAGATGGTGATACAAATAAATACCAAGTAATAAATAATAGAATAATGTTTCATGAATATTTTGACCAAAGAGGTTTGATCAAATATAAGAGTTTCTTATTTTCATCCCAGAACTATAAGCTATTTCACATACCGGTAAGTTTAATACATTTTCATCATTTGCTTCTAGAGATTGGTCATAGTTGTTTCCATGTAATTTACGATGGAAGTCGTTTAGAAACCTGAACTTTCTTCTAAAAAGAATAATAGCTACTCTGTAGATTTTCTGGGGTAACAATTTCATTTGGGAGCATATACGATAGAATTTATTTTAAACATACAACTTGAAAGATTAAGTACAATACCTAAGGCCAATACGGTTTGTTAATTCATGAAGTATTTTTGGCTCTCTAAACCCTGAGCTTCTTGTGTATTTTTGCTAGACCAACCATTTTCCACAAAAAAAGGTATCTTTATTGCTATAATTTCCATGTCAAGTAGTTTAAAATAGCAAAGCGCATGGCTGCGGTTACATTTCAGCCAATTCATGATGGTATATTACCTAGATAATCTCCGGCATTATGATTGCCTCTATACTTATTCTACCGAAACGCGCTGAACGTGACTTTTCACTTGGTCAGCTCTTGTGGTTTTTAAAGCTTAAATATAAACCAGAAGTTTTTTTGGTAATAACAATTTTACAAAGAAGGGAGTTGATGTTACTAAACAATTTTAGTTAAGTGTTCAATCAAGTGAATGATGTTATGGAGAGGTATTGCATAACGAATAGTGAGTTACAATTATCTTTGTTGACAATGGCTAATTAACCTTGAGACATACTTCCCCCAACATAAAAATTTATTTGATAATATTTAGTAGGGCTTGATTATCGAATGATTGTTCTTGAAAATAATTTTATATCAAACATTTTTTGTCAACGTAAGTGTACCTTATACACCCCTTAAAAATAATATTAACAGCTTATCATAAGAATCACTCCTTTTTTATGTCTAGTTTTGTATTTTCCTAATTCTCCTCACTATAAAAACATTCTCTATTAGAGAAAGTATAGCTCATATGAATTGAGATGAACACTTTTTGTGTTCATGCAGTATTGCTGAATTATATCAGTGTCATAGATCAAGTTGAAAGGTCGAAACAAGACGGTGACAAAACTTTTGAAGGAAAGAAAGAAAACCTGAGGAGAAATAAAAAAGTTTGCTTATTTCAATGCTACCCAAGTTTCCGACTACGTGTTATAATTTTGCTTGTAGTACTAGTATCTATTATTGCAAACATAATCGCCATACCCTCGTGACTATGAAGTTGAAAAAAACACATTTTTTTGGTGGGTGCTGTACTAATCATTTAAACTTAGTTGACAATGAGAGCAGAAACTATGCAATGTTGAATGATTAAAATTGTTTTGAAAATTATATTTATCAAGAAGAAAACCATTTCTTAGACAGCCTTTTGTCGGGCTCGGCAAGGCGTTAAAGAAAAGTTTGTAATTATATTGAAACCTAGTTTCATACTATTCTAACGAAAAAGCTAAACTAACCTTTTATCCATGTGGTTCTTAGTTTCATTCGTATGTTGATCTTAAATGTGCTACTCCCGAAAGGCTCGCCTCGGGAGCCGAGAGTTTCTCCATGATGAGGATAAAACAACTTTTAGAAATACTTGCTAAGAGCTACGAATCTAAGAAAACAGAGCGCGTATTAAATCAATAAAAGAAAGCTGAAAAAGCTCTGGCTATTTATTTTACAATAAACGAGATTTCCTGGTAACCCGCATTAAAGAATTTAATTTCATTTATCGGAACTGTTAGAGGAGTTTAGGCTCAACTTAAAAAAATTAACTGAGCCTGCTTGTTTTACCCAATTCTAAGACTCGTGTTCTTAGTAACCACCTACTTACTTCCACTGAATTCTTTTTTGATTAGTGTCACTACCAGGATCGTGGAGATCCTGTGATGTTTACAGGACCGTTAGTGAATGTTTACTGGTTACCCAATAAGCTTTCCATAAACAATCGGGGAAAAGCAAGATACCAAAAATGATAACATTTGACCACTGGGACGTTGTTCATGTTGCGAAGACCTTGTAGCTAGGAGTAAGATTTGAATTATTGGTAATTTATAGACCAGAAAATTGTCTGTATCTTACTTGTTTTCTGATTCTGATACTTCCCCTACCATTATTTTTATTAACGATAACCAATTGATTATCAAAATAAAATCCAAATTATTTGATAATAATGAGAATCTTAGTTGTTTTATTGGTAATCAGAATCAAAATGATTATCAAATAATTATTGATAATTTTTATCAAATCCCACCCCTATTTGTAGCTATCTTGGATTTCTATGGCTGAGAGTATGCTGATTATCTACAGGATTGAGTTTATTTTTGTGAAGTTTAATGGATGTTGGGTTATACCCATCTTGTGGTTGTGTGTTACCTTGATCAGGTAAGAAGAAGGCAGGGTAGCTTAGTGGTGTATTGGTCTTCGGAAATGTGGGACGATGTGATGCTTAACGATCTCTTGAAATTGCATATCCAATTGATTTATTCTCTGATCCGTATTTGATCTTTTTGAAGTTCTTGCGTTTCTGATTCCTTACTTCACGGGGGTTTAATCGTGAATCTTGTCATAATACTTGACTAGATTTACTTTTGATGTTAGATATTACTTGTATTCACCCTAAATAATAAGTTTGCAATGCATAATCATTGTATTTTGTTTCCTAACTATCAAAAGCTTCAGGAAGCTCTCGCTTGAAACTTTACCATGTACATCTCGTTTAGCGAGTTCTTACGCTAAGAAGGTAGCTACGTGTACTACATTAGTAGAATGTTTTAGAAAGAAAATTAAGTTAATTAGGATAGCAGTCATAATTTCATTCAGCTTATTAAAATCAGTTTCATGGGCTTCTTGAACCTTTAAAAACTTTATCCTGGGAGTAAGTTAAGTAGGTAATTCTTGTAGAACTAAGACTACCTGTATTGACACAGACTAAATTCATTCTATTTTTAAACTTATTCATACTCCCTGGTTTTTTGCTAGAAGGCGCGAGAAGGTATTTGCACTAAGAAGGCGACAGCTCATTACGTGCTTGTGTCATTACTGAAGTTCCAAAACATTAATTTCAAGAAAATACTTCATAGGAAATAATCACAATACGGCATTACTGTCAAATTGAAGCTTTGAAGTTCAATCCCATGAAAGAACCTTCAAAGTTCAAGCACGAACTGACAGTTATTGAAGAGCACAAACTTCTAAGATACTCTGTTTTCTTTCGTATTACTAATAAAATTTATGAGAATTCGAATTCCATTAAGCTGAAACTAAGTGTAAATCCTTTCGTTTGGTTATATCTAGCACAACCACGCAAGAACTATTCAGTTTGTCCTGATTAACAACGAAGAAGCTCACAATTTCTTCAAACTCAACCTTCCGCGTCCAATTGACATCGAACGATCTAAGTTATCAAGAAGTAAAGTTTCTGGAAAATGTATCTTAACAGCACACCTTCCTTTTAAATCCGCTAGTGATGCAAATCTACATTCTGTCGAGCTTAAATCAAGACTTATCACACCTGAAGAAACTACCATAGAAACTCTTCCATCTGCTTTGGTCTGTCGTTCGTGCAAAACAACCATTCTTGATAAAGGCACAAGTGTGTCACTTGCACCTAGGACCAACTGGACAGATATTTTGCCTTCTCTAACTTGTGTGAACGTGTACATTTCTTCATCTCTTTTAATTTTGTAGAAACGAATATCAAACAGATGATCGTGATATCGCTCTTTGTGGTAACTACAAAAAAAGTGAAGACAGCAGCATCCAAATAACAGAATCTACCATAACTATGTCCAATGCTGTGGTAGACAAAGCTATTTTAGCAAAAACTGTTCAAGTTCATACCAACATTTCTTTCTGCTTTTCTTGTAAACATTTGCTTGGGGTTAAATTTAACGGAAGCAATCACTTCTTCAAATGTAATTTATTTTGCCAGTTGGAAAACAGGGATTTGTTCAAGAATCATTTATCCGTTGAAGGTGTTGCTTGCTTCTTTCTAGAAAAAATAGTTGATAGAGGTGAAAATCGTACTTTGAGGTTATTGGGCAGAAAGGGAGTTGTAATGCTTCAGATTACTGCTGTGACTAGTTCTTGCGCAGTTAAGTTCATGGAGCAAGGTGAATTTGAGGCTGGTATGCAAGTGTTCTATGAGATTGAGAAATTCAACACTCCAGTTGCTACCGAAGATGCAGTGCAGAGGAAGTTGATAGTTATTCCTAATGGGTTCTTGAAAGAAGTAGCAAAGGCGTTGAGGTTGAATCGGAAGTTGTTTTGGATGAATGAAGGAAATCAGTATGATAAGAAACTGTCTTTTCTGAGACGATTTTGAAGGTTGAACTCGAATTGGCATATTAGGTCTCATGCTGTGACGTTATACCTAGAGAATCTTCCCGAAACAATAGTAGAAAGAACCTAAAGGACAAGATGTCGTCATTTGAAGTGTTAATAAAAAGCTTTGCTCCATTTCTAATTGCAAAATGAAGCCAAGTACTTTACTCGTTTGGAAGTAGTTTTTCTGAATATCGTTCGCCTTAAGCAGCTGCCTTGATATAAGTGTTACCCCTCCTTCTTGATGATATTTAGCAGGAAAGCAGCAGTGAAGAAGTGATGCCTGGAAGTTAGAAGCTTCGTTCGCGTGCTTTGCGACTGTATATTCTTCTTTATATATTTGGTGCTATGTTTAGTATGCAGCAATAGAACAACTTATAAGACCTGGAAACCATAGTGTCTTCTTTGGCCAAACTGTATTTTCAAATTCAAGATACTAATTTGCCCAAAATTTTGAAATGATAACGAACCAACTCTAGAAAATCTTTTTTCCGGTTTCTACTAAGACATAAGCAACAGATATGAAAGCCTTCAACGTAATAAAGGATGATTCGCAATCTTTTAATTGTATTGAGCTGGTTACTCCAGAAAATGCATCAGTATCCATTTATTTGTTTGGCGCTATGATAAGTTCTTGGAAAACAAGCGCAGGGATTGAGCAACTGTTTATGTCAAAACTTTCTTCCAAAAAAGAAAAGAAACAAATCCATGGGGGGATACCCATTGTCTTCCCTAACTTTAGTGAGGGCCTCGAAGGCCTTGATCTCCCTTTCCATGGTTTTGCAAGACTTTGCACGTGGGAGTTTGAAGGGTATGAAATAAACAATGATGCTAAGAGACTCACATTTAAACTAAGCCTTGATCACAATACAGTTAAAGATCAACTGCCTCATGCTTATCTGAATTGGCCCTTTAAATTTTTGCTCTCACTTTCGGGTTCCTTAAGTTTTTGTGGTGATTCCTTAGACTTGGAACTAACTGTTAAAAATCTTGATAACAAAACGGTTACATTCCAAAGTTTGTTTCACCCATATTTTTCCGTTGAAGCTATAGAAAATATAGTAGTAAAAGGTTTGAAAGACGTTAAATATGTTGATAAAACGGATGAGTTCAAGGAAAAGGTGCTTGAAGGAGAGTTGAAAGTTGAAGGGGAAGTAGACTGGATATTTTCCCCTGGTGTCAATGGCAAAGAAGTTTTTCTATATGATGGAAAACGGGCAAGAAGAATTGTTGTTAGTGTGATAAATGATGGATCAGCTCAACCTGGAAATGTAGTTGTCTGGAACCCCTGGAAGTCTGCGAAGAGTGTTGATGATTTTGATGACGAAGAGTATAAGGAAATGATATGTGTTGAGCCTGGTTTTGTTTCCTCCTTGGCCGTTCTTCCTTCTGGAAAAGAATGGAAACTTATTCAGAATATTTCAATTCAGACTTAGTGCACCAAACTTTTTGGCCAAATGATGTAGAAAAATCATAGATTGAACAACATATATTTAAATTTTTATTTATGCTCTTCTATCTGCTGTAAGAAAAGCAACAGATGGTTGTAAAACTCATTTGGATTCTCAAGTGCTGCAAAATGTCCACCTTGTTTGGCACGTTCCAGAAACACCAAATTATGCATCCATCTAGCAACGTGCTCGTTAAACCCAAGATCATGTTCAAATGGAAAAATACTGAACCCTAGTCTAATATTTGTAGTAAACACCTTATTATTTTTATTGTTCAAGGTTTCTCTATAAATTCTCATTGAGCTTTCTACTGCATCGTTCCCCCAATACAAAATAACCGTGCTAATGAACGCTTTCATACTCTCACTCTTTTCAAAAATATCTGATCGCGGGTCGCTCCATACTACAAACTTATCTGCATACCACGTAGCTAAACTCAATGGATTCTGACCAAGTGCAAGTCCTAATGTATGCGGATGAGTCATCTGTTGTAATAGATAGGGCGTCATATGGATGAAATCATCAAGATATCTTTTTCCTTGTAAAAGGTTCCATGGTCCAACATTCACTGGAGCAAAATTTATATGTACACCAATAAGTTCATGAACATCTGGTTGCTCAGAGAGTCCTAGAAAACCTCGAAACTTCAACATAGCTGCGCTCATGCACATGCACACCATACTTCCCCAATCTCCACCTTGACAGATGAATTCATTCCAGTTCAAACGAATACTGAGTTTGTAAAATAAAAAGGATATAGCACATATATCAAGACCTTGTTTTTGTGCTTCTGAGGATAAACCAAAACCAGGAAGTGTTGGGATTATCACTTCTTTTGTATAAGTTTTTTGTAACAGGGGAATTACGCCACGAAATTCCATAACAGACCCAGGCCAACCGTGGATCAACATCATCGGTTTATGTGAACTAGCTTTTTGAACAGTTTGTTTTGGTTTAAAATGAAAATAATGAATCTTGATTCCTTCTATTGTAATTGATTTAGGGTTCCAAGAGTTCATTAGCTTCTGCTCTGTTTCATAGGAATATTCGTTTTCCCAAAAAGAAAATATCTTTTCCATAAGTTCTCTTCTCACACCATAGTCATCTATCAAATCTTTCTTTCTATGACGTTGAGATAGAAGCTGTTCCATCCTTGCATAGTTAGTGGACGGACTATCAGCCACAAAATTATGTGGTAACTTAACTCTACTCTTCAAGGAGCGTTCAATAAAATCAATTTTTTGTCTTGGAATTGAAATTTTCGCGTCTTCTATTGTTAAGGACTTAATTTCTTCAATTGTATAACCTGTACACAGAGATTTGTTTGAAACCCAGCACGCGTCTTGCTCTAATTCCACTACATTCTTCGGGTTTCCGATATGAAAAGTTAAATACAATATAACAGAGAGAAAGAAAATCATAATTGGAGTTAACAGCTGCATTTTCGATGTTATAGTCTACTGTTTCTATTTGGCACCGTTTTATATCTTGTTGAAGATGCTGTTCAGCAAAATCGACTAAAGAAGAAAGTGTTGTTCCTGTTTTGGTGTTTTTTTGGGCGAATTTCATTTCATGTAAACTGTACTCATACCTATGAATAATATTGTGTCTCGGTTTAACTAGTTCCAAGATATCTTAAACATATAACAAGTTTAGGGAATATTTCCTCAAAAAAAATATCTAGTTTAAGTAATATTTAGGATTTATTTTATATTTTAATGAAAGCTCCTGTATCCACAAGACGTATTGTATTCCTGGGACGGTCGCTGGAGGTCCTAGACTTGCTATTGTAAGCTGCTGTTAGCAATGCGATACCAGTGACTCCAATGAGACGAAGCATATTTTTTTCGTATTAGCATTGTTTCTTCAATTTCATTTACCACTTGTAAAACCTGTTAATATCAACGTACTATGGAATACAAAAAGAACATCTCAAGAAGATTAACTCAGTTTTATCTGTTCCACCTAAAGTATACTTAAAAGTATACTCGATAACTTTTATAGAGCCATAAGATTCACTATGTCTGAAATATAGAGTTTTTATAGTTTTTAGTTGCTAGAAAACCAGGTCAAGCAATAATTACTTGAAGTAACTAATTGGACCGTGGGCTAGAGCTTTATTTTTTTTCAATAATTTCATTTTTTTGTGGTAATAACAAAATAAATTTTTATATCCATTAACCGAAGAGTCTACTATTATAATGTCTCATAGTTTCCACAAGTCATGGTAATCGAGTCTCCCGAGATAAAAATTTGTCATTAGGGTGCTAAGGATCCTTTTTACAAGATAAAAGGTAATAAGAAAATTTTCTTTAGTATTCTTGTATACACTGGACACAAAGGTTGGTAAAGCTAAAAATATGTTCTTTTGGTATAATATTGATTTCCCTTTGGTGATCAGTTTTTCCCATGGTAGTAGGAGAAACCAATGCAATTTTATTTTATTGTCATTCCCCAACATGACAAGTTAAAAGGCAAAATATTCAATCGTTCTTCAACAAAAGTATAGTTTATATATTAGTTAAATTAATTATTTAGTTTCACATACAGTATTCACTACCGTCCAAAAAAAACACAAAGTCTAATTTCTAAATGTCTAAATTGATCAACGCCGATTTCCTTAACAGAGAAATAAAGATTACTTCTTGGCTCAGAGTAAGTTATCTACTTAATCAGATACCTTTAGTATTTCTATAGCTATAATTAAAATCTAGGTCTATTAAGAAATTTAATAACAATTCGGCTCTGCTCTCTATTTGGAAATAACAATACATGGAGACAAAAAGGTATGTTCTATCCTTGGATTCACCATAGTATACTCTCTTTTTATTTATGTCGCATAATAAACAGAAAGTTTATGGTTGAAATGAAAGTTTATTAATCAATTTCTCTTCAGAAGACGATTTTAACAAGATACTTGCTTCGCCGATCCGTTTATGAATATACACAAGTCAACGATCTCTTGGTAGAAGTTAATAAACTCATTGTTGTCTATTTCTGGGACAAAGTATTTTTATGTAATGATATTCTTGCAAGATAAGAATATAAGAGTCCCAGTAAGTTTTTGCTAATAAATGACGCCTCTACCCCTCTGAGAACATATAGTTCTAGACCCCATTAATTTAAACTTTTGTATTTACAATGTTTGACCTGAGTTCTATATAATATTTTCAATAGTAAACTCAACCTCCTACCACATGAATAACAAAGAAAATAATAACCTGGAATGAATAGTATCAAGTATTTGATTTGCTTTAGATCTTTATGGGGTGTTGTGTCCATCTTCATCTTCTTTTATTATTATTGCATAATTCTAACTACTGAATATTACTTGTAGAAGGGAGGGGGTTGGTGGTGTGAATGATGTTAAACAGAGGCCTTTTTAAGTGACTTTATATAATATCAGAACCATCAATTTATATGAGATATTACAAAGCGGAATAAAAGTTATTCAAGAAGAAAAATACATTTTTTTTATTTGGTGTTAAAACTCTTATCTTCTCGTCTCTCATCTAAAATTTGTTTCTCATAACCGGTAACATGGGCATGTTTGAGACGAACCCAATGGACATGAAAATTGAATGTTTTTATCTATATCTAGTGTCACAATAAAAAAATAGGTAATCATTGGTGTTTCAATGTATTTTACCAGATGAAAATAGCTTCATTAGCCCTGTTGTAGCTCTTGAGTATTTTCTGGACATCCAATGACCAATATATTTCCAAATCTAGAATTACATGAATCCCTTGTAGGGTACATTGCATTTAAATTTATGATTAACTTAGATTTTCTTAGGTCAGCTATGAAAGCTATTAGCGCAATTAGTTAACCGACATTAACCGATGTATTTTATATATTAATATCTACTAGTGTTTTATCATCTATGCATGCAGGTATTTTTTAAAGTTTTTCCACTGATAAGATATTTTTTGCTTAAGACTTAAGCTATTTTGTTAATTAGAAAATTATATTATGAACAAATAACACGGAGAAAAAGCTGTTTATATTCAAAATTGTACTGAAGAGCGCGGTGCTATTATTGCATGATAGCAGATAAGCAAGCGCTTAAATACTTTGCAGCAAGAATAATACATCTACATGGCCTACTCTTTCGGCCTTACCAAGTATTATGAATCTATAGAAATAAAAGGTTTTAACTCAACATGTATTTTTGTAATTTACTGGCAAAATATATTCCTTCTCATACCAAAGCTTAGCTAAATTGTACAATTTTTATTATTTAAATAATGTACTCAAGAAAGAATAAACATCTCCTAAGAAATATAGCTCTTACACACAATAAAAGTTAAATGCATAGACAGAACTCCGGGCTTAGCTCCCTTTATTAAATAGCAAAACTTTTAGATATTATTATTTGCAAGCTAATTATATCGGATAAATCATTGTTGAAGTTGTATTTAACTTAGGCATCTTCTTTATCTGTGTATATTTCGACAAACTTTAGTTACACTTGAAGAAGAGATATATTTAGCTTCTTCAGCAAGAAGAAAAAATATATCTTTCTTAACCCTTATCTCCAGGTATATGCTTTGCTATATATATATATTGAGTCATAGTTGCTTCATATGTCCCTGTGACAAAATGTACATTGAAGGAATAAAAGGTGTTCGGTTCGATACAACTTTATATAACCACCATGTCTACTCGTGTATTACTGTATAACTTATATGACGGAAATGTTTGGCGAAGAGAAAAAGTGTTATCACAATTAAAATCTTCGGAATATACTGAACATTTTATGAAACTTTTCCATCATTTAAAAAGATGTGCATTTTAACTAAAATAATAGTTATACTCAATTCAGCAATGTGATGCCTTCTAGAAGAAATATGATGTAAAATATAATGAGTCTATATTTTCCAACTAAATATATTTTGAAGCAATAGCAGATATTTAAAGGTTAAACCAACGGAGAAAATTTTAAAGATAGTTTTAAGCTTAGATTTCTTCTGTTTTGAATACCAACAAACAAGTTTTTTCATAAGAAGAATTATAGAAGTGCTTCAATGCAACACGAGATAAATGTTCATAAGTTAGTTTTTATACTATTATAGGACCAAAGAAATTCTCAATTTTAAAATTAATTAAAATATTCGTAATACACATTGATAACAATTTTATAACAGGGAAAGTATTTACACATCTTGAAAAAAATAAATGTAATGAAGAGCGTAAGTGCAACGAAAAAGCTGCCAAACTCTTCTACTTTCCCTTGTATATTCAACCCCATTGAATAACTGAACCATGTTTTAACTTATATTCTGGTTCTATTATTGACGTTATAATATATACTTGTCTCAAACATCCCCTAGGTTATATGCTATTCTGCTGGCGAAGAAATTTCATTGCATATGCGCTAAGTTTTTAGGGTTTTACGCATCATAAAATTGTTGATAAATTTATTTTTCTTGCTATTATACAACTATTTCGAAGGAATTTTGGTTAATATGCAAATATAATTCTCCGATGCACATCAATCTTAATTTTGAGTTTCACTTATTGTCTTTGTTACACATTTCTCAGGATATGAATTATGCAGCAATGTAGCACTCAATTTTGCATATTACATACCTGTCTGTAATAGCCAACTGCTAAGAACAAGCTGAACTTGATAAGTTGAAATACTAATTTATATTAGGTTTTGATCTATTTTATGACATTGATACTTAGTAATGATATGACAGTTCTCATTTAGGAACATAAGCAATTATAACGTGCCATCCCCATATTCTTGTCATATTTAGTTTATATATAATCTAAAGGTGAGTACCAGCTTTGATCCTAATTAAATTTTAAATATCATTATTACCGTTGCTAAAGCTCCTAGCAAATCGTTATTTCATGTTGCAGCTATATCTGATAATAGTTTTATTTCTTGCTGGTGATCCGAACATTTCGGATTTGTTTGATTCAAGGGTGTACCCTGGCAAAATATCTCTATTTAATTAAAGTATTTATTAATAGTTTTTCAGAAAAACATAAATATTAAAGGGACATATAAGTTGAGAGAAAGATCCAAGAGGCATCATGAAAAGTCAACTAGGATTTGATCAATATATTTTCTTGCAGGATTATTTGGAAAAGAATCATCTCTATTGAGAACTTACCATGTAACAGAAAATATTAGAGACTACAAACTCTGGCCATATTAGAAGATTTGCCGTGCTTTTTCTCGTAAACGGGATTAATATTTAGCATAAATCTAAGTTATATGGTCTCATGAATTTAAAGTATTACCACGGTCGAATATATTAAATTTGTTCACTGGCAGAGAGCCAGCTATCTATATTGTAGGTACCCCGTGTTTCTATTAGGATTTTACCTAACCGAAATACCGAATCAATCAATTATAACTTAGCTACTCAAATAAGCCTATTAAAAAATAAGGTGTCTAGCCTTTGAAAAAACATAAAAGGTTTTAAGACCAAGCTTGAAACTATCGGTGTTGCAAACTAATCTCTAAATAACAAATCCAAAAACACCCCTTATATGTTGTAGAATTTTGTAAGAAAAACCTGCACTATAATTGGTATTGCATTTTGGAAGACCAAATATGGCTAGAACTACAGTAACTTAGGATATATATATACTCGGAGATCGTATCTTATTTAACTTGTGTTTTTAATGCCTTTGATAAAAATAGCACAAATCAGTTTGTACTAAAAGAAAATAGATATTTAATCAGATAATTTGGAAGCATATTCAAACTTAGCGTTCTGGCTTTTAAGAATTGAACAAAGAAACTCTCTTTTCAATTAGTAAAAAAATGTGACATAACAGTTTTTAATTTAAGCTTTATTTGAAACACTTAAACAGAACTTATATTTATTAAAGTTTTCATCTCTTACAGATTGTCTCAGAGATCAATCATGTATCATCGAGCCATATATTGAAAGACCTTTATAGTCTACCTATTTTATCTGTTCAAACCAGATACATAAATGAGGGTTCTGTCATTTAGAATTTAAATAACTCCCCTATTCAAAGTTTATTTAATTCATTCAATTGAACAAATTCATAGCCAATGTCTCACTGGGTAAGAAATAAATCCCCGGTCTCGATCAAAATACACAGGTATCGAACTGTTTGATAGTATCTTCCAAAACTTGTTATGGGGATAACGTATTTGTAATCATGGGTGTCGTATTATCCGTGCTTTGAAAATAAAGGAGTATTGTATATATATATTGCTACTCATCACTGGTTGTGTAACTGATTGTTCATTACTCATAATTTTGAGCTGATAATACACTAAGCGTTCATGTTTACAGGGGTAGATGAATCTTAGTGATTACCATGTTTAATTAGAGCAATTTTTATCCATAATAACCATTTTTTTCAGTAGTTTTTAATTGTCTCAAGAGATACTCTCCAAAAATAAGCAGAAAATCTATATTGACGTAAACTATTTACGTAAATATAGTTTTTTTTTTGTTTGCAGAAACTTCTGCTACATGAGACTCGATAATTTATATTTTGATGTTCCAGTAATAAATTTGTTCGGATAGCTACTAGCTAGATAAACATATGTATTATTCAAGAACGGATGATTAGGGCGGTTCTCACAAAGATATTACTATCTCGGGGGCTTAGAATAAACTTATATTTATCTGGACATCACACTAACCCCCCCCCCTATCCCACCTGCCACCTGGATTTGATACCTCGAACAAACTGGTCATTACCTTAAGACCTGATACTAAGAATATGAATCATTAGGTTGAGGATGTACTTGTTAAAAAGTTCAAAGCATCTATACTGAATAGTTAATTCTTAAAAAAATATACTTGGAGTCTACCTTATCCTATGCAACTTTCTTTGAAGTTATTTTTAACATTCTTACCGTTTAATTTCTCACTTCCAGGGGCCTATCGTACTAAACATTCAGAGTTTGAGTTCTGCACAGTTCACATGTTTTTTCTTAGTTTGCCGATTCGAAGTTCCTACTTTTATACTTATCATAAGTATTATTCGGCTTTTCTTATTGTGCAATTAAATCTACCATGAACAGGAAAGCTCGTTTCTGAAAAATATTAAGAGTCAATAGTACAATATGTATAATTTTTTGACACTTTAAGTTTGTTTCTATTTGCTTATTTCTAAATTAAGAATATTTGCACCATTTTATTTGCTCAAAGACTTTAGGAGATCACATTCATAACTGTTAATGCAACCTCAGTCTTACTACTTCTTGATTGGATCTTAGTAAATTATTTTACCAGTATTTACCAACTAACTATCCATAATTAAGTGAGTACTCGGTTGCTCTAGAGACTTTGTATTAATTTATATCTGAGACTAATTCAAGAATAACAAAGTTTATTGCTAACCTGGGAAAGAGTATTGTTAAAATAAATTGCTCGGGATACCACAAGTATTCTAACAGTTAATCATAAATGTTATCCAAATATGCAAATCCTTATATCTTCTACTGATTTGATATGAAAAACCATCATGGGCACCCAAATCGTAACTATCTTGGTCTCTTGTCAGCTTTAACTTTGACTTGAACAAGTAAATTTATCAGAAGTGAAATATCTTGTTCTCTTATCTATTATTGACTGATTATGTTCTGTTATGTTAATTTAGGAATACCTTGGACGATCTGGCCTAACCTAAAACATGAATATCTAATCTACCACGACTTAACTAGAGTATTTACGCTAAGCCACATCTCTACTAAGGTTTTTGTGCTTAGAACTAATTTCACGGAACAATCTTTCTCTTGAAGATACGATTACTTGAACTCCCAAGATAATTTTGGAACATCTCAGAATAAAACAAAAAACCAATCTTGTGCAACAGAGCTGGAAGCAATGAAAAAGTCCGCTGATTGATGCATTTAAAATTTTAAGAAAAATTTCTTCTGGCCCAAGTTAACTATCTAGGACAATGTATCGTTTTCGCTTTGTTTTTAGGCAATTTCTTGTTCTTTCATTCTTTTTTCTGCTTCCTGCTCGTGTTGGTCAACCCTGATGAAACATGTTTTAAATGTTCCTATTGAATGATGAGAGGTTGGAAGGGGGTGTGGTGGGTGTATTTTACTGGCTTCATAGACTCATGAGATTGATTTGGATCTTCTTCCGGATTTCACTATTTTTGTTGTTCTTGTATGGGGCTTAACCCGATTCTCATTTTGCTCGAATGCTCGATTTATGTGTTCTATATCGATATTCTAAACGTGTGTTCTATATATCGTTCCAGAAGTTGTGTGTTTGTGCTGTACTTGTATCTCTGGTGTCCGTATCTGTGTTTGTTGGCTAGTTCTTCTTTTCTTGATCAAATCCTCTGCGTATTAAGATGATCTCTTATTCAATCCTATTCCTTAACCTATATGTGGTGCATAACCTTTAACTACAATGAAATTACATTTTCTTCGTAGTTTGATTAAAAGTTCCAGGATTCTGTTGCTTTGTCTGTTGACTTCCGATACTCGCACAGCGAGCTATTCGGTCAGCAGCGTCACTACGCCTTCAGGTTTGGTTGACGGCTTGGAGAAAACCCACTTTCCTTTCATTGGTCTGATTCTCGTCCATTTCTTTAGTTTTTTTATCCAGCCACATCTACTTCTTGCAACATCAAGATGTTGACTCTTTTTGAAAGCGGGAGTAACCAGCTGAGCTTAGTAGAAGTAAGACCACCAACATTAATACTTACTAGAGTTAGCTTGCGCTTTAGTTGACTTACAACGCCTGGAACTCCTTGTTGAGCTGTAGGAAGCACTCTGCACTCAAAAGTCGAAAGTTCACTTTGTCCTTGTGGCAGTTTGAGAAGATCAAAATCTTGGTTAATTATGATTGGTTGCTTCTGAATGCACTAATCCGGGTAGTGATGACGAACTCAATTTACCAATCAGCTTATCCTAATCTATAATGCTACTATTGGGTTAATAAAACCTGTTGGCGAGCTATAACACCCCAAAGCTACATGACTCCCGGACTTAACGGTACACATGCTAAGTTAATCTTTTTTTTTTGCTAATATATGCTGAATAATGGTTCACCGCACAAGAGTGCTACGCCATTATCTGTTTGCCCTAAATATATCTGTCTTGTTCACGCTATGTTTTACTTCAGATCAAATAAATCTTTACTCAAATTTTTTAATAAAAAAATATTTTAAATGGGTGAAATCAATATAGATAGAAACCGTTGGTCACAAAGTAAATTAGTAGCTTGATATGACTAAAGCTACCAAACAAAATATTTGCTATTGTTGTGAGGTTATCTAGAAGGAAGTACAGGTCAAATTAAGAAGTAATTTTTTCATTTGGCATAAATTGGCTTCCTATATTACAAAATCTATACAGGCTTTATTATCTAGATGAAGTAGTGTTTAATAATATCTACTTAGGGGTACTGTAATTCCACTTCTTGTTGCTTTCACTTTTTTTGAAGTAGTGGTTAGATACCTAAGAACCAAAACAAGTAATTCAAAGAGGTATCCTGTTCTGATGTAAGCATTCTTCAATCACTGGTTTTCCAGTTTAGCAAATCTTTGATCTCAATAGCACATTATCTTCTGCTCGTGTCACTTTCTTCCATAATCATTCCACGTCATTACTTAATAACTCAATATTGTATTACCCTTTATAAGAATCGCTAATTTCTTTTTGAACAAACGGTTTTTGACGATCCACATCAGGAAACATCATCCAATATCCACTAAAGGCATATAAAATATATATTTTTTGGAAATTTCAAACTTTGGATCTTATTTTTTGTGCTACTTCCACTCAACAAAAAACAATTATTTACATATCTCAAAGCTTAGCACTTTTACTGCAGCTCTCACCCAACTTTAGTGTATTAAACTCAACTTCCTCGATTAATTGAAGTCTTCCAAAGTAAATTATCAAATTCATTTATCTATTTAGTATTAAAAATAATAAGTTCCAAAATACCTGAAACAATGAAAACACAATACAGGAAAGAAAAATAAGAAATATGTGATTCAGAAAGTCAGCGAATACAATCTTGCAAATGACGAAACTCAAATAGGTGATTTTAATCTTTCACTAAATATCTCATTTATTATTCTTGCTATTGATTGATTTCAATAGATATTGACGAATAAAAAGATATACTGTAAATAACCTCTGCGAGTTCCATCCAAAATGGTTGTTTAAGAATAGAAGGCACATTAAACTGAAGTTGATTTCACAACCCAAAGGAGTATGTTCTAATATATAGTGCTTTGTCCGAGTTATGGTAAAAAACAGAGGAGAAAAAAATCTATTAAAAGGAGCAAGAGTGTATTCTCTCTGTGATATTATAGCACTTTTGCAGGCTTCAAGACCAGAGGAAAACTTTCAAATCTCTTTTCACAGCTATTATGAAAATTTAGGCTACTAAATGCACAAACAAATAATCAAAAACGAAATTAAGACGAGAAACAACCGTTTATTTTATGTGTATTAGAGTTTCTTATTGTAAATTTACTTCGTTGAAATCTGAAAATAAATATGAAATTAAAGTGAAAAATTAATGCATTGCTGCAGAGTTTGTTTCTTGAATCTCTTGTTTGTGAAATATTTTTATTATTTTTACTGGTTAATATTTCTTTTAAAAACCTTTTTGAGTACACTAAAATAAATTTTATGTGATGAACTTTATCTGAACATAAACAGAAAAATCAGATGGAAAAAATAAATTGCTATTGCCTTAATAAATAAGTTGGTTTCCTTTCTAGAAAGTTGGATATCCATTAGGTCTATTTCCATTTACTCTATTAAGAAATCTACTGTCTTTGATTTCAAAATTAGCACCTCCATAGTCGAAACCATTCATCAGACGTCTATATTCCGCGTTACTCACCTCTTCACTGCTTGCTTCATACCACGAAATAATAGTTGGCGTAACAAATCTTCCATATGGATTTTCAATTTTTTCATCAGAACTTGCAAACCTCAATGCGTGACTCCCAATTCCTTCTTTATGGTATACAATCCTCAGATGTTTACCTTCCTTTGGTATATCTTTAGCCTCTTTAGTAGTTAACTTTCCATGTGCAGAGTATGATCCATGAGTTACAACACCATCTTTAGTCCAAATTGCTACATCTTCAAAGTCATGTCTAAATATAATGCTTTTCTAAAATATACCTATGTCCACCTGAACCATTAAATAGTTGATCTTTCTCAAAGTAAAGTACATATAAGTGAGCACAATATTTATGTCCTCCTGAATTCTTGCATACATATCTATGGTAAGTATTTGATGTACTGAGGAAATTCATTGATCTACAAGCACCTCCTACAGTTCCAGTAGTTTTTAAACCACCATTTTGTTGTCCTGATCTAGAAATAGCAGCAGAAGGTAAACATCCATCAGTGTCCATGTCAAATACAGGAGCAACAGATTCAACATCACTATTTCTTGGTACTGCTTTATTCCATGCTTTAAAATCGTGGGCAAGAAGAAGAGTTGGAAGGATTGCAAATAGTTGAAACTTCATATTTATTTTTTGATTTGGTTATGATATCTATAACAGTTTGGATATTCATAAAAGAGAAGATAAAAATGATCCAGTTCTATTTTGAATATAGTGATCTTTTAGTTCTTTTAATTTAGTAAACTTTTTTTAAACATATTAAAAAGTTATTGATCAACTATTGAAAAATATAGTTCTTGTGTCAAATA
Organism: Labyrinthula sp. Ha; assembly: GCA_015227615.1. Taxonomy (NCBI): domain Eukaryota; class Bigyra; order Labyrinthulida; family Labyrinthulaceae; genus Labyrinthula; species Labyrinthula sp. Ha. Next base: position 335,048 of record JAALGZ010000018.1, on the reverse strand, counting down.
ACAATAAATATATTTTAAATATATGTGTTATTCTTATTTCTCTCTTACACGATAAAATATTTCATTCGATAGAATAATTATTCTTATTATAAATAAACTGAAAATAAGACCCAAATGTATTTTCAAAGTTGGGAACCGGACTCATTCTAAAGATATTTTTCAATAAAATATTCTTAAAAGAACAAAAGATGGTAAATACAAGAAAGTTAAAGTTAGAGAATATATATGATAGCTCGTTTGTCCTCCCGATTGTATTCTTTAATCTTTTATATAAATTTCTTAGTTATAACTCCGTTTTAATGTCCCTCTATGTTTCTGTTGGAAATTAACATATTGGTTAATTTTCTGATTCGCCGTATTACCTTTCATATATATTTTGGGTATAGTATCAGTTGGTTCACTTGGACACTTTATTCTTTTTCAGAACTTAGGCTAGTATTTCTTGTTGTTTCCTTTAGTTTTTTACCCCTGTAATCGTCATTTTAGCATTAATAATTAATAGAACCTCTTTCTTGGTATATTTTACAAGCTAAGCTGCTCTAAAAAGTTTAAATTGGTATATGTAGTGGAATAACCTCTGCAGTTATCTGTGATTACAGTTAGGGTTTTTGAACCTCGTTATTCTGTCTGATGATTTCCCAGCTGAAAACACATCTGACAGAGGCATCACTTTAGCCGTGAATATTTTGATTTATTTTCAGTGCTTTAAAACTAAATTGTGAAAAAAAGCTTTCCGAAGAACCATTTTCTGAGACTTTTGAAGTTTTTTTATGATACAAAAAGCATTAGTTAATATATATATTTAATCCAAACTATATTATGAGGAAATTTTTGGTAACTATCTCTGGTCATACCTAGTTTGCTAACCAGAAGAATGTTAGTCAGCAATACACAAGAGTTCTAAAACTTACACACAAGAAGAAACTATTCCCGTGGATACAATATGCCAACCAGAAAGTGGGTATATTATCTACCTATATACTGTTTATGAACAATTCCAAAATGTCATTTTACGTAGTGTGTGCAAGATTTATAGCTTTTTGCTTGTACAGTTGTAGAACCACTTTATGATTATTTGCAGTCTATTGAAGATGAACTATCAATAGTAAAATAATAAATACAGTGTCGAAGGGACCACAGGATATAATTTTCATAAACATAATAATTTTGGCAATTGCTTCAGTAAGCAAAATAAACTATCAAGAAAATACAACATTTCTGCAGAGCTTGCATCGTCCTCTGTCAAAAAGATCAAGAACTATAATACATAAATCACTGCTAATATAGAAAAACGAATACGAAGGTTAGAATAGGTAAGCTACAAAGACTTTAGAACTTATTCACGCTTAGAAATAGCTGAGTTAATAATTTTTGAGACAGCAATGTATAGACTATCTGTATGAATACATTTAAAATCCTAGAGCTATTAAATGGCCATTTAGTTATGCAGATAACTGATGAAATGACTCAAACCTTGGACCATAGTAGCAAGGTTTTCTATTCCTAAAGAAGAAATCCATAGTCTCTGATCGAGAAGTTTGCGCTAAAAAGGTCATATGAATCGCTTATACTTTATCACCTACATGTCAGCTGCCAACATAGCTGCATTATTAAATTGCATGAATTGAGTGAGTAAACTGCTGAAAGAAAGTTGCTAACATTTAATCCATTTAATTACATGTCTTAGATTTGGTTTCATTGAGATGGGTGAGCTTTTTTTAATCCGTCAAATAATTAGAAATTTTTCTGCATAACTGCTATAGTTAGTTTTCAATGACGTTTACATTACACTCCTACACCATAAAACCCATTCCAAATTTTGTGAATGATAAAGTTAAAATCAAAGATATTCTTTGGTCTTTACCTCTGTGGTTAATTCTTATTTGCAGTATTAATTAACATCTAAATGCTCACAGTATAACTCAGTTCTTAATTGCATCTCTTAAAATATCATTTTTTATGATAAGGTTGACTTCTCTGCAAAAATCATGCTTCAACAAGCACCACCTGCAATAAAAGGCAAGATTTATGAACCAGTGATGATATTTTTAGTCTAATACGTGTATATAGTAGTTTTTATATAGAACTACCAGTAAAAGAGAGTGCTATCATTTTTCTCATCAAAATTTTGGACAGATATACTTTGAAGAAGCATAAACTATAGAACTGAGCTCCTAGGCTTAACGAAAGTTAACCTTAAAGATTTTCATGAATTTTAACTTCATTTATAGACCGTTAACATGTGTAATCATAATAACTGTAATGAAACATCTTATACAAGTTGTAATTTGAAAATTTTAATACATATTTTTAAATAGTTCATAATTGTCTTATTTTAACAAGATGAGAAGGAGCGTATACTATATATATATATTCAAAAAAGGAGAGATTCACTCCAAATAATGGACCCTAAGTTGAGTTCCAGTATATCTACTTAACATTTTGCTCTTATAATTTTAAGCAATGCCATGTTTTACTTGATGAGGCTCAACCCTGATCCATTTCTAAATTATATGTGGGTAGCGGAAGAAACATTGAATTTTCAAGCTCAGTACCGCTTATCCTAAGCTGAGAAACTATGTATTTTTCAAATCCAGCGTTACCAGCAAAATGAGTTAAGTAGCACATTCATATGCTTCACTTAATTTTTATGTCATACGCAGCGTACTGTTAGATTTTTAAATTTATCGGCAGTTTTGTGGCAACTGCCCAAAAAGAAGCAACCAAGAGCGTACCGGTTTCTAATTTTTTTATCCTAAGTTTATAGGTTATTCTGGTTATAATATGGTTGTTCTCGGCTAAATCTATTTGGTATTTTTCTACAATACTATCTTGCAAGAAATGCAAATTGATTAAATAGGTTATGGGTTGCCTACTGTTAACTGTTTTGGAGGTTTTCTGGTTCTTCACCGGAATGTGCTTAGTATATTATTAGAAATTTATGTATAATCTTTTTCATTTCGTAATTAACTTTCATAACTGATGGTTAACCTTGTTACTTGCGCATTTAAATGATCATTAGACAAAGTACTGTTTCTAGAGAGTATAATCAAAAGGTGCATCAGAGCAAATATCGCGATATCGCATGATATCCCTTGACAGCATGATGTCTGGAAGTATCATTACTTTGGATTCACTAAATTACTTAATTTTCTTCTTTATAAGAATAAGCCAACTATTCTATCATATTACTGTCAAAAAAACTTTGTGGTGTGGTCATTGCTCCTATAGGTTGATACCAGAATCAGGATTCATAGCCCAATATATGTGTATGGAACAGATATTCCTTGCAATGAACAAGCATTCAACTTAATAAAATACCCCAAGACTTTAGTTTTTGAGTTTTTCTGTACCTAAGATAAAACATTTATAGGTCAAAATACTTATAAGATACTGGAAACTGGACGTAGGTTCAATAACAGAACTTGTTCTTCAATATACCTTGCATTTTTTCTTAGTCATTTGGATTGCGTCTTCTATATTTGATTTTAGTCTTTGGTATTTATTTAAATATCCCAATATTATGTATCAGCACTAGCTGTTAATGCCAAACTAGAGCATAAGAAATTTCTATTTGACTAATTAAACTTATACATACAATCAAAACCTGCTAAATTGAACATAATAAACGGCTAAAGTTAGTTTCTTTTAGAACTCAAAAGCAACCTTGCAGTATTAAATTCCCATAAAAGCAACCTAAGGCAATAATTTTTGATATCTTCACATTAAGTTTCTTCGTTAGAATACTATAGAGTGTAGAATTATCTCTCGCAATAATATTCATGGTATTATAACGAAGCTGTATCAACTAGCTCTTGATAAATACAGCTATAGTCTATTTTTGTGATACCATATTCTGAAAAAAATATACTAGTGATGCCTTATATAAATAAATTGATATTAAATTTAAACAAATATTATTTCACATGCTTCTTATTCTTGAGAAAAGAAGTTACAAGATAATTAAACGTCTATGAAACAAGTCAGACACTAAGCAGTCGAGTGTACGACTCTCCCCATACTGACTGTTTACACTTGACATAGTTATAATACAATATTACATTACCGCACAATTGGTGCAACTTTACATAGTACATCTTTACTAATACATAAGCACCGGAAACAACACATCGTAAAATCTCAATATCTCAACAAATACTCGGAGTTAGGAGACGTTACTTATATCATTTTAAAGCTCTTTTCAAGCTCTTTGAATTTTTTTAGCTTAATGTACATATCCTCATACACATATAGACGATACTGAAAATAACTTGTCTAACTAAGCAGCTTAGTCTCAATTCTACAAAGAGTTGATCATATTTTTTACCTAGTTTTACGTTTTGATAATGAAATTTAAGCTTATGCACATAAGTCTGTGCAGAAAATCACCTTTAATTTTATTGCTTGATTCTTTATTTTTCATACAGCTTAATAATTTGAGATAATCTTGCATAATAATAGATGCAGCTATGACAAGCATATTTAGGTATTGCAAGAATGCAAAACTATTAATACATTACTTGCTTACTTTATCTAAGTTTGATCCATAATATGACTTACATTTATACCTTTTATTCGCCTATAGACCTTTTCTAATTTATTTGAGAGTATTATAAAGGAAAATTATAGAAAAAACTAAAGAGTTTTTGGTCATTATTTGAGCCGAATATTTTGTTTTGAACATATTATTTCTGGATGGAAGCATCAAAGTAGTTATTGATAGAAATCGTTAAAGATTAAATAATCATTGAAAGGATAATTTGAACTATAACTTCTAAGTAATAATTATACCTGGGTACTGAGGATATGTTTTTTATTTATATTTAAGTGGATCCTGACTTGATAAAAGAAAACCTGATGCGGAAACTTAGGTACAAGTGTCAGCGATAGAGTGTTAAATAAACCAAAGGAGATACCACTCCATTGGTTGTTCACTAGTAATATTTTTCAGTACTTGATCCTAAATGATAATACTATACATCATGTGTTGTAACTATGCTTTTGTTCTGATAAGAATTTCTCATGTTTGTTGTATTCTTATCTCGATTTTGATTATGAACAAAAACGAAGCCTGTTTTCCTTTTGTGATACTATTATGAGTCAGTATAATATTGATCCGTACGAGGATATTTATATTAGAATAAATAAAACAACTTAAATGGATCTTTAAAATTATATCAGTAATGTATTCCAACTCTTAGTAGTTCTACATCTATTGAAGTGTTACGATCGATTGCTCCCAGTGTTTATATATTAGTGAAGAAGTATTATATATAGTTACAGTCCTTGTGCAATAATGTATGATTGTGTTATAATCATATAAAGTTTAAACAGTCAGTAAAGAGAAACCCATTTAATCTACTGCTTAGTATCTGACTCTTATCAGACAATGCAAATTCTATTCATATAATTAAATTATAATCTGTGAAATATGAACCATACATCCCTTTGCTATTTGATCAAGAAGGTATTTATTTTATTCTTATGCCATATAGGACAATTACAAAATTGTAACATGCTGGGGGCATAGTTCCAATTTAGCAAACGATAAGGCTCTGCGTCTACTCTTAGGAAAGTTTTATAGGGTTTGCAGATTAAATTAGTTTTAGGTGTCATTTCACCCTGACCATATGGCTCAATTATGTACTGAAAACACTTAATTATTAATATTAAATCCATTTTTTTTTTCTCAAGTTTTAATGGTTTTCAACAAGAAAATGTGAGAAAAAAATATTTGGAAATTATTAATAAGACTTGTTCAACACCCGGTTTTAGTTAACGTGCTCTCTGACATCTTGGTTTATGTTGCGAATGCCATTTAACTATGACACAAACGGGTGAAAACCCAAGTTAACCAAAGGAAATGGTTGAATTATTTCATCCATAGTTTTAATTAACTTTCTTTTCGTAAGTTCCCCAAAAATACTTATTGTTCTCTAAACACTTGAATTCTGTCAAAAATAATGGATTTTAACCAATTGTTTGTCACCATATAGAAATAATATTGAATTTAAGTTAGAGTATTCAAAGCAAAATTGTCGTAACATCACATCATGGTTAAGAAAAGGATTAACTAAGTATTGTAAGTGGAATTATTTAGAATAAATAATCATAAAAAGATATCAAAATCCAGCACCAAGAAACATAAAGTAAAAAGGGAATTAACAACGATTAAATTTCAGATGTTACCCCAGTTAGTCAGACATCTTAGCAGATGCATCAGAAAACAATTTTGTTTTGAATTTATTTGTGTTATGAGGACCAATAATGCCAAAACTATATCTGTTTTCAGTACGACATTTAAGACTAGTATTAATGTATTGTTAGTGCAATTTATAGTGTAAGGTATGAAAAGTTATATCAAGCTATTGAGAAGTTGAAGCTATAGTTTTCAAGTGAAAATATTTCTTAAGAGCTGGAATATGATGCAGAATCAACTTGAAAAAAATAATTTTCATTTCTGTGCGATAAGCCGAGTAATATATATATATATGCATTATTTATTTAATATAATGAAAACATTAAATGGATATAGAATTAGCTGAGACAGATAAACTGTATTGTCATGTAGCTTCGAAAACTTTCATACTTAAAATTAGTGAAACAGAAAGCTCTATAGTTTTCTATATTTTTGAATTCTGTATTTTTCTCTCCTCTCACCTAATTTCTTATTCTATGTTCTTTGTGTATTAAAAAATCAGGTCAACGGTTATTCGCTATTTTGACCATGATATAACAAAACTGCTCCATATTGAAATATTTATTGTGGTATATTTTTGGCAGCGTAGAAGGTACAAATACTAAAAAATGTTTCTTCAGAAATTTTTATATATTTTGTTGTGCCAATAATAACGTTTAATGTTTCTTGAAAATAAAAATACTATATCCACACTATCATTGAATAAAATAATCTTTAACAATAGTAAGGAAACAAGGTCTTTCATTTGTTAAACATAGTTTTGGTGAAAGCCTTTAACTGCAAGATACCCATATAATTAACTTCTGTATGAAAACGGATCTTTATATCCATAAGACATAAAAATTTTAAAATAGGAACCTGAATCTTTTTGTTTTCAAACCACTCTCCTGTGACTTTTATACTAGAAACTAAAAGATTCTTTTATACTTTGGGTCTGGTAAGAGCATTATGTGCCAAAAATTTTTATGTGAAAATTGGTTATAAAATAAAAACATATGTGAGGGGGGGGTCACTTATTACATCCTAGAATATGTATATATATATATATATATATATATATATATGTATCCTATAATGCACAGTAGTATCTCAATATATTGTTAAATATGAAACCTAGAAATACATTGTTTTTCTCGTCTTCTCAATATTTCATAGGAAAATATATAAATAAGCCATAAAAGGCTTTAGATATCAATATTTCTACCTAAAACTGATGTATACCTCTTGCTATATAGCTAAAATTAAGATTTTTGTTTATATTATAACAAAAGCGTAGTTCCAGGCAAATTAAAATTGAAGGTAAAACCAAGTCATATTGGTTGATATATCTATGGCTATGGCTCATATAAAAATTCTTGGGATTCTTAGAGTAAAATCCTGATAAATAAAACATTTACATTTAGTTGAGTTGATAAAATATATCTGCTCATCTTATTGGTTTTCATATTCCACAAGTAAATAGCGAACACTGAATAAGTCCTTCTTCATTGTTCTTTTTCTCGCGAAAAAGACTACTTCGCTTAAAATTTATTTTATTGCTTTAAAAATAGTACAAATATCCATGTGGAACTATACTCACATATTAGTTTCATTATCAAGCTTACTTTTATGCTATGAATGAGTATTTTTTACATGCATCAATGATCCATGTAAACAAGAACAGCATTTTCTCACAATACAGAACTTTCAGAAAAGCACAACTAGCATTACCCAAGAATTTTCATAGAAGCTTCGGCTCTGGTTTGCTGCTTAGAAATGTCTAAATCAAGAGTTTGTGCCATTCTAGTTAGATTCAAAGTTCTCTCATTTTCGGGGTTTGACATTTCAAATTCTCGCCATTTTGGGAAGATCTTGTTTGATTATTTTCAAGAAGAGTAATGGATTCTAAAAAGAAATAATAACTCCATCAATAAAATTTTCATCTACTGGAAAGAATAAGATTATTTGCAGAGTTTATCTAGCTCATATGTGTTTAAATATATAATGTTCTTGAATTTGTAGACTTGGTGGAATGGGATTCTGAAATTAGCATTTTTCAAGATTCAAATTACATATACTTGTGAAACACTCTGAAAATGCATAATTATTAATTTCTGTCAATATACAATGGCTAACCGTAGTTAGACAAGTAATTGTCCGTATCGTCTATATGTGTATGAGGATAAGTATATATTAAATTAAATTAACTGAAAGAGCTTGAAAAGAGCTTTAAAATGATATAAGTAAGGTCTTCTAACTCCCAGTAGTTGTTGAGATATTGAGGTTTTACTATCTGTTGTTTCCGGTGCTTATGTATTAGTAAAAATGTATTATGTAAAGTTGCACCAATTGTGCAGTAATGTAATATTGTATTATAACTATATAAAGTGTAAACAGTCAGTATGGAGAGAGTCGTACACTCGACTGCTAAGTGTCTGACTCCATGCGGTCTTTTTAGATCTTCAAATGCTGCCACTTCATCCTTGAATGAGTCATGTTCCAAAGTTTTTCAAACTCAGCTCTTGGATTCTGTTTCGTTTGAAGATCAGCAATGTTGAATTCGCGTTTGATGAAAATCACCTTTAGTTTTCCTGAACGAATGAGTCCTTTTAAGAAATTAATTGCAGCGCTCATGTGTTTTTGCTCTGGAGAAACTGTCTTTTCTAATGTTTTAGTTGAACTAAGTGAATCTGTAAAAATCACTGAAGGTAGCTTGACTTTGCAATCTAAATCCATGCACAATCCGTAGATTCCTTGCAAATGTTTTGCTGTTTTGTAAATTTCAATCAGCTCAGCTCCAGCAGCAGAGGTAGCAACTGTCCTTTGTCTTAAACTTCTGCCAGTAATGAGCGATTGACCAAAGTAAATGAAGTTACCACTAACACTTTTTCTGTTAAGTGTGTTAGAGGCCCATTCAGCATCACAAAAGGCAAGAAGTGTAATTTCACCTTTTGATTGATCTGAGTAAGAAATTTGTTTTTGATGTTTCGTTCTACTAATGTAACCTAATGTGTTGAGAATTGACTTTACTGCAAAACTTGTCACGTGTTCAGAAAGTTGACTAAGCGCATGTAATGCATAGAGTAAATCAAATCTTGTAAGTCGTAAGTAAATTAAAGATCCAAGCAATTCTCTGTACGGAAATTTAATGCTTTTAGCATTGGAATTGTTCTTAACAGCCTCAGCGAAAGTAGAAGGTAATGGTGTAAATTTGTCTTTAGTCTTGAAATCCTTGAATTTTTCTAAAATTTTCTCAATGTGTTTGGTTTGGTCAATTTGGTAGTCTCCATTGGGTTTTCTTTCAATGTTAACTCCTAAGAAGTCTGTTTTCTGATCTAGTGTTCCTAGTGTAATTTTGTAAGTTTTCCCAAACTGTTTTGAGAAGTTTGTAATTTCTTGTTTTGTACCGAGCATCAGTACATCATCAACGTAAAGTAAAGTAATTAAATCTTTCTTGTAGAAGACACACTCGTCAAAGATTGCTTGTTTGAGTCCAAGTTTTTGAATTTTAGCAGAAACATTGTCAAACCAAAGCTTGGGACTTTCCTTCAGACCGTAAAGCGCTTTCTCAATCTTCATTACTTTAGTCTTGTCATGTTTCAGTTCATGTCCATCAGGGATTTCACAGTAGAGTGTAGTGCCAGCAGGTAGATCCGCGTACAAGAATGCGGTACTAACATCTAAAGTGTTAAAATGGAACTGTCTTCGAGCTGCAACTGCTAGTGCAACTGCAAGACTGTTGTAGTCTAAGGTAGGAGAACTGCGGTAAGGTGTAATTTTAAATTTCTGAGATCTTACATTGTAAACACATCTTGCTTTGAAACTACCATTGCGTTCTTGTTTCACAAGCATCGTGCATTTTCCAACGTAAGCATTTGCCGGAAGTTCGGAGCGATTAATCACTTTGAGAACCTTTCGTTCTTCTAAAGCTTTGAGCTCTTTTTCGACCGCTTTCTTGTAAGATGCTTCGTCTGGGTGACCTCTTGTGTCACGGTAAATGGAAGGTTTCTGATCAATTCTAGACTGAATGATCTTCTTCCGTAGCTTTTCTTTCTGACCTTTTGTTTTAGGCTTGATGATGTGTGTTGTTTCTTCAGTTGTGTTCAACGTGAAAGCTGACATCCGATTTAGGTCGAATTTCGTGGCATTTCTCCCAGATCGCGTTGTTACTGGTAGACGAGCATTGTTGTTTTCGCTCGTTTGAGGGGTTTCAGGGATTGTTACTTCGGCAGATGGGGTTTGATCATTTGCATCTTGATCGTGATCGAGTTGAACATCTGCTGAAGGCGGATTTTCATCGAAATTATCATCAAGCTCAAAATCATGATTTTCTTGTTGATTTGCCTTCTGGCCATAACGTACATAGTGTACACCAAAATCTGGACTGAAATCATCGTCATCATCAGATTCAAAATCATCCTCAGAAATTGGGTCATTTTCAGTTTTGTCAACAATTTTGATGTCACCAAATGAGAAAGTTGGTGGATTTTGATCGATTTGATCATGTGTTTTTGATTCTTGAAACTAAACATCGGTTAGTTGAGGGTAAATGATTTTTCCAGTACTAAGTTTGTAGATGATTGCTGTGTTGAAACTTGAATGTTCCTGTAGTCCAAGAAAGAGACCAGTGTCTCTTCTTTCTTGAAATTTGTTTGTCTTCGTTCCAGAAGATTTCAACGTAAAACAACAGCAACCAAAGGTTCTAAGTGAAGAAAGGTTTGGTTCTTGCCCAGTTTCTAGTTTGTAAGGTGATTCACCAAGCGTTTTGTGATGCACTCTGTTCTTGATGTAACTTGCAAATTTGACCGCGTAGATCCAAAAGGGGTCATCAAGTTTAGACTGTAGTAGGGCGGCTGAAGCCATGATCTTTAAGATGCCAATCGTTCGTTCAGCAACTCCATTGAAAGTTTCGTGTCGATCTCTAGGGACAAAACGTAAATGAATGCCTTTTGTCAAAATTGAGTTGACAAAGTGTTCTGCCGTAAAGCCAGATTGGCGGTCTGTAACAATCGTTTTTGGTAAAGTTTTAAGTGTAGAAAGAAGGTAGTAAAGAGCTGCAAGTAAATCTTTTGATTGAAGTGTTCTTAAAGGAGCAACTCTAATTAATTTTGTTTTCAGGTCAACTAAAATCAATGCAGCCACAACACCATTGACTGGTTTCATCGAGTGTTTTGGCGGAATGAGTAAGTCCATTGAAAAAGCTTGACCTCTGGAATCAGGAGAGAGTTTCATCTTGTGAATTAAATTCTTCACTGGGTTGTGTTTAGCTTTTGTCTGAAGACAGACTTGGCAGCTGTTCAGTTTTTGAGAACCCTTAATGAAACCAGCGTGTTTAAGTTTGTCTTCTGAGAGGTGCATCAACCTACGATGCATTAGATTTGGATCAGAGGTTTGTAAAACTAATTTCCCTAGTGGAATGATTTCAATGAAGCTTTTCTTTCCAAGTAAAATTATTTTTAATTTGTTTCCTGTTTCTAGTTGTACATTTCTAGAGCGATGGTTGACTTTAACATTCTGTTGCTCTAGATCGTAGGTACACAAAATGTTGAAATTTGCACTTGGCATGTAAATTGCCTGTACTGTAAAAAACTTAGAAGGAAATTCTTTGAATGCAAATCTGGCTGTTCCAGTGCTTTCGTAGCTACCAGAATTTTCTGTAAGTGTAAGTTTACCAGGCTTCTGATCCATGTGTGTAAAAAAATCAGCGCTTCTGAAAACGAAAACATCGCTGCATGAATCTAGCCCAGCTAAAGAGTTTGAACCTGTGGTACAAAGAGAAGTAGCGAAACTGAAAGGATTAAAATTTTCTTTTGTAGAAGTTACTGCTACTGTTTTCTTTGTAGGCTTTTTCTTCATCTTGGGAAGTTGTAATGTACGTTCTGGGTTGGTTGAACACACCTTTGCAAAATGATTAGATTTACCACAGTAAGAACAGGTAGCACCTTTAGCAGCACATTGTTTTCCTTTGTGTGGAAAATCTTCACCGCAATTGAAACACAATGTAACTTTTGAATTAGAAGAAACAATTTTCTTTGTAAATGCAACAACTGATGTACTTGAAGCATCAAAAGGGATCAAACCTGATTTGTCATGCTGAAGTACGGCTTGTGTCACTTCACTCATGTAATCCTTTAATGGTAGATCTTTTGAATCCAAATTGTTGACAACTGTAAAAATTTTCTGATTGTTGTTTCTTCTGAAGAGAATCTTAGTTTGAAAAAGTGTAAGTAAATCAGAGTCATTTTGCATCATCTTGATCTGATTAGCCTGTTGTACCAAAGAATCAAAGCGTTTAACGAAGTCTGTAATGGGTTCTGATTCCTCCCAACAGCTGTAAATCAAGTTTCCAAAGTTAATTCTTTTTCTGGTTTGTGTAGGTAAGAATGTAACAGCCCCGATGCGTCGCAGGATTTTGCAAAAACGATGTGGGGTTCGGATTGTTCGTAAGAAAACAACGTCTTTTTTCCAAAGAGAAATGATGTCATCTGAAAGTTCATCGTCAATTTCTTCCTCTAGAATGTAGTTAGATTTTTGAGTAAGCGGATTGTAAGATTCTAACAGCTCATCAATGATGCTGCGATCATGAGATTTAAAAAATTTGCATAGAGATGTTCCATTAATTTGTAATTTTAAGGCAAGCAGGTACATCTCAACACCTTGTTTCAGAAGTTCGAATTGATTTTGATCAGTTTTTGATCGTAGAAGGTTTTCCAATCTTTTTCGTCCTTTCTTGTAGAATTCTTCGTTAATTGCTTCATTTGCAATTTCTAGCTTTGTAAGTGTTGTAGTTGAAGCAGGAAAGTTTTGTAAATGAGTTTCCCCTTGGGTCAAGTTGGAGTTTTCACTCCGTGCTATTCGTTCTTCCACGTGATCGTTCTGATTTTCGTTTACTTCCATCGCAACCAAGTTAGACAAGTAATTGTCCGTATCGTCTATATGTGTATGAGGGTACGTATATTAAATTAAATAAACTGAAATAGCTTGAAAAGAGCTTTAAAATGATATAAGTAACGTTTCCTAACTCCGAGTATTTGTTGAGATATTGAGATTTTACGATGTGTTGTTTCCGGTGCTTATGTATTAGTAAAGATGTACTATGTAAAGTTGCACCAATTGTGGGGTAATGTAATATTGTATTATAACTATGTAAAGTGTAAACAGTCAGTATGGAGAGAGTCGTACACTCGACTGCTTAGTGTCTGACTACCGTAATTAATATAGTATCTGAGAGATATTTTAACCCAGGAAGTCTTCAGAATTATTTGAGCCAATATCAGTTACCATGACTCTTTAAACTGCATACTTTCCTCATCATCTAAGTTTTGGCTAGTAAGTGGTAAATTCGGTTATCAAAATTGTGGATATTTACAGCATACTTCCTTATATGCTTTAGATCATATGACGATTTTTTTTATATTTTTGAGAAAATTGTCGGTACCGGGGTCAATACCACGTAGTAGCGACTGTTACAAGTATACTGGATTTTTGAAACTCTTAATTTTCATTCGATAAATACTGCTTAAAATTTATGGGATTATTATTACTTTTCCTTAATTTCAAGCACAAAAAAACTTGAAATGACAGATTTTCTATGCTCTTGGGGACGTCAGCTACGTTTTAATGTTAGAAATGCAAAATTTTATATATGAATTTACAGACACTTAGAACAGTACTCAGTTATTACCTTAGGTTTCTAAAAACTTACAATATGCAGAGAAAAGTAACTTCAAAACTTGAATCACTCTAACCAAGTATAGAATAGCCAGAAAGCAATAAAAAAAATAATAAGACGCGGTCCCGAAGTTCAAAGAAAAAGGAGCTAGTTCATTCTCATTTAAGGAGTGTCCTGAGTATGTTTCATTGATCAATGCATTAAAATTGAACCTAATTTGGAAAGAGACACAGCAAATTTTTGGACTTAACCGAGCTTCAATGAAAATTTAATATGTACATTACGCCTAAGGATTGATCAACAGGAAAAATAAAAGGCATATTCCAAAGTAGACTTTATTCATAGTATCTTTACTTATTATTACTAAAAGGATATTAATTTTTCACTTTGAAAATTTAATATAAAAATAAGATTAACAATTTTTTGATGTATCTGAATTCAAGAACTTGCTCTACATAATTTTCAGTTCTCGAAAGGCCCAATTGAATTACATCCGCTATTAAAAAATAGAAACTTCTATTGAACATTCTATGTTGGGTTATCTAACACAGACTTAGCGATAAGAGAGATATATAACAGAATCTATAATATAATGTTTTCAAAAGCAATGTTTCCCTGAAAAAAAAATAACCAGTTACATGCAATCGGGTACTGATTATCGCAATTTAGATAACCCAGATTTACATAACACTCTGGGAGTGACTTATAATACCAATGAGGAAGAAAGCACACGAAACTAACCATGCAAAAAAAACTGGGATATATTCTTTAAGTCTGTAAAAATATGTCAAAATTCTACTACAATGTCAATCCTGGATAATCTATTCACTACCTTGGTAATATATCTTACAGTTTTATGTGGTTTATGTGTATGTAACATTCAGTAATTGCATTTGATTAATTGATAAGTTACCAACAAATGTTTGCATATATTCTTCTTATGGATATTAATTAATATTGACGAGATAATTTAAATTTATAATTGATAATCAGCCAAATTTCAGAATCCTTTGATATTAATAAAAACTCTAACTCTGTTATTAATAAGCAGAATCAAAGCAATTATTACGTAGTCATTGATATATCCTATTAATTACGGTATCTAATAGCAAAAGACACTTTCCCATTATAGATAATAGGATTCTCCTCCTTTTATACTTACTAGAATTGTATAAAGGGTATGAATCAAAGATATGTAAAAATATGTTCCAAAGCTTCTGTATTTCTTTCTTAAATTCTTTAAACGTTAGATCGCTCAATAAATCTAAAAAATTCTGCTTAAATTCTGGGCTACTTTTTTACTTCTACTCTGCTTATTTGATTGAGTCTATTTTTTCTGAATTATTCTCTGGTTGGCTATCTGGATGTTAGTCCGGTTTCCACGCATGAGACCAGCCATTTGTTAATGTTTCTTGTTCTCTTTTCTGTTTTTGACCTTTTTTTAACTCTCTGCAAGCAATGATACAGCGTAAAACCAAACTACAAACATACATCACTGACTCTTGGTTCCACTTATTTCTTCCTTGAAAGTCTTGATATAGTACTTCATTATGGACTCTATAACCTTTTTCAGATCCTGGGCCCAGTATTTAATAGGGCTATCTTAGGGCAGCCCAAGCTTTAATATTATGCCTTGTGGGTCAATACTCAGTGGAACCAAGATTTTATTCATCTAAATATGTTAATCGAAGACTACATTGTACTTCGAATGGTATTCTCAGAAGCAGATCCCTCTTTCTTGTCAGGTAGAGAAGAAAGATCTAGATAAGTGATTATCCTCTTCCCAGGCTATAAGGGTGGTAGTTGCCACGAATAGACTTATTAATATACATGTTATTCTTTTCAGAGTAGCATCTTGTTCAATAAAATTGTATTGATCTTTTTCCAATAATGAATGCATCAATGGCAAAATAGATATTGCTATAGCTAGCTGATAATAATTTAAGTATAGTAAGAACGTTAGTTCTTCCTCAAAGTTTTGTCTATTTTCAGCGTTTTCGGTAAAAAGTAAAATTGATTGGGTTGATTTATTAGTAAAATATTAACCAAAATTTCACCAGCATTGCCCATATCAATTTTCATGTTTTTTTGCAGATCTTAGAAGAGGTTGGAGTAAGACTTGGGTTCATACAGCGTTATTTTAAAATTTATTGTAGATTTTGCCCGAGATGAGTGAAGTTAACAAGCTGCAGCACAATATAGGAATGTTTCTTTAAACAAAAGTGTATTATATTGAAATTAATTTTAGTTCATGTCGCAATAATTATTGATATTTGATAAGCATCAAAAATATTAGGTTGTTGAAAATGATAATATTCGCATAAAGATTAAATTAGTTATCAAGGTTTTTAACTAGCTAGACCTCTGACCTCAACTTATAAGTTTTTAGGTAACCCAACCTTGTGTCTAAAAAATCATGGCAGTCATTGAATAAAAGCTCTCAAGCTAACATAATAACGATTCTAACTAGATTCGATACATTTAGAAGGCAGATTAAATTTATTTTGTACTTTTGAAACTTGATTAAGAAATTTATATCCAAATCAGTCTCTGTTCGAGGTACAACACAATGGGTTACATGCGTGCACCAACAATTGTGCTAATGAAATCATGGATTCATTGAAATTTTCTTTACTCTAATAACCACATCTTGATGTCATCACTCATGTCTTTCACCTAGTTCCTAAAGAACCAAGAGCTTATCCAACACCCCGTTTTGTCAATTTTTGATCACAACTAAAGGAGTCCAGTTTTCTCCCATGAGATATGTTTATTTTTACGCCAAAGTAGAATGAGCGCTAGCTTTAAGATCTTCCTTGTTGAAGTAAAAGATTTAAAGGTTTTACTTGCCTTTGGGAGCTCATTCTATCCATTGTTAACCAGTCTAGAGTAGCCAAGTTACTAGTGACATAAATTGTACTTGTCGGTCGCTGTTTTGTAAAAACTGTCAATCTTTGATTTGAACAGATGCCATAATAACTGAAGTTTTAGTGTAATACTGCTTTTCTGAATAAGGTTGAAAGTCCGTTTTATTATTTTTAAGCTGTTATATTCTCCCTTAATGAGCTAATACAAACCCTTCAGACAATAAATATACCGATATATATAAATTATGTTCCTTAAAGGAAAAGTATATACTCTTTAAGACAGTTTCTATGTTTAACTAACCATAGTGACAATAAACATAAAATCAATACCAACTATTGAATTACCTGAATTCAGTACATATCTGAATGTAACATTTACCTTCTACGCTAATTTTGTTTTCTGATTCCCTCTACCTTATTTAGCAACCTCCTCAAAACCATTTTTGTAGCAAATAATATGCGTTTGTTCATAAATCATGATGAAATTACAAAATTAATATTGCTCTGCGATTAAGTTAAAAGATTGTAAAGAGGAATCCACTTGTTTTTTTGGTGCCCATATCTATTCTAGACATGAAACAATTGCAAAGCTCTCACGTCTGACTACGTATAGTTCATATAAACGAAAATATGTTGCTAGCATCTGATGTCTAACTTAAATAGCATGTACTAATCTGAAAGCTATTTATCTCAACCTCGACACTAAGAAAATGAAATCTGTACTCCATGTTTTTTCTCTTACACTTTAGGTATTTAAGTAGTCGAACATTACAAGTTGAATTTCACAATAAAACTTTAGAATATCAACGATTAGTTTGGTCTGAATAAGCTGTACACAAAATAAATATAACTACCATAAAACTCAAAATAAAATAATTGCAACACCAACTAATGGATAAATTCCACAGGTTGACAACTGATGCAAAACAAAATAATAGTATCGGGAAATGCACACTAAAAAAACCATCTGATCACCCGCAATACAAGAAACTTTATTGCTCTCCCTACCACAAAGAACTATATTACTAAGACAGGCAGGTTTTTCTAAAATGCCAGGAAACTAAAACAACAAAGATTAGGAAATCAGTTTTCTTAGTTCAAATGAAATTCTTCCTGTCCTAGTACATGTACTTGATATATATAGGCTAAGTTAACGCAACTTCTCACGAAAACATTTGTAATTCGTCTTCCAAATTTAAGTCAAAAACTTAATATCTTCGCTTGATCTATTTCATGTGGAATTGTCTCAATTGTTCGAAGTACAATAGCTAACATTCCCGTATCTTTTTTTATTGTTTACCAACAGTTTTCTGTAACAAGAGCATGATTCTCATAAGAAAACTCATTGCTATAGCATTGAGAACAAAAGATATAGGATGATGTTCAACCTACAAGTCTAAGTCTCATAGTTTCATAAAAACCTTGTAATAGTTTTCACCTTCCTCAAATACAGATTAGCCAAAAAAGACATTTATAAAAACATGTGTGGTAACTCTGATTTTGATATCTCTCTGTCTGTCTCAACTTGCATACTCACTTCATCAATATTTCCAACCAAAGCTATAACAAAAATTTTACAAGGGAAAATTTTATTATTTAGATCAACAGTAGATCTAAGCCAAAGATGTCCATTTTCCTCTAAAACCCGTTTTGTCAAACGAACACAATTAAAAAATTCACATATACTTGGTGTCAATAAAGGAGCAACTGTACGAGTAGAAAACATTCTAATAAAATTTTCATCCATATGAGATACTTCCAGAGTTACTCTATTAGCAATAAACTTGCAAATGGGTACTAAAAAATGAAGCAAAACGAAAGAAATACGATCTGTTCTAAACTTTTGTTCATCAATACTTGGTAAAATATAATCTTTAGAGAAATATACTGAAGAAAATGAAGTACATTCCAATAAGTAAACTAAAGCTGCAAGAGATATAGATAAATTTTTTCTCTTCAAATGTGATAAACAATGTTTCATGCCTGCTTCTGTCATGTTCAAGATTCTACTAATTTTTGACTCAATTTTCTCCTCCAGCATATTTTTCGGAACAGAAGCTTCTCGAAAATTCTAGAAAAATGAACGCAGATAAAATATATACCGAAACTCCGGTCCTAAATCGAACTCTTTCATGAAATCCATATGGAACTTGATAAAGCTTCATCCGAATTTTGTTTTTCATCTGTGTAGATGTATCAACCCCAGCTAAGAGAGAAAAATGGTCAATGAGATCTCCACTGTGATCAACCATTCTCAACTTTTTTAAAAGACTTTTTTCAACTTGTTCACAGAAAGGAGTTCTATCATCTGCTCCTCTTACTATAATTAAGTGAATTGATATAAACATACTGTGTGCTGTAATAACTCTTCGAAAAGAATCTTTCGGGTGTTTAACGCTGCGTTTTCTTGTTTGAATCCACAACTCAAAGCATTCTCTTGATAGAATACTTTCTTTGACTAGGGTCTAGAAGTTATAGATATCATATGTGTACGCCATTGTTGTCGTGGACAACAAATTTTCTAAACACAGCCATCGAGGTGATGTTCAAATCTTTATTAGCTAATATTGACATTTCGGGTTTGTCCAACATTGATGAAGTTGAGATATTTAATGATTGTATATTTGGTAAAAAAGTAGTAGTCTCCTAATGCAGTCGGTTTTCTTATATAAAAGGAAGTAACTAAGATGTGCGCAGTACACAGTAATGCAGTATCGTTTCTCACATACGGTCAGAAGTTCACTCTAAATAACCGACATGGTTACCCATATAGTTATGTCCTGTATCAACAGACCATGAACGTAACGGTAAGATAATTACTGTAATCTTTCAAGTATCCAATAACAATATTAACAGAAGAGGTTCTACCCTTAAAATTAGATCCAATTAGTCCAACCTAAAGAAGTTTGAGCCATCAAGAAGTTATGGTCAAAGTTTCTTATAAGTATGGAAAACTTTTGCTGTAGAAGTAAATTCTACTTTATATTCTTAGTGTACACCTTTAGACTGAGGGGTAAACATTTTTTATTATGATAATATCAATTAGTTTCACTTAGTTCTAAGATAGAAAATTTTTCCTTTTCGACAACATATTACCTAATTAAGTTGGTCAACCCTATTCTTGCCAATATTCTTTTAAACTTAAAGTTTTTCTTATTTGTAGGCAAAAGTTCCCACTGAAGAAAAGAAAAAAAAATGTTGTGTGTATTAGGGAATCGAGCCTTCAAAGACAAATGCTTAACGATTATTGCCCCTAGCAAATTGTTTATCAGATCTTGTTGTATAAGTGATTGCTGTGAGTTTGAAAACGGGGTTGTTGTAGTCAAGACCCACGTTTGGCTTCAAATTTACAAGTCACACGACGCTGAAGTCATAAGAATTAGATTCTTATTTTCTAGTTGAGCTATAAGTATTGAATGATTATGAATTTAGGTCGTATACACTAAACGTGGCTAGGTACCAGCACCATCAGCCTTTTATTATATGTTAACAACATGTTTCCAGTTGCTTGGAAAGTTGCTTTCTGGCCTTTGCTTGTTCTATCATGCCCGGTTCGAGTGTCTGGGTGGCAGTTGATACCTTTAAAGAGATAAATAAACATAAACCTTCTCCAGAAGGATTTAGCAAAATATTCTCCTCGTTAAAAATGCCTAAGTGGAATTCTAGTCTATTCTTTAAAGGAATCTATTTCCATTGGCCTTTTTCTTCAGCATAATCCATACATTCACGAAACTCGTGAATTTTCTTACTATGACGTACTTAAACTCACCTAATGACGATGCTACTAAATACCAGACTCGGTATCGGTAGAAAACCAATGGTAAATAGCGTCCATCATCGTTAAGAGCTTTTTAGCAATAATCAACGGTGGAAGATTTGAGTATACTTTTGGCAACACTCTTCCGTTAGAACCCCTGATATAACGTTATGACACATGTTTCTCGTCATTCTACCAAACTTTACATATGCCCCTACTTAAAGTCCAAACAAAAAGCAATGCCTTTAAAGACAAATTACACTCCTTATGCGAGAAGTGAAATACAAGTAGAAACAGTGTAACGGGTTATTGAACACAATGGCAACCATTTCTTGCTTAAAGTTAGAGGGGGTACTTACTTGACTTAAATGCACCAGAAAAAAACACATTTTGAGTTTATGAAACTAAGATGCATTTCATGTTTTTCTTATTAGAGTCAACTGCATACCGACTTAAATCAAGCCCTGGCTATGAAATTATGTGTAAACCTAAAAACAAGCATTAATTTATAAATTTGTTACACACTCACAGTGGTTTGTTAAACAAGAAATTTTAACAACTTTATAATTAACTTTTTTTATATATTACTGTAAAAATATTGTACATATCGTTAGGATCTGATTCCATACTGTTACATTTCAATGTAAGCTCAGCTACCAGTGATTTAAACACAAGTTTGAAACAAAATCAAACTAACTCATAAACATATTTATATATATATATACACAGCTGTGTCGAATATGAAACTTCTTCTAGTTTCCTGAAGAAAGCCCATATATCCTTATAGCAATTGCTTATGTTGCTAAATAGCACTTTCTAGCTGTCCTATTACCTTACATTTCCCTTTCAGCAATGTTTGATCTAAAAATGTATACTTTCTCAATGTTTCTGGGACCATCAAAATAATATTTTGACATGAATTTTATTTAAAATGATTCAAAGCAAGTATAAATATCCTTAGCGAATTAATTTTGCCTTTTATTTTGATTGGTTATCTTTGTTTAGGCTTTAGACGAGCATTTTTTAGGCGTGTTAGTGATTCATGTTGAGAAGAATAGCATTTTGCTGCAATACAGAATTTTGAGTAAACAACCTCCATAATTACCTAAGGGTTATTTTATAATTTCTAACTCTTGATTTAATGCTTAGAACTTACTGAAGAAAACCTTTATATTACTTAGTTAAGTTGGCAGCTCTCTTATTTTTGGGTTTGCATGACTCGAATATTTGACATTTTTGAGCAAGTTCCGACTAAATTGCACTCAACAAGAGCAATGAGATTGGAAAAGTGGCAAAAACTGTATCAAGTGAAATGTTTTAGACCAGCAAGAGCAAGCTATTCTATGGAATGATATTTTTTTGTTTATTTACGTTTAATTGTATATATTCTTGTTAATTAATAAAAAGGGTGAACTGGGATCTTAATAGTAGTATTTTCAAAATTAAAAATATTAATACTCGTTAAGTACTTGGGGGTATATATAATTATAAATTTGTTTCAAAATAGAATACTTGGTAGGCACCAATATAGTATACGAGGGATTTTTCCATACAAAAAGTCTCTACCATTCTATTAACCAATGCCAGTAACCAAGGTTATATAAACTTCTTAACTTCTTCATATTATATAATTTAGTTAGTAAGTGCTCAGATTATTCAGAAAAAAATGGGTACTTGTAGGTAAGCCTCTTAAGAAGAGTAGAATATATTAATAGCCTACTGCTTTTTTGAGAAAACTATCGATGCATAAGCTGCTACTCTGTAATAGTTAAATCATTGGGTTTTTTGCGACACTTTTTAAAAGGAAAAATAATAATCCCAGTTTGTGGAATTGTTGTATTTTTTGTTGCTCTAAGCCCATGTAAACTTAATATACGAGTTTTTCATGATGTTTGGGTGCCTTAGCTAAGTTTATAGCAAAATATAAGCAGAAGAAAATTTATGAGGACACTGGTATTAGCAACACTGATTTATGGAGCAAAATTTTGAAACCTGGAAAAGAGTTCCATCGTGCTAACCTTATTTAAGTATTTTCGCAGACTCGGATTCTCTTTAAACACAGGCTCATAAGATGGAACTAAAGATGACCGGAAGAACATTTAAGAGCTAGCAAGGTAAGACTTGTACTTTTTGCAGATACTTAAAAAAGTAACATGAAGCATGAATAGGAATTTCTTCGAGCACAAAATAGATTTTTAGCAAATTCGTGAAACAAAACTCTGGATTTTTTAACAATCTTATCCTCTGGTGCAGATTAACTTAAAGAGCATTAATTTATCCGGCATATAACTCACAATCCCATTTCATCAACCAATGATAAAGACAATTGGAGTTATTATACACTAAATTGCTCTATTGGAATCTCAACAATCATACCCGGCTGCTTAGGAGACTTAAGCCTCACTCTCTGTGGAACATTCAATACAGGCCCAACCCTTCTCTCAATGGTAAAACATAAGAACAACCTCTAAAATCACACAGAGAAGCGGACCATTGAATCTTGATACAAACATTTTGCGTGAGCACTTGAAAACCTTACTTCAATATTGTCAACTCATGAATATCATCGAAACAAAGATCGATTATGATTGTAATATATAAGAATCGACGGAATGAATATAACAAGAGCAGAACAACAAACAGAAGGAGTTGTGGGAAATCATCTAAATTTTATTCTTATATCATGGTCATATCTTTATTTGGACATCTGGATACCTTTTTCCATCACTATCATGAGATATTTCAATATATGATGCAGAACTTCATCTCCATGCTTGAATTTGCGAATTAACTTTGGGATATAAGGGGTTTGATCAATGCAATGGATAAAAACTGACCACAATGACGACTGACCGATATCTCTTTATGTTGATGCAATGGAATCTGTCCAGACAACAACATACAAAGTACAAAGTAATAATTTATAGTAGTGACTCTGTAGCGAAGAAGGCATCTCGGGTCAGTATCTATATAACATTACAGCTGATGATAGTAGCACATGACACATAGGAAGTATTGAGATGCTCTGTCATTTAGACTTCAACCTGACCCACAGATAAGTTCAAGCATGTCGAATAAAAAATATTTTATCTGAATACAAATATATTTGAAACAATATTGACAAGTTACCTTTGGTTTGTCTCAATTTATTATACTTGGAAGATAGTAGCTTTGTCAATTTGAAACTTTTTATTCTCAATTTAGATTGCATAGAAGAAATAAAGCAGAAGAGTATCGTTGATTACTTGTTTTAACGTAAAATGAAATAAAATTATTGAATTTTATTTAGAATTGATTTAGTTATCCGTATAAGAGGTGTTTAAAAGAAATGGGAGACGAGTGTCCAAGAATTAAGGATTTGTATTCGCGCATTATCAACAATTTTATAATAAGGGCGTTAGAGTGCGCAAAATATTGTAAAAATAAGAAATAAGTATTTTTCTATAAAAAATAACAGTGCTTTCAAACTTTATTTGGTTCTAAATATTAAAGGGTATAGAAGAAATACCGTTCTTACTGTGGTAAGTGTTGATATGAGGCTCCTTCTTCAAGCTTGCAAGACCAAGAACATTAAAAACCCAAACTATTTAAAATCTAATCAAATTATTTCCTATTAACTCTTACTAAATATATCTATTCTTCAAATAGTAAATTTTTATTAAATTGAATAAACTCAGTGCAGCATGGATCATTCTAATTGCTAAGGTTTTTTATTGTCAATAGTTTCTAAAGTTCCTATATATTATTGTGAAGTTAAAAGAATTTAAACTTAAATTAACCAGATGATAAAAGCGATAAAGGTAATTTTTAGTGGTTTATTCCTTTTGTGTCCCCTTATTCAAATATTTAGTGGATATATTTGGCTTTGAAATTTTTTCAAGACCAAAGTTGCTGGGTATTAGAATTAGATAAATCTCTTGCGTTTTTAAATAAATAGGCTTACTGAATTAGCAGAAGCATATCTCTTAATAATCGATGATGGTTCTAAGGCGTTTTCCTTAACTTTTTTGTCATTTTCTTCTGTTTTGGTTGCTGCCAACTTCTATTAGTAACGCTCTTCTTGAATCAATTTGTATGAGAACTCATTAACATTTCATCCTGTATAATGTCTAACTTGGTAATATGTTTATGTTCCCATATTGTGAAATTCTCACATTAATTGTGCCTATTGGAAGATTCATTACAAAATCTTAGAAGTATCAACCAACTTTCCATAACGTTATGCATATGTCGTATTAAACTCGGTTAATATACATTGCATTCTGTGCAGCAGCCTTATTCCGCTTATATAGTAATTTTGAGCTTAGCATCCCGGCAATAATATTAAATATGCCTGGAAAAGAAAATTGCTACTATTAACTTTATTGCAAAACTATAACTCTTATCAGCAGCTATGTTTATTTATCACTATTGAAACTAATACGTTGTAAAAAATTGAAGAAACCAAAAATAAAAGCATAAGGAAGAGCTTGATGGGTAATTATCTAGTAACCATCCTGTATCCTAGATATCCTTAAAGATGTTCTATATTTTTTAAAATAGCCGCTTTGTTCCCGTATTAAAGTGAAGCGATTGAACTCCATATCCATGCTTATTAATACTACAATGGAAGTTGCACCTAGGATTAGAAAAGTATCCAGCAAAACGCGCAAAACTTATATTTCTAATAGGGGATATATTTTAACATTTACATAAGCATCATTTTTCATTGAATTTAGAATAATGTTTGATAGTTTTAGTGTTTTAATCAGGTATCGGACTTTTTGAATAATATTAAGAACCAAATACCTCCTTTTGACCTTAAATAAGAATGTTTTGGTTTTGATACTCATCAACTGGTGAGTTCTTATCAAACTAGTCGTATGATTATTTACTCCAGGATAAAATTAATAAGTAAGTTTGAAAAAAAATCAATATGAGAAAAAATACTAAGAAACTTACCAAGAAAGGATGTTATATCACGTTCAATCCCTGGCTCAAACGCGAGTAAGATTTGATTTAATCTTATGAAATAAAGAGAATTACCCCTGAAGATCATATTGTAGACTTAAAGTACTTGCAACTATGATCTAACATCTTTTATTTCTTAGGATGATATAGCCAGAGCTACCCTACAGGTTCTTAAAACCGCTAAAGACTGTATTTCTCACGTTGACTCTATATCAAATATTTGAACCCCTTTTGATCGGAATTTTTTTATGTCGACGACTGTGCTACATATGCACAGATTCAAGAAATTGAATACTATGTCAATGAAAGCAGGTTCACCTTCCCTCAACCACATCCTAATTCAGAAAATTAATGTGTACAACTTCTGTGAATCAGTGATTGATTGACTCTGTTAATATAGGTCTCCCTCTGCGTGAGTTCAGATGTTTTATTATCACTATATTCTAACCATTTTAGAAGCCTGCTTTGTAGATATCTTCATAGCTAATAAACAATCCGCTCCAATCTTAATTTCGCACTTGATTTTATATTGAATAATCATATCCGAAGTTGTTTCTTACCTCGATTGAGAACATTGCACAACAATATCTCCGAGAAATTTATTATACCAAACCTCATATGGTCACAGTTTCCAGGTAACACATATTTTGAATACTTTTTTCTACGGCTTCTTTTATGATATTATTACAAATTAATATATTTCAGATCAAAAGAAAACTTTCCATGGATAAGTTCGCCCTTGAATGTCTTTGTATCATAATGATAAGAACATAGGATTAGAGCAGGTAATGATATTCGAGTGAATGCTAAGTTGGTGCACTTTCTTGCAGACCCACTGCTAGATTGATGTTTGTATTATTTGTACGAGAAAGCCCATGATCGGTAAAGGTAAAAACTCATTTTATGCAAAAGATCAAGCTCAGAATACTGAGACATTGTACCCGCCCATTTCAGGATTTAAAATGAGACATTACTAGAAAATTGGGAATAACCGAAGAGAAAAACAAGAAAATATCAATTTTGGAAGAGTTGTTTCAGGAAAAGCTTTCAGGTTAAACTTCTTGATTTAGATATATATGTTTGTTCTTAGAGCTCAATTCAAAGCGACATAGGTTTTAGCTAGTAAAATTTCTTTTACATAGCGCTTAGGTTTGGTCTCCCGGTGGATCAAACGATTTGGTTAATTTTATTATCGGCTATGTATATATAACACCAAAACAATTCAAACTTAAAGTTTTTGTGATTTTGGATTATCTTATATTTTCTAAACATATTAAGAAATTGGGGATACTTAAAGGGATATTCTTTTTTATGATGATTTCCCTGGGAGAGCTTCTAAATCAAATGACTTCAATAGAGGCAATGCAAAAGTATTGAAAAGAATGTGAACCTTTTAAGCATATTGTAATATTAATTAAAACATATGACCTTTATGTTCATATTTTGGTTTGATCTTTTGTCCTGTAGGAAGCAAATATTTTATCTCAAGATTAGATGTTGACATTGGTTCAAGAGTCTTTATTGATGGATCTTGAATATAAAACAGTAATACGGAGAAATAATTTGTAGTTCAAAGGAAAATCTAAGTTGTTTGGTCTTTAAAGTATATTAAAAACCTAATTAAAACATATGCAAATAATGTTTTGATTCCGCATATGTTGAATAACCAGAATAATAGGAGCTTAGGGTCACTTAAACCTGCTTTTCTTAAGTTATCCAACTCAAATTTTGAAAACCGAGAGGAACGAGCTATTCTAACTTAGGGTTAAACTTTCGGGTAATGAGGCAGCAATATATATATATATAATTGTGATTTTATTAACTAAGATTCAGGCTTCTAACTTGTGTCCATGGTTTCGAGTTTTGATCAAGTATTTATTGTCATAGCTATAGATAATAGTAACATTGACAAAATTTTCTGTTGTTTTGAGATTCTATGAAAATGAATTGAACTCGGCAACTCAAAAAGGCCAATTGTAACATATTTATTCGGGGAGAAATTGTACCTATCCGGTGGATTCTTTGTATCCGTAGCTAGATAACCCACTTTCACATTCCCAGATACATACTTCTTACAACTTTCCTATGTTTGTGGTATTGGAAATTTACATTAATTTGAGAATGGGGTTTCAAATATTGGATTAATTTCACATTAACCTATCATAAAACTCTAAACTATGTGCAATAATCTGTTTTTTTTATTGGTTGGGTCCAGTGAGAGAGTGAGTGGTACACAGAATAATGAACTACTGAGCTCATAAGAAACAGAGATATGGGCTCTGCTTATTTCAACAAGATATTTATCAATGGCCTATTGTTTGCTCATAGACTTTCAACGTATAAATTCAGTAGATTTTGACAACTCTTCGCAATATTTCCTTGGATAAGGCTCATTTTGAATATAATTTAAAGAAGTTACTGTAATTTGGCTTTTACCGTATCTGTGTTTTTATGTTCCACTAAAAGTATGTTTTCCAATAGAGATTTTTATATTTTTTAGTATTTAGAGTTTTATAATAAAGATGAATAAAACAATTGTTCGGTGTGTTGGTGCTGTACTATCGATGATAGAGATGGACGAAGTTTCATATGTATAGTAAACCGCTGGGCTGTTTTACAAATTGAACTTGTCTAGGTACTATACAAGACCCCCTGAATGATATGTAATACTTGTATAAATTTCTTTTCCTAGAATATGAGGAGAAAAGTCTTATTTTTGTTCTCATTTTTCTCATTCGATATTCTGCGTGATATATCCTTGACTCCATGACTCCAATTAGATTTAGAAAACCTTTCTATGAGCCCAATCAGCTACTACCTGCCAGTCTCCGCTACATGCAACAAGATACTCTTGTTGCACAATTCATGGACGAGTAAACACATATTATTTTTGTTGTCTTAGAATTATACATTAAGTAATTAATTCTCGGAGGATTTAGTCCAAAACCAAGTAGCATGGTCTAATAACGAAAATCAGTGGTAGCAATGCTACGAATAGTTGAATTTCTTAATAAAGAACAATATTCATACTTCTTGTTGTAAAACCAAAAAAAATTGACAGTTCGTGTACTAGTGCGTCTTCAACAGTTCAAGAAGAATGCCTCCCCCAAGGGAATTCTGAACGTCACAGAGCCCAATATGCCAGGGTTCTCTATTATTCTTATAATATGATGAATTTAACAAGGAGCTATTTTATCTTCTTTCAGAGGAGGTAAGAGACTAGGATATGCAAAGATGAGAGATTTATAAGAAGATTTTATATATCATATTGCCCATTTCTGAGAAAGAATTGAAGTAGTTTCTTGTATAAGATGGAGGAACAATATGTTTTCTTATAAATACTAATTAATAAAAAAAATGCCACAGTTTCTTTGTTCAACTTATTTTGAAACCCAATAACTTTGTTTTCTTGTTTTAGAATAGTATGCAACGAAATATTCACTGATTAATTTAAGTGCAAAACATAACAAAAGGTTAACCCTATGAAAACATAATATGAAATGATTGCACCAAAGTTATTCTTATGAGCAAGTATCTGCTTTATGGTGGTTTTCTACTCTGATACACCCGAATGGCATAGTCCATACCCGTCAATTGTCTTACTGTGGCCAGAAACTGCCACAGGGCCCAAAGCTCAGTCTACACTGAAATACCGGTAATGATAAATAAAAAAGGTTGAAAATGTACACGAATCGGTTATTTAGAGCCCAGTATTCAGAAGGCCACTCTTGTTAGAATTACCAATAACAGAATCACCGTCCATAAGGCCATGAAGACCTAAGTACAACCCACCCTTCGTTTGAATCAGCGATGTGTAGAATGGCAATTTCCCATAGACAAAATATGGAGTGGACTGGGGACAAAGTGAAATGCACTAGAAGATACCAAATAAACATTAGGATTAAGAAAATTAATGCCAAAGTGTCTTCTTCTGCTTATTCTGTAATAATACATCAACATCGTGTCTTAACTAAACTCGATCCTTGAAGTTTGGGTTAGCTTACACCTATTAACCCCCCCCATTTCTCGACCTTCCTTCGCCAGTCGGTCTTCGATAAAAATGGAAATGAATTTATATAGTTTTCCATGTCTGTAACATAGAAACCACGAGGGTGGCACATAAGTTTTAAGTAAAAGGCCAGGAGAAAGGCAAATGATAGCTTTAAGAACCTAAGATTAAACACCATATTTCAAGTTCCCGTTTTTCTAAAAACATAGAAAACTTAGCCCTAATATGTTTTAAATAATACATGGAATATCTCTGATGCTTGTAGAGACCCTACATTCAGTGACATTAATCTAAAAATAGCAACTATCCAGCTCACATGTCAATGTTCAACTCCTTTGTTTGTAGATGCTCTAAATTGTTTCTTCAGCCTTTCCAAGACTGAAATGTACGAGGCATGATACTAGAAGAAATCCTCCAACTATTGACCATATTTTATGCGCAGTAACTTCCTGATTTGTTTTCAAACATTCAAAAATTTCTCCTCTTGACATCATCTACTTGGCGTTATTTTCTTGATTTGTTTCTTTTTTGGTTTCAGGATTTTAATTTTGGGAAACTGTGTCACTGTTACTACCAACTAGAATTATCTTCCGAAAGCTAGCTTGCATAGAAACTATTTCAAATGTACATCCCGAGTTCCGGCTGAAGTTAATTAGTAGGGTTATTTTACATAGAACAGTGCGAGTAATATTATGAAACTTAGAGTGTATGAGTCAAACGGTCCTTAAAGTCATTCCTGATATAAACAGGATAGTCTTAGATGAAAAACTTCAGTAAAGAATTATTTATTTAGTACACACATCCTCTTTAGCATATTCATGACTTATAT
Source organism: Labyrinthula sp. Ha (assembly GCA_015227615.1). Classification (NCBI taxonomy): domain Eukaryota; class Bigyra; order Labyrinthulida; family Labyrinthulaceae; genus Labyrinthula; species Labyrinthula sp. Ha. Next base: position 304,786 of record JAALGZ010000018.1, on the reverse strand, counting down.
CTCGCTTTCACCCAGTTTGAATTAATATTGTTTCTGAAGAAACTCAATTTTTTTTCAACTCATAGGCTAGCAGTGTCTTCTGCCTATTTCTTCCTTCGCTCTTGTGAAAACTGTTAATCCTGACAAATGTAAGGAGATCTTCAAAACATTTGTTGCCGTAGCTTTTATAGTGAAAAACTTTAGTTTATAATCAGGAATTATTACCTCTAGGAAAATATTGAAAGTCTTAGTTTGTTACACATCTTAGGTGATTGGTTCTGCTTATGGAACAGAGGCACTTCGGTCATCTTCAATAAAGAACCTACAACGTTCTCCCCTTTTACCCAAGTAAACAAGCTCCAGGGCGAGATGGTTTCAAAATTCCGTAGCTTTCCTACAGTTTACGTTGTTCAGATCAATCCTGAACTCTGGTCAGTGTTTTCGCCTTTGGGCATTTCTTAGTAATGCACTACAGTTTTTTTCAAGGAAAAAACCTCAAACATGTTCTTAGTGTGCAACTTTTGAAGTTAATTGAGTTTTAGACAGAAAATGAGCCTCTAAGCTTACAACCGATAAGTAACGTGCTGCACATTAGACATATAGTTCAAGATTTTGACAATCTCATTTTATATAACCCATGATTGATGCTAATTATGGAAACTGCTAGATAAAAATAAGGAATAGGCCTTACTCTTACCACAAGTAACAGTAAACAATAAACTCCAAGACGCATTATTAGCTTCTTTAAGTTTTTATCCAGAGTTATTTGGTGTAAATTTTTGTTATAGGCCTTTCGTTATATTTATGTCCATTAAAGAGAAACATAGTTTGGGCATGGAATATTTACGGAAGTTGGGTATTAACAGCTTAAGAATATAAGGATGAAATTCTTATACATAAAGATCTTTACAGGGTAAAGACCTTTCTCAAACCTGGAACTTTGTTTATCTTAGTACTTTGTTGCATTTGGTGCTACAAAGTTTGTGTCTACCTCTAACGATACTAGTTTGAATTCTCAAGCCATGACGTTTCATACAACCAAAATTTCTTGCTTTTTTCGTTTTCTTCTAGTCTATTCTCTGTCCTATGTTAGAGCGAAATAATTCATCCTATTCGAAACACCTAAGTTCAAGCCAAAGACGTTTCTCTCGATAGATTCCATAGCGTGTACATATACCGTTACGATGGAACTCTTTCAACTAGCACCTTTAACGTTAATAACAATATTACTGATAAAAGGGAAAGTTATGGATAGTGGAAGTTTCATTACCAGAACTTCATTCCGTTAACATAAACAGCAAATAACGGTTCTACTGTTATGTATTACCATAAACCAGCTACACAATAGATTTTTTGACTTACCAGGAATATATATACAAAAAGCAGAAATCCAACCCGACAGCTTTTTCAATAAATTGTTATAACTATTAATATAAAACAAGGGAAAATGGTTCAGCGGATTATTCTGGAACTAATCGGTCCAAAACTACCCCTATCACTAATAAGTACTACAAAGGGATAGATAAACGTAACATCTTAGGCCCAGAAATAAACAACCTTTTCTACAGCGTCAACTCTTACCAAATAAATACTGTACGAAGAAAAAGCTTGTTAAACTTTCTCCTTTTGTAGTGTATATTATAACTTTCAAGTTAAATGCTTCTATATTTGAAACCAGCTGTTCTTTTTCTATTTGCGCTCACGCAGTGTTTGTACTTGCCGGCACTGTCTTCTATTTTACCTAATGGCATTGACGCATCGGAAGAAAGCCTTTCTTTATCAAGAGTTCTTCCTGGCGGTGACTTTACGAATATTAACTCCGTACTCGGGGGAATGATTTTACCTCTTGACTTAGATGTAGAAAACAAAGACGTCGACACTGGAATTCTTGGGATTACTGCGGTAGCTGTCATTGGGGAGCGTGGAGAATGTAGAAACATCCAAGTTATGGAGCAAGGTGATGTTTATTTATCCGGAGAGTTTTTGGATGGTCAGACCGATGTTAATGGCACACTTTACAGCGAATATGTCTTCCAAGTGCTTGTTGATCTCGTTCAATTCGAATGTGATATCCCTTTGAAAGTCTTCGTTTTCTCAAGTGGAGAGGATGAGGAAGTTGATGGTACTTTGAACTTCATTACCTCCACAGCACAAGTAAGTCAACAGCTAAGACTTTTCTCACCAGACTATACAACAACAGTTCCTGTTGAATCTGAAATCGGGGAGTGCGTGGCTGACGTAGGAAGTGTTGAATACAGTGGTGAAGGTCTTCTAGATCTCTTGGGATTCATTGACTTAACGGATACCGTTTTAGAAGAAATCAGAAACGATCCAACACTCGTGCAAGAAGATATCCAGGCAGAGTTGTGTCAGCTTGCAAACGATCTTGCTGGGGAAATTAGCAATTTGTTGTTGACAAATGATCTTGTGAATAAGTCGAGTGACTTTTATGTTGCTAATCCGTTTGAAGATGGTACTTATCTACAACCAGAGCGTGGTTTAGCTTCTGAATTTCCAGATGTTAATATCTATGACTGGACAGATAGAGATGAATTCTTTGTCGATCTGCTTCTTCCTATTCCTGCTGATACGGGAAGCAAACCTGTTCTGTACGATATAATAGACGTCCTTTATCCTCAAAACAACACTGAATATGATTCACTCCTTTGGTTCTTGAGTGAAGAATATAATCTTCATATGCATGAGAATGACGGTACCATTATAGACTTCGACTTGAGGTCTATTTTTTCAGGTGAGTTTTTTGCTACTAGTGAAGAAATTGCTTCTGGAGAAGCAATAATTGAGCCAGTTGAAGCAGAATTTAACATTACCATAAGAGATACTGGACTCGCGGTAGATGTTCGTATAGTTATCGAAGAGCTGCTTCTGGATATCTTTCCTCCAGAAAACGCGACTTCTGACCCGGTGTTTCCAAATCTTATTGCTGTTGGTAAACAAACTTTGGAGATACCAAAAATAAATCTGGGAGATATAGTGCTGACTGGAGATATTCGTGTTCTTGTTAACATCTCCAATACTGGCACTGTTGTTGAAGGTGCTGAAGAAAATGTTTTACTTGACAACAATCCGTTCGAAATACTTCTCGATGAAAATTTTCAGGTACAGCTGGACTGGGATGGTTTCTTGGCGAGGTTGACAGCTCTTATTCCTCCAGATGTTGACTTTTTCAACGCTATCAACCTGGGGCCTATTTATGATGAAATATTTGATTGTCTTATTGCTTGTCTAGTTTTGACTCCACGTGTTACTGGGTTAACCGTTGACCACGAGTTCGTTGAAGTATCGTTGGGTGGATTCGAAGATGCTTTTCTCGTTCTTGTTGGCGATATCGTGAACACTATTATTCCTGTTTATCAACCTATTATCCCGAGAGCTCTCGAGTTACTTGGTGAAGAAAGTGTTCGAAACCAAGAGCTCATCGACCCGACCGAATGTTTACCAGCCGACCCTATTTATGATGATATAGAGTTGTATCCGTTAGATTTTAATGAAGGAATATTTTTCAATATATCAGATGCGCTGGATAATGAAACTGTTGTTGAGCTCTTAGAGTTTGTTGAGTTTGAAAATGGAGGCCTTGAGATTCTGTCTCCTGATGATGACTTGTCGATAGACTTTACACTACCAGTTATTAACGGGTACGAGACTGATATGAATATTTCTTTTGTTTATATTGTTTTAGCCGGAATCACACCACCAACGCTGAGAGATTTAAAAGTTCTTGGAGTTTTGGAAGATTCTCCTTATTATCCACAAGAAGTGACAACCTACTTGGATGCTGGGGCTCAGGATAACCCTCTTATTTTACGAATTGAGCTAAATGTCAGTGTTCCTGAACCAAGAAATGTCGATGGAGTAGCAACCGCGCCACCAGAGGAGTTTCTGGCGCAATCAAATTATGCTACTATAGAGTTAAAATTTGCCAGTGTATATGTGCTGCTAGATCTATATCTGAAGTTTACGGACTACGATCTAGATTCTATGGAACTGGATCAAATACTAAGTCTAGACTGCTGGTTGATGAAGCTTGACTATCCAGGTGGAGTGACTCAGTTCATTGGCGAACTTGAAGGCTTGGAAGTTTCTGTAGATTGCGAGTGTGACAACTTCATTTTGAATAGCATGGCAGCAGCATTAAATACAGAAACTAGTTGGATTGATTTGCAGGAATTCTTACAAGACGTTGTTGATGGAGTTGAGCCATTATTGCAAGGCTTATTCCGCGAGGAAGATTTTGACGAAACGATAGGAAACGCAAGAAACATTTGTATGACTGGAAGCGATGATAGTGTCGTATTTACAAGCTTTGTCGCAGAACCTTCAGAGGATTACATTGGTGTGTTATCCTATCTCGCTCTCTTAATGGTAGCTATAATAGTTCCTGCAGGATTAGGTTTTTGTATTAAGTTCTGTGGACCTAAGTGGAAGGAATATCGTAAAGAAGAGATTTCTAAGCAAACTCAGCAACATGAAAAGAACATCCATTATCTTGAGCCCATGTATAGAAACAGTAGTATTCCAAAGGCAGCGAAAATTTTGATTCCTCTGTGCATCGTTTTGAATATTTGTCTTTTTGTGATTGGTGATACTGGAGTTGCTGTTATTATTAATATTGTGGGACAAATCTTGGGAGTCACTCTAAACTTGGAGAACTTCGGGACTTTGAGTGTGATTACAACAGCTATTACACTATGGGATACAGGTGCATATATACTGGCCTTGTTGCTATTTATTGTATCTGTGGGTTGGCCCTATATGAAACTTCTTTTGCTTATGTTTAGTTGGTTCTCCTCACCAAGTACAATGAGTTTGGAAAAAAGGGGAGTCTTATTGGAATGGTTGGATATTCTCGGAAGATATAGTTTTGCAGAGTTTCATTTCCTTGTTTTTGTTTTACTTGTGTTCAATATTGAAGGTGGGTCTCCTAATCCTTCATGGCTTGGTGATGAGGAGGCCTTTCAGTTGTTGATTGATATTCAGCCTCAAGTCAGTTTGTTTACTTTCTCTATGGCTGTTGTGTTTTCAATTATTCTAAGTAACATTTTGCTGGTATTAAATAATAACCTGGAAGATAAAGCAAGAATTAGAGACCGCAAGGAGTTTCTACAGAGAATAGAGGCAGTAAAGAAAGAGGCAGGCGTTATTACGCATGAAATTGATGAGGACAAATTTTATTTTGGTCTTGGTCAGTGGGAATTTAATGTTCAGTCCAATGCACACAATGTTGAGCATGGTGGAAAGGACTATAACTACACGTTTAAAATCACTGGGGCTGCTCTTTCGCTACTCTTTGTTAGTATTTCTGTTGTAGCTGTAACTTTACTATATGCTGCTACTTTAGAGAGTATCCATGTTGAGATAAATGGTATAGCCGGATTTCTTGTTGATTGGGCAGATAGGGAAAGAAAATATGATGTTAGCGTTTTCGATCTTCTTTTTGACATAGTCAAAATCTACGAGGGCAATACTATTATATATTTTGTTGCTTCTGTATTTATCTTGACTATCGTTGTTTTCCCGGCGTTGCAGACTTTGGTTCTGTTTGCTATGTTATTTGGACAATATACACTATCTGGTGCAAGACATTTATATGAAGCACACCACATTATATCAGTGTGGTGTTGTGTGGATGTATTTGTTATTGCTATTTCCCTAACTGTTCTAGAACTTCCAACGGTGGCTAAAGGTTTGGTTGAGGCAATAGAGGAATGTGATTTCTTGGGAGACTTAATGGAAGAGTTTCTTCTACCCCTTGGTCTTATTGAGGAAGAAGACGCAGCAGCTTCTTGTATCGGGATTCATTCTGAGGTCACCCTTGGTGGTTATTTGTGCATCCTTGTTGTGTTGCTTTTGAATTTTGCAAATCTGTTTGTTGGTCGACTTTTTCACTATTACATTATTGATAGAGAAAAAATTATTCATGTTGATGGAGAATCTTCACACGATCATCTCAGAATAAGTCATAGCCGCCAGATAAAACCTTACCACAAAAAGCTTGCTTCATATGGTTTAATAAGAATTGAGGACAATACGGCAAAGGCTCAAAGACAATGGGAGGATACAAGACAAGTACAGGTAGTGAACCCTATTTTTTCAGCCGAAGCTAGTGAAGGAAATAATTCAATTCTTCCAAGTGTATTACAAGGGGATACTAATTCAAGGGTTGCAGGATCAACCACAGGAAATAGTTTGGCATATCAACCAGTTAGGAGCAATGTCTTGAAGAAGCGACAAAGAAAGCAAGTTATACTCCAAATGCGAGATGGAATTAAGCCACAGACTCCTGGAAATCGACTTTCACAGCAAATGACGGCTTTTTTAGAGGATGAAGGTCCAAACTTATAAGTTCTTTTATGGAGTAGGTCTAATTCATATAATCACAGGTTAGGAATTGGTCTTTGGTCTTAGTCTACAAGGGTTTTGAGAAGGTATAGCACTGTGGTTCTTTACTTCCACAAAAATGTATTTAATAGTCAATTGAAGACTTAGTTAATCTTTGCCAAACTATTCTTTTTCTACAATCAAACTTTAAGCCCCATTGAAGAGCTTCTGTAAAAAGTCATTCATGGTTTCATTACTTTATACTGAGGGTATATGCTTACTCAACACTCATTGTAGATTAGAAGAGACACCAAAGCATCACATATAAGAGTTTCTACTTAGCTAGTATCATATTCTTCACTGCTCTGCAAGAGCCATTGGAAAAGAAACTGCTGAAACTTATTTTGTTGTTATGGGAGGCTGATCACCTCCATACCTCTATTTTATAGACGCATAAGCATAACCAATATTTTGATATAAGATTAACCCACAAGAAAATAGGAGAAAATGCAACCATTGAACTTTTTACTTAATGAAAAAAGTGGTATGAACGACAGACTGTCATCAGCTTTGGTTAATTATGTAAGATCTTTTTGCCTTAAAACTAACAGGTTTAAAATGCCCATTGATTTTGAAAAGGATTAGGAAATAAGTTAAAAAAAATTATCACTAGAGAAAAGTATAAAATACCTTTGGTTTAATCTATTGATTACCTCTGTTTCTTGCTATATTTAATTTTCATGATACATATCCACGTGTCAGAATAACCGAAGATTTACTTGAAGCCATTTAGAGGTTTTTCATCCCAACTAGAGGCCCACTGGTGGAAATGATAATATACTTACTCATTGGGTTGGTTCTAGAGAAGGATTTTCCTCATAGCAAAACAAGAGAAATTGCGTGAAGGTTTGCTCCTTCCGTTATATAAAGCCCACTCCTATATCCTTGGCTTAGAATATTATTTTCATGAAACCCGTTTCTGGACTTAAGAGCTTTCATAAACCTTGCATTGAAAAATCAATCAATTAGTATTGTGTTCAAACTAGTTAAAATGGGTTTATGTATCAAAGTATAAAGTTTATAACTAACCCCCTTCCCCCTCCCATACTTAAATTAGGCTATTATGCAGTACGTTAAATTACAGAAGATTTGGGTCTTGAACCGTAAATTTCCGCCTTAACCTCATGTAAGTAGGTGGTTTGAAATATATCTCTTCAAAGTTGATTTCTTTATGAATTAGTCTAGTCAGTTAAATCACGGCCTTGTAACATGAAAAGAATAAGGTGCTAGTCACATTAGTTAAATATTTAGTACTAGAGTCAAATACAATAGTTAAATCAATAATTCTTAAAAAAAGAATCTGTTCTGTTGCTCTCCATCTATTAACCGTGGGGCTGTTTTACATTGATGCAACTCATTACTACCATAATTTGAATATTTGCTCAAGAGGATCGTACACGGAATTTGTAAATCAAGGCCATATTAAGCAAAGCCCCTAATGCAAGAGCGTTGTTTTAATACTTCGGCATCAATAAATGCAATACTGTTTTCCTGAATTACACGTAGTATCTATTTCTGTTACTAGAGCAAGGTTCTCGAACTAATACTGGACCATAAACCCTCTTGAGGTTTGGGTTACATGACTTGGCATTAGTTTTAGATACAGCACTTTCAAACTAACAAACTACTCTAATTGTTGAAAACTCGATGTAGTTTAGGGTTTTGAAATGATAGCTTTGCTTAAACAAAATAACATGATTTTACCGCTTCCTTTTTCATAACGTCATGATATATTTATACGCAACTCATTTTCTGTTCAAATAAAAAAGTTTCTTTAATCACAACTACAAAGTTAGGAAAAACAAAACAAAATATAATGAGAAACTCGAAACTTACGTCACAAATAGTGCCTTCTCAATCCATTCTGTAAAATGAGAAAGTAACTTAGACCAAGGAAGTTTAGCTTTTAGTGAGCCTATGACAAACCAACATAATATTGATTCGTATGCGGATATGTATATTTGAAAAACTAAACGGAAAGTCCTGGATGAGAACTTTAAAATGATAAAAGCATCATCTTTTAACACCCGGTGGCTATTGATATATCGAAGTCCAACGATTTCTTATTCCCGGTGTTTGTATATTAGCAGAAAAATATTATACAAAGTTGCACCAACCGTGTGGTAATATGAGAATTTATTGTAGTTTTATAGAATATAAACCGTCATTGAGAAGAAAGTCACACAATTGACTACTTGGTGTATGACTACATATGCCTATAATCACCTGGCTAGTGTATGAAAAAAGGTTAGTAGAGTTCATAGATGAATTGTCGCCGCTATTAATAAACAAGTTTTTTAAATAGTCTCCACCCCATACCTCTAATAATGTATTAACTCAATCTCAACATAAAATCGCCACAAATGTATATCTAGTTTTCGCGTTGAGTACTCATATCCAGTTTTGATGCATGACATAACAAATTAATTTAATACTGTGATAAGGCGGTTGAGCCCCAACAATATAAGATGTATATCCAGGATACTCTTTATTTAGTGTTGCAAAATTTACTTGTCCGTTTTTTTAATCTTTTCCAAGTACCAAAGCAAAGAGCTATGATTTAATAAAATGAAACTCGACCGAAGAAGATATAGTCATAAAGGTAAACATATCAAGAGATATACAGAGTTTATGAGGTGCAACGCGAATGACATGTTATCAAGTGGTGTTTGACACATGTATATTATATATAGCAAATTAAGGAGTGTCCTTGTCCAGCACAATTTTGGATATTAGGATAGATGCTAAATAAAATATCAAATACCACAAAAATTTGAGACTTCATAAACTCGCCGACTTGAAGTCCTCTATATAAAAACGCGAATCTAGTTTAGATTTGTCTCTACAAATAAAAAACTAATAATATTCTTAAGATAATTGAAGGTTAAGGATTGTAGTGAAATGGTTAAACAAATACTAACTACTAAGGCAATATGCTGAAATACATCACTTCGTCAACTAAGTTAATTAAGACTGCAACACATTATAGAATTAAAGGGTATTTTGAAGCAAGCAAACAAAGCGTGCAAAGCAAAAGAACAGTTAAGTTTCTCCAAGGGCTATACCGGATATTAGCAATTTTTTATTTGTGCTACAAGAGAATTAATATAATTTATAATCTACTGTCTTCGGCAGTAAGAGAGCAACTGACAACAAGAGATGATGGTTCTTGTCATTGAAATTTTTACATCTAGTTAAGCTAAGTATTACAGATATGCCAAATCATATCTTCCAGTATATGCAATTATTTTGCCCATAAAATGTACTTTACGGATTGGAAGGACTATATTTGTAAATCGCTAAACCAACTTTATATATGGTAAACACGCATAGAATTATGTCTATGTTATAGATACTTTTCAGTAAAAATAGCTCCAAGTACCGCAATCATTCCAAGTATAAAAAATAAGAAAAAAGCTATGAAAAAAGTATCATAAGTCTAAGATATAGAAAAATATAAATATCTGATTTGAAAAACTTCTCTCGATGTTGAGTTTATTCGAGTACTTGCAGAATAGTTTTTCTTTTGCATTTAGATTAAGATAAACAATGTTGTCCTGCTCAACATATGTTCTACATATTAGTGAAAGTGATCTCATACTACAGGTTTTGAGATTATTATTGGTTTGTCGTTGCTCTCACTCTCATAATACTTGAATAATCTGAATAGAATCTGTGTTTGTGTTATGAAAGGCGAGATGATAGCATTTTAGCCTCCTCAAATGTACTGTTTTGGTTCCATTGTAAATATATAGGTTACCCCAAATTACAGAAATTAAGTTGGATTACCCACCGAAGCCATAAATCTATCTAAATTTAGTAATATAAGTATAAAAATATCTTTAACATTCTATTTTGCTTTCTTGCTGTTTTTTCGATATTGAGGAATGTTCTTGCCATAGTCCATGTTTTTTCTACATCCATTATACGTGTATTTTGCCAAATCGTATTAAGTTACCTAAAGTTGCATCGAAGTCGATAGATTAAATAAGAACTATAATTCTGGGGTCCAAAATCTATCTCATGTATACATCCTGAATATACAGACTGGCATTTACTCGCATGAGCCGAATCATAATTCAGCACAAATAGCTTATTGCGAGGTAAGAGCAGCTGATCATCTGCATTCTGGTATCCAAGCTCCGCAGAATTCATAGGTACTCAAGTTTATCACTGGTGATTTGACAGGATCTGGTAAATATATATATATATAACAATACTCTCAAGCTGAACGTGGGATGAGTTAAAATAAACCTATTTTTTTCTATACTTACGTTTTCCCAATTATTATACATGGGTCAGTCCACAAAATGATATCCAAAAAAACAGTGAAGATATATTAATCTCCTGAAAGAGGAGCGCCATTACAAAGAAGGCATGGTAAAATTGGAATGAAGAAGATAGCAATGTCCCTTAGTCATTTAAACTAAGTATAGATAGACCTTTTAACATTATAAAACACTTAAAGTATATTAAGTGCTGTCGTTAATTTTAGTAAAAATATCCCAAAGAGAAACAAATAATCCTCAACAATCCGTGAGAGCAAAGTCTAGAAATAGTGCTGATAAACATTAGAGATAGATAACATTATCCATAGGAGCAGTTTGCACAAGTTTGCATAAAATACAGTAATATTCAGCGGGAAACTATTAAAACTTTCGTATAACTGACAATTAAAGCGAAACTAAGACTAATGGCCATGATAATTATCGGAGTAAGTCTAGAAATGCTCCATGAGGTTATTCCATCATCCTTTCTCTTTTATAACATATTATAAATAACTTTACAGTAAGATATGTGAGGTAAAGTCTGCATAGTAAAGATTATTGATACATTCGGACCAGAAAACTCAAATAAAAGAGACCTGCAATCTTCATAGAGTATTTAGATTCTTGTAGCAAGAGAGAGTCTCTAAGCGGTAGATAATCACGCAAGCTTAGACTCATGGTTTATTTTTGTGGAGGCACTCGACAAGGCTTGCCTAATGGATATTCTTCGTGTTGTTCCTCATTGCGAACCTAATTTTTTCTATAACAATATAGGATGGCCAAGATATGGGATGATGAAGAATTTAACTTAGAAATTTGTTATGGTATATGAGAAAGTATTCATAGTTTTCTCCCTACTGAGAAGAACTATAGCTTCGGTTTTATATGAAATAAAAATATGACGTAGCGAGTTGATAATATCAAGTATTAATAGTTATTTAGGCTCTCTTCTGATACACCAAACTGCTTAAGCCATCTATTGCACACGGAATTCCTCTTTAGTTATGAGGAAATGAGAAAACTCGTTGTATTAAGATGCCTATTTTATATGATAGTAAATCACGGTGGCATCGATATCTTCTTGCATTTCATTGGCATTTTTTCAAGCCTATTCAACTGAATTGATGTTTCTGGTTGTTCCGGTTTTGGCCTAGGGATGAAGGCGTGTATTTGAGGAAAACTCTAAACTCCTCATTCCAAATTTTATTCTGTAAAAAAAGTAAAAAACTCAGATTAAATACTTAAAGTATTAGAATCTGCAATGTATCTAATTCCAAGAATATAAAGATTTTTTGATGTTCGTTTTAAGCTAAAGACTGTTTGCCAAAGAAGTTGTAAGATTTATTGCTCACAAACAAAAGTATAAGAAATAGAATTGCAAGATGATAACTGTTCATACTCCATTCATCCAGGGTGTAGTGATTAGACAGGAAATGCTTTTACTGAAACAATAGTTCTTTGAAATGAGCAGTTATATGATAGCCCATTATTATGCACAGGGGTATACTGGCGATAAGACACATGTAGTGACAGATTGCAAAGTCTCCTGAAAATATTGAATTTTAGGGTATTCAAATCTGTAGTAGAATGTGGTCCCGGATAACAGTATTTGTAGTCCGGATCCATAAAATTTGTATAGTAGCATGTGCCATCTTTTTGATATCCCTATTTATTACATATAAACAATGAAATCACGCGCATCAAGCAAAGTTAATTTATTCTGGAGACTAGGACCAATGAATAAAGATTGACACATATAATCCTGATATGTGGAAGGTTTTGGAGATTTCATAAGAGCAATTTCACTGGGTTAGAAATTTAGATACTTTTATGTTGCAGCTGAGTCTATTTAAGCAATGTGCCCTCAAAATATTTTCTTAAATTCAATACATATATAAATATATAATAGTTCATTACAGAAGAAGACAACACTTATTGATATAATTAAGAGGTAAGTATATATATATATAAATAATTTAAGTTTAATTTATAGAACCTTGTAAATAAAATATTAAAATTAAATTTATGCCTTCAAATTTAAGTTTCTTATTTATCTGAAATTATTAATAGGTGATATATTCAATTTGCAAAGCTTGGTAGTTGATCTGCTAAAGTGCTGTTGTTGCGTTGCTTGGTAGACAGCTACACAACATTTATCTGGATAAATTAGAGTGAACTTTTGGATCCTGTTATATTTTTTAGAAATAAATTAAATAAATTACATATACTTGAAAGGTTTTAGAGAAGAGTACAGATAACACTTTGAGATTGCTAACTGTTTAGCCTCAGTACAAATTCAATAAATTATCGCTTAATTATAATATAGTTGTCATCTGTATTCTTAGTTATCAGTAATTATAGCTCTATTAGTTATATTTTCAGGGGTGTTTATTTTCACACTTAATGCGCCATAAATATTCAATTTCTGATCTGATGGGAGGTAGCAGATATCAGCTAGCTTTGAGGGTAACGAGTTCTAACAAATCGCTAATGCATTTCAAATATAACTCAAATATCATAAGAAAATGAATTCAACCAAAATTCCGAGCAAGAAATGTTAGAAACTTTATGCAAAGGGGATCAATAATTCGGTTGATCAGGGCTAAATGCTTTTATTTAAGAAGCTAGATGTAATGTCTCTTCTTTACCACAGGCAAACTTCATTTACTAAATATGTAGAAGCATAAAACTAGACCCTTAACTGGTACGAAAATGTAGCTTTGCAATAAATTCTAATAAAAACAATCTGAATATTTTTTGAAATAGCAATTATACATAGCTGTGATATAACTATATCTCGGAGTAGTGGAAAGAAATGAAATATCAAAGTAATAGACATAGATCAAACACATACTATAGTAAGCTGTATGTGATCATGTGGAAGCATGATACAGAATTAAGTTTTATACAATTAGAATTTATTCTACTTCAAAATTATTTTCATGCTCACCGATTTAAGAATAAAGTTAATAAAAATTTATCCTTTCTAAATACAGTTACTGTTATGTCCTAAACATATTCTACGGAATGAATATTTTGTGTTCTCTCTTATTAACAAGTTGAAAGGCTTATGCGAAAATTATTGGCTGTGAGTGGGCACATCAAATTAATATTTTTTTCTGTTGAAATATCATCGTGCTATATTTGGATAGCAATCTTAACAATTCAAAAACAGATTGCAATAAAATTATTGATATAATGTTATATATGTATCACGTAGTAGCTCACTAAATATATTAACGTTCAACCTCATTTACTTGTTCCTACGAAGATATTAAACCTAGTATTTGCCGACCCTACAATTTCTTATTAACGAAGTTGCTGTGGTGTTATTACAATCCCTCTCATCCCAAATCATACACAAGCAGAAACAGCCACACCATTTACATTCTATGAAACTTAATAGAACATATTATTAAACATTGAATACACTCTTCTCTTACTATTATATTCATTTGTCACAAATAGCAGAAATAGAAATATTTTATTTGGCGGTTGCATTTGGTGGAACCAAAAGCAATAGAAATACCACGAACCGTACTCCAAGTTTTTCCGAGTGTGAAACATGGATCGACCACCTTGACGTGATGTAACTACCCTCATCAAGAAAAAAGATAGGTTTAAGTTAAGGAAATTTTATTTAAACGTTCCATACCCCACTATAAGTTCATGCAGTTTTATTGGAAAAGTTTCTATGTTTATTATTGTTAATATATTTATTGAAATAAGGAAAGATGTATAGAAATGCAACAGAGAGCTGTTAGGCATCGTTCCCAAATGAACTTAAGTTATTAAAAAAATGAAAATACGAAGATTTAAAAAATAATGGTATCATTTAATGACACTAGCAAGAGCAGTGATTAATCAATCTTTCATATAGAGGTGTGTGTATTTACCTTCGTAATCCAGAATAAAAAAGATCAAAGGATAGGGAAGAAACATAAAGGGTTAACTTTTCTCATTATTATATTGGTGTTATTGCATGTGGTTGGAAACATCAAGCAATTTCTTTTAGTTATCGTGTAACTTTTGCTCATACATACCTCTGTCAGGGGAGAAACTTAAAACTTTTCCACGAACAATTCTCCGAACACCTCGTTCTAATTCTTTCTGAGTTATTAAAGGTTTTCACTCCAACATATTCTGGTTTTTTCTAGAAGTTTTGTAATGATGGAGCTGAAGAGTATAATCTTAACTTGTTACTCTGTATTCTCTTGGTATTATAACCATAGAGCACCTTCTTGCTGTTGAAGACATGTAATTATATGTATTTGAAATGAGAAACGGACAGTAGTATGAATAAAATACATTCATTTCCCTGTGGTAATACTACAAAGATACACTCAGCTGTTACTTCTCAAACTCACTTGTGTTAACTAGAAATGTTCTTGTCATAGGAAAATTTCCGCTCAAAAGATACCTGTCCATGAAGATTAACTTTTATGTTGGGGGTATGTGTGAAAATATGAAAACTTACCGGTGACCTGTTCTCAGATAATTATTTTACCGTTACTGCGGGTAATTTTTTTAATAAATTATATATCAGACCCATAGTGCTAGTACCCAGGAGTTTATTCATCATCTCGCTCAGTACAGATCGGTTTCAAATTTATGAATTTGAAAACAAACACCTTATGTAAGATACTAACAATAAGTTTCTAGATAAACATTAACTAAAATCCCATTGCAATAACTAAACACGTTGAAGTTAATCAGAATTAGCAGTATTTTCTTTTAAGGTCAACTAATTTTCTTCTCTAAGTTGTGAAAAGAATTAGATCATCTTACATTAGGGGTTCCTGTTCAAGTCATGTCACGTTTTTTTTATCAACATGACAGATGCTACGAGTTCATTGCACGAAATTTGGGAAGATTTAGATATACTATCTCTTACAATCAGAGGAATAAATGAAACTCAAATAACAATCTCTTGCCGACAAATGATATTATTCTTCAACTATTCAGAGTCGAATATAGGAATAACTTCTTTAGTTTAATATAAAAGCTCGTTTACCTGAAAAACACAATTTGATCTGAAAACATTGAAACCATCTTTTCTACCGGGCTCCACTTCTGTTTATTCCCAAACAAGTTACAATAGAGAAGAAACGTTTGGTTCGCTTAAGTCTCCGAGTATTCAATTTAACCAGAAGAGTTAACCTCACACCAAGACACCAGGCTTGGAAGTTCATTACAGGGTAAATATTGTTTCTATGGGCTTGAAGTTACTACAATTTAATTATCTAAAATAAATACCAGTTATCTGCAACAGGTTTCTAGTCTGTTTCTTAAGACATTGCGCAGGAAACTGAATAGCATATTGGTGATACGAGTACTGAGATGCAATAAGAACATTACGAAACAGCCGAAGCTGTCATGGTCAAAATCTAGCTTCCCTGCTCTAAAAAGTGCGAAAATGTATGTTTCTAGCATAATTAAGAATCTAAAGCTGATTTGCTGTATTTTGAAGTAATAGATTGTATTAGGGGTGGAAGATAAGGAAGGATGCCAGGTTTCATCCCATGACGTGTAAACTACACTTGATTGGCTCTACCAAAAATCTGCAATTCAGGGGACAGTTTCATGTGGGTTAGATTTTCTATTGAACACTCTATTCAATGCGCCAGGTGATCCCCAAAGGCGCCGACAAGAAAACGCAGTTAATGCAAAACCAAAAATTCTCAGGTGAACTTTAACCTAGAGCTTTTGTTGCCACAAAATAAGAAAAAAAACAAGAGAATAAATGGACCTTATGTAGTGAATCTACATCAAATTCGACGATGGACCTTCTCTGAAATGTTAATTCCAGCAGATTACAAAGCATCCGAGAATCTTCTCACTGATTCTAAGGAGAAGAAACACAGAGAACTCGTATTTCGAAGAATTCAGTGTCAAGAGGATTTAGTTTTGTTTGATCATGTAAAAATATATTTCAATTTGTTTTAAATATAAACTATTAGTTGAAAGTTGGGATTCAGATTTCTCAAGGAGAGTTGCGACATTCTGAATTGAATGAGGTGAACATGATATTGAATGAACGGGGTTTTATTCTTTATTTAAGGAAGATAACCTGGCGCCAATTTAGCGTTGTTTTAAAACTTATTATAGTTTTGGCTCCTGAACAGCTCTAATTAAAAACAGCTTGACGTAAACGTCATCTATAGGTTAGAGATTAGTTTAATTGGATTGGAAATGGTGTTATATTTCCTTCATAAACGTTAACCACGGTCCCTTGCTCAACATATTTCCTTCCTCTATTTTCTCTTGTACTGAAACAGAGTTCAGTACTGGTTGTTTAATTTTCTAAGGGAAGTCCTCTTTTTCTTTATTCACTATGACAGAACGTTTGAAATCAAGTAGAATATTTTGACTGAGAGTGATACCTAGATTCAAAATGTCATAAACTCTGTCTGTTCGAGGTTCCCCTCTGAATTATGTAGAAAATGTTACATAATCTGATTCTAGTATTAACTTTCTTCTTTACTGTTATTTTAGCTTTTTGTTTCATATTTTCTTGTCTTCCTGGTTTTGTTCTTGTATATTCGTAATATTTTTCGTGCAATCTGAAAAGGTGACCTAAGCAGGTCCCTCTGTTAAGCATGTATCAACATAATCCAGTAGATTGTACCACAAGAACTTAATTGTATTTTCCCGATCTGGTATAACAGCGGTTCGGTAAGTAGAACATATCATGTTCGTTGTTAATATCGTAAAATCACATTTAACTGTGTACCAATAGGTAGTAGCTAATAAAAATAGACGGGAACACAACAACAGCGGTAAACAATTCCAGCAAACCAAATTTCCTATTCGTACTACCGGTGAAATAGAAACCCTATATAAAATGATATATATATATATATATATATAGACACCTCTATTGTTGGAAGGTATACGTTTGGACAAAGTTTCGTTTTGAGATTAATTTAGCTAGCGTTAACAGATCGCTTAATCTTAGATTTAACGTTAATGCTAACGTTAGTACATTAAGGATTTTCTGTGTATTAGAGGGTCAATACGCGGGACATTTCTCGCCTTGATATCCCCCGAGCATATTTTTTGAGTCTTGAAATCTTCTCGAAATAACCAATGTTGTAGAGAAAAACATGGTTACAGTAGATTCAAATATACATGAGATATACAGGTTGAAAGCTGTTTCCCTCTATATCTCTTAACTTGTTAACATATAACCTTTTGAAAAAAATATTTTAAACCTATAAAGCGCGGCGCTAGTCTCGAGAAAGCTCAAAAGATTATTATCAAGAAAGGGCTCTGTCTCAGCTCAAACTTGGTTTTAGCAAAGGCAAAATACATCATATGAAAGATATTTTCATTTTCTAATACCTCATGAGACATAGCATTTTTTTTATTAAGTTAATTATGAATCAAATAATCCTAAAAATTAAAAAATCTCAACAAAGTTTAAAAGATCAGTACATGCCCTAGTAAAGTAAATATTTTCAGCAAGTAAGTTATCATTTTAATTCATAAAAAGACTTAAGGTATCTTAAATAATATACTACAAGACGATGTAGTTTTTACCTTCACTTCTAATAAGTGCTACTATGGTTAAAGGTCATATATCTATACTTTTTCCAAATATGCTATTTTTAAGTTATGTTTCTCTTGTATCTCGCTCAATTTTAATGTAAAACGTTACTTTCATCGATTTCACTTATTTTAAAAACTATTTCAAGTCCCTGACATTTATATTTTTCATATTGGAGCACTGGAAGGTAATTTTCTCTTCTATTGTTTTCAGCTCAACCAGTATTTTGGGTAAATTCCTAAATAATTGCAGAGTTAATTTCTTAGCGAATTTTTCGAGGTGTAATAACCAAAATACAGTTTTAGAAGGTCTCTTCGAGTATCTCTCTAGCTATATGAGGTAGTATAGGATTCCAAATAGTTTATTTTGTGTAGAACACCAAATACCATAAGAATATAGCTCATTAATTATAAATCGATCAGAAAACAATGAAGAAAAAGCTTACGCCACTTCTGTAAACTGTCAAGGTTAGGTCTTATATTCAATATAGACCTAGTAGTAGGCAATAGTACTTTATCCATTTTGTTATTATGGAGTGTTGAATGCTTTATCAACGATTTTTTCACAAATGCAGTATACTGGCCATATAAAGTACAATACCTTTTCAACTCTCTTAGAAAGCTCGAAAAATATTGCAAACTGAGCCTAGTACTTACCCACATAAAAATTTAGTGGATAAAAACAATATGAAGTATAAAAAAACTACGATTACTGAAAATAAAGCATATAGTATTTGTTAGTTTTTGTCACGAAATCTTCCTCAAATACAATATTATCACCCACAATGTATTTCACATTATAAAAATCTTTTCAACCATGTATTTTTTCAGGGTATTTAATAAGGATGAGTACTTTAAACCCTAAAAAAGACTAATTTTAAGTGTCCTTTTCACTAAGTTTACAGATCTCTAAAAACATACATCCAAACGTAACATAACGAAGAACAACTCTATAGATGATCTGATTCCCCTCAGATCCTAAGTATTCACAATAACTAACCTCTCAAACCATTTCTCAGGATTTTTATTTTCTGGTTAATTGTAAGTGAACTAAACTTCATTCAGAAAAGTCAAATGTTGAAAATCTGCACATCTGAAAATACGAAATCACTCAGTTTTCCTATAATCCTATAAATTTTTGTACTATGGAGCCCCAGCAACTAAAAAACATGACCTGCAACCTTTAATTCTATATTTTAGGATATTTTTAGTATTTTTTTATAGAAAAGTCGATATTGGGCTAAAATGCTGTTTCTCTAAATTTTAATCCGTGTAATACCTCAAGCAATACTCATCTAGAGCTTAAACAGATCTCACCAGTTGAAAGAACGGGTGAATTTAGGTGTAGAAGCAAAATTTTTTGAGAATTGGTGTATTCTGTATAGACTTCCTAAGAATGTATCCTATTTCCAAGATCTCAGAAACTCTGAAAAAGGATACCCTTAAGCGTCAAATATTCTTGAATGGGCGATACCAAGTAACAAAACATCCTGAGAAATGGTAGTCAACCAGAGGTATTGATGATTTAGAAATACTCCGAGTCTTGTTTGAGGAAACTCCAAGAACTTCCCTATTAATCTCGGCAATAGTTATTTGGCTTAATTTAACTTTACTCCAAACTCAACTATATAATAGCCAAAACTGATCTTCTAATAAGACAGATATAAAAAAATTTAACTCTAAACTTATCTAAGACTAATTGACAGTAACTTATAGTAGAAAAATTAAAGTTTGGAGTTTTTGTTGGTTTTAATTATACAAATCTCTGTTATATTATTTCATATTTTCATGTAAAACCACGTGTTTTTTCTAAGTTAAACTCGACCAAAGGTTAGTAAAGAGTACAAAATAAACTTTAAAGCCTTAATTATTTATAGGTCATGATACTGAGTTCAGCCTCAGCCTTACATCTCTGTTTTTTTAAAGCTTAAAGTTTTCCAACAAAGTTTCTGCTTTCTCAGCATCTGTCTTTTGTAGGTAACTCCTATCATTATTATTAAACACAAAGGACAGATGAGCCACAAAGAAGATTATGCGCACTGAACATGCAACTTATGGATTAGCTGCCATTTATTTTCTCCATCTTTTCTTTTCAACGACTTTAACTTTTTTACTCAGTTTAAGAACTTAGAGTTTCCCAAAATTAATTTCACCAGAGATAAACTAACGTAAGAACTCCAACTAATGGTAAATTAACGTTACCAATGGAAATTCCTATTGTTTTCACGCTAAAATATAGTAACGTTAGTTAAACGTTTCAAAAATACCGATAATTATGTCTAGATATCAATAAAAAAAATCTGAGTTCGAGACGGGCATCTAAAAACCGAAACAAATCACTATACATCTCTTCCATTTATTTCTACACATTCCCATATTCAAAAGCAAATTCTTTTCTATCAAATAAACAGCATAATTCCATTATATTTCCTATATTCTTTTTCTTTATACTTTCTCCTTACTATTCTTTAAATTCATTGTAAATTCTATAGGTTAATTATTGTGCTGACAGAAGTCCGTTATTTCGGCCTTAAGCTGAACGGGACCATGTTAACTCATTTATTTGACCATTTATAATATAATCTCGAATCTCACGGGACAAGAATATATCAAATAATGGTGAAACTCTACTTGATTTTTCGAGAGATTCGGGTTATGAAGTTATATATATTGTTTCTCGATAAAGTCTCTAATCAAAGGATAAGAAATGAGAATACGGAAGAACAGACCTTCGTCGGTGTTCTTTTTGTTTCCTTGAGAAAAAGAATAAGAAAAACAATTAAAATAGGATAATGCAGAATTCTAGCTCTAACACAAGTTCAAACGGTCTGGGTGGTAAACAACTCTCAGAAGTTGATACACACAAGTTAAACTCGCTTCCATCCTTTCTCACCAAACTTTTCTCCATAACAAAGTCTTGTCCAAAAGATGTCGGCGGATGGGTAAGCGAGGGAACGCAATTCGCTGTGTTCGATGTAACTAAGTTCAACTCCCAGGTAATTCCCCAGTATTTTACCGGCACGCTGCGAACATTTATTCGACAGCTACACTTCTACGGCTTCTCCAAGTCCAAATCAACTATTGCCACAAACGCGGATGGAGCGGAGTTAGAAGGATGGACGTTTTCACACCCAGAATTCCTTCGTGATGAACCAGCTAGAATATTGAATATCAGGAGAATTACCAACAAGAGAAGCTACGTTGCAGAAACACATCATAGCCAGGATCTGAAGAAGGAGCTTGAGGAGCATAAAAAATTGTTTCATAAAAGTTTCACTGCATTGTTTACACGAATCCAACAGATGGAGACGGAGATTGTTGATCTAAGGGAAAGATTGGAAACTCTTGAGAACAGAAAACGCCCACGCTATAAATAAATTTTGGCAGAGTTTTGATGTAAAGTTAGGGTTGTTCCTTTGTGTCCGAATATGTTTTGCAGATCACGGGTTCAACTGGTGCGTTTTTTATGTTGCAAAGTTTTATTACTAACTTGAAGTTGCTTTCTATAAAATTAAGTGTAAGAAATAAGGGAACAAAATATTCTTTAAGAAAATTGATGTGTTAATCTTCTCTCAGTTGCTGTGATAGTCCTTGAACATAAAATGGTAATACAAATTTTCATGTATTGCTAGCCCTTGTCCTTTTAAAACTCATTCTGTCATTAACCATATAGCTCATAGGTAGGTATCTCTTGATAGATAAACCATTTCTTGTTCATTATCGGTTGTTTCAGTAGAGTTACCACTCAGTAAATAGTCATCTACTAATATATGAAGTAGGAGTAAATGTCTGTTTTGGATTTACTCTCCCTCTACCCTTTTATTATTGGGTTAATAAGGATGACTTTACCCTTAACAAAATGTTTCACAGAGAGTTTTTCTAATTAAAAGTTTTGAATTAAACAGAAAACATGTGAGAACAGAAAAAGTTGCTCAATCAGTTGCAAAGCCAAGCACACAGTTCAACCCATTGCTTCATTATATCTTCATCTCTGACCTTCAGGAAGGTTGATATTCGTAGATGTGGTTGGTCATCTACTCTCAATGTATCTAGGCTGACCTATCTACAATAGACATGAAATAAAACCTACTGGAACTTTCGAAACAAATAAATAATAAGATTCTAAACCTAATCCTAGTTTGAATAAATAGTATCAGAAGTACTACTCCGCAGGTTTACCTCTCAATAAAATTAGTTCACCTTTTCAGAAAAAAATGAGCTAAACCTTCTACTCTATGTAAAGACCAGACTAAAGTATGCTTCCAGTTATGACTATCATACGTCAGTAGCTGGTTGAAGCTTTGTCTTCTGATACTCAAAATAACTAAGTCTTGCTTGAAGTTTCTTTCTCTTGAGCAAGACACTGTTTCTAGTTGGAACAAAATACTCATCCAACGTTTTACTTGTTCCACACTTGGCACCATCTGGATTTAGGAGCATACTCTCAACTCTTGTTAAGTTGAATACTTTGTGATCATATTTTAATCTATGTCTTCTCTCATTAAGTCCTTCGATCTTTATCAACCCCAAATTAGCACAGATTTTGTGAAAGGGGATGACCCGGATCTCATGAAAACTAGTTTGTTCTTGCGTTGTAGGTTTGTGCAAAATGGTTTCTCTATCGAGAATAAAGAAGTGAAACAGTCGTCCAACAAAAAGGTTGGAAAAGTTCAAAAGCAAGACCACCAAAATGCATAAGTATCCACCAACTGTAATTTCGGAATGTATACCAATACAGGATGCAACTACATCTATTTCTTCAACTAAACCAAGGGGTAATAAGAAATCCTTCATTATATCAGCCAGGATATCACACTCCTCTATTGATGCAACTAAACCCTTAGCAACAGTTGGAAGTTCTAGAACTGTTAGGGATATAGCTATCACAAACACATCCACACAACACCATACAGTTATGATATGGTGCGCTTGGTATAACTTTCTTGCACCAGAGAGAGTATACTGTCCAAATAACATAGCAAACAGAACCAAAGTCTGCAACGCCGGGAAAACAACGATAGTCAAGATAAATACAGAAGCAACAAAATATATAATAGTATTGCCCTCGTAGATTTTGACTATGTCAAAAAGAAGATCGAAAACGCTAACATCATATTTTCTTTCCCTATCTGCCCAATCAACAAGAAATCCGGCTATACCATTTATCTCAACATGGATACTCTCTAAAGTAGCAGCATATAGTAAAGTTACAGCTACAACAGAAATACTAACAAAGAGTAGCGAAAGAGCAGCCCCAGTGATTTTAAACGTGTAGTTATAGTCCTTTCCACCATGCTCAACATTGTGTGCATTGGACTGAACATTAAATTCCCACTGACCAAGACCAAAATAAAATTTGTCCTCATCAATTTCATGCGTAATAACGCCTGCCTCTTTCTTTACTGCCTCTATTCTCTGTAGAAACTCCTTGCGGTCTCTAATTCTTGCTTTATCTTCCAGGTTATTATTTAATACCAGCAAAATGTTACTTAGAATAATTGAAAACACAACAGCCATAGAGAAAGTAAACAAACTGACTTGAGGCTGAATATCAATCAACAACTGAAAGGCCTCCTCATCACCAAGCCATGAAGGATTAGGAGACCCACCTTCAATATTGAACACAAGTAAAACAAAAACAAGGAAATGAAACTCTGCAAAACTATATCTTCCGAGAATATCCAACCATTCCAATAAGACTCCCCTCTTTTCCAAACTCATTGTACTTGGTGAGGAGAACCAACTAAACATAAGCAAAAGAAGTTTCATATAGGGCCAACCCACAGATACAATAAATAGCAACAAGGCCAGTATATATGCGCCAGTTTCCCAAAGTGCTACTGCCGTAGAAATAACACTTAAAGTGGCAAAGTTCTCCATCTTCAGCGGAACTCCAAGAACATGCCCTACTATGTTAATCACTACGGCAACACCTGTATCTCCGATTACAAATAGACATATATTTGCGCTAATACAAACAGGGATTAGAAATTTCGCTAGCTTCGGAATGCTACTATTCTTGTACATTGGTTCTACGTAATGAATATTCCTCTTTTCATTTTTTTCTTCCTTTGACAGTTTTTCTTTTTCATGAAGATTAACTCCACATTTTTTCCTAAGAATTACTCCAAAGAGAACCGGAAAGAGTAAGGCCAAGAAAAGAAGACCTAAAAAGGATATAATTGCTGCATAATCCTCTTCGATCACAGCCAAATTTGTTTCTTCATTGGTCACTTTTCTATTCTCGCAAGAGTCAATAGCCTGTGCAATAGTATTGTTGAACTCAGCTGGATTAAATTTGTTTTGAACAGAATCCCCATAGCGTCGAATTAAATCCAATAAGAATTCTTCCATACCTCTCCAACCTTCTTCGCTGGAGAGTGAAGAGGAAATCCCTTTTAGAACACTATTTGTACAGTTACATTCTGCTTCAATACGTACACCAGATAAAAAGGCTTGGAAGCCATGAATACCACCCAAAGAATCTAGTCTAGCTATCCAGCAATCAATATTTAATACTTCTGACAGTTCCACTCCGAGAACATCCATCTCTGAGAACGTTAGGTGAGATTCAAGACTAAGGTTAAGATATGAAGCTTGGATGTGAAAACTCAATGTATTTTCCTCCAAATGGTCGCCCTGATTAATTATTCCTGCAAGTGGAGCCTGTTCATTAGCAACTTTATTAAATTTAATTTGTCCACCAAGTCCAATCAACGAACTCTCACTGGCTAAAACAGCAGCATTATGTAGATCCTGTGGATAATACTGCGAATTTTCAATCACATCAAATACAACTACACTATCCACAACTTCCCTATGGAGCCCACTTATGTAGAGATTATGCACTCCTATAGAAAATGAATTTTGAATATCATTAGGCGACAGTTCAATTTGAACCTTCAAAGCATCTTTAGGCTGCACAATATCCAAGCGACCATTATTCGAACTGAAACTTTCAAGTATTTCACCCACAAGGTTCGCATCAACGGCTGAAGAAACATCTGCAAAAATTCCTTTCGAAAAGTCATAAGGTGTACTTCTCAAGGTTGTAACATTTTCCAGCTCGGTACAGTGCATAGCCGCTAGCAAATCTTTATTTCGCAATGCATCATCAAACAAGAGCTCCAAAGCACGTGGTACAACTGGTTGATAAACTGGCAACAATACATTCACTATATCACCTAAGAAAACCAGGATTGCATCCACAAACCCAGTTACGAAGACATCGACCTTATCATGGTCCACCGTTAATCCTGTTATTCGTGGAGGCAAGATTAAAGAAGAGAGTATGCATTCTAGAGGTTTCTCATATGTAGGACCAAGCATTAGTTTGTTGAAATCATCAACATTTACCCCTAGAAGAGCTGCCAACCGGGCCACAAATCCAAACCAGTCAACGGAGACATCAATTTTTTCGTCAAAGGTAAAAGAAAAAGGGTTATCATCAAGGAAGACGTTTTCATTGGCACCTGGCTCTCCTGAATTCGATATGTTAACCTGAAAAGCTAACACACTTTGCACAATTGCAGTTCCAAGATTTACTCTTTGCATTTCCAGTGTTTGTTTACCATATGAGAAAATGTTGGATAAAACAAACGAATCATCTCCCAACGAACCTGGAAACACGGTTAGATTCAGTGACTCAATACTCAACTTAGCAGCAACTTCAATGCTAGTTCCATCTATGTTCAAACCAAATTCAGTGACGAGCTGATTTCCGTTGTTCTTACGATCAGCTGAGCTGTTTTCCAAAAATGTTTCGCCTGTAATAAAACCTTTCAAATCAATATCCAACAAATTACCATCATGCTTCTCCATCTCTAATTGTAACTCTTCACTTACAAGCCACAAAAAAGAATCATATTCCGAATTTTGCTGAGGATATATCATATCAATTATATCATAAAAAACAGGCCTTCGATCAACACCATCTCCCCTTTCCGAAACCAAATTGCTAACAATAAAATTTTCTCGGTTAGTCCAATCAAATAAACGGACAAACTCACGTTCCACACGAACAGCTTCCTCAACAGACAAAACAGATCCATCCGCAAACGGATCAGAAATGTAAAAATTACTTGATTCATCAATCAAGTCATTAGACACAAGAATTGGTAATATATCTTTGGCCAAATCTTTTCCAATATTGCATAACTCATTTTCTATATCGTTAGCAACCAGATCTGGGTCTTTCCTGATTTCATCTAGTACAATACTTGTTAAGTCCACAAGTCCTCCAATGACTTTAAAAATATTCGCCCCTGTATATTTAATATCGCCTCCATCTGCTGAACAGCTTCCAACAAGCGCAAGTTCAGGTGGTTTTATTGAGAAATCTTCAGAAAAAAGTCTTATCTTTTGAGTCAACGCAGAAGTCTCCGTTCTAAATGTTAGAGTTCCATCAGAGTTCCCACTTCCGCCAGCAACTAGCTTAACATTCAAAGGAATCGTACACTTGAAACGAATGTTAACAACTTTCAAAGATATTTGATATTCTTCGTATGTTTTATTTCCCATAACAACTTTACCTTCAATAAACCTTCCTGAAATTAGAACATCTCCGTCATTCATAACTCGGAGATCTTCACACTCTCCTTCATCTCCAACTCTGGCCTCTAGCCTTATCTTTATGAAGCCAGCAATAGTTTGTCTAATAGTCTTCTTTGGAATATCCAAAGCAAGAGGAAGTTTCACATCTTTCAATATTGAGTTTAGTATCGTAAAATCACCACCTTCTAAGTATCTTGGCTTTTGAAGAAGAACGTTGACTGAGTTCCTTTGAAGTGCCTTTTCAACTGCACTGGAATTTACAGGTAATCTTGAGAAAGGAATGGTATAAGCGACTACTATATGGACGATAAGAATAAGCAAACAACACTTCTCAAGATATATTATTTGATTCATGGTTGCTTAAAGGTCTAGATTATGTTTGATTGACTGAAGTTGTCCTTTAACGTAGTTGCCTTTTCAAAGCCAGTTCGTACACCTTTCAACTGCATTTAGAATACTCTCTCTAGTGTAACTCACTTAACTCTACACTTTATCACTGAAGTAGCTTTAATGATTCCCTAACTCAATTAATAACTCATGTTAAGGATAAATGGATGACGTGGCATCATAAAGAAGCAGGAATCTGCGATTAATTTTTTGTTTCAAAACTGGCTTTAGCCGTTATGTTCTTGATTTGCACTCCATGCGAAAAACGTACACTAGCCTATGCAAAAAACTTGAGGATGTAATACTATACCGGTATCTAACGTATATAACTTACCGAAATTAGACAGTGATGTTGACTGTGTGCATAAGTTCTTACAGTAGGGATATTAACGTTTTGGGCACTAGGATGACCAAACAAGACTCTCTTTTGTGCAAAAGTAGACGTTGGTGTAGATATGCGACCTATTAGGGAAACTGCAAGTTACACTATACCCAGTAATTTTCAAGCATCACCCTTTGAGAACAGATATTTTAGTTTGTTTGAGAACTGATAGTGTTGATAACCCAAAGGTGGGGAGTCAAGGAGTTGCCATATGCGCAAGTGCTCCTTGTTAAAAATAAGAGCTTGATCAACAGTTTTATTGTAAATATCTTGGGTGAATATTTCTTATAGTGGTTATTCTTTGTCCTGTGTTTTTTTCTATATGTTTTCAGACATGACTAAGGCTAGCTCTTAATTTTTCTTGGTGGAGTTCAGGCAACTATAGTTCATCATCCTTCCTATTCCTCAACTAGCAACTTCCCTAGATGATACGTTCTGTTCTATTGGATGAGGATCCAAGCAAGAGTTACACTCAGGGCCTAGTAAAATAAATACCACTTCTGTAAGTCATTTCATAGTTCGGCTTGAAAACTCAACATAAAAAAGTAAAGAAAAGAGGAAAGATAGTTTTCTTAGATGGTGAATTAGGGAAGTTTTCAATGAAGGACCTCGACGTAAAATGTAAATTTGGCTCTAGACAGTAATACAACTGACTGAAGTAATTATTTTCAAGGATTGATTCAAAATAATTACGTTCAGATTTCACCGCCAGGAGAAATTTTCTACTGCTTTTTTTAAGAAACATATATGACAAGAACAACAGTTCATAAGTTTTGAATGAAAATACATATGTTTCAATCTCATTTAGAAGTTCAACTTTTGTGTCTTGCATATGATTGATTTGGTTTCCAGGGCAATTTCCCTGATCTTGAATCCAAATATTTGAATACCCTTTAAGAGGCTGCGACTTCAAG
Organism: Labyrinthula sp. Ha; assembly: GCA_015227615.1. Lineage (NCBI taxonomy): Eukaryota > Bigyra > Labyrinthulida > Labyrinthulaceae > Labyrinthula > Labyrinthula sp. Ha. Next base: position 276,353 of record JAALGZ010000018.1, on the reverse strand, counting down.
CACATTAATGGGTAAGGTAGATTGCAGTAACAACATGAATTTTCTTTCATTTAAGTTCAGGCATATGCAACTTTCTTAAAACTCAGCTCAAATATAGCTTCCCTTTATTAGTTCTACAGAACTGGTATCAAGCAAGGGCAATGAGCAGAGAGATAAGATCACGGTATATACAAAAAAATACTTTCTATGAGAGAGCTAAGTTGTTTTCTTCATTTACAAAAGATCCTATGAAAGGAGCCTATTCCAAACTGACCAAGACATTAGGCTTTGAGGATGCTGAGAAGTCCCTAAGAGCAAACAGGTAAGGTATCTCCCCATAGACTCCATATAATTGCTGGAGTAATATGCCTAAAGCTTACGACACTACACCCACAATCTGGAAAAACTTCGAATATGAAGTGTTGGATCCCTTTCTAAAAAGATTCGCATCGTAGATATCAGCTCCGCTGGAATATACTCTGGATTTAAATCTAAGGTTTGCTCAAATCAATGAACAAAAATTACTTTGACATCTAAACAAAAAAAAAATCTCTGTGGTATTTCTATTAAGTGACACCCCTCTTTCCTTATATTGCAGCCTAAGTATTCAAAATAAAGTCCTGCACTTACAATGTGTTCCGGTGCACCTTTTAATTATAGAATCAAAAATGGAACGTCCTACCTCTGTATACTAAACCACAAAGCACATAACAACAAGGTATATAAATATCCACTTAGATGCAACATCCTCCAGTAACTACTTTAATTGTTCAGACTATTCTTTCAGTTCATTTAAAACTTATTTTAACTGCTAATTACTTAACTAGCTCTTACTATATAGCAACTCCTAATAACAGCTTTTCTCCTTTAAACTATTTTATACCTTAGAATTCGTCTAGTTCGACTTATGCAAGTTTTTATTCTGACACCAGTCCAGTACTTAGTATCTTAGTTAGCGCTGTGGAAGGCATTAAGAAGAAATTTAGGTAAGCCTTAGAGTATATTCGCCTTTATTCGGGTTATTTTCGTTGCTCCTAGTAGGTAGTATCGAAAACCAAGTAAGAAATCACGGACGGCAACAGAAGCAAAAATATTAATTATTTCATTCATTCTTATGCGCCGCTCCTTGAACTACCTTCAATATAATGGGGTATTTTAACCAAACAAAAACCGCTATGTGCTAAGTACCATTACACAACTTATAAAACATTCAACCAAACTGAATTACATAGACCACTCACTGTCAAAAATAAGACCTTTCGAGGGCTCGACGAGGCTGTTCTTTAAATTTGGTTCGAGTGTTTGTAAAAGCATAGTTTCTGTAAAGACACCGCAATGGTCTCTGTGCGGGGGCATCTGAAAACGGTTCAAGGTATGGTTATAACAGGATAAGCGGTCAAAACCATAACACCGCTGTTTCACTCTACGCAGTGAACTTAAGTTGTACGATTCTTTAAAAACCTGCATTATTCTCCGTTTTTTAACTTGCTCCGGTCTCTTTATCCTGGGTAAGGCTTTCTTATTGTACACGAATGAAGGCTTGAATTTTGCAAAAGCGATTCTATATCTTGCCTTTATAACATTTCTTGCCTGTTCACGCTTATTCTCCAAAGGAGAAACAACATAGCTCCAAAGGTCTTCCTCATGCATCATTCCTTGTTCTAATTTTTCGTGCCTTCGCTGCTCTAATAAACTGATTTTTTCCCGATAACAAAAGGATTTTGTCAAATTTTCTTCAACACCCATTTGCCTACGCTCTTTTCTCTGACGATGTGCCAGCCAACGAAGTCGAGCTACATTAATGACATCTATCTGCTGAAAAATATCTCGCGAATAAGCATCCTCTTTTCTTAAAAGTTCTGTTTCCCGTTTCGCTCTCTCCTTGAAAGTTAAGGCAATACAGTTTTTATCCTGCCTTATCTCATCCTCATCAGTCCTTTGACAATAAACATGTTTTGCAAGCTGGTCTTTAAGTTTGCAGTTTTCTTGATACCATCTGGCCTGCAAAAATAGAAATCGGCGATAGGCTAAGCTCTCCCTGTCGTTCATCCTCATAATTTTTCTCTCGAGGAATAACTCCTGCTGCTCTGAAATTGGTATAGATTTACTCTTGCTCTTCCGGCTTGGACCTAATTTGGCTTTTCTGAGGGCAGTTTTTTTTTTCAAAGCTTCATCACCGATTTTTTGAAAAGAATAGAAATCAAATTCTTCAAAAGTCCGGTTGTCACCTTGTGTTCTCAAATGTTTTGTCTTTTGCAGAAAAGAAAGCTTAGTTCGCAAGGTCTCCCTTAAAACTTTGCTAACTTTCTTAACTCTGAAGTACTTCGTATATTTTGCAATCTCCCGCGCACCTGCTTTAGGTTCATATAATACACATGGCAATGACTTGTCCAAGATATGGAGTTTAAGAGTTGGTTCCAACTCTATCTGCTTAGCATGGTCAAAGTTTTCAACGTCATCATCCTGGAAACTTTCTTCCGAGGACAAGTTTAAATTCTTAGGTCTTTGCAAGACGGGATTTTTTTTCGGCTTCGAAATCTTTTTTCGCGGTGCCACTCTGTTTTGTAGCACTGGGACTAGATTTTGCAGTATTACTACAAAAGCTTTCAGTGGTATAAGTAAGTCAAAGCTACTCTTGGCTAGGTTAGACATTTGTTCATCGGTTTGGCAGAGTTCAAACTTTGATGAACATAATTGTAAGCTGTGCTGTAACTTCGAGCCTGAAACACATGAAGCAGCATAGCATTCCAATAAACTTTCAAATTTTGAGGCCGAAAATTTAAAGTTCACCTCCTTAAGCTTAGTAATAGCACGTTCTAAAGACTTCAAGCAAGATTGGTCTTCATCCCCAAGGTTTAAAATTTTTTCTTGCAAGTCTTGGATGTCCAGCCCCAGCCCAGTATGCCTATATAACTGTAGAAGAACTAAATAAGGAAAAGAGGTGGGAATATCTTTGTTCCCCATGCCCCACGTAAAGTCCGTGACATAGCTTTTCAAGAATTGTTCAATAGTGGAACTGCCTTCACTTAGTACAAATCTTTCTAATATACAACCACAAATGGTTTTGTTTTTCCTTATGATGGATTTGATATAGTGTTTCTTGCTATGCACTAGATGGTATGTCATTAGTAGAAGCAGATAAGGCTTGATGTTTATTTCATTCAGTGTCTCGTTAAGCTTAAACGTTTCAATTCCACTTAGTATATCATTCCAAAAAGCAATTTTTTGCTCCAAAACAAGAAAATCAGAAATAACTTCAAACCGCATACGCGGCAACGTAGTTAGATCAAACAACCCATACTCAGAAGGTTGTTCAACCCAATCGCCGGTTAATCGGTTCATATCAAATAAACAAGTGAATTCTTTGCTAGATACAAGAGCTAAAAGATTGTTCAGAGGGGTAAGTAGCATGTCCGTTTTTCGATTGAAAAAAAAATTCTTGAAAAATTCCTTGAACAAGTGTATGTTATGGTTTTCCCCAAAGCTGCTTATTTCACAAGTGGCGTTCGTTTTGGCTTGAATTTTTATATTCCTGAACAAGTTGCACATGTTTTGTAGAAAGTAAGCATCGTGGTACTGTTTCATCTTGGTTCCAGAAAGAAAGCGCTTAAAGCTCAAATATATACAAAGTCGCAGAATTACATCAACCTTCGTTTGCAGTATACACGAGATCCCAGCCGAGATCTCTTGAAACGTTTGCCATAGTGTAACGCTTATGTAAATAATAAGACTATTCTCACTTACAATTGGTTTCGTTGAAGCGGCCAAAGATATGAGCTTATCCTTATCCAGAACACAACGATTTTTGATGTTCTTCATTTTATGAACAAACTCATCTTGTCTTTCGACAGAGTAAAGAAAATTTTTCATTTGAGTGGGTAACCGCGCAACACGAGATACTTCAAGTGAACTACCTCCATCGGCGTGTTCAATGGCATTAGAAAAACAAGCAGCCAATCTTGGATTCTGTTTTTTTTTCTTGCTTAAGCTTTTTATCCCTAGTCTCTTCAAACCCTTCTTCAATTTGAACATATCAACACCAGTTATTCTACAATATTTTCTCAACAACGGCCAACTTACACTCTTAACCCCCTTTTCCTCGAGTTTTGTATGTATCAGAGACACAAACTTCGAAATTGCATGATTCTTACTAAATCCAACAGAACCTCCATTAAATGCAAATGTCAAATCTAAGAATGACCTGTTTCTAGCTCCTCTTTCATGCAGCGAAGGATAAGAAAAAGTACTTCTATTCAGGTTTTTGGTAAATAATCTTGATCTAGATACTTTGGACTTTATAACTTGCTCAGATGAATCAATACTTCTACCTTTACGGAGAAAACTGTACCTTTTAGAGCCAGAACGAAGCAACCCGGACTTTGAAGCTGTTTCCTCATAATTTTCCCTTTTATTTTCCTTATCAGGCGAGGGAGGACGCATACGAAGCCTTTTAACAGAGCAAGAAGAAAAATTTCGCATAATTGAGTGAGATGATACTAATCCTTTCGAGCGTAGTGATCCAGACTCCCATCCGCCTAACGAGTGTCCAGTAGTCATATGACCTTTCCCAGATATCCTCCCAGACTCTTCATCCCATAAAAAATGATTTTTGATATGATTCTCTAGCTTATTTTTTTGAATTCTATCAATGTACAAGGTCTCACTCGACCCTACAATTTCCAGTTCATCCGCTTCACTCATCGTTTCTTTTCATCGTTTTCGAAAGTTTCATTTTCCAACTAAACGGCTAATCTCACTGCTGCATTACTAAACGGACAAAATGAAAATCTTAGAGTTCTTGATATTCAACAAAAATGGTATGATCTAAAAATGAGAAAACTTTTTAGGCGTATGCTTGTTTCATAAAAAGAACAGGGAGTATACCAAGGGTATGTTTGACGATGTTCCTATATCTGAATGTGACGAGGAATTTGAAGTGTTGAGCGAGGACGAGGAAGAAGAAGAGCGAAGAAAACTAATCTTCGGCTTTTGCTTTGCATTAAACGGCTTGTGTGGAGAAGTATCACCTAATAAAAATAGTGAAGGATTTCATACTATGTCAACAAGAAAGAATACAATCTATCAACTCTCGACACCTACTGGTTACAAGTTTTTGCTCCTTACTGAGAAGGCTGGTGCGAAGAAGGATGGCAGCAAGAACCGTGCTATGGAAGACTTCCTGAATGATTTTTATCAGAAGATATTTGTACCTTTTGTTATTCAGGATCCAAAATATAACCACGGTGCAGTTGTTTCCTCCCGTGTTGTAGCACGGTTTGTGCAAAATTCTTTCAATGAAGTTCAACAAGACTAAGTGATTACAAACTTTGTTTAGTCTAAGAAAATTTCCACGGTCAGTGTAATTGAGATATTGCTTCAGCTTATTAACGTTTTTGGCTCTTTTTCCTGTGCGGATATTAAGGTTCAAAATGCTTATAAAGTCTCCCAGAGGAATTGTAGTTGAAAGAACCCTTGACATTTTACGTTTTTTTTTGTCTCGGGTAGAGGTTAATATAGTAAGAAGAAAATAAAGCTTTACAGCTAATAGATCGTAATTTGTCCAGTAGAATTTGTAAAAACTCTTCACTTGATGAAAAACGCTTGTTTTTCCACTAACAAGAGGACTGTGAAAGGACAAGAGCATGTTTTTCTCTAGCTTTTGTCGTTTCACGTTGGGGGTAGGTTTATTCTATTAACTCTTGAAAACTGAGTAGGATTTTGCATGTACTTAATCCATCATGAAGTTCGATGCGTAACTTTCGCAACTCTACGGTTTTCCAACGTTGTTTTTCCGAATGCTTGCATTACATCTGTTTAAACTAAAGGCTATGGGCTCAAAGTTTACCATATAAGTATGGAAAACCATTGATTATGTAGATGTTTCAAGCTCAAACATACTATCACTCTTGTTTTCTCTTTATGTTTTGCAAATTGTGGACCACCCCTTTGCTAGATCATCTGTGAGAACCTTAGACCATTGACTGTATTTTCTCAAATCGATAATGGCAAGATATCCTATAATCTTGCCTGTACTCAGTCGTTTCTCGCAGAAATTAAATGTTTCATTCTTCTGGCATCACAAGATACTATACATGCTTCTGCCACAACCCAGTTTTGCATACTCCAAATGCTTCATGGTCATTGTATCTTCATGCTATCAAGGGGTTAAAATGTATCAGATACAACCCCTCCCTCCGATCTATTTCTCAAGAAAAATAGGTAATTCAAATCTCCTACGCAGCATTGTAGAAGATTTCCACCCAAATATTTGAGATTAATTTGTATGTTATCTCCTTTGAAGACAGATGATGCAGCAACTAGAAATATTTTCGTTCCATTTATGTAACTGGGAAAACCCTGGGGAGTTCATTATATACATAGTGGTTCAGCTTAAGGCTATTGCCTGAAAAATATCTTCATAGAGAAGTTGAGAGCATTAATTCTCACTCAAATCAGTTCTTGAAAGTCTTTATATTCCTATAAAGAGGCTATGTGACCCTTGGATTACTTTGCCTATTCCATTTAAGACAATTTTGGTTAAGGAGTTGAGACATTCTAAGAATGTCACCGTGAATGAAGCAAACAAGCACTCCAACAGTAACTCTTTGTTGTGATAGCAGTATAGTAATTGAACATCCCTAGAGTTTACTATACAAGGGGTTCTTCCACTAAGTCAAATGGCTCGATTTTCATGAAGATTCTTGGAGCTGGTAGGTTTCATTGAAATTGCAAAAAGATTTTTTATTCTCATTCAGTCGACGTGAAAACTTTTGAGAAATCAGTTGAAATGTCAGGTGGGTTGAGCTAATTCAACAATATAAACTAGTCAGCTAAGAATATGGTTAGCTGCTAGAATATACGTTCTATTGTCGTTTATGTTAACCATTAGGACAGACAATAATGATTTTTGAAAGTACATTCTCTTAAGACGGTCCGAAGTTATAGAGAGGAAGCCACATAAGGATTTCAAAGAGTACGTTCGGTTTATTTCTTGTATCTATCAGAAGTGCACCTCATTTTTTTCTAAGTACAAATGGAGAGCAAAAACCAAGTGATTAAATCGCCCAGCACCTTTTCATGATCAAACGCAATCCACGAAGAAAAATAAGTATAGTGAAATTTGAGACAGACAAAAATGTGTCACTAAGTAAAATACACGTCTGGCACTTGAGTTACCTCAGTTTTTTCCGCATTATTTGTTTCTAGAGGTTAAATTACAGGTATACATTCTATAAATTCAATATTGAAATCCTCTCCTTAGTTCTCATGGTATACATTACCGGCATCACTTCTGCCACAAGACTTGAAAGAGGATTTTACTCCTTTTGTTGCAATTTTTCAAAGCAAGAACCCAAATTTGAATATTTTCTCCTATAGACAAAATGAAAGTCCCTAAACTAGAAGTGATTAACTAAAGTTCTGTATTTTGTCTGTTGAAAAAGTCAAAGCACATTGAAATCATGAGGCTACAGGATCTTAGACTTTAGTAAAGGCAGCTAATATGATTAACGCCAGGAATGATAGCTTCATCAAATACTCTTAAAGTTGACGATCAATTTCATGTAGAAAATGCAAAGCATGTTAGTAACACCAGCTTTGTTCATCAAACTTAGAGCACAATTGCACAGGCTCTGGCTTATTGACAATGGATACCATTATTAAATAGTTAACTGATTTGAACGTATGCATCTTTTTAGAGATGAATTTTGGCAACAATAAATTTTATCAATAATAGCAGGTCTGTAGCTCCTCAGAAATATTTAAATCTTATGCGAAGCCAGTAGGTTATGGTTTACTTATTTGAACGATGTTGTCTGAACAATATACAGAGTTAGAAAAAAGCACGAAAGCTACGTCTATTAATCAAGAGTGTTACACGAACTCACAAACAAAATGGTAAAAACAACATTTTCTAACCTATATAACTCTACATCCATGATAAGAAAATGAAAATGCGCCTTATTATACTAAATTAAGGGTTATGGGAAGCAGAAGAAAGCGATGATAGCAGAACTAAGCTGGATTGAAGCTATACTATGGATTGTTAGTATTACAGAAAGGTTTTATCCAAATTACAATAACGTCGTCTGTTTGGATGATAACTCTCGAAGCTATTTAGTGTTTGGCTAGGAAACTATCACTAGTATTATAGAGTTTAATATTACCGGTGCAATGTTTTTTGCATCTTATCTTTCTTATTGTAATCCTGCTATTTGGCTAAGCAATACATTGTCCTAACCACTCCAATACATCGTGTCAAAGAACTCTTAGCATTTTATGTTTTACAGATAGATATACTTTCGAATTACTAATCTAGCATAGGTGTCTCTCGGTGTTCAATAATCTAATAATACGTGTTCCCTTTTGATAACCAAGTTAAGACATCTACTCTAGTTTGAATCCTGTATCATAGAGAGTGAATAATGGCTTCAAGATAACTTAAGCCTAAATTGAGTCGCACATGATTCATGAAGAAACATCGCGGCCTTAATAAGCAGGACATCTATATCACCTTTCTTTCTCGGGATTCTTTGTTACGAAAGATGTATTCACTTTAGTTCAACCAATAGCAGAAAATAAGCGATCAAACGGTATAATCATATTTCGCCTCACATTATGTGAGCATATTTGATTAATTTGCCAAATTCAAAATAATTCTACCGCCTTTATAGATTTCCAGAAGATTTAATTCGAGGAAATTGTGTGTAAACCAATATTGAAGTATGAAATTTTGTTAGATGTTTCCAAACGGGACGAATGAGAAATTCCCCATATAACTAGACAGGTTACCGAAAAGTGAGAAACATAATATGTTGCTATTCATCATACTTAAAAACTTCATATAATTAAATTTTTATTGCTCTTGAAATAAATAGACAGACGCTTTCACCAATCTGAAAAGGAGGCGAGTCCTTTTTGGATTGGTACTATTGATAACAGTATTTCCAGCAAGTTTGGGATATTTCCGTACTCATGTTATAATAATGCTACTTGAATCAGCACTTTATGTTGCTTTTACACGAAATATAGTTTTTACGTATTGCTTTACGAATTCATATTGACTTTAAAGTACTTACCAACGTTATAAAACTACGCTACAATATACTTATCCAAGAAAGCTCAAAGTGATAAAATTGTCTTAAAGTAGCTAGGTCTCAGTTTGCATAAACCTTGATTGAGTACTTAAGCTGAGCTTAATATCTGTAAGTTATGAATGTGCTTATGAATTTAACAAACTGCTAGGACCATAAGCAGAATACTTTCTTGGGAGGTTTATTTTGGTGGCTAAGTTCTAACAATAGTAACAAGAAATATTAAGACAGGTGTTTAATGAGTAATGAATCAAGGTAATGAATTTTATTAACGGGGAAATATATTAAATCCATGATAAATATGAAAGAGCTACATTCGGTGGCACACCGTACACCGTAGAACTTATTCAAGCATTGGATGATCTAGATAGTACTGCTACTTCCAGAAGAGCTTTCTACAACCAAGAAAGTAGCATAGTTTCTGACAAAAGTAAGTTGATTACTTAAGGCATTGATAAAGGGTCAGCTAGTTCTATGAGCCATATTAAATAATGGTTCAAACATTTAACACCTGCGTTACAACCTTTGCAACGCATGATATAGGTGCAACTTTACTCGAAAAGTAAGTCTTAGTCTCAATTATACTCATATAGGCTTCCTTGGCTACTTAGCAGCATTTGACATTCCCAAGATATTAAGATAATTCTTAAAATATTGAATGTCTCTAAGATGTTAAGTTTTCCTGCTAAAGAGTTGATTCAAGTTTCTTTTTACAAATATTTTTCTATTAAGTCTGATCTTAAAAACTTAAAAGTTCAAAAATCTTATTTACTAAAAACTCGTCAAAAACTTCTCCTCGTTGTGCTGAAAACTGGGTTAGCATCCTCCAAGCTTTACCTTTTGATCTTTAATTCCAACTTGATACGTCTAATACATATTTCCCATACTTCGTACAAATTTCAAGGTAGCGGGGGTAATTACACATTTTCATCATTCCACGTCATCACTTTTATCTTTTCTCTAATAGAAAACTAAACGCTCACAATATAATATAACTTTGCAATTAAGCCAAAACGTTATTACATGATTATGAAGACGTTGAAAAAGAGTTCCAAACCGTCCCATTTCCATATTTTGTTAACAACACATACGGGTATGTCACTAATATGGTTCTCAAAAAAGAAATTTATGTTACAAACTACATAATAAAACAAGCCGCACAGCTTTTTGGAACTCAAGTCATTTTCATATATCATATTCTTAATTATCATAAACGAATAAGTTGTTGAAGCAATTCTTCCTTAAAAGGATGTAATTTAGTCGTTTAAAAAGAAAAATGAGGGAATGAAAGATTGTCAACAATTTTTTTTGAGTTTGGTATTAATGTGTATTGGAGTTTTGGGTTTACCTTCAAAGCAATATTTTCGAAGGAATGATTACATGAGACGATATAAGGAAAGGTTTCCTTCATTGGATGTTTTCGAGATAGATGATGACGAATACAACCTTCAAGTTGATTTTCGAGAAAAATATGGAAAAAAAAATGATCAACGAAAGTTTTTTTATGAAAGGTTTAAACAAGAAAAGGTAATGAAGTTGAACCAGGGTGGACCATCAAAGAACATTAAGTTTCCAATGCTATCAGAAGCTGAGAACGAGGCCTTTCTTCAAAATTTTAAGAATGGGATGAGAGGTGAAGGAGATTTTAATTTGAACCAGATTAGATTTAATATAAATTACGAAGATCCAGTTCATTTGGATTGTCCTAACATTGTACAAGAAGATGGGAAGTTCTATTGTACAAGTCCATTTCATGGGGAATGTGACACTCGAACAGGAAGTTGCTACTGTGAGGAAGGATATGAAGGAATTGACTGCGATGAATGCTCACTTGGTTTTATGGAAAACAACTCCTTATGTGTTGAAAAATTGTTTTGCCCGAATGATTGCAGCTATAAAGGCGAATGCGATTTCTTTTCTGGAATGTGTATGTGTGAAGTAGGTCGGGGAGGAAAAGACTGTTCAATTAATTTATGTACTCAAAAGACACCTGGATGCAACAGCTGTAACATTAACAATGATTGTCTTCATTGTGACAATGGAATGTACCTAACTGATGATGGGCTGGGATGTAGGAATTGTACAGATTTTGATGTGCGTTGTGCGAAATGTGATGAAAAAGAGTGTAAGCGTTGTATGGATTTGGTGTTGAATGATCAACATAAGTTGTTTCCCGAGTTTAATGATAAAGTTGAGGAAAGACCTAGTTGGGAGTTGCCGCAAGATGAATATGAACGGTTGTTCTACTTTGATGTGAACAGTCCATACTATTATTATAATGCTGAGCCATATTACAAACCTGTTGTCCCTCAAAACCATATGGATCAGTATTTAAATAAGAACTCGAAGAGTTGTTTTTGGTCTATTGAGTTTTCAAGGAGGACATTATTGTATGAAAGGGTTCAAGTTTGTTCTCCTAAATATACGAGCCATCAAGTCTGTGGACATCATGGTTTTGTATCTTTCAAGAAAGATTTTCTTGCAGTTGATGAAAGCATTGGAACTTTTAATTTCACTCTATTCAGGACGGGTGGTGGATTTGGTGAACTTAACATAACATTATTACTCTTGCACGAAACCACTGAACTGGACGATTTATATCTGCCTACATTTGAGCGGCACTTGCTATTTAAAGAAGGCATTATAGAATTGACTTCTTTCATACAAATTATTAATGATGTGCAGTTGGAATTTGATGAAACTTTCAGGTTGGAGATTCACGTTGAAGGTGTACATCTTGGTAAGTTTGATGCTCTAAGAGTGAAAATTCTTGATGATGACTATTTTTCTGTATCAAACAAGTATACTTTGTTTAAAAGGGACTCATTACCAAAGACTTGGGGAAGATCTGTTGGAAAGGAATTTATGTTCAATGCAAGCTTCAGCATTCGCTCCTCTATGAACAGAACTCTTTGTGTATTGGAAATAGATAAAATCTTTCATTTTAAGTCCCTTGGTACATCTGGATTACCATGCAAAGGGATAAACAATTCTGCTGGAGAACTGGTGTGTCCTAGATATTTCACCAGTAGTGGTGAACAAAGTTTTAATCTTGAAATTAAATATCCTGGAGGGGTTCTAATTACTTTGATTCGATATGCGGAACGTGATTTTTATTTGAATCACGTACAAATGGTTGTTGATAGAATTGGTTTGGAGGAGGCAACTCAGTTTTCTACATTGTTGTTCGAAGGGTATATTCAATTAAGAAACATTCAGCTCTACAAGTTCGCCTTACGTGGCGAAACAAACTGCGCATTGTATCTTAATGACGTTGTAGTTTTCCAAGTGAGCAAAACTTCTAACTCATATCATGTTATTAGCTACGAAAGCAAAGAATCTAACTTTTTTTTACCAATACGGATTGAATGTTTGAACCAAAAGCTGAAAAATATTTACCTGTATTGGCTTAAGAATGGGACGTTTGCCCCAGTTGATCCTAACTTTCTTTATTTCTCTAAAAGCACGAAAAATACAGACATAATATCTTATTCAATTGTTCCATCTAATAAATCTCTTGTTTACCCGATGCAGACTGGAGTTGTTGCTGGTGAGTACTACAATATTAACATCATACCACGAGACCAGTTCCTAAACAACTTGGATCTTGGTTACTTTACTATTAGTTTCTTAAAACCTGGTGCTCGAGGCATGGCTTTGCTCTCTCGATACGAAGTGTGGATTATTAATAAGAAAACAACTAAGCAGTATCTTGCTATTTTAGAAATATCTGGAGACTTGTCGTCAAATAAGCTGAGATTACTCGGGTACTTTAGACCAACTATATCTGGAGATTATGAAGTCTTAGTATATTTTGATGGCGAGTTTCTGTCAGGGTTTTCTTTTCAATGTAGTGCTGCTTCGGAATATATGCAGCATACACAAGTGACTTCTTTGTACTCATCACTACCCAAGATTGTAGGTCGAAGTTACAGGTTTCAGATGGTCTTGCGAGATCAATATAATAATACTATCCATAGGAACTCAATACTTGATCTTTCTATGCAATTCTTTGGAAGAAGAGGTAGAAATGACCACACTTTTCATAGATTTAACAGAACAAGTGGGATCTATTCTGCTTATTATGTACAAACACAAGTTGGAAACTGGAGTCTTCAGATTTACAAAAGTTGTGATCAGGATCCTATGTGTATACTGCTATACAAGAATGACATTTTTTTTATTCATGCCATTTCTGGTTTATCATATTCTTATACTAATTCTTCAAAATCGGATATTGTCCAAGTAGGGTCGAGGTATTCATTTGCTATATACCTTCATGATGATTTTGGAAACCCTGTATGGGAACCTGATCGAGGGCTTAATTTCTCGATTGTCTTTGATAAGAAGGCTGTATTACCTGGATCAGAATGTGGCTACCATTCAAGTAACATTTTTACATGCAGCTTCATACCTATTATTGTTGGAAATGAGAGGCTACGGTTTAAAATTATTCCGTCAAATGTGAGCGCTGTGGATTTTGAAAAGGTTTCGCTTGACTACATGATCAACAGGACTGTTTACGAAATAGGATTAGCTGATTCTGCAAGAAGTATGGACGAGAGTTATGTCAAATACTATCCTCTCAACACAACAGCTGGTCAAAAAGGCAACTTGACTTTTGTTTCTAGAGATATGTTTGGTAACCTAAATGTACATCATAAGTCTACAACTACCCCGTTCAACGTTTGGGTTGTTCATGTTAAAACTCTAGAGAGAACAGAATATTCATCTATCTTTAATACAAACTCAGGTTTGCACAAGATTGAGTTTGTCCTGAATATTACTGGGATGTATACTATAGATACTGGCTTTACTGAAGGGAACTTTACCATGGAGATTCTTCCTGCTCGGTTTGCTCCATCTATGTCGCAATTGCTCTCACATAGCACTGCAATCACAGCAGGTGAGAATTATGAGGTCAAAGTTCAGCTTAAAGATAAGTTTGGCAACAACTTGACTGAAACAAATGAGAAATTAATCCAGTGTAAATTGTCTCTTGGAAGTACTGAATTGAATATCCAAGCAACTTATCTTGCAGGAATTGCGACATTCAATACTTTGATCACTGAAAGTGTCAATTGGGGTGATTTTCCAAGTTCTCAATTGTCAATGTTCTGTCTAGAAATAAATATTCCTGAAGTTAGGTACATAGACCAAGACGGGATCCTAATTAGAACAACTGCATTCAACTTTGGAAAGGATCTTTGCTTTCGAAACGAAGACTGGATACTTTTCTCAATTGAGTTTGAGATTTACTCGATTGATGAACTCGATTGGTTGGTATACAAAGCAGAAGATGCTTCATTTTCTGTTTTCCTTGATGGAAGAGAAATACTTCTTAACTATATTCCTAACACAGATCGAGGTGTTTATCTAAGAAATGGGAGGATTGCTCTTACGAATACTCTTTTTACGAGACATAGTGTTATGATCAATGGAACTTCGTTAAGCCCAAGTTGCTCTCTTGTCTTTAAGGGAAGGCAGCCAGCTAGTATTGTAGACCTAAAGAAACTCTTTGAGCTATTTCCAGTAGTTTATCCTTCTGTTACCCGAATTGAAACTTCAAGATTCAAACTGAATGGATATTCTCTATCCAACACTACAATCATTGACGCAGGTATTGTACTATTAATTAAAATAGAACCCAAAGATGAGTTTGGTAATTCACAACTGGACTCTTGCAATTCCTTTCTGGTTCGAATTCAGGATTTTGAAACATATTCTGAGAATTGTACAGCTAAGTATACACCTACCTTTGCTGAAACGACTGAGATTGTGATCAGCTTACCAAGCACGAATCAAACAATAGATTTTGTCGCGGAAATTATGATTGAACCTGCACCGTGTGCCTTTGTGAACTTTTCAGGTTCGTACACAGCACTAGCAGGAGAAATAATCTATATTGATATTTTCTTTTTCGATAACTATTATAATCCTATTACAAGCAATTTGGACCAGTTTGGAGATTCCTTTTTAATCACTGGTGATGACGGAATCGCAACCTCAGAAGCAGATATAAAGGTCTCGTACAATGCAAATCTATCTAACCAGATTCGTGTTGCCACAAGCAAAGCTGGTTCCTTTGCAATTAGATATCTCCCACGAAACTGTGGTGAATACATCTATATTCCATTAAATGACAGTGGATTATTTGATAGAACAACTTGTTCTGAAGTTAATATCTGTAGCCTTTGTGATTGGCCAAACCCAGAGAGCTATGTACTTGTTTCTGCTAATAGCCCTGATAAGATAATGACGGAGGGAAAGATTGTTCTCCTTGGCAATGGTTCTGGTCTTGAAATTTATCAAAATGATCAATTTGGAAACCCTTTAGAAACCCTCAATAGATTCTACTTTAAAGCCCTTTTTACTGATTATTTTTCTCTCCTGCGACGTAATGTTGAGTTCCAGCCAAAGTTAGTTTCTTCTATTGATGGAACTGCAAATGGATTTCTATTCAACATTACTACAGAGCATAAAGTTATTCTTGGAAGGCCTTTGGTGGTGAAGTTGGTATATCAAACAACATTCAGTAGATTTCAAGAACTCTGTACCGGTTTGGATAGTTCTAAGTTGTGTCTCTTGGAGAATGACAAAGCTCAAGAAGGACTCTTAACTGAATATAATCTGCTCAGAAGCTTTGAACGACCTCCTATTGAAAGTGCAGCTATTTATATTGCTGTGAGGATGCCAAAAAACGTTTTGAAACTTAACGAGTTTACCCCTGTTGCACAAAAGTTGCTTTTTCAAGCTTTATCCATAACACAAAGTGGATTTTTCTTGCCATGGAAAACTGGGAATTACAGCTTTGAGCTTCAAGTAGAAAAAGCGCCAGATGTTGCTCTAAGATTTGCTCATCAGTGTTCAGTATCACTTCAACTTGGAGGAGTTTACTTATTAAATGAAAAACTTATGCAGAGTTTCACAATTAGATCAACTGAAACTTATTTGGTGCAAAACATAATGGAGGAGATTCTCTTGACTTTTCACTGCAAAGAAAAATACCATCTGTTTAAGTTTTCCATAAGCAGAGTGTATGTATATCTTAGACCTAAAGAAGAGGTTCTTGATTTCTACGTTGGAACAGCAAAAGTTACTTCAAATAAATCAATTCTGTTAAACCAAGATAGTGAACTGTTTCTTCTTCCAGGAGACAAAATTAAAGTTGGCTATGAGATTGCTGATATTCTTTATATAGACAATCAAAACCAATACTATTTCAACAGAACTTTATCCAGATCAAAAGTTGGTGAAAAAGTAGAGGTTATTTCAATACATCAGAGACAAGAGTTGGATTCTAAAATGCTCTACTTTCACGGGGAACAAATAAGTGGGTCACCATTTGTGATATAACCCAAACTGAACAAGTAGCAAAACCACTTCAGTATATTCAGAGAATTTACTATGGAGACTACTATTTCTTTCTTTCAGGACTTTAAAAACCTTAATTGTTCATCTTGTCTGATACTGGTTTAACATATAAATAAATGCTACATAGTTGAAGTCAAGTTTTTTTATTTGAATAGCTCACATTAAAAGAAGATTAAAAAATATACATATTGCATCAAATGATACGTTTCTTCCCAGCTTATGAAATCTTTTTCATAAAGTAAAGGAAAACTCTTTCCAAGGAAATACCTTTCTTAAACTCTAATCCTTGAGTTTCCTGCATAGGTTGTTATACTGGAAAATCCCGGTACAACATTTCCAAATATTATCTTCTCATGATTTTCTAATAGAAAAGCCTACAATCAGGATATCTTATCGTATCGTTAATAACAATAGTTAACGGTAGTTTCCGATTACTCTCCTTACCGTTAATATCACAAGGTTCTACTTAAGACTTAAGGTTAAACGGTAAAGCCGTGAAAGTATCGGAATTTTCGGTAAGAAGGATAAGTAACGGTATTTGCCGGTACTTCCTATGACTTCAGTAAATTCGACATTTTCTTTTCTTGGTTCCAGCCAAAACCAAACAAGTAAAAAAAAACTCCCTGCGTGAAGATAAAAGGTGGTGCCAATAGAAATAGAATTGACTTCCATGCATGAACAAAGAAAAATTTGTTCGCCGAATGTTCAAAACTAGTTGTCTTCTACTCAATGGAGATTTTGCGTGGCTGAGCTGTCTAAGAGACGTTTTGTTTGTTCGCAGAAGCGCTAAGATTAGGCCAAAGAAAAGAAAACTGACAATAAAAATTCTTTCCAAGTTCAAATCATGTAAAAGAAGAATGATTATCAAGTAAATCTTGAACTTTATTTTTGTTGTCTTCAACATTTATTTCACCAATTCGCAAACTAGAACTCAAAAGGAAACAAAAAGAAATAAAAACTCTAACAAAGAAGGTAAACTTCCCAAACATGCTTTTGTTATATTGATAATTTCTGTATTTTGAAAGCTCAAATTATCTTCTTGAATACTAGAAATAAAGAAAAATAAAGAAAATACAAAGCACTTATCAAACTTTACATTTTGGAAACTTCTTTCAATACTTTAACAACTGTTTCTTCTCTGATGTTATTATTATTGAGTATAATATTTGAATAAATAAAAATTTTATTTTATTGACTTTATTTCTTGTCTTTTTAAAAACTGAGAAAGAGAATCATCTTCTGGAATATTACACCTGATAAAACTAACACGTAAAAACAACAAAAAATATACTTGAGTGACTGAATATTCAATATTTGTTTTATTGTTTCCATTCCAATAAAATTCAAGGAGTTTAAATCAGAATAATAAAACCTAAAATAAAAGCAAAACAAGAAAATACTGAAGTTGTTCAACATTTGGAAACTCTTCAAACCAAATAGAAAGATTTTTTCCAATAAAATCAAGAGGACAGAAGCCAAAACTATAACATAAAACAAGATATATGAATGCCTCAAAATTTATAGTTGGTGAACCAGTTAAACTAATGATTCTTATTATTTTTTCAGCCATGCATTTATCACGCTCTAGAGAGAAATAGAAATATTATGAGTTTACAAATGTCAATTTTCCACTCCCAAACACCCAGTTTGTATAAGAGGAACTAGATTGTGAGACTCATTCTAGTGATAGGCACAGCTGAAAAAAATATTTTCAGTTACTCAAAAACTGCCTTTATTTTGGGTCTATTGCACAAGGTGCTGCATTTAGAGCCAGATCTCTAATGGAAATGCTTTAGCAAGATTTCGAAGATATTGTAATACGAAAGAAGAAAATGTAAATATTCAAAGGGTTTTAGCAGAATAAGTTCTTTGTTCAACTTGTATGGACTGCTCTCTATAATAAATTTCTCGAGATAATACTAGTATGTTAAATTGATTACATTCTTCAGCTTTCAAAGATGAAACTATATTACCATTGTGAAAAGAAGAAAAGTATCTCATTTCAGGAGAATATAAAATAGAGTACAATCCTTATCCTGTCTTGCCATATATGTGAGACAATTTCAGTTGTTCTTCTTCAAGTCAACGTCTTGAAGGAAAAGAGTACGTACACGGAGATAATAAATTAGAAAATGTTTTAGTCACTGTCGATGGAATTCCACACAACGTTGATTTTGGTCTTTTAAAGCAAGTTGATGATGTTTTTGTGCAAAGTAATACCTTAACCGAATATGAAGTGGGTGGTAGTTTTATTGAGAATCTTTCAAATAAAAGCAGTTAATTAGAAGAAAATAGTTTATGGCACTGGAGATTATAAACATCCAGAAGTTGTTTATAATGAAAGTATTTTTCACTTGGAGTTGCGGAATTGTATCCTATTCAATGATATTATTCATTCAAGGGAGCTAAAATACTAATGACGATAGACCTAAAAGTAAACACGGAGATTTGGATGGGTATTTTTTAAAGCAAAGCTCAGATAGTGAGTACCCCAAAGGACACTTGATAGGACGTCGAAGATAATCACTAGGAAATATAGTTCTTATTTGTATCTATGGTCCATATACGTCCATATGAAATCTTGAATATCAGGCAGATCTTGAAAATTGAACTAATTTAGATATTTTTTTTATTGAGTAAAGACACTCATCATAAAAAGGATGTTAGGTCACAGCTTTCCTCAGGTAAGGAAAATATAACAAACGAGATGATATGTATGGGGTAAATTTAGCAAAATATATGAAGAATTAAACTCTCCTTTTTCTATGCTTAAATTCCAGATTTAAGGTTAATTTTTATTATGGACCTCTACTAGACTACTTGGTAGAGCTGGAAGAATTACTGAAATGAGAATATTCCTAAAAAGATATTTAAATAAGATTAGATTCAATAGCCAAACATTTCTAAGATGGTACTATAACCACATCAAGATACGTCCACAAATCAATCAAATTAAACTAGAACACAAGACAATAAAAACCACTACTTAATATACACTATAAAACTTCAAAATTACCTTTTCTTGAAAAAAGATACTTTGAACCAGATACGCAAGAGGATTTGCAATACCAATTTGAATCAATTAAACGCATAAATGTATTTAAAACAAATCCACAAAGTTCTAAACTAAAAAAATATGTAGGACTCTTATCTTCTAAATCAACAAAAAATTCTTAACCAGGAGAGACAAACAAAAAGTATAGAGAATAGAAAAAACTTAAAAACGCCATTTATAATTCCCAAACAAGAAAAACATCGTCTTCATTTATTATAAACTCAAAGCTTAGATACTACAAATTTTAGCAAAAGATGAATCTGCGCTATGATAAACATGATGAAGCCAAACAACATTTTATTTATTCATTTCCTAACCCTAACAAATTTAAAGTCGTTGAAATTGTAGTATTGAAATGTTTCCTATTTCTTGTTTCTAGAAGTTGAGATTTATTTTTTCTTGAAAGAAACCCAGGAGGTAAATAAGAAAAAACTTTCATCGGGAATATGATAAGAGCCGAGATTATTCGAGTAATACACTGAATCGAGAAAAATAAAACTCTCGTAATAATTTCAGTAATGAAATCTGAAAATTATAATAGACTACATGCTCGACCAGTAAGTATGAATACTATAGAAGATATATAATATAAATACGAGAACCTATTCGAAAGTGAGAATTTAACTTATCCTGGTTTTTTTGAATTTCGATAAAAAAAATCAAGTTGCGATTATGTGTTAAGAGCCAGAGAAAACATACAAAGTTTGGGGATATAGGGATTATGGTGTGTTGTGTAGTATAGATAACAATAATACTGAGGAAATTAAACCTTCTCCTGATTTATTACTCATACTTTTCAACAATGTGAGCTCAGGAACGTTCCGATGAAGATCAAAGGTATGTGAACTGGAGAAAATTTGATGAAAACAAAACAGAGCCTACGTATTTCAAAGTATATATCTTATATTTTATTTTAGTTGTGGAGAAGATATTTCTCTTCAACTGGTCGAAATCTGTAAAGAGAAGATTGTTTTGAAACAGTATGGGTGTCCATTGGAAATAATAGATGTGCTAAGGGAAAACCACGATAGCAAAGTCAAAAAATAACATCTCCCAAGTTTCTGAAGGTTATACAAGTTCGCTTGTATTTCTTTAAAACATAGAAAAATTCCTAATCCTTGATCATAAGCAGAGTAAAATATTGCTGGACGATTACAATGGGCAGAGAAGGAAAGGCTTTTTTATACGTCTGAGTTCTTATCCAAAACGATGACTTCTGAGAGAACTATATGCAAATGAAAGTAACATATTGACACTTCTTCAAAGCCTCATAGATTTATATTTATTCTTAAGATTTATTGAGTTTTTCGTCCCATAGATTTTTCAAGATGAGGACATACGAACTTGATAACAGAGTAGTAATATATTTATAACGGTGTAAAGAAACTAACCAATATAGCCCCATTCGGCAGTATAAACAAGGGTTAAAAGCTCAAACGAAGTTTTTCTTTTCTTATTCAATTCACAATTAACTATTAAGCGGTTCACCATTCCCAGTTTTTGTACTGAATACGTCTAAAGATGTTAGGAACTCTGCTAGAAAATCGACTTGAGTTTTTCTTAAAATTATTTAACTATTAATCTAGTCATAAAAACTAAAAATTTTGAAAAACCTTACTTCCTAAAAAATGCAAAAACTACTACTTCTTGTGCTGAAACCAGGCTACGCATTCTCCAACCTTCACTATTTAGTTCTTATTTACAAATCGAAATATATTATTCATAACTCTTCATACTTCATACAGATTTGGAGGTAGCACGGGTAATTACACATTTTCATCATTCCACGTCATCACTTTTATCTTTTCTCCAATAGAAAACTAAACGCTCAAAATATAATATAACTTTGCAATTAAGCAAAAACGCTATTACATGATCACGAAGATGATGAAAAATAGTTCCAGGCCGTCCTATTTCCACAAAAATTTCACTTCCACCTTGAAAACTAGGTTAGGTTATAATAATGATTCAATGTTCTAAATCAAACCCCGCAGTACTCTCATATGGATTGGTGTCCTGAGATTGCTTGCTAGCTGAGACCTAATTAAGTTTTGTTCACACTTAGCTCAATTCTTTAGCAAAGAATTAGTATTTATTTGTAATTTATCCTATTGAATTATTCTAGTTTTATCATAAGATTTTCTAAATGCATTCGTACGATACAAATGAAGATAACACACTGGTACATTACTGCAGCTAAATTGCTAGAAAAACCTTACACAACCAAAATCAACGATGTTTCGAAATACACTCCGGATGTTCAGTATGAGCCCCAAACATGGAAATAAATATTACTACAAAGGGAAAGGGGGACTTAAACCAGGAAGACATACAAAGCATGGAAAATATCAGCTTGTTAACTCAAAAATGCAGTACATCCAAGTACCGGATCTATCAAACTTCAAGTTAAAACCATATGTGTCAAAACAAGTAACAAGATCTGCTTAGAAATTAAACCAATATAAAAATCTACTCACATTTGACTTTTATCCAAATTCTCTGCTGCTGGTTCGTCAACAAACCATATCAAATTACCATTCCTTGGACGCACTCTTCCTGCAGGCAATACTTGGTCAAACCCTGCATCAAGTTCTTCCTGAGAAATCCAAACTTTTGGCAACACGTCTTTTTTTCCACCACCTGTTGCAATAAACCATACATTTTGGGCATATTCCAGAACCGGGTAAGTGATAGTAACTCTCTTGGGTGGCGGTTTGGGAGAATCGTCAATCTGCGCAACAAGTCTATCCCTTTCTGAAAGCAGCTTATGTCCAGGAAAAAGACTGCAAGTATGTCCATCAGGACCCATTCCCAGTAGAACTAAATCGAGCACAGGTATTTCTTTTCCACTTTCATTATCCACATGGCAGTTTTCAAGCAGCTTAGCAGCGTAATCATCAGCGCATTTAGCAAGAGGCAGAGAAGGGTTTATCTTAAAAACATGATCCGGATCAATTCCAACTTTAGAGAGTAGCATTTCATCTGTGAGTTTGTGATTGGAGTCCGCATGACCCAGATGTACATATCGTTCGTCGGCATAGAAAATTCTCCACTTGGATAATTGTAGATCGTGGGTTTTGGAGAGAGGTAGGAGAGCAGAGGCAAGAACAACTGGTAGCGATCCTCCGGACACCGCGACTGTGAAAGTTGGAGCCGTATGATTCGATAAAAGGTCCAGAATATGCTTTCCAAGGTCTACTGCGAGAGAACCTTTGTTTTCATGGATTTTAATTTCGGGTCTGGCCATTGTAAAGTTTGTTACGACGCAAGTAAGTGATGAAAATGTTTGTTGTAAAGATAGTAAGAATAGAAAGATTTGTTTTATTTCCATTTTTGGGAAATTTGGATATCTGTCCATATTTGGCAGTTGGTTGGCCATGTGGCCAATCAAGGCTGTGCTTCGGCAAGACGTAAGTTCTGTTGACATCGGGACAGAACTGAACAAAGTACTCAGCCAAGATATAACACGCAGGCTAAGAATCAACGCCAAGGCTAATATACATACGATTTTTGAGAAAACCGAGTGGTTTCTGCTGTTTGCAACATTGAAAATGACATCTGACATATTACAACTTGTTGCTTCTTATCAGGGTATACTCAGTTCCACTCTAAACTTAATATGTGATAATTTAGTAAAAGGTAAAACTGGGAATATATGGAGCGTTGTTCCTTTGCTGATTAATTTAGCGAGCTGTTGCAGGTTGAGAATATTATCTCGATCTGAATCAGCGCGCACCAGAGTTTGGCAAAACAATTCAAAACCGAATCCCATATATTCTATGGTCATATAGATGAGTTCGGTTTTAAAAGAAAAGTCCAGTCATAATCAATCCCTTTCAAATAATCTTCTAATTATTAAGAGTGAGCACTTTATTCATGAATCATTTCTGGTAAAATTATAGAGTAGTATCAACCAGATCCACCGCGGGAGCTGCTTGGTAGTGCATACTATTCCACCGTAATTGGCAGATGCCGTTTATTTTCAGTGCACTTCATTATTAAGTCAAGATAAAACAGGACATTCTTAAAAGGAATCAAATTGCAATATGCAAGGTATCCTGAGATGTTCGTAAGAAGAAGATTTATGTGATATCTCTTGCAACATATTATACTTTAGAGAAAGACCACTTAATATTCGAGCCACATTACCCTTAGAAAGGCTAAGAATATAATAGTAACGTAAATTTGCATTATTAAAGGATTCTCTGGTAATTTAAGACGGCTATTACTTAAGAAATGTTACAACCTGGATAAGTCAAAGGTAAGAACTTACATGGTGTATACTGTAAGTAATACCTCTGCAGAGAGTTGCTTGTTTAACAAGAGCTCTGAATTACATGAACTCTATCCATTAGATACATTTGATTCTTATGTAGAAATCTAGATATTCTAGGTTTTGAATTGATCCATTGCGAAGAAAAACAAGTTCTTCTACTTGACGTAGAGATGCTCTTTGATCTCTCCCTTTCTTATCAAGGTTCTATCTACTTGCCAAATCACTGGAAAGAATTCAAGTATAGTTTATAGCAATGGGAGCCGCAAGCGCAGAGAATGATACAATTCCGTCTTTACTTTCAAATATTCATCATAAGCACATGTATTATCATTGGTTTGGTTGAATAAAATTACTAACTCCTGTGTAAAGCTATGTTTCCTCTCATATTTGTATATGGTGTATCAAGATGCCTATCCCCAAGAGCTATGAGAAATGATAATGCTTCTAATTACAGCTTATTGATAGAGTGGGGATTTTTATGAGCTTGCATTCTCAATTTCTTCAGTCACCATCAGAACTGGACCAGCAATTACTCTGAAATTGTGATCGTTCAAGTATGATAGGTTCTTGCCATGGTCAATTGAGTAGACTGAGACTATAATACTGCGTGCTACCTTGTAGTATAGAAGTTACATTTTAATGATCCAAATTTTGTATGTCCAGGTAATTCGGTTTTGATGACTACTGTGCAGGTGTAGTTCCATATTGTTTTTTGTTGAATAAGGGTTTTTAAAAGCAATGGAATAGCTGGTACTAGTACTCTTCATTCTAATAAATCTGGAATCTTCGAAGATGAAAGAACCTAGAGGCTTTGTTCTAGATGATACCGATAAACGCTATAATATCTGCTACAATGTAGCTTTTGCAAATGGTCTTGTGTACAAGTTGACTTTTGGGTCAATGATGAAAATGTTACCTTTTCTATTTTTGTAAGATTTTGCATTCTAGATTTACAAAGAGCTCAAAAAAGCACGTTAAATATTCCACTGGATACGGTTATCGTGTACTAGAAAATACAGGGCAACTTCAACTGAAACCTGAGATATGTTCATGGAATTAAGCTCTCACAGCTTCTTTCCTTAGTGCTTTGTGGTTGATTAATTTGTATCAACTTAAGCGTTCGTAAAATATATACCACAAAACTCATTGCTGCATGCTGGCAATTCTAAGAGTAGATACTACCTTTGAGCCCAACAAAGACCCAGAATGCGAAGTGACCATAAAACACCTCTTTTATATATTTTTCTCTGATTAACTCTATCCTCGAATTTAAAGAAGTAGCTCAGAGTTGTGTCACTATATTCATGAGCCTAAAATAATATTTGAAAGAGTTTCTGTGCAATTATTAACGGATAATTAGCAATGGGGTTCATCTTGGTCTTAAAACATACCGCAGAAATACCTCTCTTTGGGAGAGGTATATTTATTTACTCGGTTTATAAATCTTAAGTTAAACTAGGTTGCATAAATGCTACACTTAAATAAAATCTCTGTATAATATGTTCGGACGGTTACTAATTTAATCCAAACCCGTCTTAATAGACCCCGTCTTCTGGGTAGGTGTCCTGGCACTGCATAAGATACTGGTCTATAGTGAGCTGTTGCAATTATAATCCAGTCAGGAAGCAATTATGATATTTCAATAGATTTATCCTTAAAAGGATATCTCACTAAAACCCGAAGAATTACCCAATGTCATTGTGATTTTATTTCAAGGGGTTTTTCAGGTGTCTAATTTTAATTACCAGCTAACCAGTAAGTCATCATAGTAGTATTCTTGGAAGATTATTACTGACACATCTTAATAAACACTCTGCCAAGATATCTAGCGCAGGAATCTTGTCCACGTTGGCCTTTATTTTTTATATTATATTCAAAATACTTTCAGTATTGCATAGAAGGAAATATATTAATCGATATTTCAAAGTCTAACTACAAGATATAGATGGGTTCGTCCCTAGTTTAGAGCTGACTATTTGATCTATTGCATTTTGTGTTTTTTCAAAAAGTAAATCATAGTTAAACTTAGTGGCTACTTAATCAACTTACGCAACGAATGTTCAAAACTTTGTTTACCAAAAAAGTAGATGCCATTGTTCTAAGCTTTAAATAAAATTCGTTTTTTTGCATTATTCTTGTACATAGTAAACACTGAACCGTATTGTTGATGACACCAGATTTTATTATCGCATAGCATGATTTTTTCTCGTTCCCAAGTCTGTTTCACCCTACAAATAGTGTCACTTATTGTTTTGAATCTCAATTGCAACTAAGAGTGAAAATTTAAGTTGTTAAAGACCCATCGTAGTCCACACAACATGTATAATACCTGGGAAACAAAATATATCATCTTATCCCATTGTTAATTTTTTCTGTTAACTAAATGTTGTACTCTAAAAGATGGCTTGAAAGGGTTGGTATAATTACTCTAAATCCACCTTAATAAAGTATTCTGCCCTTTCCATTACCAATGTGGAATTCATGGGGGTTTAATAGCGAATATATGTTAAGATCAGTAGACTAGACAAACAAATCGAGATCCAAATAACTGATTTCCAAACTAAAGGCAGTATTGCTCACTTTAGTTACAAGGTTTTTGATTGAATATACCTTAGATAAATTTCATCTCATTATAATTGCAACACTTGAGCGTACAAATAAAAACTTCATATTGGTTACTAGTTTAGTTTTTATTAGGAGATATGGTTAATAAATTATCAGCTGAGTTATTAAACTAAAACTTTAAAATGTTCGAAATTGGTTAAATTTCTTTCTCAATAAAGTTTAAATCGTTGTAATTGAATTCGTGGTTCCTCGAAGAGCGGCAATACTTGGGAATGATAATTTATTCTTGTTCAACTCCCCCATTTGCTCATTCTTTCCATTTTCCTTGAGAGTGTGAACCTACATCTTAAAAGGCTAGACCTATGTCCGATGCGAATATTTCTAAGGATTTTCAACTACCCGTACTACTTAAGCATCTTAGTACTTCGGTATGGCAAAAACATAGGATCAATTAGAGTGTTTTCTAAAGGTAGATACATCTCTGCTGTATTCAGAGGCACAATGAACCATCTAGTTTAATTTTAAACTAATTATAGGCTTTTATAGGAAAATGAAGCACCACAATCCAATTTTGCATATTTGAATGCTTTAGAATGAAATAGATAGAAAGCAAGTAAAATTTTATTAAGATGATGTCAATAACTAAATAATTTAATAATATAATTTACCAATATATTTAAGATATTTAGAGATGAAGAATCCTGTGACCCTGATTCGATTGATCACCTTCCGCAACTAGCAAAACTTCTTGGTAAAAGTTCATAAATATGAGCATAATCTTCCATAGGAGAATTTCTGGAGGCGAGATATAGACATGAACCTATTCCAATAAAAATATGTCACAAGTAGCGTATATTGACCACTTGGCCATTGATCTCTTTCGATTTCTTAGCTTACAAGGAGACCTAATACTGTTCTTTACTAAGGACCCAACGTTCTCTGATTAGTGTGCACAATCTGACATAGTGACTTTTACTTAAAACATATTTAAAATGACATGAGACTAAAAGACAACCCCATATTCTAAATGACAGACCGCAATATCCAGAGCAGATTTTGCTAACTTTTTCAATTATACGTTGTCCATATTCCTCTATCATTTCCTTGGATTACATGAATATAGTTTCTAAGAAGTGGCCAAAATTTAACCCTGTTTTCTATTTGCTAGAGCTCATGTTACTTCGTTCTCTATTTTGCTAGACCTCTTGTATATCCGAATCCAAAATCTTGAGTGACAAATAAATGTCGCGCGAAGAGCCATGACCTCATTATAGAGTTGTATTACTTAGCATGGCTTTTGCGTATGAAACATGTTTAATAGTACAGATTACATAGTTACATCTATGTAGTAATCGCTTTAGCGTGGAGTATAATTCTTATTAAATACCCCTTCTATTCTTCTGATGCTTAATAATTCTGCTCTACTTTCAAGTTTCTAGAACAGCTTCCCAAGCTGGGTGTTTTCCTATTATGCAAATTTTATCTCAGTGTCTAGCACATCGAAGGAGTTTAGATACTTAAAAAATCTAGTATTATTCAGATTTGGGTCATAATTCCTTATGATTGGATGACTGAACAATATTGCACCAACTTGAAAACTTGTAACATAGGAGCCCAAAAGATGAGGGTCCAGTTATTCTTGGTTGGAGATAGTAGTTAAATCAATTATCCAAAAAGTTTCAGAAAAAAACTGTTCTTATATCATTTTAGAAGTTCCAGGGATATGCATTGCTAAGTTGATAGCTGCTGGGATAGAGGTAGTTCTAAACAGGAACTGAGGTCCGTCACTATCTACCAATATTTTTTTGTCCCTTCCATGCCTCAACCAAAAGATTCCATGTATACTTCTTATTCTTTATTTTACGATGTCAGTGTGGTATTTGATCTTAGATATGATTCTGGATTCTGTGGTACGTACATGAACACAATATTAATTTCCATCGCTCAACCACAACCCATAACATCCTTGCTTGCGGCGGCTTCGAATAACATCCCACATTGCGAAGCCTTGACTTAAGAATTACTTACCTCAAAATAGAAATTACTGAATTTTGTGATTGAGTTGCAAAGAATAACATAAGTGGCATTAACGTAACTTTTTAATAACTTAGTAGAAAGCCAGAGAGCTAACCTCAAAATTTAACTAGAATGATTAAACCGCTACTTGGATAAGTCATGTTTCCTGCAAAGTTCAATACAAGTTTAATCTAAGTGGTTCATCTATAACCATATGAAATAAAAAAATATCACTTGTTAAGAGTAGGTGCCTTATTTGAGAACTATCTCATACCCTAATTCACTGATACTTGTTAAGCATTTCTCAACAACTTTTCCCAAAGATATCTTAAAAGTGTCTATATCATCCTTAGACTTTGTTACTTTCTCCGCTAAAAACTTCATTGTTGGAGCAATTAGACTGCTACCAGCATAATAATATAAACTTGAAGATTTTTCTTAAATTTAGTGCTGTAGTGAAAATCTAAATAGTTTTAACGACTAGTTAAAACGAGATAAAATTAACGGGCCATATGGCCTATTCTTTCTTTTTGTCTAGTTCAAGTAAATTCGAACCAGCAAAAAGTATAATAATGTCAGAAGAGAAAACTCAAGAACAACAACAAGTCAACTTAGCTTCATTATCTATAGAACAGCTTCGACAATTATTTCAGCAATTAAGACAAGAACAAAAAGTAGGTGGAAACAACCTTGTCCAGCTTAACGTTGCTTTAAACAAGCTAAACCAGTCCAAAATAGCTTTGGATAATTTAAACACGTCTACAGAGAAAGATGTTTTGTGTCCATTAAGTAATAGTATGTATATTCCGGCCAAAATAAAAACAACGAAGGAAGTTTCTATTGAGTTAGGATCTGGATTTTTTGTAAAAAAGAATATTAAAGAAGGAAAAGAGTTTTTTGATAGGAAGTTGAAAATGGTTGAAGCAACACTTCAAGCAGCCGAGAAAGAGATGATGGCAAAACGATCTCAAATGGAGAACATTCAAGCAATTCTACGTTACAAGATACAGGAAGAAACGAAAACTGGACCAGCTTAAACAATAATACTAACTCCTTATGCTCACTTTGTCTTTAATATATTTATATTAACTTAGTTTTTGTTGTTTCCTCAGTTAAATATCTTTTCTCGAATTTTTTCTTAACTCAAGCAACTTGCATACAATTTTTACCTAATTCTTAAAGTTGGAAACCATCTCAGCCGCTAAAGTTGAAAAAACTAAAAAAAAGTACCTACCATAAGTGATTCAAGGTCTAGTTTTGAGTTGTCCTTTTGAAAAATTTCTTTTCTTGCATTAGTTCTGGAACTAAACAGTTATAGAAAAGAAGTGTTTACCTTTCTCTTTTTGTCCGTTTGTTAACATTTTGTTGCATCAAAAGAAATTCATGATGATGTTGTGAAAAAGAGTTAAGATAAGAGTTTCGTGACAACGCGTTAGCTAAACTGGGTGAGGAAGTGTTTTGGTTTCTGTGAATGTCAGAGATTTGATGTAGCACTGTTTGTATGGGTATGTTTGATGGCGTGGGTTGAAGAGGTTGATTTGTTTGCATGAGAATCGTCTGAAAAAGTTCTTCTAGATATGTAAGTGTTTGAGATATCCATTGATGATGTTGTTCAGCTAAGACTGTGCCATCAACAAGTTTGGTCATGTACTTATCTCTAGTTTGAAACCCAGTGACTTTATCATGTCGTTTAAGAATCTTTCGAAAACCAACATAGTTCAAGTCCGCAAACCCTTTGAGAAGCATAAGTCGTGCATGAAGGTTCTTTATTTCTTCTAGCATAACTCCATTAGGTAAACTTGCACCTACAATCCAACGTAACTTGTCTAAAGAAGACGTCTGCATTGCTGAGAAATGCCCAGAAACCTTGAGCAGCTCTCTATGCAAGAACAGGAAGAACCTTCTCTCCACTGGAGTTCTGATCTTCGTTTTCTGTCCAACAGATATTTCACCTTCACTTTCTTCATGCCGAAATCTTTCCAAATCGTGTGTGAGCTTCTTCAGTTGCTTATAGTTCAGCCAATATGAAGCAGGACAAAGAGGTAGATGTTTTGTTGAAGCTTCCAGCAGTGTTTTCCCAAATTTCATCGTGATATTAGCGGGAACCAGCAACACCTGAATATTAGGTAATTCTTTACTTTTTTCTTGTGTGTTTAATTCGATAAACGGATCAATATTTCGCACTTCTCACGAAAGTCCAAGATTCTCCCACTTAGGTTGTTGTTTCGCTTATAAGGCATTAACCGAGCCTAAGAAATAAAAAAACCTTTCTAATTCTCGTCTCGATTAACATTTTTTTTTATCAAACGTATCAGAAATCATATAGAGTACTGGTTTTCGAGATATCATTGACAAAACGGGAATAGTTTATTTTGACGGGAAAACATCTCAATTAATATTTGGTAAGCTGAACTGACTCCGAATCTTGAGCGTACTTTAGATATGAATAGCGAAAGAGGTGGTTTGAAAAAAAAAAATCTACTAAACCGTATATGAGTGCATAGCACCCTAAGAATAACATATTGAGACTATTACAAAAAAGTATACAAAGAAATAACTTCTTTGTAAAGAAGACGAGTAAGAAAACTTCTCTATGGGTAAAGTTGTTAAGATATTAGATAAACTTACACAGGGTTTTTTAAAACTAGATGTATAGTTTGATACTGGACCATCTGGTTCGAGGGCAAGGTGATTTATAGCGCTTCAAGTAGCTACATTTGAAGATGTGAAATGGTTGAATAATATTACTTCAAACAAAAACTAATGATTAACCCTAACAGCAGTCGTATCAGCACAAAGACGTTGAGGTTTGAGCCTAGTAAGAGGCAGCTAATTAGAGAATCTTAAGAAGTTGCATACAGCCCTTTCTTGAAATTGATCCTGAACAAACTCCTCATTCCTCTTTCAAAGTGCTGAGGGGATTCCTAAACCTGCCGAAAGGTGTTTTCATACTGGACAAAACTTCATCTAACTTATAATAAACTCGATAGGTACCTCTAGTAGCATCATAGCCTACCAGATTTCGAGCTTTGATAAGAAGTGTCGAAATAATCTTCTTTATAAAGGCTTCTCAAAAGAAACCAGTTACAAAACAAGACATGGATTTTGCCTACGAGTTAAGTTGAGAGAAATAGGAATCTTTCCTTTAAGTTCACTTACCCCTATCCCTTATTGATATTCCTTGCCTCTTGGCTGATTGCTGTATAGCTTTCACTAGGAACCATCAGCTTCGAGATGAATAAGTGTTATGTATTTGAGACTGACACTTGTTTTCAACCTAGAACATTTTGCAACTACCACGCAAGCTTTATTTTTTATTCTTGCATCTGTCACTATTGGGACCAATCTTGAGTTAATGATTACCATATTTGTCGACGAAAAGTTTATATAAATTATTTACACTCTCCATATCTGCAGCCATATTCATTTACGTCGGCTTTTTCGGCTGTTTAAACTAAAATTATTTTTATCCACTGGGCTTGCGGTATATTGAGGTTTTTTCAACTATGACATATATCAAAGTTTTGAGTTTTGATAAGAAATTCAATAAACTTAATTGATTCCGAACTTTATTGATAGAGCAAAGATAATTATGGCCCAAAGCAATCAAACTTCATTCTTGGCAAATACTTTCAAAGATATTCAGGAAACTTTTAGAGAATGTTTATTTTATAAGGTTAGACCCTAAGAAAGTTGAGAAAATCTCATTGAAAAAAATTGCCTCTTAAGCTCAAACTGCCAAATTATGTGAAGTATGTTCTTCGAAGACTAGAAAAAATTTTTCTTTAGTACTACCAAGAACTCATGCACTTGGAATCATCAACTCAAACTAATTAATGCGGAGAGCCATGATTTCACCTTAATAGATCAAAAATATTATCCTATATATATTGTTCAAAAGTATATTGCAATATATAGAGACCTCATAAAATGTCGAGCTCAATGTTTTTAATAGACTACCTCAACATATTCAAGAAGGCAAGAACCGCAATTAAAACCCCAAGTACCTAAAGTTGAAGCACTGCGAAGTAAGACACATTCTAACAAAACAACTTATGAAGTTTCGTGCTAATTTAAGAGCATTTAAGAACATATTTTTGTTTAAAGAACTCTTATTTCCGTTTTCGAATCTAGAAGAAATGCTAATACCAGGTTAAACGATCTGTGAATGTTGCTTGAGGTATGATCAACCACCCAGTTCAACCCGCCATGTAGCTATATTCAGTTAATACTACCCACAAAACTGTAAAACTAAATAAAACACTGAGAATTTGTAGTACGCTAAGGTGACAAAATAAATATGATGGATGAGCACAGAAAACAGATCGTCAGCCAATAGAGTATAATATTGAGAGATTACAATCAACTAAGGAATCAAGGTGAAAGTAATAACCTAGAAATTTCTGCTAAGTTACTCACAGAACATATTTTAAGAATGAATACTTATAACGATACGAGATTTTTTTTTTCATTCGTAGGGAATATTGAAAAATATAGAAAACTTCCAATAAAGAATTAGTAGTGGATCTGGAGACAGGAACATTAGAACACCCATGGAAAAATACCAATCACTTTTATAGTCTTGTCTGTCGAGATTATTCAAGTCATGTGAGACATCGATTAAGGTGTATAGGATAAAAAGTTAAACTGTTTTCACTTGAATCCATCTACATGACAGCAGCCTCTACTGATAGCTGGTCCAGTCATCTACCAGCAGGATATAGCGCAAGCTTTTATTCTCTGCCATATCCTGCTCGCCACCTATCAGCGTTTATTTCCTTATCTTGTTTCATAGAACTTAAAAAAAGTTGTAAAATAATTATCCCCCCCCTGCGCTCACGTTAAGCACAAACTAAATTTACTCATATTAACTGAAACTAGAAAACTTGAATAAATACACTGATGCAAGGACACATATAAATCTCCAACTGATAGATGGCATCATGCACATACCAGTACAAAGCACATATACTCCCAAGAAACCAAGACTTAAGTTTGACTGCAATAAATGAGCTAAGTAAAATGTTAGTATCAATCTTTAGTGCCCCTGGTCATTTCTGACGCAGAATCAAGGTGTGGACTTATTGAAACAGGTCAAAGAAAGCAATTACAAAAAAACATAATGCAATAATTTGAAAACAAACCTTTCAAACAAAAAAAAATGATTGTTGCTATATCTATTGGTTTTTATGAGGTTATAATGGAGTACCATAAGAGTCCACCCAATGATTGAATGATTCTAATTGCGATAAGATAAGTATCACGATCTAGCACCAGTGATAATCTTTCCTGAAGGAATCCAGATAAATATGTGTCCTTTCAAATACAGATAGCGAGGGATCGCAACTGAGACGTCTTTTCCGCAAAGCCTTCATATTTTTTCCAATGACTTTCCCATTCCCCTCTTCATTTCTCGTCAAAGGCGTCAAACTCTTCTCGGGAGTTGTCGCGAATGGTTCATTTCTGGATTCCCGACTGCTGCCCCTGTAGATAGGGTTTGGCCTATGGTTTAAAACTTTGTTAATGAAATAAGTATAAGAATGAGTATAAAATTAACATCATGTAAGTGTTAAGTTTAGCGTGCTTTAGTGTTTGATCGTAGTGACACCGTCTGTAATAATGTTTCTACACATAAATTGCCTCAACAATAATAAATTTAAATTTCATAGAAACTTTTTATGATCTTTCAGATTACTTTCTATATGTGCAAGTGTGATAAATGATAAAAATTTATGTTACTTTCAGAATTATCTGCTACATGCTGATATCTTTACCAAAGGCCACTGCTAATACTGAAGTGAAAGATTTTACCTCGCCTGCTACACAAAGAGACAATTTCCTGATTAAAGTGGCCCAAATCTGATGTTAACACATGAAAAAGAACTTTTGGTTCATACTCACCTAGTGTTTGGTATGTAGAGTTCAGTATATTTTGTAATTGTATGGCCTACTTCCAATAGTACTGCTTTAGAACTCATGGAAGACGTTAATAACTCGGTGAGACTTCATAGGCTTTGGCAAGAAGAAACCAGAAATTTTCCTTTTCTATTGTCAAAATATGTAATAAACAAATTTAGTAGTTCAGAATTGATATCTCTATTTCAATGAATAAAGAATTAAAACTTTTCCTTTCCTCCTTTGATGAGGGCGCGATGATTTCAAGATCTGCTTCAGTAGATTTTCATACAGCTAGCCCTAACACTTGTAGAGCCAAAGTATGCCGTAATAGCTGAACTTAATGCAATTAGAGTAACTTCTTCCAATCTTGATATATACTTTCAAGAATATCTACATAGTTAAAAAATTGGAATGTTCCTTTTTCCAAACCTTTGCCTTAGTGCTGGATCTTTTTGCCATGCTATTTGTGATTCATGCTACGCTATAATTTTCATCTTGTTAATCAAATAATTATCATCAATTACGTTTTTCAGATTCAATGACTTTGTCCTAAGGGATGATTGTGTCTTCCAACTTTTGTCCGTTAATTTTTGGCTTTGAGGAATTTATTTCGAACATACCAAACCATTTCAAGCCTAGATGTTATAGGAGCTACTTCAGCAACTAACTTCAAGTACTTAACTTAAAGTGCAATAGTTACATAGTCAGACTGGATAAGTTTTAATCATATTATGTTCAGTTTAGAAAAGTTACCTAGGCATTAAGGTTGACTAATTTGTGACTTAACTCCTCTGCCGAACACTGGTTCAGTGCTTGAAAACAACTCTTATGTTCGCAAGTACATCCACAAGTAAATTTCAAGAACAAGAAAATTTTATCTGTGAAGCCAGTTGCATCTGCAAAAAAAGTCTTGAAAAGTCTCCGTCTTTAACTCAATGCTCTACAATGATAATAGGCCTAGGATCCATGGCAATTTAATCCCCCCCTCACTAACCGCAGCTACCGAGCAATTTATCCTGCTCGTTCATCAAAGTCTTGTTTAAGTTTTTCTTCGGAGAAGAGTAAACCTATATGGCCCCTCGTTGATTCATTATCATGCACAAGAAGGATATAAAACATGAATAAATGAAAAAGGCATCTCCAAACCAGTTTGATAACCTTATTTAAAGGTTTGAAATTCTGCAAATAGCGCAATTAACAACCCATAGTTTTGGGACCCCTTCAGAATTAACATTTTCTTGTCGTTAGGTTTCAGTGCTTTGTTGGTCAAATGCTATCAAAAGGCTGACCTTTATGAGAAAATGATTAGTGTTGAAAAGAATTATTACAGTCAATCTGTCCAATTCTACGAAATTGTTGCAAATCGAGGTTGTTTAATGTTTAGTTTTCATTTGCTGCAGAAGTTTCCTGTCTTACTCTAAAAGCGTGTTTTTGAAGTTTGGTATGGATTGTTCACTAGAAGATTAGTTAAAACTGTGACAAGAAATTCTTTGAAGTATTTAGGGAATTATATTTTACAAGTTAAGAGCTTAAGTTATTCCAAAGAAAGAAAGTATCTCCGGCTGCTTAATGCGTGTTACAGGTTTGGACAGAATAATAAAAGCAAAGGTCCTTGTGACACATAGTGGTTGGTTATTCTCTCTACAAACTAGCCTATGGCTCATGTTACTCCTGAAACTTCTAGGTTAGTGTTCTTTAAATATATATATATGTATTCTAGAAGCATGTATTCGTGTCAATGGAAAGTGTTTTGAGTTTTATTCTCTTGTTTTTCATGTGATTTTTGTATTTAATAATCGGGTTCAGTAAAGACATTGGAATAAAAAAAATCATATTTTCTGTGGGTTTTACCTAAACTCGAAAGAAATAATTATTTCTTATTCAAGTAGACTTTACTTTTGTCTTTTGCTCAAAATCTCATCTCAATATCAATTCGGTGAATCTTTTTATATCAGTTAACTAAAGAAAGGTTTTCAGTAATAATAAAAATACAACTATTCCCTGAAATAGCCATTACACAATATCAATATTATAATTAAATATTATAACATTCTATTGGTTAAAGATCTTTATATATCCAATCAAATTTATAATTATTTCTAAGAATTCCCTTCAAATTGTGACTAAATGTCCAATACCAGGTGAATATGAGATCGTACATAAAGTCCCAGCGGAACACTTTGTAAACACCAGACAAATAGTAAGTGTAGCACATCCTTCGCAAACTATCTAATTACCCTTTGGACAACCAAAATAACCGCATTTGACCAAGTAACCTAATAAACCGGATACAAACAGTTGTTTCGAACACTAAATGATGGACTCAAGAGTTTTCTTGCTCCTCCTAGCTCTTGCTGTAACGACTCAAGCTCAAACTGAGGAATCAGCGGATACACCGCTTGTAGGCGGTTTAGGGTATGACATTTGCTTTTTTTTTATTTTAAAGTATCGAAGGTTGTGAGTTATGTTGTAGGGCTGCTGATAATTTAGTCAATAATTTAGATCTTGATTTTTGTCTCGATTCATGTAATAGAGATCCAGATGTAGCTGGTGGAAGCATCGAATGTCAAGATATTGATGGACTTGGAATAGGTGATGAAAACGTGTTAAACGATGCTCGAAGAGGTTGTGAAATGGGAAGAGATTTCAGATTTCAAGGTCTGACAGCTCTTTTGGAAGATGATAATAATTTTGACAACAATATTGTTATGACTCGTTGTGCACCAGGTTCAGATGTTTCTTCAACACAACTAATTACTAGAGAAAATAGACTTGTTTCAGAAGAAATTGGTGATACTATAGCTTCCCAAAGTACTTGCCAAAGTTGTTGTAACAGTTTGAATTCACAAATTGATGAGGGCCCACCAGACGACTTCAGTACTGATGCTTGTGAAGTAAATTTAATTTTATTCTAACCGCTTAGGATGCTTGTGGAGTTTCTGATGAGAGGGATTGCTTTAATATGGATAATATTAATGATCACAGGGTAAGATTCGGTTGCTTAGTATCTATTGATTTTACATACTTTGCCCAAACCAAAGTTGAAGAAGGAACATTTTCTTGTGTGAATGGTGAAGTTGTTGAAATTGACGAAGATGAAACAAATTCTCCGTCATTTGAACCTACCTTTGAACCTATTGGAGATCCAACTTTCAATCCAACCGTTTCACCTACATTAAGCCCAAGTGTTACTCCTACACTAACTCCATCATTTGAACCAACTTTTGAACCTATTGGAGATCCAACTTTCAATCCAACCGTGTCACCTACATTAAGCCCCAGTTTTAGGCCGACAAAATCTCCTTCGTTTGAACCAACTTTTGAACCTATTGGAGATCCAACGTTTAATCCGACTGAGTCACCTACATTAAGCCCCAGTTTTAGGCCGACAAAATCTCCCTCGTTTGAACCAAATTTGGAACCAACTTTCAACCCAACTGTTTTTCCTACATTAAGCCCAAGTTTTAGACCCACAGATGCTCCAACATTTGAAGGTTTCATA
Organism: Labyrinthula sp. Ha; assembly: GCA_015227615.1. Lineage (NCBI taxonomy): Eukaryota > Bigyra > Labyrinthulida > Labyrinthulaceae > Labyrinthula > Labyrinthula sp. Ha. The sequence continues at coordinate 238,596 of JAALGZ010000018.1, read as the reverse complement.
GCACCTACACGCTCACCATCTAAAGATGCCGCTGCAACCGAACCACCAACAAGAGACGATGAGGGCAATAATGACACTTTCTCAGAAGAGCTTTGGTTTCTCTTGGCAATCACTTTGTTCTTGTTTACCTGTTTGGTTGCATGCTTTTCGCTTCTTGTCCTTGCGCGAATCCGACATAAGAGAAGGATCAGTTCCATCTTGGACAAAGGACTTCTTGACGAGACAGAGATTAACCCTGGTATTCGATCTCGGCCTTCAACTACTTTGACTTACCAAATGGTTTCATCGAACCATTCTAACCCAAGTGGATCTGGCGGTGGCTCGCAGAGCCCGTCTAGACGGGTTGGGAGAGGCAGCAAAGTCAAGTTTGCGAGATCATCCCCTATGCCTCCTGGATTAGGTCATACCCTTCCAGACCGAAAAGGATCAGTTGAAAGTCGCCCTGTAAGTTTTTTGTTGCAAGATTCTATGCAGCATGAACAGTTAGATATTCTTTCAGCCCCACCAAAGAACAGAGCTATTAGAACCAGACCACATGCTCCAGACCCTGCAGATTCATCCTTCTTTTAAACTTTGGTTTGTGAAAGAGGTCAATGAGAACAGAAAAAGTTTTCTGCTAGTATTTGTTGCGAAAATGTATATCCGCATATTAACTTTTATATTCCTTTTATTCCATACCACACATTCAAAATTCTCGGTCATAGCGAGTTAAACTAATCCAAATAAACTGCTATTAATGTACAAGCGTACCTTCATCTAAAAAACTTGCGACCTTTTTTCTGACTTACCGTATATGGCCTCCGCTCAGGTTGAATCTGGGCCTCATTAGTATTTCTACTAACTAGGTCAGTGGCATCTGTTCGTCTCCAAAAATTGTTCCACAAACCATTTCCTCGATTTCCAACTTCTTCATTCTCTAAGCTATCTAAGTTTGGTGTAGGCCCTGTCCCGGTTCGAACACTAGGCCCTCTTCCCCATAAACCCAGCCACCCACCAGTTGTATGGCGTGCTAGATCGTTCACGGGAAACATCTCCGAGGCTCGAAGGCCACTTGGTCGATTAGTTCGTCGCTCATTAATAGACATTGAAACAATTTGAAGATCAGGTTTGGACCAGAATTTCCACCAATGGGATGAGTTATTCTTCTTGCCAGTGGATGTGTCTGGGCTATCTGCAGTGTTCTGGATCTGCTTGGCTTGGGGTAAGTTGGTAAGCGCGTCATCGCGCTTCTTTCTTATAGACCGCAGAAATGCAATGAATACAAGCAAACCACACAGACCACCCAATACTGCGACTATAGGGAAAACTATTCTCGCATCAACATCCTCGAAAAACGCATCATCCGGACTTGCGGAGGGTGATTGTGTTGGTGCACCGGTTGCGGCAACATTTCCATCTATTAGACAAAAAATTTCCTGTTCAAGCATTCGACTTTTACCATAGGCTCTAAAATCAGCAGCCCAGAAACAGCCAAACACTTCATCAGGTTCATTAAGATTCAAACAGAGTTCAAAGCTGTTATCACCTGGACTAAAATCTTGACAGGTATCCAAACATGTCGGCTGAGAGTCTACAAGCCTATTCACATCAAATTCAGAGTTTGCTTCTAGGCAGCAGCTTTGGCAAGTTTCCGCATTCACCACCTCTTGAACAAAAGGTGCAAACTCTTCCAATTCCGCCAGATTCCCGTCAACACAAGTAAACACAACATTTTCCACCTTCGTGACACCTAATGTTCTTACGTTTCTTCCATTATCAATAGAGCTAAAATCTTCTAAACTTCTGTACAAACTGGAAACAATCTGGTTAGATCTACCATCGTCATATAACTTACAGCCAGCCTCACACTCGGTTGAGTTAATCCCCTTCTCTGCTAGCTGTTCGCAACATGATCGGCAGTCGGTTTTACTAAAAATCAACGAGACAAAGCTTTTACGTTGTTGGGTTGATAAATTGTGTTGATGCTAGAGAAAATAAACAAACGGCTAAAACTAGTATAAAAGGATTCATGTTTGGCGTGACCTACTTAGCTTAACATGGGATTGTTCCAAACTGCACTGAATCCATCATTTTATACCAGTTTGTTACACAGGAACACTTTTAAGATACGAATTATAAAAAACATAAAAGCCAAAATTCTAGTTAATTCTCCGAATACAAAGTGTACTCTCAGTATTTACTTTAACAACATTTTGCACCCTCATCTTGCAGTTGAAATAGTATAAAATATAACGCTTTTTGTTTTTAAACGATGTTCAACTTCTCTCTCTGCTTGTAAGACCTATGAAAGAAATGCCATAGATATTTGGTGTACAACCGAATTTCAAAGAGTTGAGAAAAAATAGGCATCGGGTGATTAGTTAATATCTAATTTTCACATGATTAATCGTTACAATAGAACAAAGACCTCAGCAAGGGTGCATGAGAAAAAAGAGAACCAGAACTGGCAGCAATTCTGTAAACCTGAAAAAATATTATTCATTTATCAGAAATTAGTATTAATGTTAATCCAAGTTCACAATTATATTGCAGAACTCGTTTTTCAACGAATAACTTAGTTCATGGTTCCATTTTACTCACAGGTTGGGCATCCTTTGTTACATACTCTGTTCACTCTAAGAAAATAAGTTTGAAGAATCGAGTTTACTCCATTTATTTCCTAAGACCATCTTCAGATAAAATATTGTAAAATTTCAAAGAAAATCTTGTGAAGTTAGAGTTTAGCTGTTAGCTACAGGAGTAGCCAAAAGACAAGTTAGGAAGATTACGCAACTAGGTGGGTTTCTATTTTGTGCAAGTGCCTAGGAACTTGTGTGTACAGTAACGTGAAAAATATCACGTTCAAGTACAATTCGCCAAGTTAGCACTGAACAAGTAGGTAAATTCTCGCCCTGATGCACTGTGTGATTAAGTCTTAATAACAGTAACAAATAAGAGAGTAATATCAACCCTATATTAAAAAAATGTTAGCATTCACTAATCTAAACTTAGACAGCGAAAATATGTCCAAGAGGGCTGCATTGGCTGCTAAGTTATGTGCTTCTCGGATTAGTGAAGCATTCTAACAGCTGGGTACCTATATTAATTAAGCTAAGAGCCAAATACATCAGAAAAAGAGTATTCTTGTATCAGTTGTTGGTGTAAAACTCTTAAATACAACCCAGTCGCTATAATATCTTATAAACGATGGGATTGACAACTTCACTACCTAAATGGATCTATACTGAGAAAGAGAAGGCATATGGAAAACGGGTTAGCATCTTGTTATAACTTACGAATACTTCGCCATTGTATAGGTAGCTAGTAAAGTTTTCCCTCTGTTCTAATCCACATCCTAGCCTCGGTTAAATTGCTGCTCTCTGGCAAATGAGGTTCACTTACCAAAGCGTAACCCACGGTACATTCGTCTAAAACTTTAGAAACAAAGAATAAATTCATAGTTTTCAGTTGTAGATAATCCTGCCATAGAACCCAGAGGAAGGGAGTTGGGCTTGGTTTTTACTTGAAGATGTATGGTTAAGTTTTGGAACATCATTTGGGAATATATACGTACAACCTAGAGCAAATATACATCGGCAAATGTAACAGGGTGCCAATTTTCTGTAACTTGGCACGGGCCATGTCTAGAGCCCCAAAAAGTAGAATCAGATACAACACAAAACATTAACCATGTTCTCTGGGTGGTAGTAATCCCTAAACTATAAGTCTCAAAGATTGTCACTTGATCAGGTGGAGCAGTGATTAAAACTCTATCAAATTTCCTGTGTTTTATACTTTGGCAAAATTGTGGAGGTAGAAATGTAGCAAAAAGAAACAGGTACATTGACTCGAAAAATGCGTGGTTGACCAAGTGTTTTCTGCGTGACAATCCGTTTATTCCCATAGATAATGCTTCATGCTCAGTAGAAACAATAACACCTAGCAATTAAGCTGTATACGAGAGGCTACTTGAGTTCACTTTAGATGTGTATTATTTAATAAATGTATTATGAGTAGTTATGTTAGTATTTAGATGGCTTAGTATTTTTGGACTATGAGCTCAGAAACAATTACTTAACCAAATGACCAGATTTACAGGAAGCAAGATCCGAATTAAGGCTAAGAATTCTACACAGAAGCACACTACTCCACTTGAGACCTAAGTAACCATCTGAAACAAATATTGCCAGAATAGATCAAAACAAGTATTCTAGAGGGTATTAAAACCTTATTATAAAATAACCACAGAAAAAAAAGCTAACTATGTATATGAATGCAAAATTAGTTGGCACTAGGCATGCTCCAACAAATTGAGTAACACACCTTATCAATATAAGTCATTATGACAGGTCAAAGACCTTAAATCGATTAACTCAATAACTTCAGACAATCTAGGTTAATTAATTTTTATTTGGTTCTTCAGGGATTTAATCTTAATTAATAACCTAGTCTTCATTAGCAAGGTGGCAACTATTAGAGCTGATGATCATAACTAGCACGATGGAGAGTTTGAGGTTAGAGGTTTGAAACTACAATGAATGTGCAACGCAATTGCAGAATCAGTATTCTTTAATATCTTAAATTTCAATGTCACTAGAAATCATGGGTGATATTAGAACTCTGCACCTATTCTAGTCTTTTCTATGAACTACTGTAACATTTTTGACATTACTTCAAAATAGATATTATTTTTCACAAATTTCTTGGAAGCATTGAGTTTTTTTAATACGTAAATTGTACCTGCATGAATTTATAAAGCCATAAACTCAAGAATTATGAGTAGCTCTGAAATAGGAAGTCTATTCAGTGGGTTCATACACTCCTTTGCTAGGAAAATATTTTTTCATTAAAAAATGCCTATCATCATTCATGTTTTGCAGGCCTGACTTACGCGTAAATTAATCTCTACATTTGGGTTTAATTTCAGTTTTATTCCAACATTTTGCTCTGTCCAAACAACAATATATCCTAATTAAGCAAGAATAAACGATGTATTGAACCATCTCTATAAGTGTACAGTTCAAATGGGAAAATGGTAAGAAATGAAAAACATGCACCACAAATTATTTCGACTAAAAGCAAAAGAAAGGTCTCGAAAAAATAAGATTTTGCTCATATTTTCCAACTGGGGCATGATTTTTATTTCATGTCCTCTAAATGGACTGCAAATTCAAGTCGATCAACTAATAAAATATGTTTGCTTAAATGAGTAAGTTTCGTGACAAGAAAAAAACTTTTTCTGGTTTAATCAGTCATACTGTTCACACTTGACGAGAAGAGCAAAGATGAGTCATATACCACTTCTCACTTATTTCTTTCTAGGGAGACTTCAATGGGAGTGAAGAATAAACCCATCAGAAACATCAGCATGCTGAGACCTGTCTCCACTAACTATAGAAATGCAGATCTTTACAAAGAAGAATCTCTCTAGCGTGAAACACATGTTTATATCCTAATATTCATCAATTAGAACATAAGTATTTTTCTCCATGGAAGATAAACTTAGAAGGAACAGATTAATTCTTAGCGGCCCTGTAGACTCCGGTAATCATAGCGTGATCTCTCTCATATGGCTCAAGTGTCAGCTGTTCTTTAGGTGAAAATTTATTACGCTTGAGTTCATCTACGACTTGTGCAAAAACCGCCTCTGGTGCAGCTGTACTATCAATACAACTTGCTTTCACACTAATTAAGAAATGTCCTCCATTTTTCAAATACAAATCTGAGTTCAAAGCTACGATTCTCGCTTGATCCGGTTGTGCCACGTCAGCAAATACTGTATCTACCATCCCCATTAACATTCTATATTTTAATGGATGTCTTGCATCTTCAATAATGGGGACAATATTTGGTCTCGTTTTTGCAACATTTATTAAATCACGCCCTGATCTATGAGAAAACTCAACTGCATAAACTACTCCTGTCGGTCCAACTATATCACTTACATGAGATACTGTAGTTCCCGAAGCAGCACCAAGGTATAAAACTTTAGAACCAGGTGCTATCCAAACATTGTCAAGACCTCCCAAAACTCCAGCTGCAATCTTAGATCTGAATGGGTTCCAAATTCTGTACTCAACTTTCTCTTCACCAACCTCTACACTAATTCTTTTCTCTCCGTACACATCTTTTCCAGGAACTAAATTCTTAGTACATAATGCGTCATCTTTTCCTTTTGCAATGTAGATTCCTTTGTGTTTGTGTTCTTGAACAACTACTGCTGATCCGCCTCTCATTCCAGGTTTTCGTCCACCACGTCCTCCTCCTCTTCCACCACCACGACCACCTCTACCACCACGTCCAGGGCTTCTACCGCCTCTGAATCCTCCACCTCTACCACCTCTTCCTCCACGACCTGGACTTCTGCCTCTGAATCCTCCACCTCTTCCTCTAAAGCTCATTTTCTCTAATTATCAATAGTAATGATATTGCAAATAGTCTCCAAGGAATAATTTGTATGTTAGCTTTTATTTTAGGTTGAAACAAAGAAATACTCTCTAGTTCAATAAGTTTTTATTAATGGTTTTAGAGTTTTTCTTGTTCTCAAAGTTATTAAATTTTGGGTAATTGGAACTATAAAAACATAAGATGACATTACCATAATACCAGAACAAATGAGGAAGAACATCATAATAAGAGGTTGTCCAGATAACACAACCATATGGCTCAACATGACACCGCACACACCTGGTCCAAAATTTTACGGATTTCATTCATTGGACGTATCTGATTTTCCTCTTTTTTTGACTCTATCAACTCCAAATTCAATAAGTACAATATTCTTATACAACGACGAGGAACCAATAGAGAGTTCAATCTCAGCAAGGAACGACGCCTCGAATGGAACTGCAATACAAGTGACAAAAATTCCTAACAACACAATTCTTCTTTATCTCTCCTATAATGAAAACCTCGAAAGCTTTGAAGTTATTAGTGATTTCACCTTGACCCCACAGGACATAGGTTCGCTTGGTCCTTTTCTTACAACAAAAGCAAACAAGGCTTCTTGGAAACGTCTTACAAAAAATATTTATCTTTCAACGTTAAAACGGTTTTTGATACCGTTGAATAATATTCTATCTCCTGAAATTGCAATAGAGTTTCCGAAAGTACCACATAGAAAACAAATAGTTCAAGAATATAGGAACGGCAAAGACAAAAACTCACCATATATCTCACTATTCAAAGATTCCAAAAAAATTACAGCTTTGTCATTTGATAACTCACCGATCTTTAACATGTTTTTAGATATTCATTTCCATGGTCAGTTTGGCTTGTTTCTTGGTGCCTTTGAGTTGAGCTTCATATTGACTCTTTTTGAGGGGAACATGTCTGCATGGACTTTTTGGAAAGAGGCTTTTGTCCTGATAAGTAATTGTGATCTTGGTGTCTGGGGTCAGTGCAGGGAGTTGCTAGAAGCAGTGGTTGAGCAGGTAAAATTGAGTGCGGAAGTTGAGTTTGTTGCAAGATCTTCATGTAGAATTCTAAGTTGGGCCAAAGGTCACAAGAACCTACTGATACAAAGTATGGAACTTGGGGAGCTTATTGAGGAGAATAACACAGAATTGGATGAGGGAACATGTGTTTCCATGAGCACCAAGAATCCTACGACACCTAAAGAGCAGTACATAGAAGAGACAAGAGTAGGCAATGCGACCACAAAATTCAGTAGTACTTTCCAGCAAAAAAGAATGAGGTGGCTTATTGAGGAGTGAGGTGAATGTTTTAAAATCAAGCTGTTCAGTTGACTCGTTGCATACGGTCCTATGGAGTTTTCTTATGGAAGTCTTGGTGATGGCGAGGGTATTTCTCCCTTGATACTTTTAATCCAGCTAGCTCCTCATTTTATGTTAAAAGCCTAAGGTATAGGCTTTTTATTCTATGTCCTCTTTTTTTGTCAGAAGCCTTTTCCAGTATGTTTTTTTGCAGATACCTAACTGCAATATGCTCAGAGTGAAGTATCTAATAAATCCGATATTTCCTGCAAGTATGATTTAGTTAGGTTGACTGTAGTGCCCACTCCTGATTGATATCGCCGCACAGGGGAACGCTTTGAGCCTTGTGTAGAGTTGAAGCTAACCTCTGATACTTTAGTAGCGAAGGGCTCCTGCAAGCTATCTTTGGAAACTTTGACAAGACGTCTCTGTGGATGCTGAAAGACTCGTGCGACCCTTCTGCTATTTAGACTCATACTCTTTGTACTGGCGGTACTGATACTGCGAACTGCTGGAGGATGAGGTTGTCTTCTCATCCTATTCAATAGTCTTGTGTATTCAGTTTGTTTATTTTGTTGTAACCTTTGCATCAACATCCTTTCGACTTCTCTGTCCTCTTTTCTTCTAGTGTTCGCTATTGTAGATCTTCTTAGTAGGTTTCGTAGAAAGTTTTCACTTGAATTTGAATTAGAGCTTGAACTGAGCTCAGGTTTCAGAAAGTTAAACCTCTGAGAAGTACTTCGTTGCTGTTTTCTGAGTACTCTGACTACGGGAGACTCACCCGTTTTGTAAGACTCAATTTTTTTACATGGAGACACGACCTCCTTAGTCTTTTCTGTGGTTGTAGTACATTTGAGCTGTGGAGAAGATGTTGTAACCTTCTCTACTTGCTTCAACGCTTCATTCAACTGTTCATAAAACAAAGTAAAACTAGAAGTCTTACGTTTGGGCATCTTACGTAGTGATATATATTCTTCCTTTAACAAGTAGCGCTTACTTTCTACCTGTTTCAGATAACCAGCATTCGTACGTAGCTCAACACCCCCAAAATTTCTATCCTTAGTTGTCTTCAAGCTATGACAGTAATGTTGTTGATGAACCGGCATACTATCCTCCATTGCAATCGTATTCTCTAAGTCCTTGGTTTTATTTTGAGAGATCTCGCTTGCTGTAGTAGCTACCAGCGAGGAGTTTTGAATGACCTTCATTTCTCCCACACTAGTGGCCACTCTTGATGTTTCGTCAGCCTGAACTATCCACTTCGTAAAACCAGTAAACCTAGGCTTACTTGCTTCTAGTTTCGTACCACTTTCGGAGGTTGTCGGGTTCGGAGGGATTCTATCCACAGTTAAATAACGCCCTTTCACTTCGTGGTTCGTTATGATATCAAGACTATCAGTTAATTCAATGCCTGTATTAACACTTTTCTCTATAACGAAGTCACCAGTATCTTTTTCAATAGGTCTACTAGAGCTTGTTTCATTTTCTTTTTTCGGAATACATTTATTGATGCATCGTCTGTTTTGTTCGGGGACAGATAGTGATCGAGCTTGCCTTTGACAGGAGTGCTGGTATGAAAAGGATTCATTATTGGGATCATTATTTCCTGGTGAGAAAATTGAACGGTTTTTCTCCTTTAGATTCTCAAATTCAGTCCCATTGCAATCTTTTTTACTACTTTTTTCGTTTCTTGCTATGAATGCAGAAATCCCTGTCTGCCCTTTTGAAAATACTTCCTCAGTATGCTCTTCACATGCATCCAGAAGATGAGATCGATCACCTCCAACAATAATATTTTCAGCAATATTTTTAGATTTTAGGAGGCTCATTGTAGAATCCTCTTGGCTTTTTTCTACCGATCTTGGTTCTGAAAAAAAGGAGAGTGTTTGGGTTCCCCTCGCCGAAAATCTCTTAGAGGAAAAACTGTTATTCTCTTTGATATTTCTTTGCATAGCCAATGAAGTTACGGTATCGTTATTTTTTTGAGGGCTGAGGCGTTTTCTTCTGGGCTTCTTTGGCGTTACATTCGCTCGCAGCCTTCTGAACACCCAGGAACGTATTATTTTATCGTTATCAACTAAAAGTTTCTTCAAATTCAACATATCCAAATTAATAACACAGTCGAAGCACGTTGAAAACACTACATAATCACACATATCTTCCCACTCTTTTCTGTTCTCTTTATCTTTCATTAAACGCCATTCTAACGGCTACTTTGCTGGGAACTGATGATGTCCATAAGAGCCAGCCAAGAATTTTATTGTCGATAAATGGAGGAATATGTTGATCATTACTCTATTCTTGGGCTTAAGAACACGAAAGAGGTACCACTAACATCAAAGGTGAACTTTCTGGTCATCTTATATTTAGGATATATCAAAAGCATTCAGAAAATTAGCACTAAAGTTTCATCCTGACAAGCAGGTAAACTTATCTGAGAAGGAAAAACAAACAGCTCAACAAAGATTTGAAGAGATTTCAACCGCAAACGAGATTCTGGGAAATGATCAGCTGAAAAAAGAATTTGATTATATTTATTTTCGTAAAAAGGAGTTAGTTGAAAGAAATGCAAGACTCGATCAAGAAACCAGACGAAGAATAGAAGAGCTAAACAGAAGAGAACGGGAATTTAATGTGAAGGCCCGGGAACTGAGAGAGAAGAAAAGAAAGTACAAGAGTTTATTAGAGAAGATAAAGTCGAAAGATAAAAAATTTATTGAGTCTTGGTATAAAAAGAAGAAACTACTTTTTGAAGAGAAAAAAGAGCATGAAGAACAAAATAAGGTATTCAAGCTTAGTTGGAGTAGATCGAAAATTCATATTGAGGTTACGATGGAGTTTCTTACTGACACTTTTAAGCGCTTTGGTAAGGTTGAAAATGTTAGAATATATGGGAAAAAGAAAAATAGGGCTCTTGTAACTCTTGGCCTAATGGTAAGCACAGACTCTGTTATAAATTCAGAAGTTGCCAAATCACTCAATCTCAAGGTACAGCTTGTTTGAACAGATCCATGAAACAATTTTAAAAACTTGAGCATATTTTTGGGAATATGTCTTAGATAATTTCTGTTAAAAACTGTTGCATAGGGATGAGACAGCTTGAAACATGTCATTTTTTTACTCTTAGTCAAGCTTATATTTCGTGAGTTTTTGTTTTATGTTTTTATGGTAGAAATTTACAAAAACTTGCAGAAAGAAATTGCGCCAAATTATTCAGAATATATTTTTTTGTCTTTTCTTACGCTAATTACTAACAATCAAAAGCTGCAGTATTTGAAGTACAGGCTACTTTACAGAAAAACATTCCTTAGCTTCAATACAAGTAATAACACGTTCCCATAGTTTATTTTTACCTGTTTGATAACCCTCTTTATCATTCTGAAATATCAAAGATAAGTTCGTTTTATGCATTGATCGGGCCTGCTCTCTTTTGTATTGTATATATTGAATTAATTAATCAAATTTTTTATCTCCTGGGAAAGGTGCTTATACTCAAGGCCCAACTGCTTCGACTGAACAATATGAAAATGCTCTTGACAACATCTAATAGTTTATTCCTTGTGGAATAAAATAAGCAGCTTAAACTAATGTTCAGATAACGTAAGAAATAACACATCCCTTTTAGATGTTCAACATGAGTACTTACAGCAATGAATAAGTGATGTAATATAATATGTTGAAGATGAGTTGTTTACGTTGATTATAGTTAAAGTAGTACCTTGAGAGCTGGTTTAGTTTTCATTGTTTGGTATCATAAGACGTAAAATGTGAATATAAGAAAAACACAACATGCGTCAATAACAAGGCTTCAGAATATTAATGAGTTATCACAATTTCACGCTTATTTGCAATTATTATGATTCTGACGAGGATCAGAACTCTGTTTTCATAGACAATTTTGCTTGTTTTTGGTTTAACATAGGAACTAACAGTTATTAAGAAAAGTGTACTAAAATCAGAACTCGCTTGATCTGAAATCAATTTATTTTATTGATTCTATATTAAATATCATAACATGGGTTTTGTTTGTTGCAATGTTTCCTGGATTGGAACTTTTAACTTCGAAGATAATAGTGAAACAGCTATGTTAATGCAAATACCTCTAGGTGTAAATTTAAAGAAGTTTATACTCAATGTGATGCTTCATTTATACACAGGACTAGGATAATATACATTAAATCCTAACAAGGTATATTAGGTAATGTATACATGTCTCGACACTAAAAGTATCTAACAGAATGAAAAGTACTTAACTACCTAAAGTTTCTTTTTGCTTAAAGTTACGATGCAAGTGATAATTTGTGTAGCACTATAAGGGGTAAAGTAGCGGTCTGCTCAAGCATGAAATCAAGCTGCGTAGAAACTGACATAAAAAGGTACTATTGTTAACTGTAGTTTGCCCAACTAAGTATATCAACTGTTCATTTAGAGTTTCTGTTACTGCTTATTTACGCAAGTTATATGGTCTCTGCTATAACATAGTTTATTTTCTCATTTAATTTCTTTTACGTGTTGAAGTACCTCTATGGCAGCATACTGTAGCAATATATTATTTTTTTATTATTGTGAAGACATATGTTTCTACATCAATGCAGTACTTCACTTGCTTCGGTCTTTCTCAGCACTATATCATAAGAGGTATTGTTTTTCTACAGTTAATGAAGAATAAGCCTTTAATTGATAAAGAGTATGACTTTGGAGATGATAGATACCTTTGTGATTCTAATGCCAAGAATGACGTTGACACGTAAATTAACTTTTGCTTCATACTACCAATATCACAATTTTTCTTCTTAATACTGAGACAGGTGGTAAATTTTTTTACATAGCCTCATATCACTAGCTCATCATTGAGGTTCTGGAGTTTGTTACTGAGAAAGATTACCAAAGCAATCACTCCCTGATTGATAAGAGAACCATACCCTGTTTTTCCTTAACAAGTGCAAAACGACTTTATTGACAGATAATGCCTGTGAGTATTTCATTTTTGATACCCATTGATATTGTTATTAGGCCACTAAGCAATAGGAGTTCACATAGTCAGGTATTGACATTCCCAAGTTGGACAGTCAATCAAAGAACACTCAGTTGCTCGACAAGATAAGGAGTTTGACACAAAATAGAGATAGAAAAATTGTCACAAAGGATTGCAGATGAATAGTGATCACAAAAAATAGTAGCAAGGACACAGGCAGACATATAGAGCGGCTTTGTCTAAGAAAAACAGCAGGCCTCGGACAAATATATTCAATGTTGGGGAAAGTCTTTAACCCAGCAGTACAAAGGACTTAGAAGTATTCCACCTACTATATACGCAATTCAGGTTGGTTTGCTCTTCCAAATTGTAACAGCAATGCCTAAAAAGAGCATTGTAGATTGGTTTTCCTTGAATCTAAGTGGGTTTCCGGCAGAATTACACTATAAATAAAAAGTGCAGGGCAAAAGTTATGGAGACATCGCTATAGGGGAGTTCTACCAAAGAGAAGGAAATAAATATGAAGAAGTTGTAGTGAAACAATCAGTATTAAAATTCTTCAAAAATATGAGGTTTCACTATAAATGTTTCAGTGTTTCTATTGCAGTGTTTTCGTTACCTTCAGAAGTAGTGCAGAACGCATGTCGAGCATTTTTGACATAAGAAAAAATGGCGGAAGGAAACTTTTCCTTCATCTTCTTTTCTATCTCATAACCAACCCAAGGGTCACCCTCACTCAAGAGAAATACAAACGACAACTTCTCTATATGCTCAATATCTTCTGTCTTTTCTAAACCATCAACTTTGAACATTTCTTCCATACCAAGATCTAGTAAACTAAAAAGACCAGAGCTCCTTGGAATTATTCTCAAAACTGTTTTGAAAGCCTCAAAAGTAAGTTGCTCTTCCTTACTAACAACTAATGCGTTAACTACGAAGAATACCAATTGTAATAATAGAGTGGGCATGAGTCTTATTACTGTGAAAAGTACGTTTAGAAACAGGCCTATAACGAAACGAAATTTGGAAGAAAACAAAATTGTTCCTTTTCTAGCAAGCATTTTCTTTCCACTGTTCGATTCACCTATGCTCATGATAGTTGGACACAAACCAATTAATTTTACTACTTTATACGTGAATTTCAAGTCTGTTTTCTTCTCCAATATTTTTGATACCTCAAATAGAAATCTTGATCCCACAGAATGACCAGCAAGGTATAAATCAAAACCCTTAATTGAATATGACTGACTCAGTTTTGTCAGCTCTTCGATGAGAGCTTTAGCTTTCACTTCGAACTGGGATTCAAAAAGTGGGAAAATATTATCACAAGACGAGCTAGCTGAATGATTGAAGTGACTAAGCCCAATAAAGATCATATCAGGTTTCGTCGCCCTAATTTTTTCAAAATAGTCCGCGTAGAGTTCCATCCAACCAGGACTAAAATTAACAAGAAAACCAACAACTACTTCCCAGGACTGAAAACGAAAACCTCCAGCTTCTCGACCTGCTTAGTTCCTATCCATTCGGGAAGTATTTTCATTTTATCTACCAAAACTATTTTTCCATCGTAATCAACCTCGGATCCAGCATATAGAAATCTCTTATTGAATTCCTGTTGATTCGATTCTTGTTTATTCATTTTCAAGAAACGGATACCTTTCTGCCACGTCATCACTGAAATAAACAATGGAAGGAATATTGAAAAGAGCACAACAAACAATATCTTACTCATTTGCCGCGCTGAAAGATCCGCATTTGGGTGGAGATATGGTAGCTAAAGTTGGTGAATTTACTGGTGAGTACCATCTAAATAAAATATATGTATCTCGCATTTTTTTTAAACCTTTAGAAAAACATGTCCAGACATTTAACAGGAAGCAGGTTGCTAAGAGAAAAACCCTCACTCAAACTAGATGCAGAGAAAATAAGTCAACTCTCCGAACTTCCAAATTGCTCTTTTGGTCGATCCGTCTATGATATTATGAACTGTCATGGTCTGACCCTTGGAGACCGTGCACCAGTGGAAAACTTGGAAGATCCAGAACTAGCCTATGTGATGCAAAGATACCGCGAAACTCACGACTTACTTCACATAATACTTGGAATACCTTTCTCTGTTTCAGGAGAAGTTGCTTTGAAATGGTTTGAGTTCAAGCAAACAGGACTTCCTATGACCTTCCTAGCTTCTCTGTTTGGTCAAACTAAAGTAGAGAAAACAAAGTCTAACCCTCTCTTTGGTGAATCTTGTTACTATAACAACTATGCGCTTCAACAAGGAAGTAATTCGGACCTGTTTCTAAACATTTACTTTGAAGAATGTTGGAATATGGATATGCAGGAGTTGAGGAAGGAAATGGGAGTGGTCCCGTGTACAAAGTTTGGTTTAGCTTCGTTGGATGGTATATGGACAGGAGAAGAAACTCAAAGGAGGGCATTAGTTCAGCATTATTTAACTTGTTTGGAAAGTTTACCCAATACAGGAACAGAAAAAGAAGCCAAGAGACGAAAGCTGTTCGAAACTGCGTTAGAGAAGCTTAGCTAAGTGAACGCCTGAAATCAAAATCTACACACTTGTTAGAGATAGCAAAAGAATATTTACCCATCACGTAAAATAAATCTATCAGGAAGAAGAAGCGAAGATAACAGAATAAAATTTGGAAAACTGCGTAAGCTAATTAAACCAAGACTCCTGCGTTGCTCTACTTGCCATAGTCAGTTTCTTTTTCTTGTTCTTCAGCGTTGCACTTTTCCGAAAGAGACCAAACTTGCCAGATTTTCTACTTATTGTGTTATTTACTCCAAATGATTGAGGAGAAGAAAAGGAAGTAGCTAAACCTTGAGAATGTGATGTTGCAGGGGGACGGCTATATCCTCCAGAAGAAGTAGCATCCAGATGAGGCATTGGGGCGGAAAAATCAGTCAGGACATAATCAATATCAACCTCATCATCTCCACCTTTGGAAAGGTTATCAAAAGCTTTCTGCAAACGCGGTAACAGTGCAATCATATATTGCTCTATCCTCACTCTTTCTTCATCTCCCAAAATTGGCATCTTATATAACTCTTTAGGGGGAATCTTATGTAAAATTTCTACAAGTTTAGCTTTCGGAAGGAGTTGATTTCTTGCAATATGAAACTGTTGAGATATCTTACTCAAATGTGTATCAATATTTTGAATAAACTGTTCCTTCTCAATCTTGCTTTTCTTTCCAAACATTTGTTTGTTTCCTATTGCAGTTCGCATATAAGAAACAAATATCGCATGATTTTTCACATGAACTGCTCTCCGAGCATACATCTTAACTTTTCGCACCATTCTTTGCCGGGGGATAGCTTGAATGAAGTTTATTAACGCTTCAGTATCCCTTCTTATCACTGCGTACTTCTCTCGTTCAAGATCAGCTTGTAATTCCAAATTTATTGTATACACTGGAGGATAAACCAAATTTTTTGTCCTGTCAGAAGCAGAAAATTTTCCCAGAAAATAATTAACTTTTCCAAACTGGTCCCTTATAAACCCATTTTTTTGTCGATCTGCATCACATTTGTTCAAAACAATAGACAACTTTTTTTCGTACCTTGCTAACATAGACATAACATTCTTTGCTTCCTGACTCTTCTTCGGATCCTCTAATGGGGTTACGTCTGCGACATCAAACATCCATATTATCTTTGTAGCCTTCTTTGCAAAAAACGTAATTGCCTTGTTGTACTCTGAAAACTTTCCATCTCTATACTTAAACAACGCAGGTGCTTCCACAAATACCATGGATTGCAACAACGGTGAATCCGTTGCTGCGCCTTGCAAATGGTCTTTAAAAAACTCAGGTTTGAAATCTTGTATTCCATCTAACGGTAAACACACTTCTTGGGAAAGTCTTAGTGACGTCACTATCTCTGGATTATAGTCATGATAAACTATAGTAAACTTCTCGGAGCTTTCATCTTGAAATGGATAGCTAAAGATAATCATGATAATGAAAATACTCTAAAGTATATTGTTCACCAACCATGGAACGTATAAACTGACTTTTACCAGTTCCCATTCCACCAAGTACCAAAACCAAGGGAAGACTGAAATGTTCCCTGTCACCGAGAGGTCCTTGTTCATAAAACTTCGCAAAAGAGAATCCTTCCTCAACTCCTTTTAAGCATCTTTCGTATGCTTCTTTTAATTTCAGATTGATCTGTACAGAAGCTGCTGATAGAGATTCTGAGCCTTCCATTGATAAACCAAAAAGAAATACTTAGTTTCAACTCGTTTTAAAGTTTCTATGCAGTTTGATTCGGATTTTGGGCTTAGATTCGAGGAGATCATTTTATCCGTTATCGGAATTCGGAAGTAAAAATCGAATATAGTAATTCCGTCTATATTAGCCATTTTGAGAACATAAAGAACACTTTTTCATATATTGATATACTAAAGAAAGATAGAAGAGTATAGAATACTATTAAGTGGCCTCTCATATCACATGACTCTAGAAGTTGACAGAATTAATATGTAAGTTTAATAAATTATATATTCAGTATTTGCCAATGTAATTTTAGAGAACAGTTCATTCCAAAATAATCTTATAATATGAGCTAGTTTGTCGGCTTTGGCCTCGCAGAGACTGCTCCATAGAGTTGAAAGTCAAGAACAAAGAAGCAAAGACACATGTAACGATATGTATATCAGATATTAGTCTTCGATATGTACCTGGGCAAGATGAACCAACAGTCAAACCTTTTCCTAAAATATTATTTTGAGCACTATTAAAACGATGATATTGAAGGGGTAATACAAATTCGTACCAGATTTTATATCCTCACTGCTCTCTTAAGGTCAGATTGCGGTTTCCAAACTCTCTTTTAGCCTAGTTTTAATTTTAATATCCCTGGAAACACCATAAGCGTACCTTTCTAAGAAGTGAATGACACTATTGGTAGATATAGAACCACTTTGAGTAAATTTTGACATATCATCGTTGGCAATTCTTATAAATCTTTTGTAATCTTTCCAAATAGAAACTTGAACTATACATGGTGACTCCTCCACGGTTCTTGCTTAAACGTAACTGAAATTTATATTTAAACATCACAATACTTCTCTAAGTTCTTTTGGAATGTGGGTTGTAAAGCCAAAAACTAAACTTAATTGAGTTTTTTTACTCTGACATAATTCCTTAAAGTAACATGTTAAACACATAACACCCTAGCTATGACTACACTCTTGCAACTTATTGATATTAGTGCAAGTGTTTTCATTGAGGATAATTAGAACCTTAGTGGAGACGGTTGAGAAAGGGTAGCCTCAGGAAAAGCACATATCTCATAGGATTTAATGGAGAACTAGTTTAAATCAACCATGTATTGTTCAGTATAGCATGCATGGAGTGATAAAATTGATTACCTTTCGCATGATAATTAGAAGTTAGAACACAAAGATTTAATACTATCTAGAATTGCTGATAGGCTTGTCTAAATTGAAAGTGAACAGACCCAAGATGAAATGGTACTTCTTTACAGGATAATTTTTCCAGAAAACAAATGGAATATAGTTTGCAGTCAATTATATACAAAGTAAATCGCCAGGAAAAAAACTACCCTAACCGACTGCTGTAGCAATCCAAAGACGCAGAGTTAGGGTTAGTTACAACGAAATACAAACTTGATTTCATCCCAGTAAACATTTTCACATATAGGATTATGATACTAAGAGCAGTAGCACGGATTTCAGTTCTGCTGATTTCAAAATAAAATTTAAAATGCGAAAACTTGATACAGCAATGAAGACGAATATGGTTACAGAGAAAATACGAGTTGTTCAAAACGTATACATGAGATAAAATGCACTTCAGCAACCCCTTCTAATATCTTGTTGTAGAGATAATGGCACAAGTATCACAAAACATGCTTAAAGGAAATTCAATATCCCAAACTAGAAATAAAGTTAATAATCAACAAGAAAATAACTATTAAATCTAGGTTTGTAACTAATAAATTACCATAACTGTCAACTTTACAAAACAACATTTTGCATATCTAACGGTTTGAGGTTTTGTGAACAGTTATTAGCTGTTCAGGTAACTAAGAAAAAGCAAAAGTCAAGGAATAAGTACTTCTAAAGATAGCCGAAAGATTGATAAGAAAAGGTCTGGTCGACTATTAAACAGCTATTATAAATCCAAATTCAATTTTAAACTTCATAAAGGACACAACTTGCAGCATTATGCCATCATCTTCAGCTAGATGTCAACCCTAGTTTGTTACTAAAATATTTTTACCTCCTTAACACAGTTGTGTCTTAAAATTTTGCTCCTAAAAATAGAAACAAGGGTGGAAAATAATATTTATGGTATACAATGGCAAACCACAATTAACTTGTCGTGTTATTGAGGCCTGAAACCAGTTAAATTTTTCTAGGCCTCTCGGACATGTGATGCTCCTTGTATCATTGTAGATGTATTTATTTAAAAAGATAAGGACATATCCAC
Source organism: Labyrinthula sp. Ha (assembly GCA_015227615.1). NCBI lineage: Eukaryota > Bigyra > Labyrinthulida > Labyrinthulaceae > Labyrinthula > Labyrinthula sp. Ha. Next base: position 219,451 of record JAALGZ010000018.1, on the reverse strand, counting down.
AGCTCGTATAACACAAAGTACCTGATCAAAAGAGTCGAAAACCTTACATAGATGATCTCCGGTATATAAGGACGTTATCCTAGGCAATATTTCTCAAGTAACAATAGTCAAGCTTTTTCGAAACTTTTATTGTGTAGTAGCTTTGCATTCTCCAGAAAGTGAATATAATATTCTAATAGTCCCAATACTTAAGGTTTATTCTTAAATACATCTCGCTTAAAGTCAGCATAGCTAAAAAACTCTGAATAACTTAGCTAACATTGATAAAATCTATATACTTAAGAATGAAAATAGTTAACCAAACGATATGGCGATTTTAGCTTTCGTTGCAAATTGATTAAGAATAATAAATTGATATATTTCATTGCTTGATTTATGAATTATTGGGTCTTGTTTTATTGTGGCTGTGTACAATGGCTTGCATAACGAAAAAGATTGTATAAAATGTTGCACTAACTGGAGGTGAGGGAACTTAATAGATCACGAAGATTATTCTAAGCAGGAGCAAAAATAGTGCATTGGATTAAGTGACTTAACAATGTTAGCATTTATTATTGGAAGACTGGTGGTTTTATCTAGCAGTTTCATTTGATACTATAGTTATGTATCAACCCAGTTTCGATCTTTTTTAATTCGGATTGAATGTGTTTTAAAAGTTATTGTTTATATCATTTGATATCTCTGCCAGATGACTCAAGTTTGTGTTTACATTTGGATACTTTGATATGTGATATTTCTTCATTTTTCTATGCTGAGAAGGTGCCTCAACAACATTTCTTTCCTCTTCTTATTTGTCTGTTAGATTCGAAATGACAGTTTCAATTTTTCTCAAAGCCATTTTACTTACTGAGCCACTGGAATTATTGATAACTGTTTAGTGATATTAGGGTAAGAACCTATGGTGAACAGGGCACCAAATGTCACGTAACAATATTATGTTCCAGGAATTAATGCCTTAGACCCAACAAAGTACTAAAGTCAATGTTCCGATACTCTGTTTCTCACAGAATAAAATTCTATAATAGACCGGCTCTACTGGAGTTTTCATATGCTAAAAAAGCAGTCAGAAAAAAATACAACTGGTTTCACAGTCCATGTGACACAATATTATTTGACTTCTTGTCCTACAAAAAAAACATTGATTTTAATTAACGTAGATCAAAGCTAAAATACAAAATATCAAAACTCTTAGCCTTTTATTAATATCATTTAGTTCTTAAAGTTTTCTAACCAAGTTAAGACCCTAGCATCAATAGCTCAATTACCTCAAAGAACCAAACGTAATTAATCACTATATTCTAAAAAGGGGAAGAAATACTATAACATGAATCAAGTTAACAGAAAATATCTTTAAAACACCAAAGACTTTTCCTATCTTTGAGTAAAGAGTTCAAAAGGAATAGATGACATTGCCGTTCTCACAAGACAATGAACTGGCAGTCTACCTTGGAAGTTAATACCTCAATAACCCAAACTCACTATCTACAAGATATAACGAGTACTATACCTTGACTATTGGTTGTTATAATGGATTTGGTTTTAAGTAGAATATGTTAAAATAAACCACCAGGGGAAAACAATTTTCCATATCTAGTAACTTCAAAATGCAATCAAAATAACATATTGGTTTAAAAACCTATGTGCAAATTGAAGCGTTCAGTTCTCTCAAAGCTATAAAGATGAAAATACATGCATGAACATTATTTTATTCAAAAATAAAAAGGAGTAATCTTATTTCTAGGGACCCGGGATATCTATCAAAAAAATTTTGAATATAGTTTACCGAAGGCTTGAATTTCAAAATAATCTCTTCTCTGCTTTACCACCCTTTTCTCGGGGTTTAGTGTAGAAAACCTTATCAAATATAAGAAACTATCAAAACAGGGATCATTTTGTAGGCCATTACTATACTTTAATTTAGCAAGGTACGTGTTTTAGTATTTCTTTACTTTGCACATTGCATTAGTAATATAGGAAAGTCACGATGATATGAGGATAATTTTCTGATTTATTTTATCAGTTTGGATTTCTAACAAAAAGAATTTAATGATTTCAAGAATAATGCGACGTATCATACTGTTATCTCACCTACCTACTGTTAAATATCATCAATGATATGGAGGATGTCTTCAGAGATGAGATAAAACACCGTTTTAAGTACAGTGCTCAATAGGGCGATATGTCTGTCTAGCAAATGTTCTTAAGCATGCCCTTTCTCTTAAGATAGAAAGGTAACTTCCCATTGGCATATTTTGTCTCACCTTCTTTTGGTCCTTCAAGAGTGAGAAGTTTTTTACTAAATTCACAGCTTTGTCTTGAACCTTTCGAGCATATTTCTAAATCACATGTGCAAAGCTCTCAATTCGTAGTCTCCTGCTGCTCCATTGGTTATTAAGGATATCTAAGGTTATTAAGCTAAAGAAAAATTTTGGTTCAAGGTTCAATCTGACGTAATGTAGTTTTCCTTGTTGAAATATCCTGGTTGGAGGTATTGCTACGCTAATCTATGTACATGTACAACTCCTGGGATCTTGAAAGCTTATTAAGGATTTGAGATGCTTCTATCAAAGACTATATGTGAAGCTTTATTCATAGGTTGGCTTGATTTCTATAAATTTCTGGAGTCATGAAGCTTTCTTTTGTTGACAAGAGTACTCTAATCAGATGATGTCAATATAATAGTTAGCTTATTCTGTACTAGATTTAGAAATTATTAGATATCCGGTTACTTTTTGAGCTTATCATGGGTTTGATCACTCTGATATCTATTTTTTGAGTCCAGCAGCATGTATTTCAAACCAAAGTTAGTGCTTCAGCAGATTAAGGTTTTTATTGAGCTATGTGCAGCGAGACTAGTTTGCGTCAAGTGATTTAGCTACTCTGTCATGTTGTTTTCGATGATGTTGTACGATTAGGAGGAAGAAATGGTAGTAAATTCTCCCAGCTACATTTCCTCTGTAAACTTTCTTTCAAGTATTAATATTTTTTTGGGCTATGAAGTCATATTTGTGTCTGATAACTTTCATATTTAGACTAATTTAAAGGACTCAAGGATTTGTTATTTTTGTGTTGGCCATTCCAAATAGTGTACTGAATATTGTTACTCCATTCATTTTATTTGCTGAAACTGATTTAGTTGGAATAAATTAACTCTCTTAGGTATTAGATGGAAGGTGGCACGATTCTTCTATCCAGGTTTTATTTTTACAAAATTGTAACAAATTATAGTGATTGCTTTTTCTTTGCAACATAGTTAATGGCTTAAGCGAATAGCTATGGATATCGATGAGAAGAAAATTTTGCTTCTATTCTTGGCAACATTTCGGAAGCTTATACAAGACTATTTCCACATGAGTTTAACATGCATCTCGTTCTACTTCTCGGTACATTCTTACAGTAGGTTATTCTTTACTTTCCCGCTCTATCTGTTACTGCGACACGTAAGCTATTGAATTTATTAATCTTTATTTCTTTCCCAAATTAAGTACGGGTTCGTGAACCATGGCACTACTCTTCGGCATGCTCAGTATCCGCAATTGAAGCTCGTAGCTAAGAAAACCAGCTACACCTCTTGGGTTTCGGGATATTAAAAACTAGCTTTAGATACTTTGGTTAATAGCTATATCTAATTTTCGATGCCTGGTAGAGTTTATTTCGCAAAGTAGAACTAGAACTGCGTATAATCGCCCTAAGAAAAATAATTATTCGTTGGGTAAACTAGCGATAGGGGTAACCAAATTACGGAATAGGAGCGTGATCTCTCTATCCGGTACTGGTTTATTTACTCTATTTCATACTGGCTGCAATCTCTAGTTTTTCCTATTATACGTGACGTACTTATGCGCTTCCGTATTATAATTTCTGGCCCAATTTTACATGTACGATGGAGTTTTCTGTGATACATACAGACTTTCTGATGTGATTTTTGGTATGTTCTCGACTTTATTCCGATCAAAAAGAACTAAAATGTAAAATTTTGGATATCTTTGTTTCATAAAATAAAGCGAAGGTACCTGGTGTTTTCATATGGTACTACACTGAAGGGGCATAAGTTCTTAAGGTATGAAAGCGACGCCGTTAAGTAAGCTGGCTCTTGTATTCTATTACTAGACTTAGCTATGTATCTATTTCTTCCGAGTAATGTAATAATTTACCTCAAACATACTTAATGTAATTTATTTCATATACTTGGGCCCTAAGCGGTATTCCTCTTCAACCAATATAGAATTTTGAGCGTGTGATGAGATCTCTTGGAGATTGTTTTTTGGCTATTTTAATAAGTGCTCAACCAAATTTAATAAACTAATCATGGGTGCTCTAAGATTATCTGCACTATTCATAGACAATTTCATTAACTTGCACAAGTAGCTAAGAACAAAATTAACCTGTTACCTCTCGGCTTTCGTACAATGCGTTGGATGTCAACCCATGAGAGATTAGGGAAATTGCCCAAAATACCTGTCATTTTGCAACTGCATAAAAAGATTCGAATTTGGAAGAATATCTAAGAAACACAATGCCAGAATACACAAACACTCCAAAACCCGCTTATGGATCTTCTGTACCCGACGCTAACCCAACACAATACTCTCAAAATATATCTCCTCAATATTCACAAACCCAAACCTATCAACCTTACCCCCAACAAGCCCAGTACCAACCGCAAGCTGTCCCTGGTGCAAATCCCCCACAATTTCCGCAGCAAAACGTACCATATGCTCAACCTTACGCTACCACCCAGCCGGCTGCATTCCCGAATCAACCCCAGCAATACCCAAACAGCCCCTCTCCTGCTTATCCTGTACAAACCCAGCCTTTCGCTTCAGCGCCCGGGCCCCAAGCCATGCCCCAAGCTGCCTTCTCAGTAGCCGTTTATTTTGCTTCCATATTATCTTATAGAACGGACAAAAACTGAACAGATTGTATTTTTTCGAAAATCGAAGCAATTTCATTGTAAAGCAACGATATGAGATTATGGAGTCATTGGCTAACGCTGCTGGGTTTGACTGCGTGGAAGTTTCAAATAAATACGATGTGTATGATGCCGCAACAGGAGAGAACTTGCTATATGTTAAGGAACATAGCGATATGTTTATGAGATGTTGTTGCAAACCTAATCACACTGCAAAATTAGCTTTTCATGACACAAGACATCCAAGTTTTCAACCAAAAGGAGCCAAGTTGACCGATCCCTCGGTTGTTATGGTTGTGGACAAGCCGCTTCGGCTGAACTGTTGTCCATGTATCTCATTCTTCCAACAGACGCAATCTACAGTAGTTGATGGTAAATTTCTTGGATCCTCTACAAAGGTAAATCCTTGTCAAGAATGCTCTGGGTGTTTTACTCCAGAGTTGAATGTTGCTGATAAGAGTGAGAAGAATTACGCAAAAGTTGTTGGTCCTTTTTGTTGCGTTGGAGGAGTGTTTGAAATTTTCAGTTCTATTGCTTTTGATGTGTTTCTTACGGATAAAGAGAATAAAATTGGGGATGGAGCTGAGAGAAGAAAACTAGCCCATATACAGAAAAAGAAACCGGAAGGTGCAAATAAATTACAAGAAGCCACAGGTGATGCAGATCAGTTTTTTCTTGAGCTGAAAGAATCGTATTTAAGTTCCCTAGTTAAGACTCCGGAAGAGAGAAATGAAAAAATCGCTAACCTGTTCGGGACACTTTTACTATTAGATTATCTATTTTATGAAGGCGGCCCTCCTTTCCATTACAATCCAGCTGATGGATCTTGCTCTGTGAATTGTTTTGAGTGCTACGTGTTTGGTTGTCTCTGCAGTTGTTCTTGCTCTGGTGGCGGAAATAATAATACCAATTAAACTATGTGTTGAAGAAATCAAGTACGTTCTTTTTTCCAACTGGATTTTTCTCTTCGTTTTCTTCTGGCTTTATTATTGGTGTCCGAGTTCTCTGGACTATGTATGGTTTGGATTCTTCAACGGGAGGAGGGGGTGGTAGGGGTACATGGACTTGTTTGGATCTCTCTCGATGCTGCTGAAGTCTTTTCGTAAGCGAAATTTGTTCCTTTTCACGAAGTATTCTGTCTAAGAATCTGTTCAACTCCGTTTCTGGATCTTCATCCGTGTTAGATTCTTCCCAGAGTCCCATGTCGCCGAGTACTTTTTTTAGTAGCTTTATAGTATCAGGATTTTTTTTCAACGAATCTAGTAAGTTCTGTTCTTCATTTGCTTTGGTTTTGTTTCCTAGTTTTCCTTTATGAATTTCACGCATCTTTTCCTTCATTAGCTTGTATTTTTCAAAAACTTTTCTGCTAGGAATAATTTCATTCTTCCCATAAGATGGATCTGTAAGCTTTATGTTTGCCTCATCGAGCCAAACTGTCCCACTTTTATCCAATATTTTTCCCTGTTTCGTCTTCCTACTTTTTCTGCCATAGTTCAAAAACTTATTCCATGAATCCTCAGAATTCTGATTGAAAGAAAAGTATTTTCCTTCTTCTCTCACATAAGTTATAAACTCTTTCCATAATGGAGAGGCGTTTAATCGAGCTTCCTGTCCAACAACAATGCACGAGTATCTAGCTCGTGTTATGGCAACATTTAGTCTCCTTTGATCATTCAGAAATCCAATGCTTCTGGCCTTCCCTTGATATGGTTCAGCTCTCACAGAAGATAAAATTATTATGTCAAATTCCCTACCTTGATACCCGTCGACGGTATTCAACTCAAGCGTTCCTTTGGTCAGGTCCTCTCTTGACGATGGAGCAAGAGTTTTTCTAATCAAAGAAATTTGTCCTGAGTATGGAGAAATTATACCAACTCCAAACTTTTCCAACTCCAGGTTCGCGCGAATCATTTCATAGATACGAACGATTACTTCAGCTTCAGCCTGGTTACTAAACGACTTCCCAGAGGTTTGTGCTTCCTTGCTGTACTTTAAATTTAAGAAACAGAGTGGACCAAAGAGCCTGTTAAAGTCGAACAATTGTCTTCCTGTACAAATCTTGCTGAGCGCAAGTTGCTCCCGCCCATTTTCATATGATGAAGGGAGCCTATAACTTGGATGTCGCACGTTCTCCCCATCGGCTAACTTCGAGTTATAAAACTTGCGTGAAATAAACTTTGAAATTATCGGATGACATCTATATTGAGTGTCAAGTAAGAGCCTGTTCAAGTCATTGCCAGTCAAGAGTCGTTCAAATAAACTTTGTTGATAGAAATGAGAGCTTGCTGTGTCTGAGATTACAGTAGCTGGAAGCTGCTTATGATCTCCAACCAAGATGCATTTTTGACATTTGTATTGTAAAGGAATCAAAACACTTGGTTCTACAGCTTGAGCAGCCTCATCAATTACAACAATATTAAAACCCTCTACTTTACCAACTTTCTTCACTTCTGTTAGCGCTGAGCTAGAGAGAGTTACAAAGACTACTTCAGCAAGCTCAAGTAGCTTCATCCTCAGCAGGCGCTTCTTTTCCCTAATTGAGACTTTACTATCCAGCAAAATCATATTCCTCTCTTCCTTTGTTTTAAGACTAAATCGTTTACCCCACATGTCCATCAACTCTGCAGCCTGTTTATGATAAAAATTTTCATTCCTTTGGCGAATATACTGGAAAATATTTTTCTTACCTTTCTCTATTCCAGCCTGTAACTTTTCAATCTCCATTCTAATAGCTTTTAGGTCATTGGTCAGCTTGTTCTCATCAAGCTTATGCCCGTCTACCTCTTTATATCTCAGGAATACATTTTCAACTTGCTGTTCCAGAGAAAGGTTGCTCTCATTGTCAGGAATGGTGTCGTTCTGATCCGGAGAGAGTCGTGCCAACCAAGCAACTCTGGGTTTATATATATTGTTAGTACCATCTCTGAAGCCCTTTTCAAAAAGCCGCTTTGCCAGTTCTCGAACTGCAGTATTACTTGGGGCAGTAACTAAAATTCTAGGTTTTCTTTGTGTTGAGCTATAACTAACAATGCCCTGAGGATATGATGGTAGGTGACTTGTGTAAAACTTTTGAAACTCGTTTAAATGAAGTGTATTTAATAATCCAAGTAATGTATGACTTTTTCCAGTCCCTTAAATAAAGACAAAATAAGAATATACCAGGTGGTCCTTGGATTATATTAAAACCCTCCTTTTTCAATACAGCTGATTTAATGGCTTCAATTTGGCTGGGATTAAACTTCCTATTTAGATAAGCCATATAAACTGGGGTAATGCCACATAAATCCTGCATTGGACTCTTGTCATACTTTCCATCTGGTTTCAATTCATTTGCCAATGGAATCAGACTATTGCGCAAAGCCTTGTTGAAGTCGTTTCGTTCCACATGAAGAATTTTCTCCACAGCAAGATATTCTCTCCAACTTGTTATAACTCGAGCTAGTCTCCAGGCAAAACATTTTTCTAGATTAAGATCGTTTCTCACAAACACTGGCACTTGAACAAACACATTCACAGTCACTTTCTTATTTTTCTTATTAATTATTGGTTCAACAAAAACTTTAGATGCCATTGATACAAGACATAATCCATACTTTGTTTGTTTCTCTCTTTGGTGATATACGTGTTTGAAACCTTTTTCAGCATTGAAAAATGTCTTTTCTTCAGAAAGAAAGATTAAATCTCCTTTGGAAAGATTGCCTCCATCATCCATCCAAACTGAAGCAGGAAGTCTCTCAACGCCCAACTTAAGCTGTTCATCTTCGAGTTTTTTGTTAAACAAATCCTTAAGTAGTGTCCTGTGAAGGCCTTTCGCATTAAGCTTGTATATCTTTGAGGCCAGGAAATCCTTCTGTGAATCAAAGATTTGAGAACTTACTTTGAAATTTAGTAATTTCAGTTGAGTGTTTATGTACTTCGTCTTCTTCTCAGGCAATGGTGTTAGTTTAGCATAGAAAGGAATACTCTTCATTCTAGGTTTTCCTTGTTTCAAATTTGAGATCAAAGAATCTGTGAGTTCTCGCAAAACTAAAGGAAGAAAAACACTTTTATATTCTTTAGGAGAAGCTATTCGTTGAGGAACATCTTTCAAATTATCCATCTTAAAAATATCTGAAGTAGTTTGATCTGAATTTGATAAGAGAATTTCCTTAGGAAGGTCCCAAGAAAGAACCTTATCCATAAAGGAACTATAAAACTCAAATTGCTTATCAATATTTTTCTTTACCTCTGAACCCAGTGCAAAGAGCTCCGCTGCAGACAAGTCTTTCTTTGAGGGGGTAGCCCCAAACGAAACTTTGGGTTTCTTGGGGGTTTTTTTGGGAGATATTTCACTCAAATCTACTAAAGAGTTATCATCTTCTATAATCACAATATCAGGTGTGTTTTCACTAGTTTTCTTCCCTTCGTTAGGTTGATTTAGTTGCCTCTTCTTTCTACGAGGTCTTTTATGAATGTTCATTGTGTATTAACGGTCATGTCTGACACAATGCTGCGTTACTGAGAAACCGATGAAATGTTAAGATTCCCAAAATATTCTCGAAATGGGCCATGTGTCCCATTTTGCAAAAATGACACAAGATCAAAGTAATCGAAGAGAAGAGAAGAATGAAGATATTCTTACACCATCTACTGAAGAAATCCAGAATATTGAAGAAACAGCAGAACCTAATGCTTCTTCACCTTATTTATCAATTCTTGATGATGAAGATGATCCATTAATGCGGGAACACGTAGACACGGCTCCTTCTCTTTCACAAGAACTTAAAAGTATTGGAAACGATCTATTTCGAGAAAAAAGATATGAAGAGGCATTGGATCAATATAAATCCGCATTGGCACATATTCCTCATAGAAGTGAGTTTTTTGAACCTCGGTCTATAATATACAACAACTGTGCGGCATGTTTGATGCATCTGGGAAAAACTGGAGACGCTTTAGAAGCAGCTTCTAGTGCTGTTTCGATGAACCCAAAATATACAAAAGCAATCAATAGAAAAAAAGAACTGGAGGGAAAATTAAAGAACGAGATGTTTAGTCAGCTAAAAGGCTTAGGAAACTCTTTCTTAAGCAACTTCGGAATGAGTCTGGATAATTTTAAAGCAACACAAGATCCAAAAACAGGTGGATATAATATATCTTACAATCCAAATAAATAGTTTTCATTTTTTATAAATTCGTCATATATTCTCCAATTGATTTTTGTAAATTTTGAAACTGGTGAAGAAACCTGCTAGAGTAAGCGAGCGACAATCTTGCAAGCTTTACTGCTTTATTACAACATTCTTCTGATTTCTTCGTGCATATAATTTTGGATTTTCGAGTTCCTGTATCACTAGAGATATAAATTATACTCAAGTTATAATATTCAAGTGCTAGAGAAGCTATCAAAGGGATTACATTTGTCTCTTCCTTTTCAGTGAGAAAGACAAGAGTCTCATTAGTTCTGATTGAGTTCTTACCCTCTTCGTAAGCAAAGGCTTCCTCGATTTGAGATTTTAGGGTTTTAATACAAATAAGAGATGCTTTAGATGCCAATTCATTCTTTACTAACTGATTTCTGTACTGAATACAACTAAGATGAGAATTAAATCTTACATTATTCTCATCAAAAATTTTTCTACCTGCGGATCTAAATTGGGTTGGTAAATTCCTGAGAAAAAGCTTAACCAATTTCCTCGATTTGAGATTGTAAGTTTTTGCCATGTTAAGTTTCTTGACGGAGTAGTAGTAAAAACTGAGTCCATCACAAAGAAAACTCCAGTATAAATGAAAGTAAGGGGGATCAAGTGCATCTTGCAGATTAACTGGAAATGGACATTCAGCATCACCATGAAGAAAAAACGCATTCTCAACTAATTTCAGAATTTTTAAGCCTCGAACAAATTTTTTTGTTTTGATCAAGGATTCAGCAAAATTAATAGCGAGATTCACAAACTGTCTCCAAAGTCGTAATTCAGTTTCTTTAAACACTTTTGAGTACTCATGCTGTTTCATCTCATTAATTAAGTTTAGACGAGAAAAACTAGCTAAAGAATTTCCAACAAGTTTTAGGTAAGCCTGAAACTGGTGTTGGTTTCTCAGAGTTTGAAGCTGATTACACAGGATGTGAGATTCTTGACAGGTATCTACTCCATGAATCAATGCACCGAGGAATTCAGCTGATGTGCAATGACTTGAATTAGGTAAAATGATGTTCAAAGTACACCATTGAGGGAAAAAATCACCTGTTCCTGATGTCCAAACTGGTCTAAAATTCTTTATATTTTTCGCTTTTGCTGGATTACACTCCTTTGACTCTCCTCGATGTTTCACCTCTTTCTTGGCAGTCTTGTAAATTTGCAACACAGCTTTAGCTAAATTATTCTCCCATTGTGCGTTAGTAAAGATTTTATTAAAATTTTGTTCATTCTCCAGATTAATTAAGCTCTCAGATGTCATAATGTTTGAATCTTTCTCATTAATCTTCATTTCTCCTTCGATAAACTTTTTCTTCTGTTTCACGGGTTTTATATTATTTTGAAGTGAGCATGGAACCGCTTTTGTCTCCTTTTTACTCAAGGGCGTTACTCTTTTTTGTATTTTTTTCTTTTTTATCTCATTTAGATTCCTTTTACAATCTTCTAAGAGTACTTCAGTTTCTTGAAATCCAGCATCTTTTCCAATCTTCATTGATATCTCTTTTTCCTGACTATCCGTTAAAACTTGTTATAATAAATTATCAGAAAAGTTTAAATCATCTATAAAATCCAAGCTTGAATCTAGTTTGTTTGATCTCTTTAGAGTTACTGTTTGAAATTAGAGTCTTTACAAGTGGCATTCTGGTGAGTACCATAAAACATGGATTATTTTATTCCATCCAGTGCGGATAGAAGAGTACACACCTTCAAGCTAGGGAGAACAAGAAGTAATGAACTCTTACAATCGAAAACTTTGAGTTTTTTGCTACAACATTTAATATTATTATCCTTGGGTGAAGTTCAATGCACATTTTCATGACAGAGCGTCTAGATGGGGAGCATAAGTAACGAAACATATAGATGGAAAATCTCCTGGTAATAATTAATGAACCTTTCTCTTAGTTACACAAACAAAAAAAATCGCTTGTTTAGTATCTATTTTGATGTGACATGATTTACTCTAATTTATTCTGCATGGAACTACACTCTGGACATAATGAAGCTAATATGATAGAGCCATATAAATAGCAGAATAAGGCTTTCATCTGAATAAAACTAACTTTCTAAAAGAAAACTTTTTAAGTTTATAGAAAACTACATATCTTTACCATGGACCGAGACTTTGTTTCACCCATTACAGCAGAATATAACTTTGCATCATTTAAGACTGCGAGAGATCGGATAGAAACGCATACTAAGCAAGCTATGATTGTGTAAGAGTGGAAAAAAATGGCGTCAGGCGAAGATGAAGATATGATATAGTACTACATTGCAGGAAAATATTGCTACAAAAGCTACTGAAAAAGGAAAAGGCAAGCTTATTTAGAGGTAGAGAGATTTCACTAAAAAGTAGTTAGAATAAGAGTACAAGGTAATTAATCTCATGATTTATAATATAGAAAGAAACTAAAAGTTTGGGTAAAGAAGTAGCTTAAGAAGTAAAAGTGGTCAAAGTGGCAATACTAGTCTTTGTCATGGAGCTTCTGAACTTTCAGTTGCGACTGCATGAGTAGATTTCAAATGCTACTGTTAGCGATACAATCATAAATAATATCGCACTGAGAGAATTTTAATTCTCCAAAATTTTGAATATTGCTTAAGAAATGTTTAAATCTTAGCAAAGTGATATATGATCCACTCTTTAATTAGCGCCATCTACATTTAACACCGTTCTTAGGATTTGAAGCCTTTTAAAGATATATCATTTCCCTAAACCAGTAATTGATCGCGCATTTAGTTCAATTATCTAGTTCTTACTGAAATATTACATTACTAACCCCCAATTAACCAAAGAATTCCACAGATTAGCTACTCTGGATCTCTATACAGGTAGTATTGAGTCTGCATTGGCGTTTTCTTGTTTTCTCTAAGTCGTAGGGTTATGCATATATATATTCATAATTATAGATGCTTTCATTGTGGTTGACTTAAATTTTGGGAGCACGATTATTTCACTTGCTTCATATAAACCTCCTACCATTTAGAGAAGGTGCTGACATATATAATTTGCTACACCAGATGATCCGAGCTTATCCCACGAAAATAGCAGTTTTCCAAACTCTTTTTAGCCAACACCCTCATTTGCTTCCTTATAGGTTTTACCTCCTGGTGAATTGACTTTTTTGATTAGCAAAATGCCCATGGACAGAGTGTTACAAATGTATTCTACAAGGGTACTTAGTCTTGTTGAGCAAGGTCACAGAAAACCAGAAGTATTACGTATGATAAGAACCCTTCCTATCATCCACTAGTAAGGTGTTGATGCACGTTACGGGGCTTCGACAACTTTTCCAGATGCTCACAAAGATTGCTGTTGCCAATCATATCTTGATATGCCTCAGATTTCTATTTCCAAACTCGGCATCTTCAACATGCTTCGGTAAATTACTAAGACGTGAAATTGCTAAATCTTTTCCTGAATACACTTGCCTCTAATTATAGAATCTGCATTGCATGTTTCAAGCAAGGCCATCATACATGATCACTTTTGAACAAAGCTCACCTGAAAGTAATAGTTAGCTATGATTAATCGGTTGAATAGAAATATTAACAGAAGGCTCATGTATAGTAATAATGTAACAATTTATAATGTGTATAGTTTCAATTTTTTTTAATAAACAATTATTACGTAAGAATAACTCTGCTGAGAAGTAGAATCCCAGAGCTATCAAGTCTAAAGAGGGTAACCAGTGCAAAACCAGTATATTGATTACATATTAGGTTATGTTGGCCTTGCTACTGCTGCTGGAACCCTTTTCAGCGTTCTCCAAAGAAATAAGAATAGACTCTCTGCTATATAGATATGATATCTGAATCGTCCTTTCATTTATTAGATTCTCTAATTCCAACACAGAAGAAAAAGCTTAAAAAATATTCTTAACGACAACATCTGCAGAGCCAATGCTTCCCGTTGTGATTTAAGTTTAATTTTAATCTCTTTAAACAGTTGAAAGGCGATTTAGCATTGTCTTTGTCAAACTAGAGAAAGATCGTTAGGGGTTTCAATGTGTTTTTATGTCCGATTGACTAATAAACCATCTCAAGAGCTTAATTTTTATAAAGTATGAAACACTTATGCAATTAAGGTGTTTGTACGTTTAACCCATAATATTGGACAAAGTTTATGCCATCACATTCTGCTTTTAAAACTATTTAAACGGTGTAAAATTTAACACTTTACTATATATTGTACTTTTTTTGGACACCCTTTATGATAACTAAAATGTGTTTCAATGATGCTTGAGTTTAATGTGATAATATATACAGTGCCACTCCTTGTTTCAATATCATGATTCCCACTACCCTTCATTGAAAATTGCATTTTATTGGCGCTTGAAGATCCATATTCACTTCTCATAAGGCATGAAGAAGAATTTACACAAAAAAACTATATTTCTTATTCGTTCTGACTTATAGATTATACAGATGTCTCTGTGATATAGGTATTAAGTACATGTATTTGTAGTCATGATGCTCACTTTTTTCAAAATATAAATAATTTTCACAGATTTTTCTTATTTGCTCGTACTTGGGACTTAGAAAGCATAAAAATGATGCTTTAAATAGCTTAAAATTGGCATCAAGAAATAAAAAAATATCTTTAGCTTCAATAAGTTCTAGTATTTTTTTATATATTAGTTTTACACTGCATATGCGCCTTTCTAAGACACAATTCAAATCCTAAGATCTACCAATAAACAACTCTCGTTGAGATGTATTTTCTTCTAATATTATACTATCATCTACATCCTCTTCAGCATATAAAAGCCTTATGGATAGGCTAAGATTTAGTTGTTTGGCTACCCTTCTAAGTATTGTTTTTTTTCATCTGCAAGTATTGATTTTCTATTAAACGAACAACTTACTGCACGATTTTTATTTTTAGTTAAAACAACGACAAAATATGAGCCGAAAAAAATTATGCTGGCTGTTATTGCATATAGAATGTGCGAACCTTTATTATAATTTTGCTTTCTTTCAAAGACAGATAACCTAAGCCCCTAGCAGATGTTTTTTAATCCAAGGATGTTTCCAATATATTTAATTATCCATTATCCCATAGGTTTATGCGTAGAGCAAGCGTGTAACGAGAAAAGATTTGGACTCTCGACGAATTATCCGAGTGAATAAACGAGTCTTAATATTACAGTGAGAGAAGAACTGACTAAAGAATTCAGTTATGAACTCATAGAGTACTCTTAGTTTTCCGAATTAGTTTGAGAATCATAAAAAGTTTAAAATTTTCGATGTGTGAGTTTAAATTTGAAGTTTTTCAAATCCTATATGAGGTATTTCCATCACTCTGCACATATCCTCAAGAGCAATCATTAACTAAGGAATCATTTTATTTAAATTATCCAGTTGGTCTAATTTTGTAATCTGAGTTGATTTAAATAGCGAATATTGCCGTAACTAAGTGTGATGAATATCAACCTTCTGAATGGCTGAAACCATAGCTGAAAAAGGGCTCTGGTTTCTTGACTGTGGCGACAGATGCTCCTCGCAATGTCATTGGTCAGATCGATTTCTCAAAAATATTGTCATCATACGTCTGAATAATCGATGCGCAGAATTTGTGAATCCTCATACTTCGAGAAAAGTTTAAGAGGACAGAAACAAATATTTTGGGCAAATTTGAAAACAAAATTACGAACAAAAACTATGCAAAAAGACGAAACCAAAGGGACGAGCCTCCAACCAGAGGTTCTAGACCCTGAACAACAAAGTCAATCAGAAATACTAGGAAAATGGACTGCAACAACGTATTCTACCTCAGAAGAAATGCTGGAAGTGATCAGTAGACTTGTTAGTGGTCGCTTTAAGTGGAAAATTCATGCTTCTCACTACTTTGTCGAGGGAATCAGCTTTGCTAAGTGGGGTTGGAACTGCAAAAGACTTAATAGATGTAAAATTAAGTGTAGTTCAGACAAAAAATTGCTCATTTGAAGTTAACATTAAGCTTACTCTTGGAACTTCTAAGTACATTTTCGTCGTAATTAACGAAAATCACTGCAATCATGAGGTAAAAGCACTATGAAAGATTAAAAAATACGCACAACAGCTTACAACAGAAGAATTGAAAATGATTAAATACTTAGGAGTTGCCGACAGTAGAGCTGCAGCGGCAGATGTCGCTCTACATCGCAATTTTCCAGGCACATTGTTTGATAAAACACTAGTAAAACGAATTATGAAAATAGCTAAAGAAGGCGTTGACGCTAGCGAAGATAATAATATTAAAAAGTTAGTTACGTGCGGAAAAAGATGTCTAGAACGTGGAGAAAAATTTGATCTGACTTGGGATTATCCCAAGGAAGACAAAGCTATTCTAAATGGAGTCAGCTTTCAAGAAGACCTCAAAAATAAATTAAAAAAAGTATCCGGGGATAGTATCCAAGTGGATACTACCCATGGAATGAGTAGATATCGGTTGGTAGCAATGTTCCCTTATGGGATCGATTGCTTCCGTACAACCATAAATTTCGGGTGCTCAATGATGGAAAGCGAGCCCAGTAAAGATGTTGTGAAAGGGCTGAAACTTCTGGGTCTTCAGGATGTGGTAGTCATCATGACCGATGGGAGTAAAACACTGGAAGAAGCTGTTGAGGAAGTGGGGGCATCTCACGTTCTTTGCAGGAAACACATTCTTGCGAACTTGAACTCATCAACATCTGGCCTAAAAGGGATGAAAAAAATAAAATTTACAAGCAGCTTGGACGATGTTCTCACTGGAATCTTTTCAGAAGAAAAAGACTTGATCAGCTTATTAAAAATATGTTGGTTGAATATCCTGAAGAACCACAGCAAGTTGCCCTAAAAAAGTTAAGGAAAAAAAACAAAGTGTGTTGGGAAATGACGAGAAAACTTATAACGTTCTCTCACAGCGCTACTCAGAGGGTTGAATCATTTCACTCAGCCATCAAGGGGAATGGTTCCTTAAAAAGTACTCTTAAAACCTGGACCCTTGATGAGGTTATGACTTACCACGAGAATAATGTGGATAAGTAAATGGAGAGAACTTTGAAAAAGATTAAGGATTTGATTAGGGAGGATAAAGATTTTTCAAAGGAAGCTGATGAAATGTTCACAAAGGAGTTGAAGTTGATGGGAGCGTGTTGGATTGTTGAAGAGTTGAGTTCAACAAAGTTCATTGTCAGTGATTCAAACTTGAGAGTAAAGATGAAATATGTGTTGGAGGTTGTTGAAAGGGAAGGGGTAAAACTTCAATCATGTACTTGTGAAACCTGGACAAATCAACGTTTTCCATGTCGTCACTATGCACGGTATTGTGATCGTAAAAGGATCCAATACATGTCCATAGATCACCTTCCAGAGAGGTGGAGGTACCAGGAGCATCCTCTGTTCAAGCAGGCACTAAGGGAGATGGGGCGAGAAGTCGATGGCCCACGTGGGTTTATTGAGTTAAAGGTGAGAGTTCCACCTGTGAACGCAGCTCACATCCCAAGAAAGCCGGAAGCTAAATATTCCAAGCTCCTCACTGCATGCAAAGCACTCTGTGAAGAGGTGAAAAGCAGCAACGAGGGCTGGAAAAGAAGCTACCCGCAGTTCCCAAGATGACCGCAGCGTTAGTGGAAACTCCGGATGGAGACTTTGGGGATTTGTATTAGATATGCCAGGAAAGCGGGATTATGTTTAAGTCGTCAAAGAAGAGGGTCAAAAGAAGGGAGGGGAATGGAGAAAACGTCGCTTCACCTCTGGACTTCTCACAAATAACTTTTGTCGCAGATCAGTAAGAAAAGTTTTAATTGTTGAAGGTTTTCTTTTCTTGAATTTTTCTTTTTTAATATTAATCCTTGAACCCAAACCCCCTGCTTCTTTTTAAATATAAATCTTAAACCTTGAACATAAATCCTTGAACCAAAACCCCCTTTTTTTGTTGGATGTAAATCTTGAACTTTTTCTCTGAAATATAAAACCTGAACCTTGAACAATCATTTTTTTTTTGAGTATAGGTTGAACCCTACCACCTAATCATGCAGAAGAGAATTGAATTTTTAACTGCATTCTCAACCCTATCCCATCTACCTGATCCTTGAAATCCATCCTTTTTTTTTGAAAATATAAAATCCTGACTTTGAAACCCCATCACTTTTTTAATGAATATGTGGATCTTGAATCCTGATCCTTGTAGCTTCTTCCAACTAATTTCTGAGAATTGAAGCTCTTAAACCTTGAAATTTTAATTTACATTTTTTGAAAAATATATAAGCCTTGAAGTTTTTGTAGTTTTGGAAATGTGCATAGAATAAGTCTTTAGCCCAACCACCCAAGCAATTGAACAAAACCTTTCTTTCTTGATCCCTATCGCATGCAACTGATCAACATCCAAAAAAAACTTAATCTTCTAATGCCTCTTTGAACACATAAAATAACAGACCTCTGAGTAGAAGCATCTATGTACAAAAAAGAGAATTTACCTTTTGTGTTTGGTTTGTGCTATCTTGCATAAAATCTTGTTCATAATATCTGCAGTTTGATTTTGAGTCCTTGTTTGCTCGCTCATTAAACATGTTGTGATCCCTTTCCTGAAAACCATAACATATAAACTATTAAAGCTTCCCTTTGGTTTTCATTATTATCTTGAACTATTTCTGCTTGAGAACTGGGTCTTCCGGTGTCTTTTGTGATGTAACTGTCATGATTTGGAATATCCATTCTTAATTTTGTTGGTTTGTTTTTCTCTACGCAAAATCCTGGGTAATTAAAAATTCGGCCAATGAGATGGTGGAGTATCTGACTCCTGAGTCCAAAAAACGTAAACCGCTTAAGAAATGAAAAATAATTACAAATTGGTAGCTCCCAACATGTTGGTCCAGATGTGTATGTAAGGAGTATCTGTAAGCGAGTTAAAGTTATCATCAAGAATAATATAGCTACTATATGTGCCCTAGCTTTTTTCTATGTCTGTATATGACCAATTCATAAGAGCTAAAACCATAGTTAATATTTTAATATTCTACGGTATTTTAACTGTACAAGCGGCTACTTCATCACCCCTCTAATGTGTGATGCTTAATATATACACTATAAACAGTTATTTGGGTACTTATGATGCCTAATATTATTATGGTCAATAATATAAATAACAATTTAGGTGTACAACAACCATATTGAAGAACGAATCTTTGCGATCAGATAGCTCAGAGTTCTTAGCTAGTAAAAAGAAACTGTTAGAGCTCTAGGAAAATCAATAAGCTATAGCTAAAGTATTCCCAAGGAAACTAATGTCTTTATTAAACTAGCTATTTTATCTTAAGCAAAACTGATGAGGACTAAGGAAACAACTTATCCAGATTGTCCACTCAAAAAGCCTTTAAATAATGCAAAAAAAGCTTTTGTATCATATTTATTAAATCTAATAAAATAGAAGAAATTCTAGAACTTGACTCCACCAAAAGTCTTGCTTCTAGTAGACTAGTTAGCCTAGCTTTATACTTGGGTTACAATTGATTTTACAATATCAAATTACTGTAGTCTTGGTATGCTAGGCAGTAACCAATAAATAACTCTACTTCACATCGTTCATGTTAGCACAGTATGGCATTACTGTGAACTCGAACCTTTACAAAACTCAGCAGCTGTGAAAGATAACTAAATTTAGATTTAATATGTACTACTACTCTGCTATAACATTTCCTCCCACAGCTGTTCTTTCAAGCCTGAGGGCAAATTTTACACAATCTAATATCCAAGAGTTAATTATTGCAAAAAGTATTTTTCAAAGTGTTTCTCACATAACCGTTTTCCTTTTATTTCTTAGCACTGAGCTTGGAAGTCTACTCAAGAAGCGATAATGAAAACCTGAAAAAGAGACTTGAAATACCTATAGCCGGAAGAATTTCTGATATACATATTTTTTCTCCTTGGAAAAAGAAGACGTCTTCCTCAAATCTTGAAGAAACTCGAAGAGATCTTGACTGGCTCGTTGTGCTAACCGAGAAGAAGGAAATAATTATTCTCAAGTTCAACCCAAATAAGCAAACAGTTATAGAAGTTTCTTCTCCATCTTCGCAAAATTTCTTGGCGATGAAGTCTGTTAACGGTTTGTTTTTGGACAAGGACTTTCTACCGTTAATCTCAATCTACAAGAATATAATTTGCATCCAAACGCAAGCGAATTTATTAAAGTTCTATGTGACCAGGGTTGCTTCATCCAAGTCGGAAGCAATAACTGGAGAATCTTTTGTGTGCCCTTTTCAGGAACTTGATGTGTTGGATATACGATTTCTGGATAAGTATTCATTCCCTACCTTGGCAGTGTTATATCAATGTAGAGATGGAAAAAGGCATTTTAAAACATATTCTCTAGACTTGACAAAAAAGACTATCATTGATGGACCAATTTTTGGTGCAAGGTTACGGAATGCACCTACTCTAATGAAAATGTTTGATTTCCCAAGTGAAGAAGCATCTTTATCAGATTTCTTAACTTTTTTCGGTGGTAAAGGTGTAGTGTTGTTTAAGTACGAGGGAGATAAAGCCGTTAGAAGCGGCAAAAGATGTGGCACTGGTCAAAAGCCGTCCAAGGATTTGAAACCTGTTTGCCAGGTTGAAATGAACGTTGGTGGTATAGAAGACGTAGAATTTATCAGACAAGAAGGCAACGGAACTATATCTAGCAACATAGTTCGATTTGTTGTTGTGGATGAGTTTGGCGGATTTCATGTCGTCCTAGTCTCGCGGGTCAAGGCTTATGATCAGAGTGAAGTTGGATCAGCACAATTTGGGGTACGTGAAGTTCTCACTGTTAAGAGTATTGGAAGTTATCCTTTGTTTACATCTATAACAAATCTTGGAGAAGGTTATATGTTTTTGGGAAGTTGTAAGACTGATTCCAGCTTTTGCAAGTTGGTTGTTGATGGGGAGACTATGACCATTCAAGAAAAGCAAAGTTTTCCAAGCTTGGCACCTATAAGGAAAGTCGAAAAATATTCATTCGGATCAGAGAAACGTGCTTTTATACTCCAGTGTTACTGTTTAGAGGGTGAGTCAGCATTACTCGCAGCTTGTGGCGATGGCAGAAGTGGAAGTTTGAGGGTAATAAAAAGGGCTGTTGAACTCGAAGCAATTGAAACCAATGAAGAGTTTGACGTTCAGAACATGCAGCATGTATGGTGTGGCGAAACAGACAGGGGATTTGTAGTTTTACAATCTTTTGGTACCTTTTTGTTCAGTTGGTTAGGGCTTAGGAAGAACAGTGCTGTATTCAAGTGTAGGGGATACAGGACAATGGAACATTGTAGGCATTAAAAACGAGAGGCTAGAGACAGGGAAATCACGAGTTGTTTGTTTGGAAACTGTTAGAAATGAACTGTTTTTAATAACACAAGAAGCAGTTTATGTCTCTAAACTTGACGCTAATCTTGCGGAGCTTAGATTCAGAAATCCCTCTTCCTACGGCTCGGAAACAAGTCAAGGGAATCTTAATATACTCAGCGCTAAAAAAACTGCGCACGTGCTCTTCTGCTTCATATACAGTGAAGTTGGTAAATTCTTTCAGGTGTATTGTTACTCTGAAGGCAATGGCAAAATCCTTGGATTTCCTTGTGACACCAACTGTATTCTTTTTGATGCACATATACTAACTGGAAGCGATAAATTTTTATTGTTTGGCTGTTCAGCAGAGCTTTTACAGGTGTTTTTGTATGACAACATTCGATGTGAAATAAAGCTCATAGCAACAGCTGTTATGATCGAAAATATGTCAACTAGCTTTTTCTCAAACACGCGGAAGCTAAAATCGGTGACAGATATTTGTGTCACAAGAAAGAGTCCTACATCTGTAGCTGTATTCATTGGTTTTTCCGATGGCGATGTTCACTTGTATTGTTTGGATAATTTGTCAGTCGAACAACAACCACTGCTGCAAATGGAACAAAGTTACAGCATCGGAACACATCCGGTAAAGTTTACTCTTGAACCCCAAAGTCAGCTATCCGTAGCTGCAATTTCAAGCAGAGTTTTTGTTTTCTATTGCTCAGAAAATCAAAACTCCTTCACGCGGTCTGTCATCGAGTTTAGGAACATGACGGATTCTAGTGGCACTTATGACGTGACAATGTGGAATAAAACGCTTTTGCTGCATAGTAAGAAAGCCATTGCCTTGGGCATTTATGAAGATCTTGCTAAGCTGCATATAAAAAGCTACCCACAAAGCAAGGAGATTATTTCATTTGCAGTTTCTAAGCCATTGTCAAGTATTTTTATGATCACCAGTAACGTGGAACCTCGACCTGGAAAAAGAACAAGACTACTTGCTGAGAAGAACTGCGTGGAGGTTCTAAATGCAAAGACTTTTGAATCAATAAAGCAGAAGGAGCTGGAAGCTTTTGAAAAGGGTTTGGCTATTACTTGCTGTTCCCTCAGGGCCCCAAGCGTTAGGAGTAACTTTGAAGTTGCATCAAAGACACCGAGCAGGGTCTCCTTTTCCATTGTGGGAACTGGTTTTTTTATGGAAGGAGAGCCAATTTGCAGCGCAGGCCGCTTGTTAGCCTTCGATGACAAGCTTAACTCTCTTGGAGAGTTCTCTCTAACTGGTGTGCCTGCTCAAGCGCTTGAGCAAATGCAAACCACTTCTCTTCCTCTATTGAAGAATGAGGCCCTGGTTGCAGTTGGTGGAAACGGGGACATCCTAATCTTCAAAATTACCCTGGGCATGACTACGAGTTTACCTAAAATAAATTTTGAGAAGCTTCTTGCGAATAAGAGGAATTCATTTGTCAGTTCCATTTTTTGTACCGGAAACCATATTCTCGTTGGTGACTTCTACAAGTCTATTTCTACTTTAGAAGTGACAACCAGTCAAAAGTCAAGTGTGAAACGTGTTAAGCCAGAAGATAATCTGCAGTTATATATTCAGGAAACAGGAAGAAATTATCATCATCAGCAGGTGACTGCGGCAGTGCAGGTTGACGGATTAAAGAAATACTACCTTATTGGAACCGGTAACCAAGAAATAGGGGTGTTTTGTAGATCAAAAGATGATGACCCTGAGTATCAGCACGTTCTTGAAGCAGTAAGTGGATATAACTTGGGCATGCAAGTGAATTGTTTTCTTGAGGACAGTTTAATGACTCCGGTAGCTTTGTCATCATTTGCACCCAGTCTCAACAGTAAGCAACCCAAGATCGAGGAGACAGTTTCTGCATTATCACACTCCACCTCAGGCGAATATACCACCCAGCTAGATAATTTCAGCGCATTAACAAGGGATAATCTGCTTTTTGCGACGCCAAGTGGCGCGTTGGGAGTCCTTGTGGCCCTCTCTGAGGCACAGTACAAGTTCCTTTCTCAAGTTGTGCGTAGTACACTAAAAAATTCTGAAGTAATCACTTCTTTTTTTCATGATTTAGGCCTTATCTGCAGAGAAATTCACTGCCTGGCGGAGAGCAAATTCTATGGAGGATGAGGATACAAAACGTAAACTTCATTTTATTTTAGAATCTAGTTGAAAATTTTATCGACGGTGATGTAATTAACCGATTTATGAGAGAAACTCAAGGAAATCGGGAGGAAGTGTTGAATATCATTATGGAAGATACATCTGAGGTATTCTTTCCAAAGAAGAGGAATCTCGAAGAAACTTCTAGAAATACGCATCGCCTGCAAGAAGCTAACAAATTGCTTCAACAGTTGTCAACTTTTTATTGATCTTTCATCTCCTGCAACCTACTTGTTAACCTTTTTGTACCTTTAATCAGGCTT
This sequence comes from Labyrinthula sp. Ha, assembly GCA_015227615.1. Lineage (NCBI taxonomy): Eukaryota > Bigyra > Labyrinthulida > Labyrinthulaceae > Labyrinthula > Labyrinthula sp. Ha. Next base: position 195,637 of record JAALGZ010000018.1, on the reverse strand, counting down.
TCATAATCATCAACATTCTTAGATAATTCTATTTGAAACCTGCAAATAATATCCAGTAAGTTCTCTATTTTTTCAGACTGCTTTGAGTCGAGAAAAATGCAGTTCTTTTTTTCGTAAGCAACATCAATAAATGATACAAACCTCTTCAATTCATTCAAGTGGTTTTTCAACAGGAATACATCAAATTGAGGAAAATCAAGAATTGTAATATTTTTAAAACTCGAAGTTAGTTGATAAAAATCGGCTGAGCTCAAAGCCGGCTCCTTGTCTGAGAACAGTGTCGAATAACCTATCCGAAGTTCAGGATTGGGATCTACCAAGGCTACATAAAAGGAGTCCCCATCTAACTCCCGGCCAAAAGGTAAGCAAAAGTTAAATTTGGGAAGTAGTTCTACTTCGCAGTAATTCCCTCCTATGTGCTGGTTTTGTAACATTATTTTAGGCCCCTGCTGCTTCTCGCTCTTTGGAATAGTTCTATAGTCTTGATTGTTTAAGTTTACCACTTGGCAATATGTTTCTAGATTTGAAAATAAGGATGAGAAAAAAGTCTTAGAATCACCTGTGTACAGTTCTCGGATAGAAAAGTTAGAGGTTATAACTGGAACTATTCCGGTTCCTAGTAGCTGGATGAGAAACTCGTTGAATATAGAAACATCTGATATATTGTCCAGAATAAGCTCATCTATACATACAGTCAACACTTTATCTATTTTCAATTCTTCTACGAATTTTTTTATATCGGATTTAATATGTTTGGATTTGTTTGCAGATGCAACTTGAGCTTTAAGATCATAGTAGTGAAATCTCTTGACTCTGAGACCACTTTCGAGACTTGAAGTATGAAATAAGTCAAGCATGAAGGTTTTACCTAAATAATCTTCAATACATCAAGAATACCAGTTCCTGGAGAACCATAGGAATAAACTCCTCTTGGTACTTTAATCCTATCTTTTACTTGATCTGTCTCTTCCACAAGAATGTTTTCAAAGCGTAGTTCAAGTTTTGAGAGATTCATTTGCAGTTTTGTATAAAGTTTCGCTAACTGAAGTTGATTAAAATCTGGAATAAATTGAACTCCACTTCCCTGTTTAAATAAAACAGCGTACTTTGAAAGAACAAGCTTTTCTTTAGCTAAACTTAGAAATCGTGCACTTCTCGCAAATCTTTTCATAACTACAACTAATTTAATTGGCTAGATAATACAATCAAGCCAATCAAATCAAGCTTGATCTTTGTAACCAAGAGAGTGATGTTGTTGAAAACAAAAAGATTCTTTAACTCGCCTGGCCTGAGGCAATTGAGATCACCGAAAAAGCAAATGGCGGATTATTCGAAAAATGTGCACCTTTCTAGGAGCTATACGATGTTTACTCAGTACCCAGCAGTTCAAACTGTGCTGCAACCTGTACAAGATACACTACTCTTGGCAGACTCCTATAATCCATACTCTTTCTATTCAACTATTATATCAGCAACGATTCTTCTTAGGGTTGGTATGATTCCAGTTTCTAAGTATTCTAGAAAGCAGTTCCAAAATCTTTTCTCCCCAGAGTCACACAAATACTCAGCATATCTGCACTTCATGTACTCGGTTGAAACACGAAAACTGGCGGCAAGGATTAACCCAAAGTTATCATTGCAGGAGAGAAAAGAAGCCCTAAGAAAATATTTAGTGCTAACTAAAGATCTGATAAATGGTCAGAGGTTGATTTGGAAGGACTTTGGAGCAAAGCCCAGTAAGGCAGTGGTTGGACCAGTATTACAACTTAGCATCTTTGTCACATATGCTCTTAGTATCAGAGACCTTGTGTATCAAAACAAGCTAGATCTTACTACAGAAGGTGCTCTGTGGTTTTTGGATTTGATGAACAAAGATGAATACTTTGTGTTGCCTTTAGCTGCAACTGCAAGTAGTTATTACTTGATAGAAATAGCATTCAAAGCAAAAGGTAACAAAACTGAGAAGGGGGAACAACCCCGTCAGATTCGTCTTGTTGACAAACCACCAAAGGGTAAGAAGATCAGGAAAAGACCAAAGCTTACTGCTCCTAGTACCCCACCACCAGAAAATCAAGGTTCTGGGAAAAGTTTTGGGCCTTTGGTAGGGAATGGGTTACAGTACATGTTGTTATTCCTGTTTCCCTTGACGGCTTCACTCCCAAGTGCAGTTTTCATGTATTGGCTTCCCTCATCCTTCTTTGGGATTGCGCAAATGAAGATAGGTAGTGCTCGGGGACGAACAAGAAGATGAGGTCTAGTCCCTTACTTATTTCTAGCTTTGTGATAAACATTTGGTAGATCTTAGAGTTCCTTGCAATACAGCTTTAGAGTTGTTATCTTGAACAGACGTTCTATATATCCAGTACAAGACATAGAGTATTTTATTAGTACGTACCTCGTTTGCAGGATTTCTTATACAAGAAAATATTCTCATGCTATAGATAAATTCTATTTTGTCCAGCGTTTCTTAAAAGCGTCAAATCCAGCACCTCGCCGCTTCTTGTTACCAAGAATGGCATTCCTCAAATCATCTACTGTGTCCAACTTGGGTGATGCACGTATTTTCCTCTTGGCTGACTTCTTTGGAGCAGCTTTCATTAACACGGGCTTAACTTTTTCTTCCTTGCTCCCATCTTCATACTCAACATCATAGACATTTCCCTTTCCCTGCTTAATTACAACTCTAGGAATCAATGATCAAATTAAGAAAATACGCGTTGTAATACTTTGCACCACCTTTCCATTTGACCTTAACTTCATCTCCTTTCATAAACTTTTGGTTTTCTTTTTCACTGTCACTATCTGTATCTGAGGCTTCTACATCGAGATCTCCTCCTTCAATTCTGTTATCAGGAACTATGAAACCATCCAGATCATCAACGTCACTCTCTTCCTCAGAACTTTGGCTATCAGATTGAGCAGAAGCAATTTCTTCATCAAATTCTTCGAGACTTAATATGGATTCTTTTGTTTGGTTATAAACTTTCTTAAATTTTTTGTACTTTGTCTTCTTCACTAGATCTTCAAAAAAAGTGTTGAATCTGTCAATGTCTTCGGTTCGTGCGAACATAACACAAGCAAGAACCTTAGTTACATCACCTTTATGCTCTTTGAAAAAGCTCTCGAGGTCAGTTTTTTCTTCTTTGCTAAATCTATATTTTTTTTCATAACTTTCTATATCTTCTTTCGTTACCTTCTTACCCCTGAAATGTTCATATGCTTTCCAAAAACCAGTGGAATCATCCTCCAAATCGCCCGTTTCATCATAATGCTTTCTTCGATCTTTGTTAGATAAGACACTATATGCCTTTTGGACTGCTTGAAAGTTTTGAACAGCCTTTGGATCTCCCTTGTTCTTGTCTACACTCAATACAAGAAGCAAGAAGTACCGGGATGAGTTCGGCGTGCTTGGTTATGATAGGCCTTTCTTATTGCAGATACAGATGCATCTTTTTTAATCTAAAATTAATATTTTACATTTCGCTTACCTTCAGTATTTCATATAAGTCAACCTTAGTCATCTTTTTAAAACTTAACTGTTTCTCTTTTAAACGGATATTTTGAGTGTCTTAATCGGACACCTACTAAAACTGTTAAAATTCTTAATGAAAGTTCAAGACATTGAAAGAATTCTAAGTTCATATTTTGATGAAACATGGAGTTTGAATGACATGAATAAGGGTTATTGGAAAAAATTAACCGATGATTTTTTGAGTGAACCGATCGTGGTGGAAAATTGTTTACAGGAGGAAGACGACGACGAAGATTTTTTAGCGCCTGCGTCCTTCGGTGAAATCGAGATGTTACGAAACTTTGCAGAACGGAAAAACACACTAAGTCTGCTTGAATTATGCGAAGTAGATGTTGATGAGGCTAAAATAACGGAGGCAAACATATTCAACCTGAACAAAAGCCAACTCAAAGTTGCATTATCTAGTGTTGCAAAATTTGTTGCTGTTTTCGAAGAGCATAAATCGGCAATTCATAAAATACTTGATAAAAAACCTCTCCAAAAGGGTGAAGAGGAAATAGAGCGTTTGAATGAAAGAGTTTTCTCGGTTTCGAGGAAAATTAAGGAACTTGAATCAATCGATGCTGTGCAGCAAGAAGAGTTGGACGAGTGTCAAAACATATGGGAGCAGGTTTCTGCTGAACTTGAAAGTAAGAAAGCAGAGGTGGAGGCAACACAACGACACATAGAACATGCGAAGGAAAATAGAGAGTCGGCCCGGCTTCGAATAAATGAACTGAACAATCATAAGGCTCGAATGACAGAGGAGAAAGATGGATTAGCCAGGGAAATTATTCCTAACTGTTCGGAAGTCTTAAACAGGAAAAGGATGCTTGATGCGAAATATTCCAAGACCAAGAACGAGTTAGAAAGGAAAGGAGAAGTGATGGCTTCTTTGAACTTGAGCTTCTTTAAGGAGTTTCAGGAACAAAGTATGAAGCTGGTTGAGTTGATTCGTTTAGCTTTGAAACATGAAAAGGAACTTGCAAAAATAAAGGAAGAAACTAGCCAGCTTAAAGAAGATTTAGAAAGATCAAAAACTGATAAAAATCATGCCATTCGGATGGAGGAGAAAAAAAAAGAACTTCTTGCTGTGACCAATAAAAATTTGAAAAAGGAGGAAGTAAAGTTGAGGCTCTTAGACCAAAAGATAAAGAAGCAGAAAGAGGATTACGCGAATTGTAAGAAAAAATTCATGTTACAAAGGGAAAAAGCAAAAGTTCAAATAAGAAAAGTCACTCAACAAATTGAGCAGAAAGAAAATGAAAACAGCGTCATCAAAGAAAGCACGATTAATCTACAAAAGCTTGTTCAGATAGAGCACGAAAAGTTATTGAAAGAAAAAGAGAATATGCTCGCTGAAGCAATATCCTTTTTCGATAACATAGAGTTTTACAAGCAGAAGATAGCTCAAACAAGTTTCTAGTGATTTTAATATAAGGCATGTAGTCTAGAGTAGTTTATTTTCCGAAATTCTATTGTTGAACTTCATGCCTTGTTAATACTTCATGGTAATATAAAGTTAGATTAATTAACAATGGTAGATGATTATTACTCTGAGTACAACCAGAAATCGCTAGAAGGTCATCAAATAAAAAAAAATAAAAGTAAGGTTATAAAGTCGCAACTGTGCTTGCTTATCCTTGAAAATATCTCAATGCCTGGCTCTTTTGGTGTAAAAGTGTGTTAGTTAACTATTTACATTCCACAAGCCCTGTTTGGATGCTTCTTCTGCAATCCCGAAATCAATAGCCCAGAACTTAGAAACACTGAATAATTGTTTTCTGTGTAGGAAGGTAGGAGAACTGAACAATAAATCCAGCTCCTGAAGAGAATTATGGGTACCAGGTTCATGATTGCTTATAGATTAAATTTACGAGCAAAGTTGGGGAGTAGTTCGACAAGCATCTGTTGATAAACTCAGTGACTAGTCATCTAAAAAAAACTACAGAAGAGGGTAATTTAGCTTTTCATTTAATGAGAAATGGAATTCTTAGCTGGGAAAAGTTGGTGGTAACCTCTAGTCTCCAAATTGGATACAGGATGGTTTGGTAGTTTGAGTTGAAGACGGAGCAGTAGTGAAGCAGAGAATGTTTATGAATATTGCAGGCCCCAATTGCAGAAAGAAAAAAGTTTGGTTCGTTGCTCTAGACTTCAATCTATTCCTAACTACTCAAGCTTATAGTTTTTCATGGTGACGAAAATCCCAAAATTAATCTAAACTGGGGTTAGATTCTCTGATAGCTAAGTTATACTGCTGTCTAACCAAACTACCTGTAGAATCAAAACTCCTTGTAACATAAACAAGCTAATCCAAACACACATTCTTGAAGCTCAGCTCAGTTGCAGATGGTCGTGGAAATGGGCCTAAGTGCAACGAATAGTGTTTTGTAACTCCGGAGTCAAATACTTCTAAATCTCCTTAGCTCAAATTTTCAATTGCTCAAAATGATTATCCAAAAAAACAATTCCAACTAAAAAATCACAAAAGAAATCTATATTCGATATATTATGTACAACATCAGAGGAAAGGATAATGAACCAAGCAATGATAGATTCAAATTATCAAACACCATTGAAGCATACGTTCAGATTAAAACAAGACGGAAAATTCATATTCAACAGGGATCAAGCAAGTTCCAGATAATGAAATTTCAAGTAGGATGAATACAATCAAGAGGGTACACGGAAAGAAAAGTTATATCCTTGTTTCCTGTTCACAGGGGTCACAACTCAGGCGTTATTTTTATTTTGGTGGTATAGGTTGAAAAAAATGAAACTCTTAGCAAGGATGAAATTTGGGTAGGTTGGAAGCTCTACTTAATAGTGCGCGGTACGGTGGTACGGCCCAACTATTAGCTCAAGAATTATTTATGAAAATTAAAGCCAAAACAGAAAATGGGAAAGGGTTCAGGATTTAAACAATTTCAAATTTCAACAATGAATATACTAGATACAAAAGGGACAAGGTTCAAGAAACGAAACAGCCCAAGAATCAAGGTTATTCATTTACGGAAAAGTTCAAGGATCAAGAAACGAAAACAGCAAGATCTAGGGTTCAAGGCTAATATATGTAAGAAACAGTTCAAAGATCCAATCGCGAAAAAAAATAGGAAGGGAGGTTAGTTATCACTTATGGTGATCAAATGGGCGAAATCAATAAGTGAACCCACCTTTTCTCCCTTTTTCTCTCCTCTCCCGACAAGTTTCGTCAACTCAAACATGATCCCATTTTCCTCGGACACCCCGTCCATGCTGGCAGAGTTTACATGCGGATTTTCCTTCAAGGCTGCGGTCATCTTGAATACTGCCACATAGGATTTCCTCCAGCCCTCGCTACTTCTTTTTACCTCTACACACCACCCTTTGCATGGAGTGAGAAGCTTAGGACATTTAGCCTTCGGTTTTCTTGAGATATGAACAAGATCAGCTGGTTGAACTTTAACGTTGAAGTTAAAAACCCCATCAGACCCAGAAGTTTGATGACCCATCTCCCGCAGAGCCTATTTAAAAAGTGAATGTTCTTGGAATCTCCACCTTCCAGGAAGGTGATCCATGGGAAAATATTGGATTCCTTTACGATCACAATATCGAGCATAGTGCATGCAAGAAAAACGAAGATTAGTCCACGACGTGCAACTGCAAGAAGAAACTGTTTCCCCATTCGTTTGCACAATCTAAAGAAAATGCCTCCTCAGCCTAGACGTCGAATCATTAAAGACAAACCTACGCTCCCTCAGCTCTTCACCATTCCAGCAGCTCCCCATCAACTTCAACTCATTTGTAAACATCTCATCAACTTCTTTTATAACCATCTTATTTTTCCTGATAAAGTTCTTGAGCTTTTTGAAGATTGTCTCCATGTACTTATTCACAGTATTCTTGTGCTAAGTAACAACCTCAACAAGGGTCAGGTCTTTAAAGTGAATTTCAATGTGTCATGTCCTTTGATGGCTGAGTGGAAAATTCAAGCACTCTGAGTACCGTTGTAAGAAAAGGTGAGGCAGCTTTGTGTCAACGCCCAACACACTTTTTCTCAGGCTTAGCTGTTGTAGTATTTCTAGAACCTCCGCTAACATATTCTCGGTAAGTTGATCAAGATCCTTCTCCTTACGAAAGCTTTCTGTCAATGCAACCCGCAAGTTAGAGTTTAACTTCATCCTTTTACTGCCCTTGGTTTAGAATGCAACTGAGTCCAATGTGGCTAACCAATTTTTTTTACAGAGAACATGTGAGACACTAATTATCTCTACTGCATCCTCCAGTTGGTTGCTCCCATCTGCCATGATTATCTCTGCGTTGTCCAGATCCCTTATGTTCAGACCCTTGATGACATCAGTGCTTAACTCGCATTCCATCATTGTACATACAAAATTTATTGTTTTCAGAAAGCAATCTAGCTCGAAAGGGGATAATGCTGCCAGCCTATATTTGCTGATGCCATAGGTAGTATCCACCTGGATTCTATTACCGTCTACATTTCTTAACTTATTTTATAGGTATTCTTGGAAGCTGTATCCATTTAGAATAGCTTTGCCTAGTTTGGATAATCTCAATTCAGATCAAATCTTCTGTCACCTTCTAGGCATTTTTTGCCACAGGTGAATTCCTTCTTAAAATTATTATTTTTCTTTGAATCAACTCCTTCTGTAGCTTTTGTTACAATTCTTTTTACTTGTTTCTTGATAAATAAACTGCCTGAAAATTACGATGAAGAGCAACATCTGCTGCTGCAATTCCACTGTAGGCAACTGCTAAGTGCTTAATCATTTTTAATTTCTTTGCTGTAAGTTCTTGAGCGTAATTCTAACCTTTCCAAGCACTTTGATCTCCTTGCTGCAGTGTTTTTCTTTAATTATGACAAAAATGTACTTAGATGTTTTAAGATTTAGTTTAATGTTAAGTTCAAACTATGAAATTTTCTCGGAACTGTATTTTGTCTTGCCTCTATTAAGTCTTTCACAGCTCTAATCCCACTTAGCATAGCATTTTATCTAATTCCAGTGGCGAGGAGCACGAATTTTCCGCTTGAAGTGTTCACTGGCAAGCCTACTTATCTCCTAGATCATTTCTTCTGAGATAAAGTAGCTGGCTGCAGTTCATTTTCTAAAAGCTTCACTTGGTTTTTCTACTTCGCTGTTTTGAACCTTGGGTTGAAGGTCCGTCCTTTTGGTTTAGTTTTTCCTACGTTTTTTTTTCATGATTTTGATTTGGAATCTGTCTTATATTATTCTCTCAGCGTAATTCGAAATTTTCCGAGGTATGGGAAATCAGTATTCTGCGCATCACTAATTCAGGCCAAGGTGATTCTTTTTGGGAGATCGCTCTAACCAATCACGTTAGGAACAGTATCTATCTCTGGAGTAAAAAACTGGAACCCAAAGCGTAACGCATCTATGTTGAATTGAGTTTATCTTATTTATGTCTTCTTAACATTTAAGTTATGGTATGGTCCTAATATATAACCAATACCAAACTAAACAATATAATCAACTACATGTTCTTACTACCTAACTTAAATAAGGATCACTGCAGAGTAATTATCGTCCATGACTAAGGAGTCAATCAAAGATAGGTAGGGTTCGGGTTAGATTTACTTATAGTTTATCCGCAGATTATTTAACCACATTTTGTTTCTGATAATAATGAATATTGAAAAACCATTTTGCTTGATTTTAGACAATCAACTGACTATCATTGCAAGGTTGGGGCACATGGCAACGCATGATATTACCAAAAATTATTTCCTGTATGAACCTTATAATAATCTGTTTATAATTGCTAGGTAGCTCGGGAATATTCTGGGAATAGAAGACAGTCGGGCAATATTTCCCATTTTACAAGCTTTTCTTGGGTTGTAAAAAAACAATGGGAAAATTTTGCATCTTTCTTATCATGGCTGTGTATATCAATTGCGTTTTGCGAGTTAATGAACTATTGTTAGTCAATCAAAATATTTCTGTAACCATTAGTGATTATCATTAAGAGCATTTTATGTTAATATTTGGTTGGTAAATCACTAATAATTCGGAATAAATTCCTACTTTTAAGTAGTAGCGCTAAGAAAATTGTCTCTATCATGACTAAATAGCTTATTAGGCTAGTTGTTCTAAGTTTAATCAAGCTAAGAATACAGAAAGCTAAGAGAAAACATTGGAGCTAACAGAAACAAACGAGTAGGTAGGTTGTTTTCTTTAGACAATATGGCATATAATTACAATGTAATTGTTCTACGCTAAGGAATATAAATTTTTCCGGTTTACATATAGTTGAGTTCAATGTCTACTAATGAAGTGAGTTAGTCTACAATCTAGTTTTTTTAGTTATTTTCCACAATTGTCTTCTTCATCATCATCTCCTATCTGTTCCACAACCCATTCCATTCCAAGGGAAAGTCCTTCTCCAGTCTTTGCAGAGCAACTGTTTATCTGATAAGCTCTGTCATCAATTTCTACAATACCTAACTTATCTGCAATCTCATCCGCTGTAAGCGCACTAAGCAAGTCTTGTTTGTTTGCAAATACAAGAAGTGGAACCCCAAAGAGCCTTTTCTCATTAAGTAAAGTACTTAATTCTTCTTGGCACTCTTCAATTCTCTCATTATCTGCGCTATCGACAACATAGACTAAAATTTTTCAAGACCAATGGATTACCCAAAGCATCAGTGTTTTCAAAGTAATTTCTCCAGTATGGTCTGATTTTCTTCTGACCACCAATGTCCCAAACATGAAGCTTAAAACCATTTGAATCTATTGATTTGATGTTGAAACCTTGTGTAGGCATTATTTCATCCGCTTCTAAACATTAAATTTTCAAGGAAACTTACCTTCGTCCGAAAGCTTCCTTAAGATCGTAGTCTTACCAGCATTGTCTAGTCCTAACAGATAATTACCAAATAGAGATCTACCCAGAACTAGAATTCTTGCTTCATGGTCTGACTTTTTCAGTTTTCTTAGCATGTTTAATAGGCCCATGTTTGTTTACTTTCCTTCCTTTTTAAAGATAAACTTTAGAACACTTTAACGAACAAAAATATCAAGGCCATATGGCCTGATAGAACATTTAACCGTTTAAAATTTCTAACTTGAAGAATTGAAAATTGATTAAGAATTCCGCCTATGGCCTTTCGGGCGTCCAGATGGTGCGTGTACTGTATAAGAAGTGACGTGAAAGGGAAAAAGTGTAAATATGAAGTGTCTTATCATTGTTCTTAGACATTGGTGCTACGGTAGACTTCCAAAGAAGGTTGCGTCAACATAACGGTCAGTTGTGGGGAGGAGCGAAGGCAACCAGATCCGGGCGGCCATGGAGAGCTGAACTTATTGTATATGGTTTTGAAGAGCGTGGTGATGCTTTACGATTTGAGGGGGAATTTAAGCGAGCTGGAAGGAAATCAGGCTCCTCGAAACCAACGATCAAAACGAAGATGAGGTGGTTGGGTAACACGTTGACTAAAAGAGAAAACCTTTCTATAGAGTTGTTTCCTTCAAATAGTTTGTTTCTAGAGTATTTAAAAATTAAAAATCTTTCCTCTTGAGTTAGTATTTGGTCTTATCGTTTAATTTCGAAATCAAAAAAAATGACAGAGCAGAGAATTAGGTAATGAAGAAAGTATTAGGCAATAACTCTATAGATTCTCGGCAAAAGTTTACCCAAATGAAATAAAAGTTATCCTAAGTGCTTTAATTTGTTGTTGTACATGGTTTTCCTGTGTTTTTATAGCTTCTCAGCAAAGATATCGCAAGAAGTTGCTTTCGAAGCAGTTGAGAAGACAGGAGAAACATATATGGTATTTTTTCTCTTTCTATTCATTATCAGCGAATAAAAGCAAACAATGAGCAGAAAACAGCTTTCTTGCTATTTCACCTCTCGTTAGATTTTTTCGACTCCTTTGAGATTAAGAAGATACAAAGAAGTAATAATAAAAAACAAGAAAATGTCGGAAATGAAAAAAAGTTCTTTTTGTTGTTTTTTTAAATACTATTAGGTTTACCGCAAAAGTGGATATTAAGCATTGCCTTTCAGCATTCAAATCGTTCAAAAGCATGAAAGAAATGAAGATAAAACTCGTTAATCAAGGTATGACTATTCTTTCAATAATTTTCCAGGAATAAATCATTTCCTCTGCTTTGAATCTATATGTGAATCTCAAATCAAAAAAATGTTATTTATCTTATTTGTTCATCTTCTAGTCATAAAATTGGAGTTGAAGATGATGAGTTACCCGAACCAGTTGCACATTCGAACAAGAAGAGGTGGTATTCCTTTTAGATTGTCATTTGTAGTAAGAAAGTAGTTGGATCTCCATCGCTTTTCTTAAATCTGCTACAACATTTACATCTGGCTGAAGAGCTAAAAATAAAAGTTTTACCAGGTTTAGGTATTTTGCTAAGTACTTTGAACAGCTTTTCTACAAGAAAAAATATGATAAATACAAACTTAAAACTAGACAAGGATGAACTGGGTTATTTCTTTTCTTCCTCTTACGTTATAGATTTATTTGATGTAACGGTAAATGGAGATGAAACACAGGCTAGTGATACAAGAGAAGAAGTGGTATGTACAATAAGTGAATTCAAAGCGTTTGTGCAAGTTGCTTTTTTCTCTTTCATAGAGTTTTAGTTTTGTGAGGGATCAATGAGTAAGAGGATGGGGTTGTTTTTTCATGAATGTGGGGATCCCCTATTGTTGTCTACAAAGGAAGAATTAGTTTATGAAGACGGAGAAGAAGAAGTATTTTATGGTGAGCTGATTTTGGCAACTTTTGGGAACCCTGTTGAAGAACTTCCTCCTGAGAATGAACTTGAGGAGAAGAGGGTGGAAAAAGTGCAAGAGAAAAGCAAACCAACTTTGGGAAAGTTGTTTGATGAGAATATGTTTCGTCTAACTAATGTTAGTGTGGATGAGACATTTTGTCCGGACCCAATTAATAAGAAGCAAAAAAAGTAAGTAGGTAAGTACGCTTATTACGGGATGTTTATGCATAAAACCTGAACCTTTTTGTTGCCTTTTTTTAGGAAAGTAACGATAGTAAAGCAACCCTTTATTTTTTTGTTTATATATTTTATTTATACTTTCTACTGGTTTTATAGGAAATAAAACTTATGTGAGCACGATCTCTCTAATTTGTACACTGGTAGGGCAACGGGGGTAGCAAAAACTATTTTCTTGCAAACTGTAGGTAATCGGGATGGCCCTCTATAAATCTACCTGTATACAAGTTCAATCATTATGGATCCGCAAAATCCTAGACTAAGAGGAAAACCCTTAGGTGAATAAAGTCAAAAATAATTTCTCTCACAAATCCAACTGATTACTTAAACCTTCTCACGGACTTATATTGCTACCATTAACTCTGAAAATTAAGATTAAATGGTGCACTGTCTTTTCTGAAGTTTTGCGAATATGAAATCAAGTTTGTTTTCACTCTTCATATGTTTGGTTGTCTAGTCCAAGGTATTTATATATCATTGCTATTATATTCAGTAAGGAGTGTAAGTTAGAAATGTTCTTAATCTATGAATACGTCTCATAAACGAGGAAAAAAAATGAGTCAGCTAAATATCCAATTGCTAAAAATATTTTTCAGTTTTCTTTGAAGAGTCAATATAATTTTTATATTACTATTAATATATACTTTTAGTGGTTTGTTTCTAGTATACCGCATCTATTAGCTAGAGTATAGCAAATGGATTAAGCAACTTGAGCTTTTGTAAGCTTGTGCAGCTATACTATAATAGAAAATAAGATTTAGAAAAAGAAAACGGGGAAATTTTCAAATTAATGTTTGATTTTTTTTAACTTAAGTCTTCTGACTAAAATTGAAGGCTAAACAACATGCACAACAGCGACAAGGAAACTCCTAATGAAACATCTTGATATGACACAATATTTTGCTCATAGAAGCCTCAAATAAGCTACTTAAGTAATTACGGGATATTCGAATGGATCACTTGGATACTTGATTTTTTTTTGTTCTTATGCGATTACTAAGTTGCCTAGTGCCTAACAAATATATAACATAATTACATATATTTATAACGAGGCAGATGCGGTCACGCATGAAATGTAACAAGCTGAAAACAATTAGGTCAAAATTATGGCGCTGAGCCATCTCGGCCACAATATTCTGAAATTGCTGTTGGGTATGTTTCTTTTATCGATCTAATAGATTTGAAACTCATGGATAATTAATGCTTCGAGTAGCTCCTTCTTCAATCAACTGTAGAAAGAAAACAGATCATATTCTGACTATACGAGTGTAATCACTTTGTACACTCTATAAATATGGCTAAGTAGTAAAAAAACAGGAACTATAGATTGAGATTGAGGGAGTTCATGAATAATGAAATACTTTTGAATGATAGATTCTATGAAACTTGATGTAGCCAGGTTGGGGTCATACTAATAAAGTTGGTGAAGTTTTGATTTAATTCTCGCAAACTGAGTTTACTAGCGCTTTCAGAAAATATAAAAAAATATTTATTACCAGTCAATTAATGTTTTGTGGGAATATCCTAACTAATTAATTAATTAGAAATTTCCAAGGAATTATAGATAGTTTGTAACTATTTTGAAATTCAGTTCTTTTTTGTATTCTGATTAAATAGTAATGTTCTTCCTTAGCCTCAGTAGAAGATAACCTTGGCAAAGTTATATTTTGCTGGATTATCTGAGCGCAAAATGTAAATACCTGTATACAAATCTCTCCTGACCTAGCTGAGTCTACATATTTGCATAGATCACATGGCAGCAAACTCTTACTAATTTAATACTGTGTATTTCCCTGTGCAGCAATACACTCTGCTAAGGAAATGTAATAGAGCAAAGAACATTTAGGTAGCGGAATCATTCAAAGTGACAGTAATAAGAATAAAACAAATATGAAAATATGTTTAATAGAGAGTTATAACAAGAGGAGTTTCATAACTGATAATTAGAGATGGGATTTGATAAAGATTATCGATAATTATTTGATAATCACTTTGATACTGATTATCAATAAAAGAATTTGCATTTTGATTATCAAATAATAATCAATAATAAATTGGGCCCTATGGCCCAAGTCCTAAAAACCTCATTTTAATTCAAAACCCAACTATTAATTGAACTGAGCCTTAAGTTTTACGTGTTCGAAAAAAGAACTAACTCGACAAAAGTAATGAAAGATATTAATATTGCATTATTCGTGTTGTTGACTATATTTGCCGCGTTAAATTGATTCTTGCTGTTCCTCGATGAGGAAAGGGAGAGACGTAGACGTGAGAATGGTCAACAAGAACCTCTTGTACAGGAAATTTAACGTTTGTTTCATACTTTTTAGTTTCTTTTCTAACCTCAATTTGAGGCAAACTAAGCTTTAACGTTCTGAGCTCGAAGTTACTGTGTAAATTTAATAGGTATTTTTAAGTTTTTAGCATGAAAACAACAAGAATCTTCACATTAATATCCCAACTTCACCGTAAATTTTAAAACTAAAAAAGTGAAGGAGGGAGATAATCTTGTGGGAAAAGAACCCTACTTGACTAGAATAAAATATTTTTTTTTATTTTAATGTTTTCTAATCATCTTTCCCCTCCATTTGCATCAGGCTCCGACGCAACTCAGGATCCAGATAAAAGTAACACTCCTTAATTTAAGTGTTAAAATAAACTAAATCTGTGATATTCTCAACTACTTATATTTTTCAATAATGAAAAACCAAACATACCAAGGACACCGAGCATTCTAATGCTAAATTTTGATTCACATGTTGTCTCCTCTATTGACAGAACTGCATTTATCTTTGGATAAGCACTTGCGGGAAAAGTTGAATCCAAGACATCATCTATAATATCAAGACCTTCCATCCCTATAACTGTATCATTGAAGATGTCGCCATCAGCACTAGCATACAAGCTGACATCAAAGAACTCATTAATTTAATCCATAGTATGAATAATAAAGTCTGATGAGGAAAGAGGATATTTCTTTCTCAACTCAGTTTTCCCAGCATTAGCAGCTTCAAAGGGTTTCAAAAATATAAAATTTTCTCTTTTTTGTGAACAAGAGTATCTTTACTTTTCAATAGAAGATAATTAGAAATCTTAGCTCCAACGAGATCACCAATGCCACTTTCAAAATTCAACTCTAACATCTTTGCATGTGCTCCAGGATATCTTTGATATAAAATATTAATTTATTTTGACCTATAGTATACCTTCAATATTTTTATTACGTTTATTATCCAATTGCCTAATCTTTGCTGAGTTATCTGCAGATACGGAGATCTCTTAGTCATTTCTTGACCTCTGTTGGTTTTAATGAATTTACGGTAATGTAATATGGAGTTTATTTGAGCATAGGAGAAAAATGAAAATATCAAAAAGTAGGAAAGTTTTCAAATAAGTTAGGCTCGGATTTATAATATATAAATACCACCGCTGATAAATAAATTTTTTCTTATTTAAAATGATGCTAATAGGGTTTTCCAAAACTAAGACGGAATTGTTCAACTTATTAAAATAAAAACATCATTTTTTTGCCATAAATACGTCAGAAAACGACCACAATACGAGTTTTTTCAAAAATTAAAAACGTATATCTTTGAAAATATATTACGGTCTTCCTTATGCCAATCTATATGTGTTTTTGAGTGTTTTATCATATGTAAAAGTTAAAAAAACATGTATTTTTATATAAGAATTTGCAATTATATGATAGAGATCTGTATAATTAAAATCAATAAGAACTTCAAATTTAAAACTTTTCTTCCTTAAGCTATTGAAAATTGGCTCTAGATAAAGTTAGAGCTAAAGTTCTTGGTATTTTCCCCATTAGAAGCTCAGTTTTGACTATTTTAATGTTGAGTTTGAAGTAAACTTAAATTAAGCCAAATAACTATTGCTGAGATAAATAGGGAAATTCTTGGAGTTTCCTCGAACAAAACTCGTAGGTACCCTAAATAATCAATACTTCTGGGTAACTACCATTTCTCAGGATGTTTTGTTATTTGGTATTACCTGTTTAGAAATATTTGACATTTAAGAGTATCCTTTTTCAGAGTTTCTGAGATGTTGGAAATAGGATACATTGTTAGTAAGTCTATACAGAATACTCCAATTCTTGAACAACCTTGTTTCTAGACCTAAATTCATCCGTTCTTTTGACTGACGAGGTCTGTTTGGGCTCTAGACGAGTATTTCTTGAGGTATTACACGGATTGAAGTTTAGAAAAACAGCATTTTAGCCCAATATCGACTTTTCTTAAAAAAATATTAAAAATATCCTAAAACACAGAATTAAAGATTACAGGTCGCAATTTTTAGTTATTTGGGGCTACCTAGTACAAAAATTTAGAGGATTATAGGAAAACTGAGAGATTCTGTATTTTCAGATGTGCAGATTTTCAAAATTTGACTTTTCTGAGTGAAGTTCAGCTCAGTTACGGTTCACTAGAGAAGATACATTCTGAAAAATAGTTTCAGAGGTTAGGTATAGTGAATCTTTAGGGTCTGAGAAGAATCAGATCATCTATAGAGTCATTCATCATGATGTTACGTTTGAATGTATGTTTTTCTAGAGATTTGTAAACTTAGTGAAAGGGACCCTTAAACGTAGCCTTCCTTAGGGTTTGAAGTACTGATATTTATCCAATAACTTGACAAAACACATTTTTGGAAAGTTTTTTTAATGTGAAACATATTGCGGGTGATAATATTATATTTGAGGAAGATTTTGTGACAAAAACTAAGAAATGCTGTATGCGTTGTTTTCCATGATCATCCCTTTTTGATGCTTTATATTGTTCTTACCCTCTAAATTCTTATGTTATAAAGAGATATGTTCAGTTTTCAATATGTTTTGAGCTTTTTAGAGGCCTTAAGAAGGTATTTTTGACTTTATGGCCAATATACTGCATTTTTCAAAAAAATGTTGATAAAGTTTTCAACACTTTGTAATAAAAAAATAATAAAACACTATTGTTTACAACTAGGCCTAAATTAAATACAAAGGTTAACCTTGACAGTTCACAGAGGTAGTGTAACCTTTTTCTTCATTGTTTTCTGATCGATATAAAATGGATGTGCCATATTTTGGTGGTATTTTGCGTTCTATATAAATTTGTTCTTTTTAAATGCTATATTGTATTATAAAAGTACTGAGATATTTGAAAGAGCTTCCCGAATATGTATTTAGGTTTTAATGAAACAAATTTGCAGCCGAGTTAGATGGATTTCATTATCTGCAATCATCATCCCAGTCGCTGTTGCTGAAGCACTACTGTATATTGTTGTTAACATTTTCAAAATCAATTGAATGTTAAAGAAGTATAGTGTGAAAACAGAGAGCTTTCCAATGATGTAAAATAAGTCTCTTAACTTTTAGTCCTTGCTTAGTTGTGTTTAATATCTTGCCTGCCCTTGTAGGAGGGTTCTCTGAATTTAACGGAATTATTATAGAATTTAATTAAGAAGTGTCGGAATGACTAAATTATCAAGACTTATCAATAATCAAACGTATCAATAAATCAATTGATTTTGGCCATGTGGCCCAATTTATTATTGATTATCAATGATAATCGATAATCAATTAAAATAATTTGGAAATTATTAGAATCAATCAATAAGAAAAATATTGCGAAATCTTTTATTGATAAATTATCAATAAATCAAATAACACCCCTACTGATAACACAGTTTTAAGATATAGTCATCATAAATGAGAACTCACCCTAACCACCGTGTTTTTTACTGTGATCAATTAAAAACTTTGATATCCGTTTAGTATTTTGAGTTTATTTCTGAAATTGACATTAAAGAAGCTTAGAAATATAGTTATAAGAAAATGTGCTAGTGATTTTTTCATCTTGTACAAAGTGGTATACTTGAAATTTAAGAAATGATATCATATTTTAGTAAATTAAAACCTTTTAAACGTGATCTAGCCTAATAGAGACTCTTTGAATAGGCTCTGTCTATAAGAATCAAAATAAATCATATCGTGAACTTTTATGAAAAATGAAAGTCTCATAATTGTGTCTTCGTTTTTTTGCTGCTAACAATAATTTTAGTATGCGATTGCTATAATTGCACTGATATGTAGCAATTCATTTTCTTGTTCTTTAGTTTTATCTTTTAGTGGCTGGCTAAGAACATAGCAAATTGAGAGTTATTTAAATAAATGAAATAATTTATGTATTTATGGATTTCTTAAGAAAACAGGAAAGCGCTCCATTATTCAGCACTCACTAAGAGGATTCAAATCATCTTAAACATCTAAGCAATTATCTGTTTTTCATAAGAAAATAAACTGATTTAGTTTTGTAAGTTGGTCTTCGTCTTCATGCATAACAATCTAGATGATGATGATGTTCGAAGAGATCTTTTTGGTGCATTTGTACCTATTGCTTTATTTCCATTCTTAGAAAGGGCTATAGTACTGGACTTAGAAAGGTTATAAACAGAATTAAAATTCTGCACCATCAAATTAATTGTCTTTATTGCTGAATATGGGCTCATGGTCAAGCATTCGTTAATTTATGAATACGACTTTCCTGTGGGAAGAAATGCAACAGCCTAATAACTGTAATTGCCTGGCTTACTGACTTCAATCCAGAAAACGGTACAAACCCTGTTACCCCAAACAAGTTCCTTGTCAACGAGAAACTTTAAAACGAAGCTAGCGCTATGACAAGAAATACCTGTCAAATCGTCATTCTGCACTTCCAATCATCAAGACACACGATTCTTATTCAATGAAGACTTCAACAGTGAATGTAACCTGCTTTCAAACGTGTAAACATATAGTGACCGAGAGTTTACTCTTACTTCTCATATAAGTACCCTTCCACTCTTGGCAGTGGACAGGGAAGAAGCAGAATACCTCATCAAGGTATGGTATTCTACACCAACCATTTCTCGTAGACTAGAATTCCAAGTTAACATCTCATTGAAAAACGTAAATACAGTTATTATTGATTTAGGAACAGGATACCTGCCAAAGGCATTCTTCTTCACGCAAGTAATAGCTGATGTATATATGCACAAACAATTAAAATGACTAAATCTGCACCGAAGATACTCATTGCGAAGAGAGACAAGTAAAACAACTTACAGAAAACGAGAGAACCTCTCCTGTCCATGCTCAAAATACATCATTCCCCTTCTACATAGTTGCTACATCTAAAAACCTTCTGAGAACCGACGACAACTACACATACTAACCTAACCACAATACTCCAGACAACACTTAAACATCAGCCACGACTGACAAAATGATATGAACAATACCAATCCCCATCATTTCATTGGAAAGAAGTAGTTTCCAGACAGTAACATAGAAGCCAGTGGCAAATGCCCAGAACACCTATATCCAATATCTCTGGCGACACATTTCACAAACAACGTAGATAGGATTTAAGACAACTGGGATAGACATTAAATCCACTTTTTCACTTCATACATAAGTCGTACCCAAGCCCAATACTATAGAAGCCTCCTTCATTTTTCTTAACTCCATTTGTATTTTCCCATATTTGGGTTCTCTGAGACAACTAATTATGTTAAATACTATTGCTTTAGCAATATCTAATTTGCCCCACTGACTGCCCTTTCAGAAGGCGGTAGGTTTCATTCGAATGTGAATAAAGTCTGTGGAGCACTGCTTCGAATACGGGTAATCTAATACTCTTGGTACCACAGTTCCACCTTAAAAGATACTTTATTACCCAAGTCTTGTTCATCAGCGACGCAATCATGGCTAAAATATTTTTCTTATATCTTCAAGATTATAGACCGCTTTTTTAAACATTTATTTGATGTGCTGAATACAAAGAGATGTTGATTTTCGTGAGAACGTGCCAACAGGGTATTTCGCACATGAGCGCAGAAATGGAAATTAAACTGAGAAAGTTTGATTAAAATCCAGAAAAATGTTAGTACATAATGCAATGTATATTCATATCCAAACGGTAGACTTCCAGCCTCGATCCTATTGGCCGCCTCTACTCCCAAACTAGGCATTGACTGCAAAACTATAGCTTTCGGGCACTTATCCGTAGAAAGCTATTCCACATTGGCAATCATCCATAACGTTGACAACTAGTGCCTGTTCAACTCTGTCAATTTTCTCATAAGATACAAGAATGGAAAACAAAGTTAAGGGCTGATTGATCGAGGATCATGTAGTCAAAACTATCAGTGAACGCAAATGATTATCTATAATCATCCAAATACTTTTGCTCCTCTCAAGTTTTTCAATAGGATAAATATAAAAGAAAAGATGTCATTGAATCCATATATATATATATCCCTGTACGTGGAACTAAAAAATTCTTAACAATCTTCATGCACAAATTTCAATATTAACTTTAAAGCACATCAATGGAGAGTTACCACAGATAGATCTGGGAGAAAAAAATCAATAACAGCGTCATAAGTCTAATCCCTACTACTTTGAAGGGAAATCACAAAGAGTTACTTCATTCAAGGCAGAAATGATACCTAGAATCAACTTTTCTAGTTTTTATAATGATCATGAATCAAAGATTCAAACTTCGCGGAGAATCTTCTCTGCATTCAAAGAGATTGGTTTTCTTGTTCTTTCAGATCATGGAGTTTCAGACACCTTGTTCGAAGAGATGTTTTCACTATCAAACAAAATTCACATTCTAGATAATAAAACTAAGGTAATATTTATTTAAAATTTATTTCTTAGGCAAAATATCCGTTCTCATCAGAAATAGGAACTGGATTCGGGAAAATAGGGGCAGAAAAGTTAAACAAAAAGTACTCTGATGTGAAAGAAACCTTTGACGTTCAAGGACTATTTGCTGTAGACAAAGCGCTTGGTAATGAAATGCCTTCTTGTATTTGATTTACTTCCGTTTATGCTTAGTTCAAGAAACAACGAAACAGTTTTGGCGTGAACTTGAACGCATTTACCACGATCTCCTTCGCTGCATTGCACTGAATCTTAATCTAGATGAAAATTATCTTGTTAATTTATGTAATAAATCTGAACAGAAACTGCGGCTATTAAAATACCCAGTTACAAAAAATGCAGTTAGAAAGAGTGTCATCAAAGAAGACAATGAGGAGTTTGTAGTGAGAGCTGGAGAACATACGGATTACGGGGCGATCAGTATGGTTATTCAACGCAGTGAGGGATTGCAGGTAAAAAATAAAAAGGGAGTTTGGATTGATGTACCGTATGAGAAGAATACAATTGTGGTGAATGTAGCGGATTTGTTGATGAGGTGGAGCAATGATTTGTTAGTTTCTACACCGCATAGAGTTGTTAGTCGAGTTGGAGAAGAGGAGATTACCAGATATAGTATTGCTTTCTTTTGTTCTCCGAATAAAGATACTTTGATTAAAACACTTCCTAATACTTTTAGTGCGGAGAATCCAGAAAAGTATCGCCCTGTGAATACATGGCAATACGTACTAGGGAGGATCAATGATAGTTTGAAAGAAAGTGAGTCGCAACAAAGTAAATTGTAAATGGAGACTTTGTAAATAAGAAGTTAAAATATATTATTGCTGTTTTTCTTATTTCTACACTTAATAAACACCTACATATCTGGCTTACTACAGAGACACGTTCACATTTACATTTGATATAGTAAGAGGCAATACTAAGCAACACCAAGTATAAACTCTAGTACAGTTTAATTAAAATTTCGAACAGAACTCAGAGAGAACTTGATCAGCTTGTTCAGCAAAACCTTCAATGTCTAAATTAACTGTTCCATCTTTATTCTTCGCCAAATAGTCTAATAAAGGAGAAGATCCAAAGAACTCATCCGTAAAAAGTTCGAGATCTGAATCTTCACTTTGTTTTGCTTCTGTGGTAGGTTTTTCTAATTTTGGCTCTGCTTTAGGTTTTGATTGTTCAACAGACGTGGGTTCTGCGGATTGTTCAGTTTTCTTTTTAACAACAGGCTCTTCGTCATCAACCAAATTTACAATTTGTTGCTCTGGATTTTGTTTCGATCGCTGAAGAGCACTAAAATTTTTTCCGGACTTGGCATCATTTTTTGGACGAACGTTTCTTTCAGGTTGAGTTGTTGTTGACATAGCTTCTTCTAAGTTCCGTTTTCTATTTGGCTTTTTTTGAGGGTTATTCTGGGGTTCTGGTTTAACTTCTGTCATCCTTGACAAAGTTTGACTTTGTTTGTTTAGTGTTTTGCTCATTGCCGTACTACCCTGAGGTTGAGCATACTGTTCCGTTGAACCTGGGGCTAGTGCAGGCGCAGATTGCACAGTTTGGGAATTTGTGCTCTTTGGGGCCATTGGTGAAACAACCTGACTTCTTGAGGTTTTTCTCGCCTCTTCCCTCTTTATAGAATGGCTGACCGGCATCTGTTGTGGTAGATTAGGAGCATATCCACTATAAGTGGTCCCCTGGTAATCGGTTGCACGACCTTGATCATATTTAGTTTTTTTAGCTCGGTTACTTCGTGAATCAAACATTTGATTAGGTGCTCCACTTGAGACACTGTGCATTGATCGTTGTTGCTGCTGCTGTCTTACTTTCCCTTCGATAGTTATAACATTATGGTAAATTTTCTTTAGTTTAAAAAGAGCGTGATGATATTTTCCAGGGCCAGGATCAGCCCTGTTCAACAAAAAATTCTCACAATCTGTCAGATACTGAATAAGTTGATTTATAGTGTGTAAACTCTTACGAGTCTGCGGTGTACGAGCTTGCGGACTGTTTCTCATGGAATTGCTCTGAGTAGAGTAAAAATTTTTCGCATTGTTGATCCTTTCTATTGTACTACCCCGCATTTTAGACAAAACTTCTTCATATTTCAGTTTATACCTTTCTTCAGAGCCAAGTCCAGTACTCTGCTGTGTTGGAGTAGCGTGGCTAGGGTTCTCTCTCTTTTCCTGTTGAACGTGATTTCCCATATTATACGGCCCGGGTTGTTGAGTGCTGGATGCATATCGGGCAGGATACCTGGAACTCTCTGCTTGTTGAAAATGCGATGGCTGACCTTGATTCATTCTGTGTATGTTTGGACTTGCATAAACGGATGTGTCATGTCTTTGCATACTTGTTGGTGAGCTATACTGCGTTTGAGAGTTGCCGCCTTGGCTTCTATAACTATAATGATCATACTGGTTATTGCGTCTATGAGACGAACCTTGAAAACCATATGCACCAGGGACTGGTGACACGTCCATGTTACGTGAGTTCGCCATTGGCGAACTATAATGATTTACGTGCGAATCCATGTTTCTATGAGGGCTTTGTCGTGTAGGGTGAACATTTGAACTTATTGGCACAGAACTTGATCTTGGTGGCGAATGAGCAGCTCTCATATCGACTCTAGTCTGCTGACCATCATATCCCCTGCCTATTCCATTATTACCATATCCGGTAGGATGTCCTTCCTCGTACGCACCGGACCGGCCATATCTCCCATCTATCGGGGAAACCCTTGGACGCTGCGGCGAGAGGCCTGGTTGCACACTAGGTGGGTGTGGTGAACTTAGGTTTGTAACTTGTTTCTGTTCATTCGTGTACGACCGATTGGACGTACCATTTTCTGCGTAAAATCCCGGTCTGTGGTGGTGCTCTGCGGCCTGGTTTGCACCCATATACGCCCTATGCGACTGTACTTGAGCAGAGGAACCTTGGTCTCCTCCATATCCTGAATATCCAGTATTCGTTCTATGATGGCCTGGTCCCGAAGACATTGGCATTCTCTGAAGACTGGAAGAACCAGCGGTAGGTGCAGCTGCTGCGCCTCCTGACATATATGACGTGCTGTCTCTTTGCTGTTGCTGTCCATGCATCCTCTGGGCTTGATTCGCATATGCCGCGTAGTCCGAAGAAGTGGCAGAGGTATGCTGACCATATCTCGACGCGGGGTGTGCCTGATGAGGAGGTTGTGTGTTCGCATTCGAACTGTTATCGAACCCCTGCATATTTCGCTTTCTCTTCTCCTCCATATACTTTTGCGATAGTACGGCAAGTTTTTCCTTGACAGCATTTTCATAGTGTGAGTTCAAACTCTCCCCAAATTTCTTAAACACCTTACCCTCCCATTTTTGCGCTGCTAACCAGTATTGCTTATTAAGCTCCTCGTCGAGAGTTTTCTGAGCCAGAATAAGCTCAACATCACATATTAGGCGGTGTAACTGCAAACAATTTTCTCTCCTTCGCTTTGTGACCTCTTGGATTGAGGTGTATCCAACTCCGTGAGACATGAAATCAGATTGATCGATGAACTTTTCCTTTTTCCTTTTTCTATTTATACGGTTTAAACAGGTTTAATTTCTTTGCTGCAACTTGCACGGTTGAAGTCCCAGACAAACACCGATCCGTTAATACGTTGTTCAGAAAGAGCACGGCCGAGGTTACTAACAGTGTTACCGGAATGCTCCAACTGTCCAAATTTGTAACGAATGCAGATATATATTGTTATTATACGTATAGTTTTGGATACGTGCAAAGATTCGGTCTCAAATTCCATTTAATGTAGTTGATACAGAAACGACAAAGTATGATGAAGACAAAGCAAATGATTGGCTAAAATGATATATTCTACCATATGGTTGGTCAGTGAATATTTAGTTCGACGCATTTTTTACAGAAAGAACTCACAGACTTACGTCAAGCAGGCCGTTATATTTAGCAATGGCTTAAGTGACCAGTCTATCTTACGATACTATTTCTCGCAATGAAACTACAAAAAGAATATCGTGATTAATGACACAAGCAGCGTAGAGTGCGGCATCAGTCTTAATATGCCATTACTCTCACTGAACTTGACGCTCCATTAATCATTTGCCGTTAAGTTTGAAGTGACCCATGAACGATACAGCATTACTCCCGGAATAATATGTATGAAAATATGCTAGTATTACTGTATACAGAGAAACGGTCCCAGGAGTTAGTCAATAGAATGATACTATCTGTATGTCGTCAACACTGGTTGTTTTTTTGCAGATATAAAGAAAAAGGGTAAAAACAAAGTAAATGGGAACTAAAGCGGCAGGTATAACTTTGAACAGCTCTTCTACAGCACAAGGTTTTTACTTTTCTATTCTTTAGCGGTTCGCCCGTGAGCAAACTAATAATACTTTGATTAAACACCTCGTAGAAGATATTTGGGTGGTAACCAGGTTTTCTTCATTATGCTTAATTCGTGATTATTCGTACAAAGACCCACAATCAAATGATGTCAAATGAATTTTCTTTCTGTTAAAGTAGCCTCAGGACACTTTTATTTGTTTAAGTGCAGATGACAGTGGCACTTAATTTTGATTTAAGATATTCTCATCAGTTCGGACAACTTAATTAGTGCAGAGCTGCGCTCCATCAGAAAAATTAATTGACGCAATAGAGGAAAACCACTGAAATGAATATAGTAGCCTATATCTGTCACCCACATATTTCTGAGGTCATAGCTTCTCGATTGCTTTTGCGTGCAAGATTGACTTAATAGCAACGTTGAAAAACATAGGGCAAAACCATAAAACCATCAACTTCTTATGAGCAAATAAAACTAAAACTTAGTGATGTAGAAGTCATTTAAGTTGCAATGGTCTACTACATTTTTCTTGTCTTGCAAATTTCGTTTAATTTCAATATGGTGCTGACAAGAACTAGTGGCACCTGGTATTGTCGGCCAGTAGAAAGATGAAAGACATTAATTTGATTGTTATTTCAAGCCTGTTAGCAAGGATATGTCCAACACAGAATGCATCCTAAGAGTTGATATACATATATCTAAAACTTAGATACATCACGTTTTATTCCTGAGCTCTTGGTGATTCTCTAACTGTTACACTTAGAAAATGTTCGCATTCAGATAGGAAATGGCATTTTCTTCACAAAAACGCTTGGTAAAACTCGATATCCAATGGAAAAAGCAAAAATTTACTCTGATCTTATTTGAATTTTAAGCTTCAAACAATTGGTGTAAAATTTACAGCACTATAACCTACTGCTATTTGTTTTTTATGGTGTAAATATTCATCACCAACCAATGCATAATCTGGAATGAAAGCTTTGGAGAAGCACAGAGGGCTGTATGTGTGAAGTTCTAGGTTGAGGTATATGATGAGGTCTACGTGCTAAGTTAAAGTTAAGTTTTCCAATTCAAAATGGAGATTAATGATCCTTACAGAGCAATTTTCGTTGAAGGAATATAATACTGTGATGCTTCAACTTAACAAGTTACAGCCCAATTCCACCAAAAGAGATATACACAAATTCTTAAGCCATGAGATGGACAAATATTTTTTATTTTTTAGAGACTATAAAATCCGTAGAACTAACTATCCTTTTTACAACTACTAACAATTGTTGAAATTGAACTTACTACTATTTAATAAAGGCACTAAATGTGCAACTGGTAAGCAGAGTATATAATATCAATGAAACAGTACGGCCTTTCTGCTAGGGTTGTCAATGGGATAAATACTCAACGACCCATTTTTTTGTAATATGATAAAACATTTCAGTTAATGGCGACACTTAGCTCAAACTGATCATCTGCTGAAAATATGACTCTAGCAATGCACATAATCTGAACTGGAAATCGTTCTAAGAGACCTCCTTTACATGTGATTAAGAATGACAAACCACAATCCTAAGTTAGACAGCCTGGATAACAACAAGTATTAGAAGAGACTCATCAATACTTAGCATATCGGAAGCAAAGAAGAAAACGATCAGAGAAGGTTAGGTAAGTTATGTTATGGTCCGAGTAATACGATGCCACGGTGTTTGTCAAAGTCAAGAGGAGTATAATGGAAAGTACTTTTATTCATGCTAACAAAATGTTTAATTATTGCAAATAACCATACTTCAGTAGATTATTTTTTTGTAAATACCAGTTGCAAAGCAGCTTATAATCTGAGCTGCAATCTAAAAACCGCTTCTAGGACCAAGTCTAAATTGTGCAATGACAAGAAACCGAGCTTCTAGGCTGATTTATGATAGAGACTCTATAGATTTTTGCAAAGTCATGAACCTGCTAGGAATAAAAAATAGATCTCAGGCATAAATATATCTGCATTCTCAGGTATTTGTCGGGAAAATCGAGTTGGGGTTCTTTCTTTTGACATGACCTTAGAATAAATTTGAAAGAAATGTCCTTTACTTTAATGACCTCAAGCAAGTGGGTAATCCCTGTAATACGGACACGGATTATATTTTTGGAATCGAAGAGGTTAAGTGTGTCCGCATTCTTGGAACTTTGTTTTCCGCGCCGTAAATACGGTCAAATGAAATCTTGAAAAGTTGGCAACCTGGTTTAGTTTTCTTAAAGTTTTTCTCCATCAAAGATGTTATTCTATTGTTAAGCACTTTCTAATTGGGGCCGTAAATGCTAATGTGTGACTAATTTCACATTGTAAGAAACAAGGTAATTGTAGTTGTTGGCACTCGGTGTCTAGTTAGAGAGTTTGAGTATCTTTAAAAATGATGCGGGCTAGAAACAGTAGTAACCAAGATCCTGGTTTCGATCCTACCCAGAAAGACAACATTGGCATCAAGGTAGTTATGTCTACGAATATATTCTTGATTCAAGAAATACGTTTTAACTCTCTACTGGATATACATCTAGTAAGTATAGTTTTAATATATTTTTGCAGCCCTTTACATCCCTGCCTTCTAGCTAAAATAAATTCAATCTTCATGAGTGTGTCGTAAGCAAGCTTTCTTAAGGAGCTATAATGCTATTTTGGGACATAATGAAATTCCATGCGTATTGCAACATCTGATAGTCCATCTATGACGATTAAGAAAACAAATTATTCGAGGTTTTAACTATAAATTATTGTAGAAATATATGTTAGGCTTCCCTAAGCACATTTTTTTGGTATTCTAGAAGTAAAATCATGGAAGTATTGATAGAATTAATATATTGTTTTTCAACTGTAAGAATTTGTTTGAACATTCCAGTTTATTTCAAACTTTATTTTAAACTATTGGTATAAAAACATAAAATTGCCTGATGCTTTTACGTGGAGCTATTGTGTCATCAGCTAAGTTCAGAGTTATATATATATAATATTTTTTTGTTAATTTGGTATATATATATTTAACTTCGCTATTATTTTGATTAGGGGAGTTGCAAGGTAGTTATAGACGTTTCTGAATCATGTTCCATATTTTAGGGTTTAGTTACTCGGTAAATATGATTAAAGAATATAAACCGAATACAAAAAAACTTGAAATAAATAACTCCATAGATGTAGAAAATAAAGAAAGTTCTTCATTATCAACAGGAATGGGTGACCGCTGCATCCAAGTCGGATATAAATGTCGTTACATGCCTAAATTTTCCATACAAAAATTAGTAGTGATCCGGGTATTGTATCCAGTCCACTGTATAAGCAACATCAACTTTTCATAAATCACGAGCGCAAATTTTTTCCTGGCATATTTTGAGAAAAACGAGGCAGCTGCCTAGGGGCAATTCACGAATAAAACTGACATTTTGGTTCTTAAAAGGCTTTGAAACTTGAATGATATGAATACCTAAAAAAATAATTTCAACTACATTTACCTTTGTTTTCTCTGAATAGCTGAGCAAAATAGTAGTGTGAAAGAGACGAAACCTGGTTTTGTGTATTAATGTTGCTAAACATGTTATTATATGGCTGAGATTCTGCCGTCACTTCCGAATTGGTTTTTAGGTTGAGTATAATAGGTCTTTCTAAATGACCTTTGTATACCTTGCTCTCTGATATGGATAGCAGTTAGTGGGGTTAAAGGTGGAGTTGGCATCGATTATCAGAAGAAACTTCAATTGTTAGAACAATTCTTCCTTATATATATATTATTTTTGCAGAATAATGGTAGTGCCAATTACGGCTTATTTGGGATCGATACTGCAGAAGAATACGAATATCCGACATACCTCTACCTTACTATCAAAGAAGGTATACCTACTTTATTTTTGATAGCAGAGCACATAAATTATTATTATAAGTCCTTGTTCCATAGGTCAACTTGCCGTGCATCGCCAGATAGGTTTATTCTTACTAAACGTCTTAGATGGAGCTGAACTTTATATACACAGTTATTGCATCTGGTTCAACGTGGGGGAACTACTGTGTAAATCATACCCTTAAGTTAATACAACCCACATAGCAAGCAAAAGCCAAACTTTGTAGTTCTTGATGTACAGATATTTGTTCGTTAAGGTTGACAACATTTATTTTTAAATACTAACAATTTAAATGAAATACTAAGTCTGTTTAATTTGAAAGCACTGTCATTTCTGGCAGTAACATTATATAAAATGCGATGAGCTGAAATAAATTATGCCAAGATGAAACATTGATAAAGTCTAGCTCTATTCCTATAAAATCTATCTCATAATACAACAGTTTTATATTTACAACTCGAATCTTTTCATTTCAAGTAATGAGTGGGTTTCAGTAGTAGATTCAGGGGAATACTTCATCAGGGCAAATGTTAAGATTTCGAAGGTTAGTCCCTTTTATTGTTGTTCCAACATAATATCATATAAGACCAAAAGTATTTATGATATTTAACAACAAAAAGTTGTTTAATTCTTGTTTAATTAAAGTACTTAGGTTCATTAAGAGATAGGATAACGATATTGGGTATCGGAGTAAAGAACCAGTGAATAACGCTGTTAAGTATTGCCCATATATGCACCAGACAAATACGAAGCTTAAGCTTGAGGTTTATTTTATTTCACGCACTATAGCTTGGTTGCGAGTAAGTATTCCACTACATGTTCTTAAAGAGATTCTTTCTTCTGTTGATGTAGGAGAATTTTGCATAATAAGAGAATTCTTAGTATTTTCGGTATTATATAACTTTTGGCAAAATCTGTAACTACTCTAAACTAAGAGTCTTTAAAATTGTAGATGGTTATAATTGCAGAAGATTTTTCTTAGTTATAGCAGTATAAAATTTTGGATTTCCTCTTGGAAATGCCAATATTTGATCAGGATATTAATTACACAATAATATTTTACTCCATACCATATATCGTACACCTGCGTATGAAAATTTTCCCTCTATTTTTATTTTTTGACTCATAGAAACCGTAGATTCGCGATTTGTTCTGTACCAAGTTCCGGAGAAATAGATGTCCCAATTTCTCATGTACACGTACTCTGAATTGAAGCTTTTTCATTATGCCTCTTAATGATTTAATATCGTTAAAAACCGAACAATATTCCATAATAGCTTTTCTTCTTTATAGTTCTTAAGGAAATAAAAAGATCTTTCTACTGCGTTAGAGATATTTTCTATAACTAAGCACATATTCCTATTCCTTTCTATCAAATGTGGGAGCTCGGTCAAAAATTAAACCACGACAACATCTTATCCTAGAAGTGAATATGTTTCTGTATGAAAACTACTTTCAGAAGTCCTCCTGAATTTTCTTTTCTCTTCGTAAACTAAAGAACATTAAAGTCCAGGACTCTTCTCTAGTTCAATACTTGTATATGGCTTCTGAGTACATTGGTCCCGGATAGAAATAACATTTGGTTAAATTTATCAATAATTAATTAAAAATTGTTGCCATTGTGGCTATAAATAAGATGAATTCGATAGGAAAGAGAATTTATCATTTCCTAACGATAATTAGAATATGAATAAGAATGCATTGGTTAGTAACAATTTTTATCAAATTTTATCCCTGGCATCAGCACAGTTATATCTGTAATTCTTTGGGCAGGTTTGCCATCACCGAATACGACGCTGTTTTTAGAATTAATGGTAAAAGTTTTTGCATTTTTTTCTGTACAAATTCATCACTGCACCATATGTGCTCGTTTTTCTTGACAGCTTAATATGCAAAATTATGCAACCAAGTACAAGGTAAATAGTTAAAATAAGTTAAATACAAGATATGAGTTTATTTACATAATTAAGTACCTGAAATCATAATAACCACAAAGAACAAAAAAAAATATTGGGGATTGAATAAAGATTAAAAGGATAAATGACTAGCGCTGTATTTCAACTAATCCTTTCAGTGTCATGATTTGAGTTGACTCAACTCTTCGGGGAAGCTATGATAATTAATTTTAATATTCGTGCAATCATTATTATTATTGAGCAATCACATCTCCCAATATGACGAAATTGTTCCTAATGATGACCTTTCTCAATGGGCTTCTAACACATTCTTAATATCTTTAAGTAGTATTATATCTATGGTGTACATACTTTGAGGGTCTAGAGTACTGTTATGTTGTTTTCTCATGGCAATCGTCCAACCTCAGATAGTTCACTTCATTAAAAAATTTCCAAATATATGAAAGAAGTTGTGTCATCAACTAATAATCTGTGATCTCTATTAGAGTAATAATCTTCGCATAATATCAAATAACCATTTTAAACATAACATTATACTTATAATCGGTACTTATGTTATTTTTCCGATAGTAACTTTACCAACAACAATTTTTTTTTTCTAATTTAGCATAAATTGAGATTTTTTCAATATTTTGCAACATTATCTTGAGACGATAACAATTTCAACACCTTTGACTAAATCAGAGACTTTTTAATATCAAAGGAATATGGTGCACTTAGCCCTTAATCATAATTTCCTTCTGCACTAGTACAAATATATATTTATGTAATATTTACTATCATTAATATTTTATTTAAATTTTTGTATATTGAGTGAGGGTTACTCAACACCTAAGTGCATACAAAATCAACTGAACGAGACGTATGCACTAGCCCACGAGTGGAAGCTGAAAAAATAATCCAATGGAGGACTGTAATTGTCTCAACTAATTTACTCTAGTTATGAATCTGGACTCTGTTTATGCCCTTCGTTGTTACCAGAGGCACTGGGTGCAGGGAAAATCAGAGTCATGCATGCAGGTTCATCGTTTAATTAGGTGAGAGATCGGAACCATTCACATGAACTAGATTTTAGCGCAAGCTTACACCCAAACTTTTAAAGAACTTAACGACATAGATTAAGTCAATTACTGTTCTCTATATTCTATTTTCATTCAAGTCTGGTATTTTATTGGTATACTAGCACTTTTTTCAGAGTGTCATTGAGCCGCCGTCATTATATATGTATTTGGTGGAGCCCTACTCAATTCTTGCGAGATATAGTGGCTCCAGTTACCAAAATACCACATGGAAACTCTAGCACCACTATATCACATGTTTTCCTAGAGAATAATACTAAAATTACTTTTAATAAATTATAGGTTTAGTTTCATATGCTCGACCTACTAAGGTGTAATCAAATTTGTTTCGAATGTGTGCGCATGAACGAATATAAACACAGCAATCCGTATGCAACTATTTAGATTAGTTGTAATAATGAGAAATATATATCATTCTTAGAGGCCAATATAGGAAGTAATGATCCAAGAACTAGGAGCTTCCAAAAGTGATGAATATCTTTTCTATAATAGTTATGAAAACATTTGATTGCTCTTGCTATCATTTATTGTCATCACTATAGCTAGAATAATCCAGTCGTTAAAATGTTACCTGATTCAAATCGAGAATATCTTAATAGTTTGGGAAACATACTTTTCCAGATAGAAATACTATCCATATAGAATATTATATTTTCATATTCCATTCTGCTTTGAACACTGTCAATTAAATACCCATGATCTAATGTTTAGTTGTTTTATAAGTCCTACTCTTGGTAGAACAATAGAGAGAATGCATCTTGATTTTTTTAATTGTTATCACTTTTGAGGAATATGAGATTGAATTTCTTTGAAGAAATGATTCATACATTGATTATAAGTGACAACATATTAGAGTCTTACAATGTTCGCTCACCGGCACAGAAAATAAGCATAAGAAATTAAAGAACATACAATTACCGGAAGGTAATATTTCAAACGTGTGTTTTAACTTCATAAAAAATATTATTAAAAAAAAATATTAACAAAAAAATCTTTGACTGCCATAAACAATGGACTTGAATTTATTTTATCTCAGCGTTAGGTTTATATATATTGGTTTTGAGTTATAGGTCCATCTAATTGGATAGAGGGTAATTTTATTATAAGAAGAGTGCTTTATTGATCATTTATTGATTATTGACGCTATATATCTCAATAGTTTTCCAAAAAGTACAAAATATATGATGCACATCCTTTCCACTGATAATTGAGAACCTGGTATGATTTACATTGCGACAATACATATATAAAACGTTATGATATTGAAACAGCCTTTATACAAACTGTCATGTTCTGTAAATTGTGGGTAGAATGCGGTTACAAATATATTAACTATAAAACTATGATAATGTGTTTACCTGTTAGTTTGCGACTAATCAAATGGGGATGGAACTGCCAAGGGCATGTTTGAACATATTTGTTATCGTTTCTTACATGGGGTAAAAACTAAATGCGAAATTAACATCCGTGTATT
Organism: Labyrinthula sp. Ha; assembly: GCA_015227615.1. Lineage (NCBI taxonomy): Eukaryota > Bigyra > Labyrinthulida > Labyrinthulaceae > Labyrinthula > Labyrinthula sp. Ha. Next base: position 161,757 of record JAALGZ010000018.1, on the reverse strand, counting down.
AAACTGATTTGAATATTTCAAGGGTAGAGTTTACCACAAGAGCATGTGGTTCTGTATGAATTATTGATTTTTCACCTTTAGTTTTCCTCTTCGAGAAACTACGTGCTAGAGTGTTTAATTCAGGGAAACTATTGGTTTATATCCTTTGATATGCAAGAGAACGCTAAGTTGCTATTTTTGGCATATCTATTCAACATATCCAGCCACGAGCTTTATTTTATCACTCTTTTTATACAGAAAAAGATGCCTGATAAGCCCAGATAAGGTGTTATGGGTCAGTACCCCGTTCACAGTGCTGTTCGTAACAAGACATAGACAAAAATAACTATTCAATTGAATATGTTCTATTTAACAAGAAAATGTTTTTTCTAAGTATGGTCACGAAATTCCTATAATATGCTAGTATAACCTTTCAGAAGATTCTAAGTTGTGGGAAAAGATGATATGCATGCGTCTATGTATAATCTTAAGCTTGCGAGCTCTTATATTTTTATTTACGTTTTTCTTTACTTAATGTATGAAAAGAAAATTGGATAGAGGTTTTGATGAGGATCAAAGATAGTAGATAAGTCCCTAACGTATGCTCAGTCTTGACCGTAATCTTAAGATAGCAAATATAATAAGAAAAAGTAAAAGGAAAGATAAGTTTTCTTTTTAATAGTAAGACATTAAGCTTAATTTATAGTAGAAGCTCAGCTTTGGTAAACTATTTCTGCTAGTAGCACAGTAATCTCTTACATGGCATAGAAATTATGCTAGATACTATGCAATAGATTAATAAGAATTTATCGTTATTAGGGGAATAGCTGGTTTATTAATAAATCGTGAATAAGTTTATTGCCATTGTTTTTCTTATGGATGATCATTAATAGTGGTAAAACTATTATGATTGAATAATGATAATCACTTTACTCTAGTACTAGACTGGATTATTTGGCGCTTGAAGAAATGGTTCAACTAATGTTATTTTTTTTTTCACCAAATAAAAACATGTGTAATATGGCAATATGACTCGATAATACCTCAGTAGTAGGGTACAGATGGTTGACATTTCCCATTTTTTTAGGATTTTCACTCGACACAAGAAAGAAATACCAGTCTGATGACCATTTGCGTGAAGTCCATGTAGCATTCTCTGGCAATTATTAAACCCTGATAATAAAAAAAAATTAAAATTACTTAATATGAATAAAATTCCAATTTTTCTATTGATGATCAGGTTCATAATGAGAATCATTAGATTATTGATGATTATTATCATATCCGACACCAAATCATCATATCAATAGAAGCAAGATATGATACTTAAAAAAGTTTTCTGATGATCCCAAGTAACTTTTTTGTACGACAGGGATTTAGCACTTGCAGATTAACAGTAAACAACAAAGGGTAAGTTTACTCTACGTGGTATCAAAAAACTATACCATCAACCCTACTGAAGAAATTATTTTCTCCATAGCCATAGAAAAAAGGTTTGGCTCTCTACCTAGTCATAAATTATATTAATAATTCAAATGAAAATACCATGGGAGTTTTGTATTCTGCTTATTTAAGATAAGATTATGAAAAGACAATGCCAGCGTAAGTAAACCAACAAAATTACCAAGAACATTAGAAACACAATTATGGCTCTAATTCAGGTAGTGATCGATCACAAATACAGAATATGATTTTTTTGAAAGCATTAAAATATCTTAGGAAAGTCTTTGGGGCAGGATTCTTCAATCTATCGCAAGAACTTGTTATATCTCCAGAGACAGATAATTTTCTAAGGCTGTTAATCTCTCTAGAACTCTCACATATTGAAAATTTAGGCATAGCATGTTAATTTTTCGCAGCTCTATTGAGTTGAACTCCCTCCACAGTTCCTATGAATAAATTTATAAATAAGACTGATGTTTATGAAGCATTGATACCTGTATAGCATTCTCTAAGTGAAGACTTCTGTACCTTACCTTGTATACTTTCTACCTGTAAGCTGTTTGATTTGTCGTGAAGCATAATTATTTTAAATAAGATCAGTATAACCGAGATTTTATCTCCTTAAGATTATCTCAATTGTACCTAATTATGTACATTAATACCTAATCGTTGGTAGTTATATATACAGTGCATCGTTTTTTAAGGAAAACTCAAACATCGAACATTGAACCATACATTCTTGTATATTATGTTATTTCACGATTTAATCTTTGTGACATAGTGATGCAGTCTGGTTTAGATCACAATATTTTCTTCATGTTTCCGACTCCTACACTCTGGCTGATATGACTCAGGAATTTATTTTTAATTTTATAGTGTTAAGAAAACCTAAATAAAATACTTCATTTCCCCCGACAATAACCAGGAGGCATTCGATACAAATGATATCTTGCCTTCTATGGAGATGTAACTACATTTTTTAGCAAGAAAGGGCATTCTTATAGTCAATTGAGATGCTCTCACAGAAAGAATTACGTTTTATATTATGGAGTAAGTTCTACGTAGCTGAGAGTATGGAATAACATTCAAACTATATATATTAAGAAACTCTATTCGATCCTTATTGAAATGCTAGAGTCATGTACCCAGAAGGGCAATTCAACTCTTAAGCATACCTAAATTCTCATAAAATGTTATGTAAAGATTTCGAATGTGGTTTGATAGGCAATGACTTAGACAAATAATCATGCAGTTATATACAACCCATGAAAGTAACAAAAATGACCTTCCTTAGTTCTCCCTTACTAGGTAGATAATGAAATACTTAATAAATTGCAACAGCGCTACCTAATTAGTTAATAAATCAAAGGTTAATAGCAGCGTCTCATCGATATGTTGATGTAAATTACTTAGTTTCCATTGAGGTCTTACTACTTTTTGCACGATTTTAATGTAGAATTTAACTAGATTTATACTCAAGGGACAAGAGTTGAAGACTGCGGTCTTTTTAAGCTGCTGCATAAAGAGAACAAATTTATTAGAGAAGTTATTGGTAGAAATAATTCGAAAATAGATACACCAGCATGCTGTTATCAACCAACAAAAACTTTTAATTTCATTAGAAAGTGAATTTAGGGACTAGTTATTCTAGTTAAGCAATCACTTAACCCTGAACTTCTTCTATTCTTCAGTTATTGACAAGGTAAGGAATGCAAAAAGCAGTTAGTGTTGCTTCTTCTTGCAAATTTTGCTTCAGTGAAAAGCTTTATGGTTCGGCTGTGGTTCCTGATTAAATAAGGCTTACCTTTAGGAAAAGTTTCAACAAGAGAATGGCTGCAATGTTCTGGATTATAGACCTTGATCCAGAAAACTGATAATAGACCATAATGACAATTTCCTGATTATACACAAGAGAATAGAAGCCGTACTGGATAGGTATGCAGCCTCGAGTATAAAGTCCGAATTGGCTTAGCATTGACTTCATTGGGTGATTTCGAACGTTGTCGATCTGCCCTGGTAATGCACTATAGGGAGAATTCTTCGTAAGAACAAAGAACCAAACAATGATCTTAAGGAAAGTAACTATTTAACCTGGAAAAAATGCTAGGCCATGAAGCAATGTACGTATCTCAAGGTCTTGGATCTCTAATCCAGGTCTTATTAGGCACCTCGTCTTCGCCTCTTCTCCGAAACTAGGTCTTGGTTATGAAACTTCACTTTGCGGATTCTCATCCATAAACCTCTTACAGAAGCCACTCTGCAATATTAATAATTATATGTCGCAGAAAGTTTAGTGCATTCTGTTCCATTCTCTAGGTGCTAGATGTGGTATTTTATTGCTAGTAACAACATAAAATGGCATTGTTTGAAGCTCTACACTCTACCCCTTGTTGATCCAGGAGGATTTGGCCTTCAGTTAACCAGGGGGCATCTGCGCGTTCTATAGTTGATTAACTTGTTAAGGTGGGAGTATCGAATGTCCTAAGGTATTGTTTCAGCTAGATTTAACCTTGGGAACAAAAATTGGGCTACAGCACTCAGGTAAAGCTTAAGAAACTTAGGAAATAAGATATCACCCAATAACGATAACACCCCATGCGAATGGTGCGGATTAACATCATACTTCCAAGGAAATGCATAGAAAGAGACTTGAGAGAAGCAGCTACACAATAAATATACATTATATACACTTCCCTATCAAACTAATAGAATTATCTTCGAAGGTTTGCTTTACTACAACAATTATACATAATATAACCGCCTACACGGTTAAATCAGTTCGCAAACTAACTTGCGTATTCCTATTATCTGTATAGAGATGATCTAAGTCTTCTCTCTCCAAGTAATCCTCAAACTTTTCTAGTTCAGCTTCAAAATTAAATAAATAAGATTGAAGATAAAACTCGCTCAAACTAATCTTGTACTTCAAGAACATTCGCCTGTCCAGTTCACTTAAGTCCATACGTAGCAACAACTTAGCCTTCTTCTCCACATTGTCGTTATCCAATCCCAGGTACCTCTCCTCTCTCGTATTCTGGTTTCGTAAAAAAGATACTAAAACATCAAAAAGCTCTTTTTCCGTTAGATTTCTTAGTTTGTCTGTTGCTAGATCGTGGACATATTCAGCGCTTTTGTCCATGAGATTCTCCAGTCCAGCACCAGCGACCACATTTCGTGGGATGGTCTTGACATTGAAGGAATTTGTTTTCTTTAGTGACTTGTTAGTTAGCACCTTCGAAAAGACTGGCTCTGGGTGATCAAGTTGATCTGGGGGTGGAGGTGGTGGAGGTGGTGGAGGAATATCGAACTCAATACTATCAAAGGAGCTTGTGCTAGAGTCCTGTGAATCTTTTCTTCCTAGTTTAGTTCTCGTTTTCCAAGCGTTAACTGCTTTGCTCATTGAGAATCTCGGGAGGCTTTTCTGAATGTTTGGTTTTGCGACTGGCCTACTACTAAGTCTTGTTAAAAGAGATTTTTCAGGTTTTACAACATATTCTTTTCTCTTCAGTCTTGTTTTTCCACTCTTTCCAAAACCTTCCATGAAACTTGAACTAAACCTCATAGATCGTCTGGAGTTCTCTCTAGACACGCTTTTCTCGCGGACATTAGAGCTCTCAACTCCAGCTAGACCTCTCTGAATTGTTCGCCTCTGCATTCGTTGGGATCTCTGAGTTCTAGAGAGTGTTTGGATTCTATTAGATTTCTTCATTTTCGATGAACTTTACTGACTGAAACTTTTGTCCTTTAACGGTTAATAGTCTATACAGCCTGTTCCTGTGTTCTCCCATTGGTTAAGTCAGCCAATCAAAACTCGCTTTAGAATTGGAAGCAACAACCGGAAAAAGAAAAAGATTTCGGCACCTGATGAAGGTAGAAGTTAAGAGCAAACTGAGAGCTTTCAAGTCGCAAACTTCAGTATACAATGTAGTTGAAGTAACAGATAAACAACTCTCCGCAGAAAATAATATCCCAATGTCCTCCTCAGAGTTTTCACAGCGAATGCTGTTGTCGCTCAACCAATGGAGTGATCAAGGAGCAAACTCTTGCGTCCTTAATATTCATAAGAAGCAGGCACACTTAATCCCGACAGCTGTTAAACTTGGTTTTGACTTCCATCATGTAAAAGATGAGGAACTGTACCTGTCATGTTTGCTCAATGCAAAAGATCCGCTGCCAATTGGACCTCGCCACTTCATAGGTGTAGCCGGAATGGCTTTGAGGAAAAAGAACAAGGGAAAAAAGAAATATTTTGTACTAAGCGATTTTGAGGTTCTCGTCATCCGAGAAAAAAGTGGTCCAAGCGCTAATTTTTCAAACTTTTTTAAACTGCCTGGTGGCTTGGTTGATCCTCATGAAAATTTGAGTGAAGCAGTTGTTCGCGAAGTTAGGGAAGAAACAGGTTTGGAAACAATTTTTCTTTCCATTGCTAATATTCAGGAGCTACATCATTTTTCCAAAAACTCTAACTATATTCGAAGTGGCTGTACTGATCTGTACACTATCTGCCTTGTAGAGCCACTTAATCCAGAACAACAGCTTACTCCTCAAGAAAAGGAAATTGCAGAGTGTAAGTGGATGAATCTTGAACAATACCTGAACTCTACCATATATAAAGAACCAGGAACATCATTTCACATTGCAATGCATGAAGCTGCAAGATTACATCTCGAACGCATTAACCGCGAAGAGCCGGTCGGCTTAATTAAATCAGATGCCAAGTTTCGAAAAAATATTGATATGAGTTTGAATATTTATCATACGACATCAAAGCTGTAGATTCATTTTCTTTTCCTTTTTCTCTTGCTTGGATTTTGAAGTTTCAATATTTCAAACAGTTGCCCTATTCGTGTTGGTGTAATTTTGAACCACTCTTGCTTACTTTCTAACATCCTAGTGTTGAAAAATGTGTCTTCAGCAGTATCTTCTCTAGACAAGATTTCTTTTGTCCCAAGCGAAAAAACGTACATAACAGCATCTGTAACCGGAAATCCCTTCTTTTTTCCATTTTCACTAACTTTTCTTGGCGAGTACCCTGGAAACAAACTGAGGTCAAATACACTCTTATGTATGCACTCTAATCCACTTTCTTTTCCAAGTTCTTCTATTTTCCACCAACTAAATGGCTCTAAAGTTTTGTGCACAACTCGAACTTCTCCATTTTCCCGTAAAGTAGCCTTAGCAGTTAAGAAAAAACGTTTCAATAGGTCGATATTTTGGGAAAGTTCTTCACTTTGTCCATCTTTCCCTTCAGCAGCTTCCACGCAAGGAAAATTCCACCAAATGATATCAAACTGGTGGGAGTCTAAAGTAGGAGGGAGATTAGTTGCATCAACTTTATATAATATTTCTGATATGGACGATGAAGATAGGGTTTTTAGGTTCTGAACAAAGTTTTTATATGTTTTTTTAAGTTGATCATAGCTCAAGTACGAGGTTGCAAATAGCTTATAGTTGCTGCTTGGTAAGAGTTTTGAAACTGAAGCTGAGAAAGATAGATCACCATCTCCAATTATTAGAAATTTTACATGAGATTTTGCTGAAAAAGTTGAAGTTAGCGGTGTTACAAATGTTCTTCCTTCTGCGTTGTGTTTTTGTTCTGTGGTTGCATTGAGGAGTCTAAGACATTCTCTTGGGCGCCTGTTCTTTGGGCATGAAGCAGGAGTTGAAACACATATTTTGTACAAACAAGGAATACAGCTATGTAGAGCACAGTTTAACGTGGATAGATGAACGTAAAGGTTCTCACAGTTTCTTATTGGTGTTGAGAGTATCATTTTCTTGTTTTCAAAATAAGAAAAAATTCACTACAGTAATCATATATTGACAAGTTACAATTACGATTTTCGAAAAAGGTCAGGACGTTTAATAACTAAAAACTACGGAAACTATATCCATAACATAGAGAAGTAGACTAAAATTGTTATTAAAAGGGTAAGAAAAATAGCGCTTTGTTGGTCTAACTCAGCCTTATTATATTCAAATTTGAAATATTCTCTAGATGTTATTTTTTATTATCTATAGTTACGTTTAGCGAAGATCCAGAGATGGTTCTGACATTTCTATGTTATATCTTATAGAATTGGGTAAACTGAAATTGATAAACCCATGCAAAGATATTTATGCCGAAATCTTAGAAATTATATCTAAATGTTGGACGTATGGAGATAGCAGAACAAAGAAATAGACCTGTATTGTGTGAACACTAGACTTTGAATATTTAGTTCTAGGAGCATACCAAAACCATTTCAAATTGATATATATATATATCTTAGAAAAGCTAAATAGATCATTGTACCTTATAGATTCCCACATGTCATACTTTTCTTTTGTGGGAGAAACTTTGAATACTGATGTCAGCAGACTTCATTGGCTGCTTAGATATTTGTGGTTTAAATCAACTAAGCAAAGCATTCGAAACCATTAATTCTACCTATAACATGTTTTCTGGTTAATAAATTGTTACTAAAGTGTTATCCAGGTTTTCTTACTAGCATCTCTTTTCTTACATTCATTTTCTTTGTGAAAATATTCCACTGCTGAAACACAGCATCCTTGATCCAATGAAACAAACATGGTTGTGTTAAAGTATGGAATATTAAAGTAGATTTTCTTCCAATTTATGTAGAAATTTTATTTAAACGTCCTTTATAGTAATGGTCAAAGGGGTCTCGGAACTATGAACAAAACATAAATATCTAGATGCAACCATTCCCTCGGTACTTCATAGATCTATAGACCAAAGCTTAACTAAAAAAATAAATTCTCTGCTGAGATTTGAATAATAAAATCTATATTAAAAGTTTATTTTTGGAGTTTATGTTTGGACATTTTTTATATAGAAGCTTGTGTGTTGAAGACGCGAAACACCACTGCAATTAATACCAACTTGTTTCTACCAGCAGAAACTAGAAAATACCAGTACAAGCAAACCTCACTATAGTGTAGTTATCATTGGATCCTCAATTCTGAAAGAAGAACAGTGGTTAATTGATACACTAGTTTTTCTTGAAATATTTAAGGTAATTGTTTTTTTATAATATATTACAAAAATGTTAATAACTTGTACTTAGGAAGTTAATTGCTGCCACTAAATGGTTTTCTCTTCCTTGTAGTCTAGATGTATTTTATTTTTTTTCAGGTTGCCAAATAGCAGAAGCACATCATTGAGATTCAACACAGAGCATGTCGCACATGATGAAGGCATATTGAGATAAGAAAGAACAACGACAGCCCTTTAAAATATAGAGCAAAATTCATTAAACTTGTACTAGCCATAAAAAGTCATGAAAATACCCATTTTTTTATGCCAAGAACCAGGTAAACCTTATTTAAATTTATTTATGTGTATTCAAATAGCAAATTGCAATAAATAAATCTACGACCCCCCTTGTTCCACAAGCCTGGGCCGTATCTCTCATTTAAGAAATTCTTGGTTGCATACCACAAGATGAAACCACTGTAAGGTTTCAGTGCAAGGTTATACCTGAAAATTGTAACTGACAAAGGAGCGATAAACTCATTAAATGACACAGTTAGAATGAAATCAATAGTTTTTATGCAAGAGACATTTTTATAAATTTCAAGTAGCAATGTAATATATTCAAAGAAAAAAAAGATAGTCAATCGGCAGAATAATTAAAAAAAATGTAATATCTATTTAATATTAATTTACAATTGATTTAGCTGTGCTCTATACATTAGTATCTACGGAATCTATGGAAATAAATTAACTGTACATTCTTGAATATATATATGTACTTCCTGTGAAACAAGCTAGGTGCTAATTTTCTATGACTACCATGAAAGAACGGAATACTTAAGTAGTTAGTATTCGAAATATTTTAGATTTACTAAGAAAGACAAAGAAAATTGAGAAAATACCTGCTAAGCTTAGTGACGCTTCTAATACAAAATGTCTGGGAACATACTAGAAAACAACACAGAAAAGGCTACCAGTTGTAACAAAAGAGGTACCAAGAAAAGCTCATTAGAAAATAATAATTTGTTTTGAACTGAAATAAGTTTTGGTGTCTTATATTCCCATTTGTCCTCAAGGGGATATATAGAAAAACAGAATTCAAGTGCTTTTCGTCGGTTTTTAATTTTTAATGATCTGTGCCGATCTCACTTGTTTCATATATAGTAATCGTTCTTCAAAATAGAAAGCGCCAATACTAAAACCTTATTTTTCTTTAGATGTGTGGCTTTACTAATACAGAATCTATGCTATAGAAAAAGTTACTAACGTAGTTCTCCATAACCGAAAGCTGAAACAAAAGCAATTAAATAATGTTGGAGATTGCACATTGTTCCGAACTTATTAATTTCCCCCCAAATTAAACATTTTCATTACGAAAGCGCGCATCATGGAAATATGTAAACAGTTCTAATGTTGAGCATCAAGTGATAACTGGAGCTATATGAGTACTAATTTATAAACCAATGGGTAAGCCTATAACTGTTGCAGCTTTTCACATAGTTCTGGTTTCCATCCGCTATATAGTACATACAGCCCTCATTAAAAATAAAGTTTAAGCAAATTCAAGAATATAGAGCAAAATAGCTTCTTACTTTTCATTCTGAACTAGTGTTCTATTTTGTTCCATTTTAGCATAATGATAACGGTTTTCTCTGTCGATGATAGGATTCAAAGAGCTATAGCACATAATTTCCTGGTTATTCTTGCCTTTGCTTCAGGGGAGACTGTTTAGGCTAATTTAGAAGAATCTTGGTAATCCTAAGGTAGATGGTTGAATCAAACAAACAGTTTACGTGTCGCTTTGGTCTCTAGCTAAGATAGGAATATTGGCACTAAGCACAATGTAAGAATAATATTGAAAATATACTTCAAAACATACTTGTAAATGTGTTATTCTCGCTCAAATAGTTCGCTTTGTCACAAGCACAAGCTTAATGTCTACAAATCAGGGAGGCAACGATACCAGGTGCCTTTCGCTACCCATTCACAGCCTCAGATCCTTCTAGTGTTTGAAGTGAGTGTTTTCTAGTTTGGTTTGATCAAGAATGTTTTTGTTTGATGCCTAAATTTGTAATGAGAAGTTTCTTGTCTTGAAAGTGTGGGGCAAACAAGCAGGGGGCGGGACTTGGAAACTTTCATTCTTCAGCACCTCGATACTTACCTTACATGGTTCATTTTACTTAAGTTCTTAGTTCTATTTACTTTCTATTTTGATATTCTGTGTGAAGTAGAAACAACAAACATTTAAAAATGAAAAAAAAATTGCCTATAATGCATAAAGTTTTCTTTGCTGATACCCTTTACGTCAATCTTGATACGTAGATCCTTGCCATTTAATGTTTAGCAGTTTGAGGGAAGGGTTTTGTGCTAAGAAGCTCAAGCAAGGATCTGCAATAAGCTAAATAATGTATTGTATCATGTTGAAACATAAATTTGTAAGCTGCACTAATAACAACTTGCTCCATTTTCTCAAATTAAACCTGAAGTTTACCACCTAATAATTCAATCTCTCTTTCCCCATAAACACTATAGAAGCATTCGAATGGTATATTTATTGTATGCTCAATCTTATCCTAAGTTTGTGTTATCCAGATTCTTTTGTTTTAAGAATATTTCAATACATTATATAAACCAAGAAATATCGAATATAAACGAGATATCTATCAATTTAAAATCTCGAAAAACTGAATAATCTTAACGGTAGAACGTTATGACTAACGTTATTCGTATCGTTATTGTGATACCCAGTCATGTATTTTGAGTAATGTACACTTACAAGAAATTCAATAGATCTGATTGGAAGATTAGTTTAATTACTTCATTTAATTGGATAAGAAGAGTAAATATTGGGCATTAGATGAAACGAGCAAAAAAAGAAAATCCGCGCTTTTTTGCCCCGAAATCTTTCCAAAGAGCATATTCTCCATCATCTAAGTACAAGTTTGACGGATTTTATATTTTAATTTGCTTTTTTCTCATTTGTTTCTTATCTTTGCTAGGTTTTTCTCTTTATTTAACTAAGTTCGAGATCATAGAAGAACCAGGATCAAAAACAGTATCAAGTACGGGTCATTCAAATTTGAACTCAGTAGTCGGTGATTCATCCTCAGTTCAATATTCCTCTCACCCGAAAATAATATTCGTTCCTCTTGGAGTTTCTATATCCAGGCTACAATCTATTCTATCCATATATATCCTAGAACAATGCTCTGATATCAAACACTACAGACTTGAAACTTTTATTAACTGGTTTTCTTTTACAGCCAACTCTACATTTTCTGATATATTCGAACGACCTAAACTTAAATATTTTCCTATTATGGAAACTCTTCGTTTCAAGACTGCTTTTCTAACGGATGAATCTGTGAAAGATTTTGTTGATCCAGTTTTAACCGACATATTTCATCAACCTGTAGATTTATTGAATATAAAAATATCATTTAGAAATTTCAATGACTTTATAGTAAGAGATTTCTTAATAAAATATAAATCTTTTGATTATGTGGTTGTGTTGTTAGGGTCGGAAGTATCTTCTATCAAGGATAAGTTTTCAGGTTGCTCAGTGTTTGAAAAACGTGCTCGAAGAAAAAAATGGATTGAAGATATTGGATTTCAACCATTAATTCGAGCTCATGTCGAAAACTTTAAGCAAAAAATGTTTGATAAACGAGGAATTGAAAAAAAAATATTAGCTCTTTACTTCCAAGAGTGGGATATTGCATTGCAGCAGGAAAAAACAAAAATCGCAACTTTCAAGGAAACTGTTGATGCATTAAAAAAGATTATGAAGGATTATGACTTTTATTATGTTTTGGCTGAAAACGAAAGCATTCGAAATTGGTTTAACGCAATTTATACAGACAAAGCTATCATAATTCATTCTTCCATAAACCTGGAAAGAGATGAAAAGAACTTGGTTGACATGTTTAAACTCATGCATTTAAACACTGTTTTGACAAACTTGGATAAGTCAGATGAAATTGATTTTTTGAAAAACTTTTCTGAGGTCAATATTTTGAAGGTCTTTGATTATCTCTAAGTGACCTGAAGTTTTTCTCTCAAAGCTTCATCAGAGTATCTTAACAAGATGAAGCGCGAAATGATTATATTAACACGAGTAATTGAGTTAATTATATGCATCTGTGTCTTATATTACCAAGATATATGTGTTTTTCACTGATAGGTTAATTAGCTTTTTTTAATTGGAGGTGACTGAAATACAGATGTTAAGGATGAAGAATTAACTACTGCATTCGAGTGTTGTTTTCATCAGGAAAGGAGCAATGAAAGAAAGCTGTTTGAAACCTTAGTGTATCAAGTTGTCGTTTAAGAGAAATTAATATTCGTTTTTTTAATCTTTCTGCGACCATATGATTGCTCTTGACAAGTATGCAAGGTACATCAGGGTATTTATAATTCTAACACCTTTCAGAAGTAGATCAATACCTGCTGTTTTTGAATGGTAAGTAAATAAAAGACAAAGGATACTGTAGAAGGAACCAAGACTTAGCATTTGCATCTATTTTTTCTAGTACGTAGATGGTGTTTGTATGGGAAACTTTGTATTTCTACTGTACTTTTGGAAGCATTACTGGAGTAGTAAAAATCTCCTTAAGGTAGTTCATTGAGAAAGGTGAATATTTAGAAAGGAAATTTCAATGGTCCGTGGTATTGAAGGAGACTTATGACGTTCAAGTGATATGAAAATCGTTCAAGTCCTATTCTGTGGTTGTTTACATAGTATCAGTTTATATTGGTTTCTAAGAGAGAATTAACTAGACTTACGTTTACTCATAATACCAAGAGGGAAATTCAAGCGTTTGCTGAGTTATAATAAAGGACTTTTGGTGACTTCAGTTGGTTTTAAAATAAGGAAGACATTCTCGCAGCAAAACTTCATTACCTCTTGTTTTTCTAGGTAATACGGATCGAGCTAGGAAGCTGGTAGTCACATTTTATCTCTTGTAATTCTTTGATTGACACCTGGATGCTGATAGTGAGGTAAACAAGAGTTAAAGTAGCTTATGCAGAGCACCTAGTCGCGCCATGTGGTAGAGTATATGATTTGAAGAAAATATTATAACAGAATTAGTATATAAATGTAGAGGTTCTGTCTATGTTGCAATTAGCTAAATTAGGTCCCAAGGTGGGAACATGGAACTAAGAGTACGAAATTACCCGCGGTTCGAACAGTACCCTACAAACTTTATTCACATTCTATTGAGCCTTCCCGTCTTCTGAACGGGTAGTCACTACAGCCAAGTAAGTTTCGTACAGATGGTAGCATTGAAGGAAAACAGTTTTAATGGAGAAACTAATTGTGGGAAAATACAAATGGAGTTAAGAAAAATGATGGAGGCTTCTCCAGCATGGGGCTTGGGTACGACTTAGGTATAAAGTGAATAAGTGGATTTGATGACTGCACCACTTATATTGAATCCTATCTACTGTGTCTTTGAGATCTGTCGCCAGAGATAATGGATATAGGTGTTCTGGGCATTTGCCATTGGATTCTATGTTACTGTCTGGAAACTACTTCTTTCCAATGAAATGATGGGGATTGGTATTGTTCATATCATTTTATTAGTCGTGGCTGATGATTGAGTGTTGTCTGGAGTATTGTGATTAGGATAGTATGTGTGGTTATGGGCAGCTCTCGGAAGGTTTTTAGATGTAGCAACTATGTAGAAGGGGAATGATGTATTTTGAGCATGGACAGGAGAGGTTCTCCCGTTTTCTGTAAGTTGTTTTACTTGTCTCTCTTCGCAATGAGTATCTTCGGTGAAGATTTAGTTATTTTAATTGTTTGTGCATATATACATCAGCTATCACTTGCGTGAAGAAGAGTGCCTTTGGCAGGAATCCTGTTCCTAAATCAAGAATAACTGTATTTACGTTTTTCAATGAGATGTTAACTTGGAACTCTAATCTAAGAGAACTGGTTGGTTCAGGAAACTGCATATTGTTGAAAAATTAAGTTCCTTTTCTTTCAGCTTCCTACAGTGCGAGGACCTTAACATGTATTATAAGGGCCTAGCTCTCAACAACTGGAAAATTATAGGCTTGAAATCAGTCAAGCTTTACTGTTGTAACATTCAATAAACACAAATCTTTTTCTTCTATGACTGAGAAGCATCAGTTGGTGCCTTTTAGACCTCCTTTATCATAACGGTGACTTTGCCTCATAGTTTTCCTTTGATTACAAGAATTATTTTCTGATAACGGAAGAGTTTTTTAATGTTGAGAATTATTGAAAACTCTCAACTATTGTGCTTGATTACAGATGATTTTGTGTTATCAAGATTAGTAGGATTTGGTTTCTTGATGATTCATAACTAAAGTTTTCACCATATTCTTCATATTGATTGATTCTGATAGTTTCCCAACCATTGTGACTAGTTGTTAACAATCAATTGCTATTCAGAGTAGAAACAGAACCAATTAATAATAATCAAAATAAAAATGATTATCGAATAGTTATTGATAGTTTGTATTAAACTCCATCCCTAGTGACGATATCATAATTTTGCAGCAGCAATAAACATATTCTTCAACTTTGAGGTTGTATGAAAGATGCGAAGATGTTATTGACATGGAATTCATCCTCTCTTTAGGCTGTGGTTTTACCAACTGCTTCACTAAACATAACGATGTATTTGTCAAGTTCAACTATATTCTATAACAACATTCTGTTATATACTTAACTAATTAGTTGGTTTTATAACAGCTAGACATGACTCTAAGTAAATTATGTTCTTTTCGAACAACGATAAAAACTAGAGAGAACGTAGGTTCTATCCCGGTCTTTGAAGCACTTTAGCCTTAACAGCTACTACAGTTTTTTCATCATTTCCGAAGAAAATTCAAAATTAACACACAGTCAAAATTTATTTTAAGACCCTGTAATATGAGCTTCCACAGCCGGAATACTATCATCGTTGGACTATAACTTTGCCTTAGGTAACCTTTAATAATGCCATTCATTTTTGCTGTCCCTATTTTGCGCAAGATAAGAAGACACTTGAAGTATTCTACAATGCTCCGGTAAAACACAACAACACTCACAGTGAAGTTATACATGTCATTGATTAAACTCTGGAGTAATAGCAGCTGTTAATCGTGGTATCCCGCTTTGACTATATTTCCCCAGATAAGAAGAGAATAACCACTCCTTTTCATAACATACTAACAATCTATAAGCTGCTTTATTCCAAAGGAATACTTAGAATCTTGTTCATTATTTAGATAGGTTTCTATCATTAAACTTCTCTTTTATACTTAGTGACTACGCGAGGCTAGGCTGAGTTAAGATATGTTGTCCTAGACTATTTAAACTGTATGTAAGTGCAGAACAGGAGTTTCTGCTTTATAACTCATATTTGATATAGCATGAGCCAAGGCTTCAGGTACAATAAGAATGATTTGGAAACAGAATACCTCTATAACACCCCTTTAGCATTATAAACAAATTTATGTGGGCCTTGTATGAGACCCAATACCCTTAAGACTGTGGCTATCATTTTCTTCTGTTACACAAATAGAAAAGCCTTACTTTCAGGTCAATAGTCAAATTCTTGTATCGGGAGTTTTCTGTTACAGAGTACAACTTATTTAATAGCCAGGGATTCACCTCAGCAAAAAATTATTAGGATTAATGGACTTCGTTGCTCTTCTTGCACTACCATATGATGTTATGAGTTAATTTTTTCCACTTGCACAGTTCCTCTACCAAATAACCCCACTTAGTTAGAAGACTAAAATATAATTTTAACCTTTTTTTTCTGTTTAGCGACTTAGTTTGTGAACCATCAGCCTATGACACTTCATCATATTAAATGAACCTGAACTAAAATTATATTGATAGTAACTGCTTCTATTGGGGTCTTGCTGGAAAATATATTTTGTGACACCACTTATAAATCACCTCAAACTGTTGTAAATAGAAACATTATAAGTATAGGTATCTAAATGTATATCTACGATCTAAACAGAGCTTAGGACTTAAACTAAGTAAATCCTTTAGAATAGCTGGTATATGTATAGCTAGATTTACTATTTTAAGAGGTTCATTGACATTTTCTGCCCCTTCAACATTAACATAATATGGACTATCTGACTTAATGAATAGATAATTAACTGAACAAATAAGAACCGAGAATTAAGGTATCTACTGATTTAAAGGATCAATCTTAAAGGAAAAATGGAGTCACAGCATAACAGAAACAAATAAGAAAAAACAGAAATAGGGAAACTACTGTTCTAAAATCTTTCTGAAATCTTAGCAGAAGCTATTGCCAAATATTCTTTTCAGATGATAAACATGGTAACCATCTAATAGACAAAAGCTGAAAAGTTTCTTAAAATTTTATTCTTATTCAAACGGTGAGTTCAAATGTAATCAAAGTACGTACAAATTATCACCTGCTAATTATGTTTAGTCATTAATAACCTATCAGTAGTTTGGCACAAATTAGTATTGGTCATCTATAACTAAATACTTGACAACCCCATACTTAACATATATGGATTATGATTAGTTGTTCCTAAGCAAGTAATTGGGCTTAATCGCCTAATGTTATGTAAGCTCAGTCTTTATTGTAGCGTGTAAAGTCGATGAGAGTTTAATTTAGACTATATCTAATCATGTTCCTAGTCCCAATACCTGTCTTGAGTTTCTTTACCTTTCCAATTATCTAAATAGCTGAATTTACAAGGTTGCATACATAGTTTGTTCTATGTTTGGCATATTTCTGATTTCGTCAAAATTTTTCTTACAAATAAAACTAGGCTACTTAACATTTAAATTATCTCAGACCAAAGCCATAAAACCTCATATAAAGAACGTAGAACATGAATAAGAGCTTGCAATTGCTCAGTAAGGTTCAGGAATATATTATGAACAAATTATTTGTCACTTTTTTTCCAAGTACTAGGTAGAATGTTTTAAAGTAGGGTTGCTTGGTCATTTTCAATCATCGGCTTTCAGGTTAGTCTGATCCAAGCGTTGGGAAGGTTTATAAGGGGGGGGTGCTTTAGATTGAGGTAATTCAAGGAATGTGTATCAGAGTTGTTTAATGGGGCGTCGAGTTTCAGTATATTCTTTTTGTGGATTGGCTGGTTCCATTGGAACGGAGTTGACGGAGATAGGGAAACCCAGGTTGCACCTGTACATCCAGGAAAGTGAAACCAAATACTTGTAAGAAGTATAGGTATGTATCATTTCCATATGCTGACGTAAAGATCTAGAATATGATTCACTATAAAGGGGTGCTCCAAGATATGAATGACGTTTTTGAATATGTTTTGGATACTCTATCGGGTCTGTTACCATGTTTTTGTAATCAGCATGATCAAAACATTCTTATCTTGTCTCATCACTGATTTTACAACCTTTTCCAATACTTCTCTATTCGCTTGTTTACTGAAATCCTAATAAACTAACACCCTTTTCTTGTTCATGTTCTTCGTCGGCTAACTTACTTCTTTTCAAACACACTTTTGGCTGATTTTCTAAGTCCGTAAAACGTATCGTAGAAGCTAAGTAAGGCACTAATTTTTTCCTCGTCAATTGAACACTACTTTCAGGATGTTGCCCATTGTAGTTCATACTTTACAAATGTTGCAATCAAGCTCTTGGCTAAGAAAGTCTCTACACACTCTATCTTATAGAGCGATATGAGAAAAATTGCCTACCTTGATAACTCGTGGCAATCGCCACTCTCTTTAGGATCTTGCATCGATTGAGTTCGAGTTCCCACAATCAAAAAACTGATAATTTGTGGATTTCATGTTTCAAGAGATCAAGTTTCGGCGTATTAAGACCGTCAGTGTTTTACATCTCCAGGTGGTTTACGGAGATGTTGGTTCACTCGCTCAAGACCCTCCGTTGGTTTCTACTCAAGCTACTCTGTTGATGCAAGACAAATAATTTTCTTCACTACTTCGTCCCAAAAGTTTCTGCGGTTAAGGTTCAATGCGACAGATACTGAGAGTTTCCTTTTAGGTGCAAGGCTTCCAATTTTCCAACTTGAGTTCAGCGTATATTTCCGAAAGCACTAGATAGAAACCCGGAAGAAGAGATACCCAATCTGTGGATAGGTAAAAAGGTGTTGAGACTTGTTTGAAGAATTCTAAAGGAATTAATAGTTAATTCTAAGAATGGCTACCCGTAACTACAATATCTCTAATGATAAATTCGCTTCAAGAATTCTCCATATATTATCTAGCCGAAGCATTAATTTCCTGGACATTTTTCATCATAACATTGTCTTACTGAAAACAAATTAATATTCGACACAATATTATAGGTATGGTTTCTTTTAGTATCATGATTCACAATGAGTGGCGGTAAATTTAAGATAAAACACTTACCGTTAAAAATGCTAGCCAAAATCCATAATCTCTTTTGTTAATCAGAATCGACGGTATGCACAATATGTAAGGTACCTCGCAACGTTTTAGGTACTTGGCGAAACTCGAGATTTACTC
Source organism: Labyrinthula sp. Ha (assembly GCA_015227615.1). NCBI lineage: Eukaryota > Bigyra > Labyrinthulida > Labyrinthulaceae > Labyrinthula > Labyrinthula sp. Ha. The sequence goes on along the minus strand of JAALGZ010000018.1, from coordinate 142,868 downwards.
TTCCTACTTGAAGACAAAACAATCCCAGTCAAGAGCAAAAAAAAATAGTTTGGGCGAGCAAATATACCATTAAAAAGATATAGACAGAATTAAAAGAAGAGCAAACAAGACTTTGCTGCGAGGAACTTCATAACTGGTTGTTTGATACTTATTGGAGTTTGCAATTAACTGCAAAACATGAGTACTCTGTCAACTTATGAGAATATTAACTATTGTTGACTTCTCTTCAAAGAAATCTGGGTTAAATATGAATAAGGGATATATTATTGAGACATCATTTGGGAAAATTTATCTAATGTGGAAATAGTTTTGAGACCCCCCTAAGAAAAATTCATGCTTACCGATAGTACCATTTTTCTTGTTCCGATAAGGATATCTTAACGGTAATGAAAGTATACTAAACTTTGCAAAATTTTATTCCGATAGTTACCGGTAAGCTCTATAAGAATTCCTAATTATAGTACAACCTATACTATGCGGCCTTTAACCCAAGTACACAAAAGTGTTGAATTCCAGGGACCTATTCCTTGTGATTGGCTTAAAGAAGGACCAAAAATCCCAGAATAGGTTCAAAAATATACGACATAACTTGTTTTTACCTCTTCACTCTCTCAAAGTGTAATCCATTTATCACTCACAGATATCTTACTCAAGTTTTCATTTATACTTTATTACCCAAAAATATTTCATTTTTAAAGATCTTTTAGCAAAATGTTGTCCGTTTAAGGTACAGGAAGATAAAAAGTTTTCGTCCAGTTGAATGTACTTGTATTCTTTTTCCTTGAACTATGAAAACCATCGATACGTTCCCGTACCTCAATTTAAGAAAGATCAACACGCCCTGTAATATCACGAAGACAAAACAATATTTCAGCAAATCAGAAACTAAGAATAAATGAAGAAAATTTTATGTTTAAGTATCTTAGCTGCAAGCTGTCAACTATCAACTCAGGCAGGATTTAGCCGAATGAGCACTAATGGTCAATTTCTTATGAATAAGAAGTCAGACTTTTGGAAAGACAAATTTGAGTCTGGAGAACCTCCAAGAACAGATCTTGAAGCTTTCTTTACACCAAAGACGTGTAATAACATTGAAGATACTGATGGAGTTGTGCTTGTTAACGGAGAAGCTTTTCCTTGTAAGAACGTTGATTTCAAATCTTATCTTCCTTTGATAGACTTGTATATTGAGATCCAAAATGGAACCACATCAGGATCAGATATCTGGGGATGTGAAGATACAGAAAATAGCAAAGAGTATACTCTGTTGATGGTTGATAATGGAATCTGGTTTATTGATACCACAGATCCTTCTAACCCAGTCAAAGTTGCATATGGACCAAACCCAGCTTCAAAATTTGCTTGGGGAGATGTAAAAGTGTACAATAATGTAGCGTATGTTGTGAAAGACAGGCCTGAAGAGACAGAGTTTGACAAAACATATGGGATTCAAGTGTTTGATCTTACACGTTAGAGAAATATTCCAGAAGAAGACTTTCCTTTGGAGATAGAACCAGATACGGTTCATACAGGCCATGGAGCGGCTCATAACATTGCGGTGAATACTGAAACAGGGTATGTATATTCCATTGGAAGTAACGAATGTAAAGAAGGTGCATATATTCTTAACTTAGAGCCAGATCCACTTAATCCTGTGTTTGTAGCTTGTATTGATGATGATGGATATACTCATGATGCTCAAATTGTAGTTTATGATGGACCTGATGAAAGGTTTACAGGAAGGGAAATACTTTTTGGATATAATGAAGATACTTTGACATTTTATGATGTTACTGATAAACAAAATATTCAAAGAATATCTAGAACAGGATATCCAAATGCTATGTACACTCATCAAGGTTGGCTGACTGGTGATATGAGGTGAATTTTCCTGAACGACGAGCTAGATGAGTATGAATGGCTTTTGAATACTACAACTACATATATTGTAGATGTTTCTGATCTAAGAAGACCTATTTTTGGAGCCAATTTCACGCACAGAGATGTATCAATTAACCACAATTTATATGACTGGGGTGCAATCCACGCAAGAGGATGGGGTGGATCACCACGATATGAAGAAGGGAACTACTGCTTTCCTCCAATCAGTAATAGATTTATGTATTTATCTAAATACCTTGCTGGACTTAGAATATTGGATATTCAAGGTACACCAAAAGTTTCAGAAGCAGGTTTTTTTTGACATTGCTCCAGATATTGAAGGGAATTCTCCAGAAGGAACATGGAGCAACTATATGCACCGTAATGGAAATGTAGCTGTTTCCTCTATCGAAAGAGGTTCTTTTATGCTTAGACCAAGAGATGAAATATTGTATACAACATTGGTGGAAACAAGTTCTCCTACAATTGTTCCAGCCTCATCAACTCCACCTACTGTTACACCTGCGCCGACAATGGTACCAACTGAATCTCCTTTTGTTTGTACTGATCATTTGCCCCTTGGGGTAAACAATCCTGATACCGGAAAGCCTGTAGAATGTGTAGACGTTGTTCAGTTTTGTACTGAGGAAGAGGTTGTGGAACGTTGTGCTGTTACGTGTGGGCGTTGTGTTCCAGAAACTTCAATATCCACAAGCTCTCCAACTGAGTTACCTGAAAGATCTTCTGCAGGTGCCGATAGCGATCTAAAGGTGAAAAATGCTTTGACCTTAGCAATTGTAGTTCTCGTGGCTGTTGTTATTGTATTGGGGGGGGGGGTGCAGATTTATTGGTCTTCCTACCAGTCCCGCCAAGTCTTAAAAACGACTGGAGAGGAGGAGTGCAAGTCAGTGAAAGCAACTGTTCTCGGTGAAAAGGTAGAGATCTAAGTTTTCGTCTGGGATGGAGAAAAAGATGCTATAGACACGATATAAATTTTAATTTATAATATTTGTTTCCCCCCGATATGACTTTCTTTTCTCTTTCTTCATACTTAACAATGTATTATTTTTAGTATATTTCACAAAACTGCGATGCACTTTAGATGAGTTCTAAGGTGCTACCTGTTTATTATCGGGCGCTTTGTTCCAACTTTCAGGTCTAACACCTAAACTCTTCACCAATGTAAACAATTACTTTATTTTATCTAGATATTTTTTATGCCCTTCGAGTTCGTTAAAAAATAGACCTATTTAGATTTGACTTTGATCAAAATTATATTCTTAATGTAAACTTCAAATTATAAAAATATGAAGATTCCGCGTTCCATAGAAATCTAATGAAGAACCAATTAAATGAAAACTAAATAGTAACATGAGCCCGTTTCTGTTGATATAGGGTAGTAATATACATAATAATCTGGGCTGTACGGTACTGAGAAGAAGAAGTGAGATAGGTTACTAATTTTTGTTGGGAGATCGAGTAGACGTGCAAATTCATAAGACTACCTTACCTTAGAAAAGCATTTATATATTGAGTTCTAATAAGCATTTTATTTTCAGAGTTCAACTACCAGTACAATAATCAGTTTTATCTATGATATCATTCTTTATTCTTGAAATATCTTTGTTCACCAACTGCTCATAAAGTTATTGCTGTAAGCATTAGTAAATGCATCAATTGCCTTATCTGAACTCTAGTGGAGCTGACATTGATACCCATTTTCTCAACATCGTTTATAACAAAATGAGGCTTCCTACCAAAACATATGTTACTTCTACCAACACCAGCATCCGCAATATGCTACCACCGGCATGAGTATGAAAAATAAATATGTACAAGGGAATCATTTTTGAAGATTTGTAATAAATTATGATCCAGTGTATAACACTATTGGGTAAGATCCGCATGAAGTATTGAGCTCCGTTAAGAGAAAGAGCAATAATTGTTTTTTAATATCTATAAGAGATTTTCAGCCAGCAGAGTAGCATTCTCATATATTGACTTTCTTCCGTCGTAGTTACCCAATAAACTATTCAAACCTACTGCTAAGACACATGATTGTTTCTGTAACTCATAATTTAGATAATCATGGCTACTAAGACAGGGAAAAGTCAAGATTTTCTTGATGGTTCCACTGACCTTGAAGTAGGGCTAGATGGCTTTATAGAGAATGAACTAACAACCACTGATACATCGGGTTTTGAATAATAACATATAAAATTTACAGGCATAGCAATCTAATGATAAGCTATTGGATCACATACGTTATTAATATTGTTTATTCAGTAGTCATTTCGGCTCAATGCACAAACCTGTATTGATACTTCATAGACGTAATGATGAACACTACCACTCAGAAAATATTCCTGGTTATTCACCAAACACTTTTAATTTTTTTAGTTTAAAATCAATATAGATATCTACAGCTAGAATAGGGGTAAGTTAGAATGCTGTAACCATAAACAATTCTAAGCTATCTCTTACATACATACAACCAGTATGCAGTATGAAATGAGCACATAGTGCTTGAACAAACTGCAAATATCGGCTTCTTATTCTTTTCGGAAATAAAGCATTCATGAACAAGTGTACTTATGCTGAATTCAACAAAGATAGTCGACAAGACTTTTTATCAAAGCAAACATGCCTGTTACAAACCATTGAAAGTGGCGCGCTTTCTTATACCACCTTTTTTTCTTTATTTTATTTTACTTCCTATGTATATATGCAGGCGAATGAACCTCTATGGTTTTCAACATAACTGTGCAGTTGGCTTATCCATTTCACAATAGCAGTCAAAATACAGAATTTGAATAAGGTAGCTTCTGTTATCATTATTAGCAGTGTGACTGGAGAGTAGAATCAGAAAAGATTTATCGAATTAATGTGGTTTTGGCTATTGTCAGTGGCAGCAGGAATGTAGTTTGAATTTGTACCATTATGAAAAAGGTTCCCAAATTGCTGTTCTTTTGTTTCTCACAACTCTCTTATGGGCTGTAATATTATATATATACTTGGTTTCACTATGTGATATCGTTACTATGGTGGATTACCGTATTCTATATTAGGTGTGGTAGAGTGATATATCAAGTGAATTTTGATGAATTTTCCTCTGTGTATATACAAACTTTTTGTATTCCAACGGGTAGTAGTAGGTAGTAGCTAGGTTGGAAGACTATGTTTGGACAGTGATACCAACTGGAACTACTGTATTTATTCTTGTAGCCGAAATTGCCGATTTGCCTTGAAATACTAAGTGGCATAACGATAGTGTCAAATCTTGGGTAGAATAGTTTTAGTGTCGATATAACCTTTAAAAAAGTGGAAAAGGAAAAAAAATAAGTTTCATTTCTTCAACAAAAAGCTGTTTTTCTGTATTCTTAGATCTGTTGAATTTTTGCGGACTTTTAATTATATATCTTGAAGTGACTGTAGATGCAGAACACAATAAATTACTTCTAATTTACTAATAAAATTTGTCCATATTTTTTGTCGAGAATAATTACTGAATACAAAGTTTTTGTGATTGATTAATAATAATCTTTTTATTTATCGAAACAGTGCAACAATTACTTGATACTTATCAGCATTAAGTATTTTCCCGATAATTGAACGTAAGAGAATAATCAACTGATTCTTGATATATTCAATAAATATACATATCATATTGTTACAGACACATTACTCAATAATTTATTTATGTTAATGTATTATTTTTCTTCCATAACAATAAAATAATTAGAATATTTTCAGCGGGGTTTTCAACAAATCAACCAAATTTTAACTCTCCATATTTCACAGTATGTTTATTTTCTTGTGATAAAGCCCGTTCCATAATTCAACACCAGGTATTTCTACTATAAAAACATGTTTATTAAAAAAATGTATTATTCTTAGGCTATTACTGCTTCAAACTTCGGGTAATTTATTCATGAGTTTATATAATTGTCCAGTACGAAATATACCTATAATTATGAGTTGAATGTTGTAAGAGACTTTGAAAGGAAAAATAAATAAAGGAATAAAGGAATCTCTTTAAGTTGTGGTCAATTTTAATTCCTTCGAGGTTTTGCGAGATATGAATATCCAAGGTTACTTCTGGTCATATATACATAATGGATTTTGTTGGGCTCAGGTTATTCTAAAGAATGAAATACCGCATCTATGAGTACCAAAAATAATGTATTATAAAACTTTGGAAGGATATTCTAAGAAAATTTGCAAGGATAGTCCCTATTCTTTCGCTTAATACTATATAATATTTTGCACTAGTGAATGGATGCAAAGTCCCTGCACTTCATACTAATATTCCCTAGTTAAAATAGCATATTCTATTGTAATAATTTAACGGTTACAACGCTAGCGTTTAAATATTTGTTGAATTAAAGCAAAAAATATATAAACACAAACTCTTTTCTACATTTATCAAATAATATATTTATACTATTAAATTTTGATGTTTGTTTGCTAAGACAAATATAATTTTAGGTCATCAGTTTCTCTCCAATTTATCAATACTCTCGATAATATTAGTTTTTTTGTGAGTATATTCTTTGAACCTTTTTAATTTTTGTACTGAATCAATGGTAAGTACTCAATTTTCTGAGTGCTATACCTTTGTTTTCCCTATGAATCCATGAAAAAAATCACTAGCTTTTCTATTGACCATCATTAATTTTTATGGTTTGTTTTCTATTCACTGTTACTTTAAATAATCTTGCAACCTGATGTTAAAACGACCTTTTACTTAGTGTTAGAAATAATTTCGTTTGTAAATACCTCTCATTACCATGTTCTAACTGTAGTAGTTAAGATTGGATAGATATAAAGATAAGTTATATATACACATATTATTCTCTGTACCAAGCCTTAGATAAATTAATAATATTTTTTATATACCATAAAATATAAGAATCTTCTTCGAAACCCTTCGTTGCTAACGGTAGATAAACTTCATATACTAACTTAGATTTGAAGTTATTATTCCATTATCTTGATGCTGGGGAATATATATACAATGTCGCTCTATGTAGATGGTATATTGGTTAATAATGCGACTTCTATGTTTCAGATGTCGCAACTTGAGTGTGTTGCCCCTGAAAAACAAAGCGGCTATATTTTTCTCAAGGTAAGGAATGATTTGATATTTTTTTCACTTTTATGTGTCTGCAGGTTTTAGATTCTAGAAGCATAAAGACCCAATGTCTAGGCCTTGTAACTCTACGTTTCACTATTAGATTTAAACGGTTTTATGTCAATAGTTTGTGACAATATTAATATGTTTGGACCATTTAGCGATGATTTAGTAGTAGTTTTACCGTTATCAATTTCAATCCAGATATTTCTTCTTAATGTAAAAGAATCATCTCTGTCCGAACAGTTCTTATGTCGTACTTGCAAAGTAAATATTCGTCTTGATACGTATTTAATGGATTGTTACTCTTGGATGGGGTATCTTGTTGGTTTATTCTCTAAGTCTAGACCTTTAACATAAGTCTAACCAAAGTCTGAGAAAACTTATTCTTTGAAGGTGTTCTTTATAAATATTCGTTAGCAACAATCTGATTAAGATCTATCAGACATATACCATATAGTTGGTTATAATGAATTCTTTTCCCACGTTCCTTCCTAAGGCATAGCTTATATCACTATAATTGACAGAGACTTTGTGTGGCTTGAATTTTAGGAATATAATATTTGAGATGCCAAAGTAAATACGAACAATCTCATGAATGGTATTTTAAGAGAATTCCAGTCTTCGTTACCTAAGCAGATAGTTTAAAACTTTTCCCCCTTTCTTGATAATTTTGGATCAATATTTTAGGGGAGAACTGAGTACTTAAAAGCCTTTTTCCGGTGATATCTTTGCATATACATCATCTTTTATGAGGTTATTGTCATTATTTTGAAGTATTCAAACACATAGTTGTTTTGAACAAATGTAAGACAATAATTGTTTCAAAAAATCTATTTTTACCGCAATTTGACACAAAATATGGAAGAAGCAAATAAAACTCTTACCTTAATAAACTTTCCTTCGCGTAAATGGCTGGGTGTTACTACGCCCTTAAAAACCACCACCGTCGAAGTTGAAGAAAGCATTATAAGGATGATATATAACTTTAGTTAAATCTTCAGTAAGACTTACACTTTTCTTACCAAGTATAGTTAATCAAACACTTCCATTACAACCGAGATCTCACAGAGGCGAAAGTTTCTTGTCCTTGAGCAAGAAACATGGTTGAGTGACATATAACATAAAATATGTAACCGTTTCTTCTCTGAATAAGTTAACAACTTCTATCCACTCCGAAGAGTTATTTTGGGTTTCTCAAGTACTAAAATGTTATTGAAATTTTATATAATGAGAATTTTTGTTTAGAAAATTTGATTATTGGGCATGCTAATGCAAAACCCGCTCAATACTAGATAGGTAGTAACACAAGAAGCTAAAGAGAGATTTAAAATATATGCACATATTGTAATTTCAAAAGAGAGCATAATCCAGAAGACAAGTTTTTGGGCAAATGAATATTCCGAACAGCTAATTAGAAATTGATATTAAAGAAGGGAAAAAAGATATACAAATATATATATATATACATATATGAAATGAGATTCTTCTAAAATATTTTGAAATATAATCGGAGATTCCACCTCATATTTTGTTTCATCAAGAAATTTTGTCTCGAAAATATCATTATTTATGTTTAATCATTAAACAATTCAAAGAGCTAACAACAAGACTATCGTAGTCTTTGCCTTTGTTTCTTATGCTAGAAACAATATTCTGTATTTTGCGGGGGCAAATAATATATTTCAACAGATTGGAATAGCACTATAATACCCAACTTTAACCGAGACAACAGATGTGGTACCATCCGCAATTTATTTCGAAAAATATGTTTTGTGTCGCTAATCTCGACAAGGTGTGTGAAAAATGATACCACTTTCTTCAACTTCTTATTCCCATAGGACATTCCTTTCTCAATACTATTTAGAGAATACGAAAAGTAAATATCAGAAAAAATATCAAATTTTCATTTAAGATATATCAATTAAGATGTTAGAATGGGAAAGCCCAGAAAAGATAAAGTTTCGGTAAACAAATATTTTTTACCTAGCCATATCTAAAAATGATCTCAACCCCAGGGACCAAGAAGAAATGCTTACGAAATTGACTATAAACTGGGAATAAGTATTGCCACATGTAGTGAATACTTACATACTATATGGGAAGGTTTCATGTGTCATAACATCTGCCAACACCCGGAATTATCTAAATGCAACACATATACTGAAAAGGGCACAGGCTCGGATTAAGTATTTAAGTTTGTTACTCCATTGTAATTAAACCATATACTATAAAGTTATTGATGCAACTGAGGTAACTAATTGTTACTTCTTTCCGCTATTTTTTTGTTGACAAAATGAATTTGGATACAAGCATAGATCTATTGGATTTTAAATGACATCAAACCATTAGATTTCTAATCTGAATGTAAAGAATGATATTGAAGCATAATAAAATTAGTTACAGTTTGATTGGCGCTTGTTTGCCTTGGAATATACTTCATGCGACTTAGCTGAGCATCCCTTGCATTTAATTACTAGAATGTTAGCTTTCAATCTGAGGCTAGTTTCAAAAAACTATTGTCTTCCTGTGAGCTTATCAATATCCGTAAGATCTTTGGTGTTGCCACTACGACACTCTTAAATTTCATAATCAACCTAGATTTTAATCCAGGATTATTTTTTTTATTTAGACGTCACAGAGTTCATGGATAATCCTTGCTTTTCTAAACGAGTCAACTTCTCCTTTTGTGTGATTTCTCTATGTAAATAGCAAGTCATTAAGGTAATCACCAAGCAACCTACCGAGAGCGAAGGCTACGAGTGATTTTGAACTAGGTAGGGATGAACCATGGCAATAAAGAAGCAGAGCTTTGAACTTTATTTCCCGAGAGAATCGGCAATTCAAATTAAAACTTTTTTCTGTGGTTCTTACTTCTTGATTACTCAAAATAACTTTGTTTCCAAAGCAACTGAGTAAGAAGTTGTTAGTTATCAAATTATGGATATATTTAACTCTGTACTTCGTTTTATGTAGAAAACCTAATAAGGGTCAAACTCCAGAGAACTGGGATATAGTAAATTTTATCACGTTGGAAACTGTAGAATAGTTCGAGAGATGTAACAGTTACATGAATCTCGCATGTTAGAAAATATGGTGTGAAAAAAGAGAAATCTATCTTATATATGTGTAAAACTTGTTCAAATATCCTCAAGATCTCCTTATACCCTTTATTAGCGACTACAAATTAGTTGTAGAGCCATTAGAGCTGCCCAAATATTCTAACACAATGGTTATGGCCAAATATTCGGCTTAGTACTTACCTAGTCAAATATTCTCGGAGATTAAATGCTATGCCTAATTATAATAAACGGCTGGTCTACCATATGTAGGACGTAAAATTTGTGCTTCCCACTCATGTGTATTCTAATCGAGTGCGGCTATATTTACTGGAAGCATGAGTGATCTTAGAATGCTCTATTTTCGTCAAATGAGGGATTTTGATGATCCCAATGAGACATGGCCCGTATTTCCTCTGAGATTTGTCTTTGGCACTCCCCGTTTCTGGTGCTTCACTTTGACAGCAGTACCTTCAAAGGGCTAACTTCAAAATGTTCAATAGTATTTCTATGCATCATAATCTTTCAAACTCTGAAAGCCTTAAATGAAGACCCCTCAGACTTTGCGGTCAATCTTAGCAGAGAGTAAGGGGCCAATCTCCAAAATTATCACACAGATTCCTATATTACTTCTCGAGAATGCGTTTTTTGAGATCTTGAAATTTTCTAGAAACTAATTTGGACGAGTTTGAGTATGTGTAGTCCCAATATTTTAACGGAAAAACTTCCTAGAACAATAACTGTAAGTTCGAGCAAACAGCTATTCAGTTTAACAGCTGACACGAAGTTGACGGAAACAATATGATTTATTAACCTTGATGAAGGTAATACAGTATTCTTGGCAGAGTAACTCGCACCAAGTATGGGAAAGCAATGAAATTAACGCTGGAAACCCTTTTCGAAATGCCTAAGTTTCCCATAGAGCTATCTAGTTCTTTACGATCTAGACTTAAGTGTTGACCATTTCAACTAACTGATAAAATAAGTAGTTTAGACTGTACTGATACACATGAACTTTAACCCTTAACTTGCTGTAAGTTTTTCTGCTTCATCTGTACGCTCTAGCGATTTGAACGCGTGAAGAGGTTCGGAGGTGTGTTCATATCACCAATTGTAACCTTTAAGATGGTTGATAGCTGTTGCTTTCGTTGCGGTCCCTCTTTCTTGCTTTTCAGTTTTTTCGATGTATTGCTGTTATTTTTTTTCCAAGTGATATAATTGTTCTATGTTCTTGAGACTTTAACTCCCAATATATACTATATGGAATCTTTGCATTTACTTAAGTAGTTTAATAGCTATATGTTAATAAATTAGTTAATTGGTTAAATGCCACAAAAATCTGAAATAGTTGCACAGCATTAGGGATGGGATTTTATAAAAATTCTAAATAATTATTTGATAATCATTTTGCTTCTGATTATCAACAAGAGAATTTGGATTTTGATTGTTATCAAATGATTGTAATTTTATTTTGATTAACAACTGATTATCAATGTTTAAGCAAGATGGTTTGGGAACTATCAGAGTCAATCAATAAGAAAAGTATGGTGAAATTTCTTATTGATAAATTATCAGTAAATCAAATCTCACCCATAGTAATATACCATCGAAGACTACTCGCGATGAAAAATAAAGGCCATGTGGCCACACATTTTGGGCGATTAATCCAAGGAAAAGTGTCCTTGACAAAGTAAAAACCTTTCGAAAAAGATCAAACCAAATCAAACAATGTCTGGAGCTCCTTTACTGATTCAAACAAAGCTAAACGTATATTCTTTGTTTCTAATGCTTAACCAAACGATTTTTGTGCCTATCTTAACTTTTAGCTTGCTCAACAAGGAATATCTGCAGAAAACGTACGCTTTGGCTTCTGCACAATGGAAAGCGAAGAATATATCTGCGTAAAGGAGAAGGAAGATGAAAAGAATATTCTTAAGTTGCTTAATACAAGTAGTGGAAAAGTTGAAAAGTTTCCAACGGCTGGAGATGGTGCCATAATGAACCCTTCAAAACCTTGGCTGGCGTTACGTGGTGGATTGGCCTTGCAAATTTTCGATCCATTTGCACGAAAGAAGATTGCATCTGTTAAACTCTCCATATCTGAATCAGATTCTATTGTTTATTGGACTTGGTGCCGTAATAATCTTATTGGTATAGTAACAAAAGAGCGAGTTTTCCATTGGAAAGTTAGTGAGGACTTATCAGATTTACAAGAGGCGTTCAAGAGGCACGAGAAATTATCAAGTAGTCAAATAATTAACTATAAAGTAAGTTATGATGAGAGATGGTGTCTACTTGTAGGTATATCAAAAGGTGATACTCCTGGAAGCGTAAACGGGAACATGCAGTTGTACTCTGTGGCCAAATCAGTTTCACAGTCACTCGAAGGTCATGCAGGTAATTTTGCTAAAATAACAAAGGGTATTGCTATTGCCATATTTTTATTATTAGATGGGGACAGCGTAGAAAGAAATGTGATCAGTTTCATTCAGAAGAAACCAGGTGAGGAATCAAAACTCTTCATTATGGAGGTACTTTAAAGAATTTATTGTAATTGTATATAGGTTGGAAGGGATCGTGATGACCCTGCTGGCGTATTTAAACTGCCCCCACAACCTATTGTCTATCCAAGTGGAGCACAAGATCTGGCTGATTTTGCAGTTTCCATGGTTATTGCCAACGATAAAGGACTTGTTTATACTATAACAAGAAAGGGATTCCTTTTTTTATTCGATATATATACAGGTAAGCAAGTTTGTGGTGCCCAAATTACGGCAGATACAATATTTGCAACTACCATCTCAAAAAGTGGAACAGATTTTGTTGGTTTGACTGTAAAAAAAGGTCAAATGATCTCCGCAGGAGTAGATGGTGGGGCGCTTGTTCCTTTCTTACTGCGAAAAAATGAAACTGAGCTTGCCCTTAGTTTATGTTCAAGATTAAATTTGCCAGGAGCTGAAGATCTTGTTATGCAGCAGTATAATAATTTTCTGTTATCACAAGATTATGCAAGTGCTGCAAAGGTTGCTGCTAGTTCGCCAAATGGCATGCTAAGAACTAACGAAACCATTCAGAAATTTAAAGGGTTGCAAGGAAATTTTTTATTGCAGTATTTTAAGGTAATACTTGAAAAAGGTCCTTTGAATAAAGTAGAGTCAGTGGAACTGTGCAGGCTTATTCTAGCGCAGGGTAATACTCAGACATTGGAGAAACTTATTGGCGAAGACAAACTATATTTTTCGGAAGAACTTGGTGAACAAATTTTGAGTTACAACTCTACTCACGGAGATAGTCGCGAATTGTATCAACTTTGTTTAAAGATTTTTCTCAAGTCTGAGGCTCATGAAAGTGTTATTAAAACTCTTGTTAAAGTTGGACAGTTTGATAAGATTGTCCCTTATTGTGAAAAAGTTGGCTTCACCGTCGATTTCCCAAGTATACTTCGTACCTTAGCGAAACAAAACTCCGGAGGCATAGGTGATTTTGCAAAGTCACTAGTGTTGGCTACGCCTCCTTTATTGAAAAAAGAAGTTGCAGCAGACATTCTTATCAGTCATAACCTCGCTCAAGAATCAACAGCGTTTCTTCTTGCAGTATTAAAGGATGATAAAGCAGAGGATGCTAAACTACAAACTAAACTATTGGAAATGATCATAACGAGTAAGAATGATACAGTTGCAGACGCTGTTTTTAATAATGAAATGTTCCATCATTTTGATAGGTCTTATATTGGTGCACTTTTGGAGAAGTCTGGCAACTTTAAAAGAGCTCTGCAGTTACATGAGGAGATAAATGATGTCAGAAAATGTTTCCCAAAATATTTGAACAGCTTATACTCGATGCAACAGGAAAAAGATGTTACCAAGCCAGATGAGGACTTTATTGTTAACTACTTCAATAAACTTACAGAAGCACATATGATGGAGATGCTAGGTCTCATAATGGAAACTTACCGCGAAACTAAAAATCAAGGATGCATTAGATTGTTTGTAGCTGTTGGAACAGAGCACTCATCTAGTTTAAATATGCCAGATGTCATTGAGTTGCTCGAAAAACACGGCTCTACTGAAGGCATATATTTTCTTACTAGTAATCTTCTCACCTCTGCCCCTAGTCCAGAAATCGTATACAAAATGATTGAGTCTGCCTGTACGCTGGAACAGTATGAAGTTGTTGCAAAGATCATCAAAGAAAACGAATTTGTTGATCCCATAAGAGACCAATTGAAAAACTTTTTCCTTATTGAAAAGTTTAGTGACCCTCGTCCCTTTATACATTTATGTGACCGCTTCGGGTTTGTTGATGAGTTGACCACGTATTTGGTGAATAATGATTTTATCCGACATTTGGAGATTTATGTGGAAAAAGTGAACCCAGGAAGAGCTAGCCAGGTAGTGGCAAAGCTCATTGATCTGGATTGTCCGGAGAAACTCGTGAAAACAGTTCTAAATTACGACTCTGTACGGGCAAATGTTGATTATGAAGACTTGGTCGAATCTCTTGAGAAACGAAATAAGTTGTACCTAATAAAAGATATTCTTGAAGAAAAAATTACAGTTGAAAAGAGTACAGATATAGTTGTGCACAATGCATTGGCAAAACTCAAAATACTTACTAACTCTGGTGCCAAGGAATTTTTGGAGACAGACTCATATTATGAGCATAAAGTTGTGGGGAAGTTTTGCGAGAACTTTGACCCTTCTTTGGCGTTTATTTGTTATGCTAAAAGTAACGGTGATTGCGATGTTGAGTTGGTAAATGTTTCTGTCCAGAATGAACTGTATAAAGAGTTGAGCTTATACTGCATCGACCGGCAAAGTACAGAGTTGTGGGATATGATAGTTACGTATAATGAGAACTCATCAGAGAGCGTTTCTACAGGCGGTGCAGCCACCCTGAAGTTAACAGAGGCGGAGAAAAAGAAGATTATTGATACCGTAGTGAACTATGGGCTGCCGCAAACCAAAGACCAAGGAAAAGTTACTGTATGTTTGAAATCATTCATGAAGGCGGACATGCCTAACGAGTTGATTGATCTTTTAGATAAGTTGATTCTTCAACCAGACTCGACCTTTACAACCTCGTCCCTAGAAAACCTGCTTCTTTTGACAGCCGTCAAAACAAGAAGAGAGAAGGTAATGTACTATATCAAGGTGTTGAAAACCTACGATGGCGAAAATATTGCTGAAGCATGTCTTAATCAAGCTGAACCTCTTACTGAAGAGGCTTTGGAAATATACATTAACAAGAATTTAAATGTCAAAGCAATGGAAGTCATTATTGACTATTTAAATGACGTGGAAAGAGCAGTGGATTTCGCAAAAAGCTTGAATTTTATCGGTAATACCTTTGACAATGACTTAGAGAGAAGGCAGGAGAAAAAGGATGTGCTGTCCGTATTGGCAAGACATTTACATCAAAAAGGTGAGATCAAAGAAGCCCTTACTTATTACATAGAAGCGGCAAATCCAGCTCATTTTGCCCCTCTTATTACTTCCACTAAAGAATTGAACCAAGAAGAAGTGTATGCTGTGTTGGTTGAATTCTTGCAGATGGCTAGAAAGAAACAGAAAGAGAAGCTAATAGATACTACACTGGTTTATGCGTATTGCAAACTAGGGCAAATGAAACAGCTCGAACAATTTCTGCTAACACCGAATCTGGCAGAGGTAGGAAAGATTGCACAAGAGATATATAACGAACCTCAAGCTTCCCAAAAAGATCTGGAAACTTGTATAATATTGTTCTCTAATGACAGCAACCATAAGATGCTATCCCTCTGCTATTTAAAGCTAAAAAGGTTTACTAAAGCGGTCGATGCAGCGAAAAAAGCAAACGATGTGGAAACATGGAAGCTAGTCAATATTGGTTGTTTGGATAATAATGAGGTTGAGCTGGCTAATATCGCTGGGCTGAATATAATTGCCAACCCAGTATATTTGGATGACGTGGTTTCGTTGTATGAGCAAAAGGGCTTCTTTAAGGAGGTAGTATGGTTACTGGAGAGCGGGGTTAATGTTGAAAATGCCCACAATAATACCTTTACCATGTTGGCCATTCTTTATGCCAAATATTCAGATTTTCTTGATTTGAAAAAGAACGTCTTGATTGATTTTGTTCGTCGCCAGGGAAAGAAAATAAACTCAACAAAGTTTGTTAGAATTTCGCAGAGTTTGCTAAAGTATGAGGAGGTTGCGGAACTCTACCGGATCATGGGGGAACTAGAATCAGCACTTAGTGTTCTTCTCTCCCACACACAGTTCTTTGCAGATCCCAAAGAGACTGTTTATGGTATCATTCTGTCTCAATCGGAATCCACTGTCATTAGACAAGAAAGCGTTTACTATAGACTGTTGGATCTATTCGTGAAGTTGTTTCCAACTTCTGTATCGCAATTGCTTGACTCTATCCATTCTCAAAGAACTAAAGGACGAGAAAGTAAACCTGTCAAGCTAGATTGCAGTCGCGTGATAAAGACTTTGTCCGCAGTTGGGAAACTTGTTTTGGCCAGAGAATTTCTTGTACAGCTCCAGATTGAAAACTTAAGATTCGAAACTGAATCTAAAGCAAAGCAAAAGGCAAACCTAAAAAAGTATCAGAAGGATTATGAAATTAGTTTTTCGTACGATATGAGTGCTGTCAATGAAGCAGTTAATGATCTTTACATTGAGGAAGGGAGCTGGGAACTGCTACGTGAAAGTATAGATAAGCACACAAACTTTGATCACTTAAAGCTTGCAAGGAGATTACGTGAAAGTGACAATATAAACTTTAGGCAGCTTTCGGCCAAAATTTTTATGGGCTTAAAAAAATATTCGGAAGGAATGGAAATTTGTGAAAAAGACGACAGGTTTGATGAATGCCTAATCTTTGCACGAAACAGTAACGACGAGCTCATTTGTGAGGATTTGCTGCGAAAGTTCGCTTCTAAAGGGAAAGAACGCTATTTCGCTGCGCTCTTAGTTTCTTGCAGCCATATTATTGCGCCTGATATCGCTCTCGAACTTGGATGGAGTAAAGGTTGGACCAATTTAACAACTCCATTTATGATTCAACAACTTCATAAAGACAGAAAACATATTCAGAGTTTAGAGGAACGATTGACTAAACTTGAGGGTGAGAGGAACGAGGAGAGAGAGAAAGAAAGGCAGGCAACAATGAGAAATAATGGGCTAAGCGGAAACCCGATGCTTGCGAATAGTTCTTTTAATGGTCTTTAGTGTTTTAACAGCCGCTTAAATGCTAAAGCAGGTTCTCGTTACTCGCGTATTAGGCTTTATTCGAAATTTACAAGTACCTGACACGTGAATTAAGTGTTACTTTGAACTTATATTTTGAATGGTAGAAAAACCGAAGATCTTCCCCTACGAACTGGGACCAACAAAAAAGAAAGAAACTAGTTCAATAGAGTAAGAGTACATCCAATTAGCAAGTGGTCGCTTGGTTCTTTATCACTTGGAAATGAAGCAGCTTGTTCCTGTACTTCTATAATTGAAGGCAGGCTGACACAATCCTCAACTTCAAATCTCTTACCACCAAAAGGCGACAAGAAAATGTAATCCAAAGTTCCAATAAATTCATTTACCTCATCTTCTTCATCTTTTCTTTTCGCCTTAAATACGGAAACAGCATAGTTAGTAACCTCTGGTTCTTTTCCTGCAAACACCTTATAGGCACTAACGAAATCATCCCTGGTAAAATCCTTATACAACTCTGAATCAGGCTGCATATTAAAGTCTCCAAGTAATATATGAGGCACTTTCTTCTTTCTTGAAAGTTCTTCTACATAGTTGGCCAACCCTTCTAAATGCAACCTCATGACATTTGGCCGCTTAAATAGGCACGGCATATGATAGGTCGAGATCCAAAAACTCGGGTTTTCATTGCTTGCCTCACTGAGAAGCAAACTAGTTGCTATATTGAATCGTCTTGTAGCCATCTGGTAATCGCTTTCCTCTCTTAGAACTGAGAATTTATAGTTTATATTCAATCTTCCCAAGAAAAGAATGATCAAATTAAATATAAAAGGCAATATTGAATATTGAATTTTTTCTTTAATGCTAGTGCTTACTTCTGTATTAATGATTTCTTGACCTTGTTCTGGCTCTTCCACAGTTTCAGAAATTCTCTTTTGTCTGATTTCATGAATTTTGTAGGATTTTGGAGTAGCTATAGCTACGCCCATATAACCATTAAACTTATGACCATAATTATTATGCACAAAAGTGTACTCGTTGTCTAAGAAGAACTTATGAAGCTTTGATGCCCAATCCAGAGAGCATTCTTGTAGTGCAAAAATGGGTTTGGAGTCGTGGTGCGAGATTATTTCTTTATTAAGTTTCGCAAGTATTTTTTTTAATCGATTTGAGTTTTTTAGGCTACTTGGAGTACTCTTGATAAACTTCTCTTGACTGCATAGCGCTGGGGAGAGAAGATTATAAGAAACTACTCGTATTTTCTTCATTTTGTTTTTCATTATTTTGGGCAAAGTATTTTGAATGAGAAATCAGAGATTGTCAGAAAAAAACCTAAACATGATAGCATTGGGAAGAGAACGTATTTTAGCCAAGTTCAAGGGGGTACGAATCCAAAATGGTTACAACTAATGAATAACAAAGATACAGATATTTCTTTAAATTTTTCATATTGCTGGTTTTTTAGACCAAAGTTCAGGCCATTAACTGCACTTACAGCGATCGAAGTACCCACTTCTCAGATTTCAAGTACTAAGGGTACTTAGTTATCAGTGTGAAAAAACTTGTGTTTTCTAAAGAGCTCGTTTATTGTGGTATATCTTAAATTTTCAGCATTATAATTATAATACAAATTTGTCTGGTTTGATATAGTTTTGCCTTAAGTTCATCTCTTAAGTGACAAAAAGTATAATCAATAGGACTGCCTGTCCTGGGTTAAACATCGCTCCAACTCGTTTTTTACAAGGATTTTCACAAGTGTGAAGAGCCTTGTTTCACTCATTTGGATGATTTTGTCTTAGTATAATGTATCTGGCAAAGATTTCCTAAAAAGGAGCTCGAAATTCATTATTTTTATTCGAAGGTATACATCGCCAATATACTACATATGCCCGTAGTTGCACTTACACTGAAACGTTAACTCACCGTACTAAACCATTTGAAGATATTGCTTAGATTCGTAATAAACTACACGGAGAGTCGCAGGAGTACTGGACGATATGAACTGAGTTGTTTGCTATTAACACCGATTACTCTTTACTTAAGGGGAGAAACGAGCGAAACTCTAAAGTTCCAAAGAACCAATAAATAGTTCAGTTATTTAGAGGCACTACTTCTAATTAGTCTTTTTAATGTTTGCACGTATGTTACAAAAATTCATCTTTTCTAGACTACGTAGAAATGACCGACCTGTTTTGAGAGTGGGGGGTGGGATTCGATGAAAATTATCAATGATTAATTGATAATTATTTTGCTTCTGATGATCAATAATCACTGAAAATGGTTTGAGAATTATCAGAATCAATCAATAAGAAAAGTATGCTGAAATTTTTTATCGATAAATTATCAATGAATCAAACCCCACCCATAGTTTAGAGCAGAAGAGCTGGTACAAGTATG
This sequence comes from Labyrinthula sp. Ha, assembly GCA_015227615.1. Classification (NCBI taxonomy): domain Eukaryota; class Bigyra; order Labyrinthulida; family Labyrinthulaceae; genus Labyrinthula; species Labyrinthula sp. Ha. The sequence goes on along the minus strand of JAALGZ010000018.1, from coordinate 123,201 downwards.
AGTACCCTTCATACTTGCGTGAAGTTTAATATAGACATGCTAGTAATATGATTATGAAGTTGTAGTGGTATTAAACCTGTAGAAGGAGGCTTCTCTGTAAACTCATTTTGGAAATTAAAGCTTTGGCAACAATAATAAAGAAGTATGACAGAGAAAATTTTCAGTAAGCCTTCGATCAAGAAAACTGCCAAATCTTTAAGGTAAAATTATTCAAAGCGACAGCACCTGAAGGAGAGTATTATTGAGTATTATGTTGCATACTGTAAACGTTATTCAAGGTTTAGATCCACTAGATAGTGTTCTCTGATGAAAGACAAGTCAATTTCACCACGAGAAAATGAGACTTACTGCAAGATTAAGATCATTAAGAACTACTAAAGATTCAAATAACTTTCTCCAATAAATACTAGGCAACGGACTAAACCCTTGAATACGTTCCTTGTATCAATCTCAAGTAATCGCAAAGAGGAAACTTTGTAGAGAAGCAAGTACAGATCATTTCAAAGTGTCACTGACCTCATCAGTTTCACGTCTGCTGGTAAACAAATTAACTATTCGAAGCTACAAAAGCATCACAAGAGCCATGCAAGACAGTATTTTAAAAGTTTGGTTTTACTACAAGAACAAGTTGAATCTATTCACCAAAAGAAGAGTTGAGCTTGTTTGTGGAATATGTTTGAAGTCACATATATACTCAAGCTTAGGTGCAGACTTTAAAGAAAATGGATTTAAGAAATTATAGTGATATACTTTTAGTATATATACTTTTTCATAAACTTCTTGTACTAAAAAAAGATAGGACAAAGAGAACACGTAATTGTACATTGATATATAAAACGCGTCATATGTTTTAATATTCTTTTTAATTGGAAACTTAGAATGTGGACTTTAATGGATCCTCTTATAACTACCGTTACGTCCCGTGCTGTTGTTCCTTAAATTTGTATTACAGTAAAATCTTGCATTAAGAGAATTTATACCTTGAAAAGACCATAGATTTCTTAACAATATGATTGATAGATAAATTATTGAGATATACTCATAATATTACTATCAGAAGCATTGTTACTGTTAGATTAAATCGATACTGCAGTAATTTGTGTTGATAGAAAATTCTAGTGACATCGGAATTCTTCATGGACAAAAAAACGAACAGTCAACGACGTCTTTTCGGTAACGGATAGTAAATATAGCGACGTTATAATTTTGGGCAATGACTACGATGCATGATGTTTTTTACCCTGCAATTACGGGAATCCAAGATCGGAAATAAACAATAGTTCATAAACTTACTAGAATATATAGAAACAGAATAAAACGAGAAAGGAAAGAAGAATAAGAGATAAGATGGAAGTTTGTTTCAGTGGATCAGGTTGGTTATTGTACTATCAACTAGGAGTAGCTCATGTTCTTCAAGAAACAGGATATACAAGAAGGTGCGTGAGATTTAGCGGAACCTCTGGGGGTGCCCTTGTATCACTTTTCCTTACATTGGATTACCCAATTGCCAAACTTCAAGACTTCTATTTGAACTATGTCCCTGATGACTATCACTCAAACGATCTTGTAAATGTATTCCGTGTCAAAAAATATCTGAGCACTGTACTCAGAAATCCAGATCTAGACCCTTATTATAAAGCAGCTGCGCCACTTCTGAAGCAGGGAAGATTTGCAGCGACTGTCACAACCTTAGGAGATTTGCAAAGTCACTTGGAGTATAGCTATAACTCAAAAGAAGAGGCTATTCAAGCAGTTTTAGCTAGTGCGGCTATTTTTCCTCTGGGAGGTCTGCCCTTCAAATATCACAAGGAAGATGCTCTTATCCACAACAAACTCATTTATGACGGTGGTTTTCTTAATATGATGCCACGAACATCGCAGTATTCAACACCAGATGATACATTGGCAAAAAGTATTACTGAATCTCTTCTAGTTTCTGGGTTTAGCCAGTTTGAAGCTGATATTAAACCAAGCAGAACTCTTCCAATCTGGTGGTGTGTTCTTCCAGGAAGTAAAAGACAGTTGAAGAAAGTCTTTGAACTAGGAATTAAAGATGCCATTAACTACTTTTCAAGTAAAGATTTGTTAGATCTAAAGGCTGAGCATAAAATTTGGGAAAATCTTCGTAAATATTATGTTGATGAAGAAGATAAAATAATGGATCTGAGGCTCGAGGAGGTAAGTGTTGCATCATCACAGAGTTTTCCATCTAAAGGTAGTTCAGATAGCGTCAAATCTGTGCAAACAGAGGAACCAGGAATTCTAAGTAGTGTTTGGAGAGCGGCATCAGTCGGAACTGTGTACGCAGAAAAAACAGCTATCTTGGGTTTAGTTGTCGGTAAGTTAGGTGCTAGCATAGTTGAGAAAAAGCGTAGGTCATTTGTGCAAAGATCTTTACCAGGTTTTACATCATTTCGTCTGTGGGTTCCAGATAGTGTGCTTAGTTTTACGCCAGAAGAACAGGAAAGAGATGTAGAAGAGATTAAACAACGAAAAGATGAGCTTGTCGATTTAGTTTGGAATTGGAGAAACGTTTGGTCAGAGTCAAAAGTTAGAAGCCTTGAAGGATTGAAAAACTCAGTTCTTCGATCAGAGTTATTGCGTAGCGTTTATCCATCAGAAGAATTCCAATAGTGTGTTATTTATCTTAGAATCTTTGTTTTAGATAGGTGAGTTCTTTTAACTTTGAAGATGCTTTTAGTGCTGTTTTGCTTGCAGCGATATTATGTACTCGGAATATGTTTGCGCCTTTATATTGTCCATGAAGTGTAGTCAACGCCGTTGCTTGGTCTAACTCTTCTAAGGTCGCGTCAGGATTCTCCACAAGGTATTTCACAATTCTTTTCCTGGAAGTTCCAAGCAAAACATTTTCATGGACTGAATAAGTTTTGTCCAAATGTCTTAACAGTTCGAGATTCTGTTCCATCGTCTTTGCAAACCCTATACCTGGATCTACCCAGATGTTCCATTTTGGAATATAATATTCTTGCACTAAACAATTTACCCTGTTGTCTAACCATTGATTTACGTCATCAATGGAATCGTATAGAATTTGATTATCCATTGTAGTTGGTGTACCTCTGTTGTGCATCACGCAGATCTGCGCCAAAGAAGAAGCAACGGTCTCGTACATGTCACCTGCGCCAAAATAAGAGTTTTCACAGGTTCCATTTTTTGCTCTATTTTCTCCAGCAACATCATTAACCATATTTACTCCATTTTCCAAAGTAAACTGGGCAACTGCTGGCTTAAATGTATCTACGGACAATCCTACTTTACTTTTTTTTTGCAGGAAAGAATTTAAGAATGGCTTTAATCGAGAAATTTCTTCATACTCTGAAACAGGTGTAGCCTGAGGCCTAGTAGATTCTGCACCAAGATCAATAATGGCAGCGCCTTGTTCAATCATCTTCTCAGATTGAGTCAGAGCTCCTGGCAAGGTGGTATACTTTCCACCATCCGAGAAACTATCCGGTGTTAGGTTCAAAATACCCATTAGAAGTGGGCATAAAAACGTATTTTCAAACAGTTTAGGTACATCAGAATACTTTGTAACAAGTTCAGAAGATCGTGTACAAGCTGTTGGATCTTCCTTCAATGAGATCTTTCGTGCTAAGTCAGAAAAACTAAACGCTTATGCAATGAAGAATCCTTACGTCATATCAGTTCCAGGAAGCAGAGATGTTCCATATCCAAGATCAAGCAGTGGCTGCAAGACAAAACTTCTTTCCTGAATACGAGGATGCGGAATTTGTAGCTGAGGATTGTCGACGAGGTCATTCTCAAATAGTAAAATATCCAGATCAAGCTGAAAAATGATATTAAGAATGTGATACTTTGCGAGGGGAATATCTATGCGTTTTATTTTTTCCAATCTCGTGAAATTGAAGAAAGGAAAGCAGCTCATCAGGGGAGAAAGATGTCTCTACTTCTACGGCCGCATTGACAAAATTATCTTGTTCTGTGTTCAACTAGTTATAATAAAAATCTAAAAATATACATGTGGTTTTGAATAGTATAGATAAGATGTGTTTTTCAATTTGATTCGAGATTCTTTTCGTATCTTTTGAAGAAATTCTGAAAAGTAAAGACTTCTTTTTTCAACGTTTGAACCAAGTGCAATAACGGCTAACTTCATCTGAGTGGGCTAAATGGCCCAAGTATTGTAGCCGTTAGAGTAAAACCAAAACGTCTCAATTTGATGAATGAAACGAAGAAGGAAACAAATGCTTGTTATCAGCCAAAATTTCATGAGATGTTAGAGTGGATGGCTGACACAAACTGCAATGGGTTTTACGGGGCAAAGCTTTACAAGAATGACAATGGGGAAATGGGGATTAGAGCCTTAGTCACTCAAGTAATTTCCCTTGACGATGCGATGAAAGATTTGTTAATCAAGAACAATTCAACCAAACATAACGTAGACGCCATACTCGGACACATTGAACAAGAATCTGTTCTTAGTTTTCTCAAACATGAACTCAAATATAAACAGTATGCGATTGAAACTCTTAAACAGTTTTTGCAAACTAAAGGAAATGCTGAAAAGCTTGATTTTGCAGAGGGGAGTCAGGCAAACCATTCTTTCCCTGATACAACAAACGGTGGATTCTTGACCTCAAGAACAATTCCTGAGGGAAAGTTATACATTCCAAGAACTTCAATTTCCGTTTTGCGTGAATGGTTTTCGGAGAATGAGAAGCACCCATATCCGTCCCCAGAACAACTGAATGTTTTCTCGACTAACCTTGGAATCCCATTGAAGCAATTACGGGCCTGGTTTACAAATGAGAGAAATCGTAAGTGGGATCGAAGTAAGCAGGCTATACCCTACTACAATAGTGAAAATTACAAAAGGGGTAAGAAGAGGGAAAGGAGCTAAAAGTGAGTAATAGCTGTTTCAAGAATCTGAAGCACCCTACTTCAGCTTAGAAAAGTAAATGCATCATTTTCTCGTTCTTTTCGCCTTGCCTGAAACAAAAGAAATATACCACTTAAATTTATCCACGTCATTTACAACTATTTTTCTGAAAATGAAATGTTATTTTACGACCATATCTTAATTACATAACCCTGTAATGAAGCCAAAATTTTAAACTAGAAAACTTAGTTAATAAATTGTAATAATTTTACTTCATCAAACCTAAGCCAGCTGTTAAGCAAGAGACTTTCTACGTCAAGAAGTTTCCCCTGGCAACATTAAGTCTAATCAATTTTAGGATTGTCTAAGAATTTTAATCAAGTCTAGGGAGATACTACGTACTTTAAAGTCTGTTTTGATTTAGATGTTCTTCTTTGGGATTACAAGTATTACAGCAAATGAAATAGATAAGGTTGAATTCCTTTTTCGAATATGTTTCATGAAGCTACTTCGTTCTGTGTAGACTACAGATAAAGTAAGGTATAACCTGGTTGTTGAGGTATTGCTCGTTGGTAGTTAACTTAGAAACGCTTTAGCTAAGCTAAGACAGGATTGGCTTTAACATTTTCTTTGCAGTAAATTTTCCTCGTCTTTTGGTTGCACTACTTTATATAATGTTTTCTGATGCCGTAGAGGTACATTGCTTGTAGTGTCCTGAAATCTTGGTCGATATTTTTACAGTTTCTTCCTTTGTGCTATATGTGTTAATATTATTTAAGCTTCATTTGCCCGACATGAAAACAAGAAGAAACTTCCCTCTATGGGCCCAATAGTACTTTAATTACTTAATTCTTTCATCAATGAATGAATTTGATGGTAGACAAAACCACAGTGATGGTTAAGGATTTCATTGTGCAGAACTACTGTCCTTTGCACTAGGTGGACACTGTTACATCATATGCTTACCCATCATCTAAAATTCTTAAGGCTCCTGCTCGTTTTAATGATTATTTGAAATGGGATACAGTCTGGATGTAATATTTACAGTAAAGCTTTGAAACAAAGAAAAATCTAGGTTGCAGGATATGACCCCCTTCCAACTCATCTCTTCAGCATTTATCAAATTCACAGAGATTTTCCTAAGGGAAATCACATCATTTCTTGGTCTACTTGACTCTTTAGGTATTAACATTTTAGGATTATTCATTTGTTCGCCTATTCTCTACTTCTCCATACCATTATTCTCATAAAATAGAATTTTCTAAATGAAGGCTCCTACGAAATCCTGTTGAAAGCTGTAATAGTCTTTAGAAATTGTCACAGTTGCTACTGGAATCCATGGAAAGTAAGACAGCTCATAGTACATTGACTGTGTAGTAGTGGTTACTGAAAGAGATCTAGGAACCAAGGAAATGTGGAATCTCAACAGTATTAAAGGGGAAAGCAATATTTCTTCAAACATCGATAAGAAGGAATAAAAAAGCTGTCTGAAGCTTATTTTATTGGCGCACTTCAATGGAATTTTGCCGTGTTCTCGTTAGTAACAAACAAGTCTTGCAGCTAATCAAATGGTGTAACACTAACGGCTTAGCCTTGCCTAAGAAAACAATCTAGTGTATTCAAAGGTTTTGTCCACCAGATATTCGAAACCATTAAAAAAAAAGAAGAAAATACAAAAAGTTTATCTCACCCTTAACTGCAGAAAATAATACTTTCTCCAAAGAAATGATAAATTTTACAGTAAAATTTGAAATGAAGGAACACATCTTTCCATCAGCACGTAATTAATATAACTATATATATATATATAAATGTTAAAGTCCATAGTTAAGTTATACATTTCACCAACCACAAAATATTCTTAAAGTTCTTTCTTTATGTTTTAGAAGCCGATATATCTTTTGAAACAATAACAATTTTTTTTTTGCCACGTCATATAGGAGTAGAGAGCAGTTTAAAGAAGTATCTTTCAATTCAACCTAGGAACAGACTGCCTGGAAAATCATCTAAAAGTACCCTTTGAAGAGATAATATAAAAGAAATGTTTAAATCAATTAAATCAAATCTTGTTGGAAACAAAATTCATCTGGGTCGAGTTCGATTCCTATCAACACCGTCGGCTAAACGTATTTTTTATTTTGATTTCCATTTCTAGCTTTTGATAAGGTTCTTGTTGCTAATCGAGGGGAGATCGCCCTTAGAGTAATGAAAACATGTCAGAAATTAGGCATAAGGACAGTTGGAATTTACTCTGAGGTTGACAAAAACTCAAATCATGTAAAATTTGCTGACGAAGGTACTCTTTCTTTTTCATGATGGTTAGCTTTTTGCCTCAATCTTCATGCTGATAATTCTCCAACAGCTACCTATTTAAATCAACAGAAAATTCTAGAAATAATTCATGAAACTGGAGCTCAAGCTGTTCATCCAGGATATGGATTTCTTTCGGAGAACGAGGGTTTTGCATCTGGCTTGGAAAGTAATGGGATTACTTTCATTGGACCACCAGCTGAAGCAATTAGATCAATGGGCTCAAAATCAGAGAGTAAGAATATAATGGAATGTAATGGAGTCCCATGTACACCTGGATATCATGGAGAAGAGCAAAGCTTGGCAAGAATAAGGGAAGAATCAAGAAAAATTGGGTACCCAGTTATGCTCAAAGCTGTTAGTGGAGGAGGAGGAAAAGGCATGCGGATTGTTTACACTGAAGATGATCTAGAGAATAATTTGGAAAGTTGTAAGAGAGAAGCTCTTTCTTCGTATATTTGCTTTGCTAGTTACTTTCTAGGTTTGGCGATGATCGAGTTCTTGTTGAGAAGTATTTGGTTGGACCAAGGCACATTGAATTCCAAATCTTTTCAGATAAATATGGAAACGCAGTTCATCTTTTTGAAAGAGATTGTTCTGTTCAAGTATGTTTCATGTTATGTTTAATCCTAGAGACGGCATCAAAAAGTATTGGAAGAAGCTCCTGCTCCAGGGTTTACGTCGACTATACGGAAGAGAATGGGTGAAGCAGCTGTTAATGCAGCAAAAGCAGTTAATTATGTGGGTGCAGGAACAGTAGAGTTTATGTTAGATCCAGCGGAGAATATAGACAAATCGTCTTTTTATTTCATGGAGATGAACACAAGATTGCAAGTTGAGCATCCAGTCACTGAAATGGTTACTGACCTGGATTTGGTGGAGTTACAATTGCGAGTTGCTGCCGGTGAACCTCTGCCATTTGGGCAGGATGATGTAAGTTGTTCAGGACATTCAATTGAAGCTAGAATTTACGCAGAAAGCCCAAAGAATAATTTTCTTCCAGACTCGGGGAAGCTGAGTCTACACCAAGTACCTGAAAGTTGCTCATTTGATAGAAGTAAAGACGTTAGGGTAGATTCTGGTTTTTCTACTGGAGATGAGGTTTCTGTTTTTTATGATCCAATGATATCGAAGCTGATCGCAAAGGGCAAAAACAGAGGGGAAGCACTTAATTTGCTAGAGAGATCATTGAGCCAGTATCATATTGGAGGTCTGGATAATAATGTGTCTTTTGTTACTAGATGTGTAAAGACAGAAGATTTCCAGCAAGGTAACGTGAGTACCAGTTTTATCCCAGAAAATGAACATGAGATCTTAAGCCCAAGCACTGCAGCAAATGATGACATTATGCAAGCATGCGCGGTTGCTAGTGTGCAGAAGATCCTGAAAGAATTTAAAACCACTAACCCGCTAATGGAAGGAAGAAAGACTATGAGACTCTTTGAAGCATCTTCATCATCCGGTATTCTTTTCTTGTGCTATTACTCTAGTCAATATAGAAAAGTTTTTTGTAATTACAGAATTCTTACCCACGAAATTTGAAGTTATTAAAGTTGCAGTCAAGATTTACGGGTACACAGAAGATAACTCTCAAGTAGTAAGGTATTTTACTGAAGAACCTAGAGTTTCATTCACGCTAGAAATTGACCCAAAGAACTACATTAGAAATTCTGAGCAAAAAACTGGATGGTTTGACTTTTATCAGGAGGGAGAGCAAAAAAGTATTAAATACTTTGATAATGGTAGGGAATTCTATGCATTTAGTGGAGTTTCTGAAGCAGCTGATGTAGATAATATTTCCTTCACAGTGAAGGAAATTGCTCAAGATTTTGCTAGTAATGCAAGCGCTTCTAGTGAGAATATTATTACACCAATGCCCGGAAAAATAACAAAAGTTAATTTCAAGGAAGGGGACGAAGTCAAGGAAGGAGATTTAGTTATTGTCATGGAAGCTATGAAAATGGAGCACCAAATTAAGGCAGAAAAAGATGGCATTGTAACAGGGTTAAAGTTTGAAGTGGGTAGTTTTGTTCAAGGACAGCAAGTCCTATGCAAGATAAAATAGGCTTCTTGTTTTTCATCGCAATATTACGATTTTTTTGCTACAAAAGCTTTGTGCAACGCAAGCATTTTTGTTTCGGAGTTTTTCATATTTTGCTAGTGTTTTATTCTTAACAAGTAACACTATTATCATAGGTAAATGGATCAGTTTTCGTCAGAAAACTGGTGAAGAAACAAAAAGTGAAGTTTTTTGTACCTAGCGAATGGAAGACAAACTCCCTGAGTGTTTCTTCAACTCTATTCAGATTAGCTAAAAAGACTGTCTTGCCTAGATTCTTAACTTATACCCAGATGTATGTAATAAAACAATTCCAATGTTCTGAACTACCTACTCCTTTTAGTAAGAGTTACTGGGTTAATCCATTTTTTATTCTCCTTATAACGCATTTACTTCTATTCTTTAGATATGTTCCTTGATTTAAGAAATTATGTTGTTTACAGAGTTACTCTTGTATTTATTGTGAGTAGAAGATCTCAAGCGAACAGCTTGATTATATGCCTTTTTTTCTAGACCAGTAAATAAGCAAGAAATTTATTATAAATTATTTATCTTAGAGTGGGTTTTTCATTGTATATATTTGTTTAAACCTAAGAAGCCAGTAGAAAATTAGTGCTGGAAATTTTCTAATCCTCTCAGACCTAATAGAACATCAGTCCACCAAAGATGTCAGGTTTTGTAAAAGTATAGGTTTTCAGTAACTCAGCCTCATGACACAATTCAAATTAACTAAGCAAAAACTTGGACTGTACAGGAAGGTGTCTATGGCACACAGAAATCTTGGGCCAAAGATAAAATATTTGTGCAAAATTAATTCTATTACTAGACAGATGCAAAACAATATTAATTCAGAGAAATAACTGAGAAAAATGATTTTTGTACGTATATTGCTTTCTAACAGAATTAAAATTTTATTTTATATTTCCATATATTGTAAGCTTAAATAAGCTTTCTCAAAATAATGCTCAAGTTATATAATACTTATATTCTATACATTATAACTTGCGCCAAGAAGCTCAGACACAAAATAGAAAATTAGTGTTCACCTCAAAAAATATCAACTCAAGAAGTTCCATAATAAAAGATAGCAACAACAAGTTGAGGATATAACCTATATCAGTTCAACGAGTGTTTCCAAAGAAATAATAACCAACTGTAAGAAACCTAAAAACACCCCTTATTCTTTTGTTTTTAAATAGATTCTTGGAGTTCTTCCATAATTAATGTACATAACAGGAACTTGAACAATTTCAGCTAAACATTTCCTTAAGCTTTTCAGTGCATTATTCAGAAACAAAACTTTATCTGATGATCCATATCGGTTGTAAATCTGAACAGTTGCCTCCTTGACTCTAGTTAACATACCTGAGACTAAGGCATTGTAACAAATCATAGAAAATAAATAGTAATTATAACAGGCATAGTTCTGTACAGCAACATGCACCTTCATCACTGAGTTTAGATTGTAAAAAACTTTGGAGAAAAGATACTCGTCTGCAAATACATGATTTAGTCCAACCTTTCCTAGTCGTAACTTAAATTCTTTAATTTGTTTTAAAACTTGGATTTTTGGTATATTGTTGAGAAGCATATAATCACAGGAAGAGAAAGCGTTTTCTAAATACAAGTGTGTTAAGTATTGAGTGCTAGCTAAAAAACTAACATTTGGGTTAGAAATCAAAGTAGTTTTTATAATTTGAAATTCTTTTGATATCCAAAGAAAATAAAAATATGTTTGAAGTTGTTTCAAAGATTTAGATACATCACTGGAGGCGAAAAATAGGTCAATGTGAATATTCTTCGGAAAAAAATAATTTTGCAATATAGAGCGCAAAGTATTAAAGGTTTGAAAATTTCTTGATTGCATATATATTCTTCTTATTGAAACATATTCTAATGGATTATGTAATAAAATACTTTCCACTAATTTTACCATGAAATTTATTTCCAGTTCACTCTCGAAAGAAACACTTTTTATTGTAGAAAAAGTCTTCATTTCAGAACATACTAACCTCATTGTTTTCTTTGCTATCTTATCTAGACGAGAATAGAAAATAATACGATTAACTACTTTTGAATTATTTTTGAAGTCTGTTCTTTTAATTTTGATTAATTTTTTCGGTGGCTTGCGAAAGAATGAAATGTATAAGACATTCTTCTTTTGCGTGAACTCAACTTCGTCCTCTTGAGGAACCAATCTCATCAATGCTTCCATTATCTATTAATCATACAAGTTTGAGTCAAATCTTAATCGTTATGTTGATCTGTCCCTTTCTCTCCAATAAGGCGTTCTAAGAATGTTCGAGATTTGCTTGCAGTTTTGTGCTCTTATTCTTATTATTGGCTGTGGTAATGTCATATTGAGATAATAATTTTAAATATTAGTATGTATTCAGTCATAATTAGTGGTGTTTATCTGCTAGCAATAAACTATCAAAGAGTAAGATACTCGAAATTGAGACAGAATTACTAACAAGAGAACTAGACTATAAACTAGATCAATTCAGGTTATATTCAGTGACCATCAAGTCAATCCGGAGACGAATGACTCAATAGAGGCTTAGAACAGAACAAGCAAGTTTTCAAATATTACTTGAGGTCTTGTAACCTACTTGGATTTTTCGACTGCAAGTCTTATTTCTCCCATTGAGTCTTTTATGTGTTTTATATATCTATCGAATAGCTTTGCTCTATTGTTGTTATTTTACCATGGATAATGTCTTAAGACTGGTTTCTGTCTTAATTTTCCAAAATAATTACTTACAATTATCACTATATTGTTTGATGCTGCTATGATAAACCTTAAAAAAATGCATATACACAGGTGCGAACTAGGAAAAGTTTCTGATCGAGTAATTGAGAAATCTCAAACCCAAATTATCTCATAAAACTTTAGGAGTTCTAAGGACTCTCAAGACTCGGTTATGATACTCAAATTCCACAATCTGTTCCACAAAAAGTTCTTCAATGAAGAACTAATTATTCACTCTGCAAAACCCAACCATTTTCTCACTCAAAGACACTGAATGACTTTCACCTTCCACACTCATTTCTCGTTCAAGCTGAAATCAGGACTCTCTGAGACTGAATCAGTCTCTCTGAATGTTCCTGAAAAAATCTGAGTAAGTCCTCAATGAGGGCACACTCTACAAGCTTAGTCATATTCAAGCATAATATCTCATAAAACTTATAAACAATTCCTTAATATTAGTTCTGTTTCTGATTAGCAATAAGAACATTTGGAATTTTGATTCTAAGCAAATAATTCTGATTTAGTTCCGACCATTAGTTGATTAACAATAATAAATCAAAATAATGGTGTCAATGTGAGTGGCCAGCAATGAAAAAAGTTTAGGCAAAAAATTAATTGATAAACTCTCAATAACTTAAACTCGATGCCTAGTCAAAAAAGACCGATGCAGAATAAAACACTGAAACACTAGTTGATGAAGCAACTTAAGAAACATACTCGCCTTTCGTTTTTGCAAGACATAATACTCTTTGGTATCAATGTACCATCAACACTGTAAGAAAATTACTAAGAAGGAAATGATTTTACTAAATCAATACACTCCTTACATTGCAATAAAAACAAATTGGAAACAGAACGCATATTATGATTGCATATGCTGGTTTCTAACTACCGGAGTTTTCAATAGTTATTGGCTTGCCTTATAATATAAAGACTTCAGAAGGATCAACTGGAACACAAACATATCACTTTAAAGGAACCTGTTTTTTACCAGTTTAGCTGCTGCAGATGGCAAGTACATCGCCAGTATTTACTGGTGTTGGCCTGGGAGTCATATGAGGTTCTTAAAAAATGAAGTTGGGACTGTATACACAATTCTATCCCAAATTGGTTTCCCTCAAATATTGGCACAAAGATATTGCCTTTTCTTTAAGATTACTTTGCAAGCAAAAAATTGGTAAATAATATATCCACAACAGTAAATATATCCTGGTTATTGGCTTTTTGAGTCATATAATGGACTTCTTTTTCCCTTGCAGAAACGAATCTAACTACGGGTGCAATAAGGGAACATTTAAAATTCAAGCTACATTCAAGCCCTAAGGTTTTCCTAGTACTGGTCTGAGTTATGCTCCTGTTAAGTTAGAGTAATATCTGGCATAATTAAATTTCTAAAGTAATCTATGTATTTCATAGCAAATTCTTTTTTCTTTGCGGTATCAAGCTTTATATTTCCATATTAGGTTTCTTCTGTCAGCTGCACCATGTAGACCTATATTCGGAATGCAGTTGCTTCTATGCATACTATTCTATGGATTGAAAAAGTACATAGTGCTCCTTCGCTTAATATTTTCGTTTACTCTAAAGTCATTTAGGAAAGTATACTTAATTGTTAAAGCGAATACTATCTAAAAATTATAATTATTATTTAGTTTCCTTTTTGAAGAAATTAACAACCAGGTAATTTGAACAAAAGCCAATGGAGCAGTTCTTTTAAGAATAGTAGATTAATTAGGAACATGAGAAACATCATTTATCTTTATGACCAAGCATCCTCTGACTTAAAGTTGTACTTAAGAACTAACCAAGTTCAAGTTACTATGTATATTCTCATCCCTCTTCAATTTTTTATGTTAAATTAGTCAAACTGGTCATAAATAGATCAATAGCTATAGGAAAATTGCTAGTTAAGTGTTATCTGCTCAATTCGAACGCTCGTTAATGAATCTAACTTACTATACACCTCTGTTGCAGGAGGTTGTACCCGAGTAGATTAGAATTATGGAAATCAGAACGTCGGTATAAGCTAAAATCAAAATTTATGTTTCTTAGCCCGTAGAACTCCCCATCTGCATTGCTATGACAAAGGAAGTACTTAAGTGAAAAAAGTTGGGGAGAGGTACAGTGTTGACGGACTTAAATCTCTGGTTATCAAAAGGTTTACAGGTAAGCATTAGTAAGTGAGCCATACGACATTCTCAGTAATGGGAATTCTAAATGTTTTTTTCGCATTTCGTCGTGGACGTGTCTATAGTGATTAAAATTCGTGTATTAAGTCACATGAAAGCTTGGGAACACGTTCAGGACGTAGCTAACCAAAGAGAACCATTATACTGCTTTGAATAACGTTGATAGCGTCGCTGCAAGTCCTTTGGATCTGCCATGTAAGGCGCAATTACGTTAAAATATAATATTTTTTTAGTGGAAATAACTGGACCTCTCCGCAGCAACTTGTAATTCTTTTCTCCATTGCTTTTGAAAATGTCTAATATAGCCTAAAAAATAACTTCAATCTACCTATCAAAGAGCCCAAACTCGGTTTAAATCCACATAAACTTTGAATAAGCTCAAAGATCTGGAAAGCTGTGGGCAATTACCCCTTTTCTATTCCAATTCGCAAAAATTACAGAGGGAAAGATGCAGCTAGTTATAATCCTAATTAAGTGATCCACTTCCCGGTAGAATCAGAGATGCAATACTGCACGTTCTATAATAAAAACATAAAAAATTGAGATGGAAGGGCTTTGCATGCGCTTAACTATGTACACATATGTACCATAGCCATTGCTGATTCCTGTGTCTTACCTAGTACCAACTTGTTATTCTAATTTCAATGAAGGCCCTTAATATTACGGGTTGTTTGCTTTTAAGGTCTCAATTTGCAAGCTTTTACTTCAACTCTTTATTCATTGTGAAATATTAAGAGTACTTTTGCAAAACTGTTTCACATAGAATCTTTGTTGTCATAATTCTTAATACAGCAACTAAAATATTTTTTGAGCCCCTTTCCGAAGAGGAAATTGTTTTCCATAAAGAAATCACATATTGACATTACCACAGCTCTAACACAGCTGTCTTTTCAAGAACAGTCCATTTATTACTGGGGATATTTATCTATTCCATTAATACAGGGAAGTGCCGGTAAGAAACAAAACAGAAATCAAAATGTTTGGTTTCTTAGTATTTCTCTCTGGTGTACTATACACTCAATTAATATACTGTCCACTTCTAATCCTCTGGATCGCTCTCACAGGGTACACTTTTTCCATCGCTTTCATTCTTTAGTCGTACAAGTGCTTTTAATACTGGAAAACATCTAACCACAAGTTTCTTCAGAGTAAAACTTCGAGTCTTAAAAACATCTGCAAAATTTGAACCTGGTTGTGTCTACTTATCTAATCACAGATCTTGGGCTGATTTCTTTGTGGATCAAGCAGTTTGTTTTGGGGCTGCGTACTTATCAAGAAAACTTGTTATTGTTGGAACTCCATCGTCTTCTTATTACGCATATCTTTCAAAAAGTACAATATTTTTCAAGAGAAAAAAAGGAGTTGATAGAAAAAAATTGTTTGAACTTTGGGATAAAGAATGGGAATCTAGAAATAAAAAACGAGAAGGAAAAAAGCCATTTGGTTTAATAGTATATCCAGAAGGAACAAGAAACCAAAAAGATAAACCACTCAAGTTAAAAACAGGTGTTTTACAATATTCGTATGAATATAAGAAACCTGTGCAAATAGTAATGACTTCAGGAAAAGAAAAAGTATTGAATGAAAAAAAATTTGGGGGAGGTTTTGGAGAAACTTGTGTTGTAAACTATTCTGCAGTTATTCATCCAGAAGATTTTGAAAACTTTGATGAGTTTAAAGCATTGGTTTCCCAAAGATTTACAGAAGAATGGAAAAATGTATATAATATATCATCTTTAGAAGAAGACACTGTAAAATATGATTTAAAACAAGCTGGAAAAGAAGTCAAGTTTGAACAAGTTCCTGGAAGATCCAGAGTTTATTTTCTTAGGTTTGTACTTATTTTGATCATAGTTGCAATTCTCTTTCTTTTGAATTTCTATGAAGTAATTGACTTAGAAGATTTAATTTAAAATAGTTTTTGATAGAGTAGTATAAAAAATAAAATCAAATCAAAACTATTTTTTTCAAAGCAGCTTCTTGACTTTCTACATTTTATTTAATAGTTGTGCTACAAGCATACCCAACAGTACTCCGAGAAACAATTTTAAATTATTTTTATCCAAAGTGAGATAAATATTTTCTTCCGTTGATCCAAAACTAACGGCTTTCTTTTCTTTCTTTCCAGTGGCTAATTTGGTCAGATCTAAAGCACTTCCAGAAGGAGTTAGAACATTTTGAGGAAGTTCTGGCTTTGTTCGATCCTTGAGTGCTTTAACTGCTTCTTGTTTCAAACTTTTCTTTACAGGTTCTGTTTTCGTACCTTTCTTGATAGATTCATATGCAAAAGCAAACGCTTGTTGAAGATCATCTAATAGATCATTAGCATCCTCAATACCTGCTGACAACCTTATCAAATCTACAGGAAGCGTTCTTTCTTCATCAGGAATACTTGCATGAGATAAATATGCAGGCATTTCAACCAAGGAATTAACTGAACCAAAACTAACTGTAATTTTGAACAGACGAAGGGCGTCGATTATTTTCTTTGATAGTTCTAAATCTCCAGTAACAAAACTTAGTAAACTTCCTCCTCCATTTGCTTGCCCAGAATGTATTTTGAAATCAATACTTCTTTGAACATTTCCTTTCATTTCTCGTTCATTTGGTTGTAACCCAGCATAATAAACTTCTTGTACAACATTTGTCTGCTTCCTCAACCAATTGGCTATTTGAAGTGCATTTCTCTGCTGTTTCTCCATTCTCACTGCCATGGTTTTTATCCCTCTAAGGAACAGCCAGCAATCAAATGGACTCAATCCACTTCCTTCTGCATTTTGATAAAAGGCAATTTGCTTAGCTAGAGTTTCATTTCCCACAGCAACAGCTCCACCCATAGTATCCGAATGTCCACCAAAGAACTTTGTCATTGAGTGAATAACAATATCTGCCCCGTGGTTCAAAGGTTGCTGCAAAAGAGGTGTCATCATAGTTGAGTCAACTGAAAGTAAACAACCATGTCTTCTGCATATATCGCTTATTCCTCTTATATCTGTAATTTTCATTAAAGGATTAGAAGGAGTTTCCATGTGTAGGAGTCGAACCGAGGACTCAACGTGCTGGGAGAAAGCTGCTTCGACGCTTGGAAGATCCCAGGTATCTATGAAGACAATGTTGATGTTGTACAGTGCTGTAACCTTGGTAGTCAGTCTGTGCATACCTCCATAGATATCACTTGTAAGAAACATGGTATCACCTGGACGAAGTAGACGGGTAACACAATTTAAAGCAGCCATACCTGAACTGAATGCAAACGCAGCATGAGCATACTCTAGCATGGCCACTTGTTTCTCCAGAGCAGTACGGGTTGGATTTCCAGAACGGGTGTAGTCATACGCGCCAAATTCTGAACTGCTTGGTTGCTCGAATGTTGCAGTTTGGTATATTGGAGTAGAAGCTGGTTTATGAGGGTTATCTGGACAACCATCAAATACCACAACACGTGAATCTGGTCGCAGACTGAAATGGTACTCTTTATAGCTTGGTCTCAGGGGATAGGTAGGTAGACTATTGTATTCATCTCCAGCAACTGTTTGAAAACGTTGAGAGCCTACATGATAAAAGGAAATGTGAGAAAATACTTGGGTCTAAAAGTAATGCCTCAATATGCGAGTCATTAGTTACCCCAGAAAGTTGTGGGCTTGTCATTGAAACATTTGAAGTGTGGCTGTAGATGCGTGACCTATTTCCGTTACTATATGCCCTACGTTCTCTATCCTAAAGGTTAATAAGCACATTGAATATACTTCTGTTCTCGATTGAAGTGGGCTCAACTGGTCGTTGGAGGAGTGGCTCTTTGCTTCTTCTCCAGAAACAGAACTTATTTCAGCATCGTTTTGCTCCATCGAATTCATAAGAAAGTTTCTTTTAATCTTACAAGTAATTGCCCAAAATATATTTACAGGGAATTTCCCAAAATTCAAAGCATCCTGCAACCGATAACATATCTAGAAACAAGAGAAATGAGTGTTGTGAAGAATGTTGTAAAGATTGCTTCTTTGGCTGAACTGAACTCAAAGACCAAGACCAAAACTGTTTTCATGGATTTTTTTGCTACTTGGTGTCAACCTTGCAAAATGATTTCTCCAGTGTTCTCAAACTTTGCAGAAAAGAATGATAAGGTTAATGTCGAATTTGTTTCCGTGGATGTAGATCAAAACCAAGATATTGCGCAGCAGTATGCGATACGTGCCATGCCCACATTTGTTGTTGCAAAAAATGGAAAAGAAGTTGATCGCTTTGAAGGTGCAAGTCCACAACTCTTGGAGCAGATGATCAAAAGACACGGGTAGCTTGTACAAAGTATTTTACACTATCCTTACTCACTGCTTATGTCGCTAATATGAAAGATTTGGATTTAAAAGCCTGATCTGCTGTTAAGACTAATATTGTTTTACACCTATAGAACTCCTTATATATTTCTCTAATGCTGCCCACCATGTCACTCATGCTAGGAACTTTCTTAAATTACAGGTTGTTGACTTTCCAAACTTGCGAAATAAATCTCATCCAGTTTAATCTTGTGACCGTATAAATAAAAATACTTTAGTTACTTTAAGAATGCTATTATGGATATAGTTGCTTCATGAAGCGTGATTTAAAGGAGACGCAGGTTAGTATTGAACAAAGAAAGAAGTGAAATCTATGTAGGGGTGCTGAGTGACGAAAATTCCTCATTGAGGAAATGATTATCCTCAGACTCAAGCTCTCTCAAAGCATATTTTTGTAGTTTTGAGGATCCTCAATTCCTCAATAAGGAACCCATTCCTCACTCAGAGTTCCTCCATGAGTTTATCATTCCTCACTCAGTCAAAATTATACAATTTCTGACTCAGAGATCCCCAACGAGTTTTTCATATCTCACTTGAAGTGGTATCGAAACTCACTCCGTCGATGGAAAAGCCGCTCAATAGCCTGAATGAGCCCCCAATGAAGACTTATTTAGCACCCCTAGCTCTGTGTCAATAAGAAAGGTTGCCAATGGCGTTGTTTTCTACCAGAAAAACGTTGGTTGGCATATTGATGAAAAAATGTGCGATATTGAATTTAATGGTCGTCATTGACTTGTTCCTTTCTCACTAATCGTACAAAAATATGGGTGCAGAAACATTCCCGCTTGATTCTTTGTTTGTCTCTTGAATTGTTTCTTGGTAGTATCAATATCTCTTCGCATATATCTGTAATTTGGATTGCAGAGTGAGTTCTTGCTAAGGGATGATTTGTACTATGTTTGAATTCTTAGATTAACTGAGTGAATCTGCGTGAACCACCATATCACAAAGAGTGATGACTAAGTGTGCAATTAGCTGTAAAATAAGAATATGACTGAGAGCTTCTTTGAGGAACTCATTGAGAAACTAGTTAAGGACTTTGAATTACCTGGCGGGGGTTTTTAGGATCCTCAATACTCACACAATTTGCTCTCAGTCATGTTGAGTTTGCGCATTCACTATTCTTCCTTAAAGAATTATCCGCAGCCTACATCACTATCTGTGCTGTCAATAATTGTTACTCATATTTTTGAATGTTGAAGGCTGTGACTAGTAATTCATCGCTACCTTTCTTTTTTTATTTCCCCATCAGTTTCCATTATTGGAAAGTGAGCCCAAAAAAAGAATTAAATTATCAGTTATCTCATTGTTTCCGCAATTTGCGGCTTACAGTGAACAATTTGTACAAACCAAACAGTCGCTTCATCTGTGCTTTCTCCTAAAGTTTTGTACTGTGACTCTAATCATACTTCCTATTCCATGAGCTTAATTAGATAGCTACTTGTTGTGATTGGTACCTGGTACATAACGTTTACTTTCAAGTCGCTCACAGATTCAATTTAACCACAGAAATATCAGTTTATGTTTTCTTTCAAGCCATTTGGAGCAATACAGTGGCACCCTTTTCTTGAGAAACTTATTTTGCGACAACTCATTACTTACCAAATTTATCAATATCTTATTAGCTCATTTGAAGAAATCTGAATTTATCATTTTGTTGGTATCTAAGTATGTCGAGAACCTGTCATTAACCTCTGTCACGCATTTAACCTTTAGGAATCAGTAGTTTTAGGTAGATATGAAGCAACAGTGACCAAGAGAATGTACTTCATAATAGAAACCAGTTAATAAAGTACTAGCAATGTCAATGTCCAGAATGCATAGACACTTGTGGATTTGTTTTTTCTGAAGAATTGTTGTAACAATCATGTTTATATCGTTCAAATGATTACCTGCTCAAAGATTATCATGGCAGCAATATCCAATACCTTATCATTAGCACCGGAGAAGCCCATAGACAAGTTGTGTCATCAATTTTCCCTAAAATCTGGTGATATAAAGACAGGAGCTGCAACATGAATATGTGTATATTCTTAGCCTCAAGCAATTGCTCAAAGCAATAAAATTGAAACTATAATTTTCTTCCCAACGTTAGAGAAGCTCCAGAGGAGATTTAAATAGATGCTAAAACCTTTGGAGGTCCTCATATGAAAAACACATAATAACTGCGCACTGGATATGTATTAAATATGTCATTAACTCAAGTATTTTCTTTTGCATACTATTTGCACATCACACAGCTTTAGAAAGCCAGAGTATTGAGAAATTATAGAAAAATTGAATCCCAAGAATTACTGAGAATGATGCTATCTTGTCCCAAGTAACGAGAGTAAAAAAAAATAAACTGAAGTATTTTAGACATCAATAAATCACACATAAGTTAACAGTTTTTGTCTCTTGGCAGCATCTGTTATTGAGAAAGATTTTCCGAGTATATCTTTAACCCGCTTCTCGCAAACAAAATATAATTTTTATTATTTTGTCCCAACTGTCTATGAAAACTATCCAAAATTATAAGAAATAAGGATTTTTTTACTTTTGTGTATGTCTAATTTTAAATTATATAGAACAGAAATCCTCAAAAGCTGAGTTTCTATAAGCTACGGATCTTCGAATAAACTAACATGATTTTTATACTTAAAATGGGCAATGTGCTAATGAATTACTTAAATCCTTGGAAGCTTGTATTAATTCGTCTGTATTAAGAGAATTATACTTATAGTTATTTTATCCACTATTCTGTCATGGGAGGTAGTATCAAGTCTCATGGTTTATGCATCCTCGCCTAAAGTCTTGGGTGATCGTTCTTACTCTATATAACAAGAACATCATTGGAAACAAAACTACGTTGTTTATCTACACAGCAATGTAAGTACTATTAAAACTTATCTTTTTTGTATGGTAATAGTGTGTGATAGCTGCAAATGAGTGGATCCAACATTTGCTAAGGCTTATTTGAACCACTTCAGAGTAATTGATGTAGTACTCTCGTTTCTTGTAGAATTTTGACCAGTGATATCTTTTCAGATACTTGTAGATTCTGTGGAGCCGAATTATTTATTTCACTACTTGGTGCTATGCGACAATGCTTACGGGAACTTGCAAAATCGTTTGCATAGTAGCATTGGATATGGTTTTCATCATTTTCTTCTTGTAATTGTCCTTGTCTTTAAGTACCTTATTTCTTGAACAGGTTAATGTGGTTCTGTTAGTATGGTCTCATTGGAGTTTGGGTCGTGCAGCATGCATGGTTTGGCTTTCTTCTCAAGACTCTCTTCTACGATAGTAACTCAATGAAACACTAAAAATTCTAAATTAGTTTTTCTGCTCTAAAGATTTTGCGTAAAAAACTTTTGCCTTAAGTGCCTTTTGTGAATTTGGGGAAATCCATGCCGCAGTAAAGATATGAGAGGAATGTAGCGGTAACTAACAATGTTGTTGTTAGGTAACTCTATATATAGCACATCCGTGTACATATCCCTATTCTTTATTTATTAATGCAAACGAGGGATAATCTAATGTTAGCTCATCATCAATCGACTGTATCTTGAGGAATTCTAGATTTTCACGCACAGAATTTAAACTCCTGGGCTAAATAAACTAGTGAAAAGTACAAAGAGTAAAGGGTATACAACGAGAAAAGAAAAAACGAGCTTAAAATCAGAGAATACAAACGTATCGATCCTGAATACCTCACCACTTAATTAAGAAAAAAGAACATAACCTTTTACCCTCTATTACGTCAAAAAACGTACGCATTTCAAATTTTGCGTTGGAAAATCCCGTTCAAACTCCAATGCTCATATTTGTATCAAAATTTTCGGGCTTTTGAATTTTTTACAAAATGTTGAAGCAAAAAGCATATGATATTATGTTCAAATCTTCACGTATGTGATAGATACTTGAAAAATTAACAATGATAAAAACCTCAGACGTAATCCGATTTTTTTTCAAGTTATCTGAAATAAATATATGGTATGATAAGAGCCTAAGTTTGCATTATAAGACCAATTAGAGGTTAGATTTTGGTTAGCTTAAAGTTGAATTTGAAGCCAAGTAGAGTAAGGACAAAAAACTATTCCTGAAACTAATAGGGAAGTTTGTGGACGTTCTTTGAATAAAACTCGTGGGAACCCTAAATCACTCATCCATTTATGCATCAACCGTTATTACCAGTGCTTCAATACTTGGTATCACCCATTCAGCAATGTTTGACATTTAAGGCTATCCTTTTTCAGAGTTTCTGAGATCTTGGAAATAGGATACATTGCTAGTAAGTCTATACAGAATACTCTAATTCTCAAATCAAGTTGCTTCTGGACCTAAATTTACCCGTTATTTTGATTGGTTAGGTCTGCTCAGGTTCTAAATAAGTATTTCTTGAGGTATTACACGGATTGAAGTTGATAAAAACAGCATTTTAGTCCAATATCGACTTTTCTTAAAAAAATATTAAAAATAACCTAAAATACAGAATTAAAGATTACAGGTCGTATTTTTGAGTTACTTGGGGCTACCTAGTACAAAAATTTAGAGGATTATAGGAAATTTGAGAGATTCTGTATTTTCAGATGTGCAGATTTTCAAAATTTGACTTTTCTGAGTGAAGGTTAGCTTAGTCACAGTTAATCACAGTTATAATGTCTTTACAAATAGTTTAGGAGGTCAGGTTTAATGAGTCCATAGTGTATAATAAGATTCAGATCATCTACAGAGTCGTACTTCGTGATGTAATGTTTGAATATATGGTTTTTTAGAGATATGTAAACTTAGTGAAAAGCACAAATAAAATTTGCCTTTTTTAAGGTATAAATACTCACCTTTATTAAATATTTTAATAAAAAATATAGTTGAAAGTTCTCTTCAATGTGAAATACTTACTGGGTAACAATATTGTATTTGTAGATTATCTCGGGAAAAAACGAAAAAGTTCAATTTACGTCATTCTCACTAATTATTGGTGTTTATACTTAACTTTAGTTTAATTATATATATTTTTTACTATTTTTTTATAAGTTGAGATTGAAATATCTATCTAGTTTTGTAGAGTACCTGAACACATGGTTGAGAATATACAGTCATTATACTAGATTTTTGAAGGAATCGTTGGTACATTTGACAGCATTATTACATAATTAATAAAGAAAAATAATTATGTTTTAATTTGAGCTAAAAGCAACAAGCAAAGGCTGTGGTTGGGTATCCTATAAAGTTATGTACCTTATATGTTTGAAGTCTTGTAGTAGTTATAAAGTTAAAGTGCCAAATTTTGGTTTTGTTGATAACCTGCATAAAATTCTATAGTTAACATACAAAATTATCTTAAATATATCAGAAAATATCTAAATAAGCTTAGAAAAAATAAATTCTTACATAACCTAAAAGCTTCGCTGAGAAAATAGTGTTACAAAACCGAGGTAGTTCGCTCAAAGTGAAGGTTGACAGGAATGGAATAAAAAAAGTATGTTAAACTACGGAAAGGCTCAATACTTAGACGGAGTTATTAGATACACTTTAAGCCTTTATTATTAGTTATAATAACACTGTATATATATATCGAGGAATCTGCAAAAAGAAAAAATGATGCCTTCAAAATAAAATTTATTTCAAAATGTATTAATGATAAACTAAAGTACAAATAAATGTATAAAGTAAAAAGGAAAATGTTTTAAATTTTTTTAATAATCATTGAATTATATTTAATAGGAGAAGAGAAAGTATTCGCGGAGGAGAGTTACTTTTCTTGAGACAAATTCTTGAAATTGAAAATTATCTTAAGGTTTTTGTATTTGAAACTTGGACAAACTACCTTTAACTCAATCGGAAACTATATTATTATTTAAACACCTTTAGGAAACATAAATATCTTTAAAACATTAATACTTAAGTTTTCTGAAACAAAGCTTGAGTTGCGACATATATCGTTCTTGTTTATTATTGGGCACTCTAGTTATGATTTTACGAATTTTAAATTCATTTATATAATAAGTTCATATAAACTATGAACCAAAAAAAATCTTTAGCACTAGAAAATAAAATTTATTTGCATAGTATAGTTCTTTTATGTTTAATCTTTTTCTACGTTGTTATTTTAAGAATTTGTTTTATCAATAGAGTATATTGAGACGAGACGGGACCAATAAAGTCATAAACAAAAACGAGACAGGTCTCGTTCCCAATCCTACAAGAAGCTTCAAATTAACAACTATTTACCAATAGCATTAACGTTTTGATTAACGTTAACCCTCTTACCAAACTTAGGGTAAAAAATTCCAAAAGGCGACTCCACACTAACGTTAGACCTATCGTTATAACGATAGCGATTCTTATTATTCTGTATAATATTTGACCCTTTTATTGATGAGTAATTTTCCATTTTTTGGGAACACAAGAAAGATTAAATCCGTTAAATTCACCTTGAAGAGAAATTAAAAAAAATGAAAATTAATGTTAAGAATATTGCAAAATTATCAGTGAAAGCAATCATTACTGTTGTTTTGTATAAACTGGTGAGGCTTTTTCTTCGGTGGCGGAGGAATGTTAAGCTTCTAAAGACCCTAGCTGAAAAGTCAGACAAGATTGCTTTTGCGGATGAACTCGGTTGCACACCCTTAGCTATGGCGAAGAACATGTTAGGAGAAAGACCACGTATTCATCATTACAGACTATCCCTTTTTGAGAAGTACACAAAAGGGTTTACGAACAGTGTAAAAACTCTTGGGAGCTGTGGAGTGCTATTAAACTATAATCCGATCCTCTTCACCGTTGACCCTGTTTTAATCAAACATGTCTTTAGAGATCAAGTTAACACCTACTTAAAAATGGATTTTGGGTTTGAAATGGGTTTTGGAAAGAGCATACTAACGGCGCAACACGGACCACACGCAGAAGACGGAGGGAAGTTTTTTAGTTTCCAAAGGAAGACAGCGTCCAAGCTTTTTACCCAAAAGAATATGCACGGATTTGCTAATAAAAGTATTTCGAAGCATTTAGTAAACATCTATGAAGCGGTTTCTCACTCTGCAGCCGATGGTGTCGCGAAGGAGTTTCCTCTAAAAAGCTATATATTTGAGTTCACCTTCAAAGTGATGTTCGAAGTTGGATTTGGTAAGATGTATGCAAATCGAGACGACACGAAGCAATACATTTGCGCATTTAAGGAATTCTTTGATCTGTTGCCTAACACCCTGCAGAACCCCTTGTGGAAATTCCCATTCAGCAAGTATTGGGTTCCTTCCAAAATTGAATTCATGCAAAAGAAGAAAATACTGGATAATCTATGTTATGAAATGGTTGACGAAAGAATGAACAGTGAAAGCCACGGTGAAAGAGATGATCTGCTTGCACTTTTTATTGATGCTTCAAGAGAAAGTGAGTATTTTTCCAGAGAAATTATGAAGGATTTTGCACTCTTATTTCTTTCTGCTGGGACGGACACATCATCGTTGAGTCTACAGTATATAATTCTCTACCTGTCGAAAGATAAACAGTTGCAAGAAAAACTGCGTAAACAAATATTGGAATATTCTAGTTTGGATCCAATAACCAAGAAAATGAAAATCGATTTGCACAAGATGAAAGCCTGTAAACTATTGGATGCTGTAATCTTTGAAACAATGCGACTTCATTCGGTTGTTGGATTTAATGGCCGAACAAGTGCTAAAACAGATGTCTTGCCCGATGGAAGTATTGTACCAAAGGGAACTAGTGTTATTTATGATGCCTTTAGTATAGCTCATGATCCAAGTGTCTATGAAAATCCAAGAGAGTTTATTCCAGAAAGATGGATGTCTGATGATAGGGTACCAGAGTCGTTTGACGATAGCAAGTATTTAATTTTTGCGGCTGGCAAGAGAATTTGCATGGGGAAAGACCTGGCTCTGCAGGAGATGAAGATGTTCGTGTCATACTTCTTGAATGCCTTTGAGATTGATCTTTCTGAGAAAGAAAAGAAGGTCTTGGCTGGGCAAGAATTTCATTATGGGATTGGGCAGTTTCACGACTATAGAAATGACTTGTTGGTTGACTTAAACCTAAGGTATTGATTCCAAAGAAGAATGTAGGTTGATCAAATTGGGCTGACAAAGTTTGAATATTGAACTAATTTGAAATATGAATTATGTACAACAGTTAGCTACAATCACCATGTTAGTGGGAATGTAAACTAGTACTAAAAGAGCTATAGTATATATGTAGACAAGCATTTCCTTTAACAAGGTAAATCAGTGCTCTCATTTTCTAACTCCGCATAATGATTGTTTTGCTGTGTAAGGAAGTCTAAGCTCAAAACTCTTTGTGGTAGTGGGAAATCGCGCTCAAAGTTGATTATTATGTGTTGAAGTTATGTTTGGTTGATACTTACCTTACTAAGCCATTTTAGCTTTTCCATACGTGTTACTTATATGTTCATAAACTACTTGATTTGTGTTTGAAGGTTTGCAACAATACCTATTCGGTACACTACCTACGAAAATGGGTGTGGTAAGCCTTATTTGTATGCTCTTTCCTCACCAAATGGGCATCAGACTTGTTTAATGTTATCAATAAGCTTATGTTTAGTTTTTAGATTCTGCTTATCAATATTGAAGTATTAGAGTTTGATTCGTATCAAATGACTAAGATTTCATCTTGGGGCATGGTTTTACGAACTCGGAGAATGTAACTTCATTGGATTTTATTGGAAGATTGATTCTCTCAAAACATAAGCTCCCCAAAATACAAGGTAAAGTCATTAAGGATAAGATCATAAAAGAAAACAAAAATTAACCTAAACATCTTATATCTCAGAAAATATCCGAATTAAAGGACACGCGGTTTTAGTGCTGTAGAATGTTTGGTTATTGATATCTTGCTCAACAAACTATCCTTAATTGCCAAAATTTTAAAATAATATCTTACTGTACTTATGAATAGTGTTGCATTTGTGAAACATTCTCTTATAGAAATTACAAACACCTAGAGTGTATACCATTAAGTGAGCAAGAATCTTTCTTACTAACAAGAGTTGCTATATATCTATGAGAGAATCCTAGTGCAAGGTATATAATCAAGCTCCACGCACGATAAAACTATGAGGAAATTGTTGCAGTACTGACCATAACGTCTCTGGGCGGGATATCTGTGATGCAGGAACAGAGATAAGATATACCCAAGTAATTGGAAGCCAGTTAATATTAATAAAATAATGAAAGAATTCGATAATTTGCAAGGGAAATACAAAATACTACCCCAAGTAGAAAAAATAGACGAGTGTATAAAACTGTTGAGTTACTGTAGCCAGTCCGTAGAAAAAAATAAAAACATGACATGATGAAATTGTAAACAAATTAGATAACCAAAAGATTATTGAAATACGATAAAATACATAGGAATGTAGGAAGGAACTGTTGAGTCGATACTTGAATTTCCCGTGAAAGAACTGGAGTAGTACCTTGGGCATGTTCTGAGACATTATGATAAGAACAAATCTTAAACTTATCTAGTCTTACTCAAGAAGGATAAACTGATTGTTGCAAAGATTTAAGAAATAGTCCAAAATCGGGTGACGCTGAGCTGTATAATGTGACATTGAAAATTTCCAGAATAGTATAAAAAGCTGAAACAGAACCATTTTAAACATCTTCATCACCATAAATACCTTACTGAGGCAAGTTTAGTCTTTCTACAGAAATATAATAAATACCTTTAAATAAATAAAATTAGAAAGTTACACTGAATATTATTGCATTATTGACTTGGACAATACTTTCTGTTAACCACTTATGAGAATTGTTAACAATAGATTGAAATCCAATATATACAAATATTTTCAACCCATTAGTATGAATCCTGCCAAAATTGATAAAAAGAGATTAGAATTAAATAACCTGAGTATCTCAATGGCAAGACTGTTGATGATGGCTCCAAACTGAATCTTCTCTTTCTTCAAGAGGGTTATTTATCTACAGTCATATTTATGCTGCATCTCAACCCTATCATGAAACAAATCCAACATAACACGTCTTGAAATCTAGAAGTTAGCAACAAAAGGTATGATAAACTTAACTTTCCTAAAGATATTGTTTTGGTATGTAAAAATATATAATATGTATTAATTGCTGTTTGTTAAGTATAGAATATAGAAAGACTCTATCCTGAACACAAATACCACTATAATAAGAATCTTTCAAGCGGATCCCAGTATCAGTGTCACCTATGAGATACCTGAAGAGGGTGCAATAGATATTTCTAGAGCTACATTTATTTCAAACATGCAGACAAAATTGAATAAGAGTGGTAACTTGAGTATTCCAATGCTCTCAGTTCTCTAGCGGGACTCCAGGAATGAGCCATCACGGAAGTCTTACTTTGAACTATGCGTAAATGGCCCTTATGAGGACACTAGGGCCTAAAGTTGATCCGCATCTAATAAATCATAAAGAGATATAACTACTGTAAAGTGTTTTTTACTGAATATAATTTCAATAAAGTTTGGTTCTATCTGTATGCCTTAGAAACAAAGTTTCATGTTTCTAGGGAAGTTTAAGTAAGTGCAGAAATATTCTTTCACTAGGTTCGATGTATAAGTAGCTACAGCAGGAAATTCATGAAATTAGCTTACTACGCTTGTTCTTTTATATTATTAAAAGATCATAAGAAGCCAAGCTTCATACCCTCAAGATGAAGGTACTTAAAAGAAGCACAAATAAACCCATCAGTAACAATGCAACTAGTAATGCAAGCATAGAAATATGCAACTGGTGTATTGCAGCTTCGTGAACAAAGGAAAATAAAATATCTGAAATGACTGAATGTATTTTGGATATGCAAGCGACACAACTCAGACATATATATATATATATGAATAAGACTAGCAAACTCTGCTAATCAGAAGCTATGAGACATAAGCAAATACAAGATATTCACAACCTAGCTATAATGACTACACCTGCTGTGCACAAACTTGAACTATTATTTACACATAGGAAACTGCCAAATTAAATTCAAGTTTCTCTCTACATTGAATGAGTCAGAATCCATCCATCATCTTCAGAAAATGCACCGACAACTTTCAAAGGGTATCTCTTGTATTCAGAAAGTCATCAATTACTTTGAAGAACATACCCTTGAACAGCAGAATGGATTCGCCCATAGAGGAATAGAGAAATGTGTCCCCACAACATGAATTTAATCTTTAAAACATAAGCAAAAAGTTAAAGAGCTATCACAAAGACTCAGAAAGTGCTGAGAACTATGACGCTACGAGAAAGTAATGATCATCACACTTCAACACACCCCTATTGTATGAAACAAGAGAAAAGATCTTCTGGAACGCTGTAGAACTCTGCTAAATACAACAGGAACTGCAATCAGAGTCATTCCCATCATAAACAAAATCAACATAGTTCTTGAAAAACAACGTTAAAAAGTACCCAAGACAACAATACATCTACCAAACCACTGAAAAGTAGCTCATCGGCAAACACTCATCAACATCTAGCTTGAACACATAAGAAGTTACCACCAGTCTTCTTTTAATTAACTCCAACAATCCCTCCAAACATTGATAAACCAAATTCATAGACTGTAAAAATAGACCAAAACTTACAACATGAATCTGAACGTAAAAAACTCTACATGTAGCGGAACTATATCCATCAGATGATATCCATTGAGCTTCATGAGCTTACACATCTTCTTTGACGTAATCTACGCATCGGATTATATATTCCAAATTTCTAACCTAACGCATATTATGATCGGTTCATGAATTGAAGGCAAATATACTTTATTTTGTGATTAAGTCAACCCAAGTATAGAATTTCAACCAATCTGGCATAGCGGGCCGTCCAAAACTTGAAACTCTGTCAATACATCAACTAGATTTCTAGAAATGATCAATTATGAACCGCGAAAATCTTAAAATAATTTTTGCAAATACAAAGATCAGGGAAACTTGAGAAGAATATCATGGAAAGTAAAAAGGATTAATCATAGCCTAACTGAATAATACGGCAGGACCTAGGCAAGCTCTTGGGGTTAATATTGGTTCCTAACTAACTCTTAACCAAAGTACCATCAGCTTCTCACCATTTATGATGCATTACGCTCACCTAGGCATAAGAATTGAGAAAATCTATCATTATATATTTCACAGTTGTTTCGACTTTGATTATTAATAAGAAAAGTGGGATTTTCAATCTTATGAAATGATTCTGAATTTATTCTGCTAGCTAAGTGATAATCAAACATCAATAAAAATAACTTTACGAATATCATAGATTATTAATAGGATATATATGAGCAAAAATAGATGGTTATATTCTTACTAAGTTAATCCAGCCCATATGTTCCCAATTGTCAAACGAAGGAGTAACCGAAACGAAGCTCGAAACGATACGACCTCAACCCAAACTGTCCATTTCGTTCCTTTACTGCCGTTTAATTGCAAGGAATGAAGGATAAAGAAATCTCTACACAGAAATTCCACAACCTTCTCAAAAATGCTTGTATAGATATAACCATATTCTTTTCCACAGCGAAGACCTATGCAAAAGGAGCTTATTTTTATAATGACCCTATTAGACCTGTTGCTAGTACCCGTAAGAGTATTTTTTCTCTCCTAGCAGATACAAGAATAATATCAGCTAAAATGTCAACTCTCCTTCAAGAAATTATATCGCAATATGAAAATCAAGTAATAAATGGTGTATACGTAGAACTCTCATTTTCTGGAAACTCATCCTCATTCTTCTATGAAAGTGGTGCCCAAAAAGCACAAC
Organism: Labyrinthula sp. Ha; assembly: GCA_015227615.1. Lineage (NCBI taxonomy): Eukaryota > Bigyra > Labyrinthulida > Labyrinthulaceae > Labyrinthula > Labyrinthula sp. Ha. The sequence continues at coordinate 91,938 of JAALGZ010000018.1, read as the reverse complement.
TTCAACACATTTCCTACATCGTACTTGGCGCTTGTCACTGTTACCCCGTTGGATTTAAAAACTTCTTTCTGAAAGCTGATGGAGTATATATTACTAAAAGTTTTTTGAATCTTTGCTTTGGTTTGGATCTTGTCCAAGAAGTTATTTTCTCCCCAGTGAGTATTGACGTACAAAATTTATTCTTGCAGGGATCTGAGAAAACTCAAAGAAATACAAAGCAAACTTATTTTTCAAAGATTCTTGAACTTGATAATGGAGCATATTTCTTGAATAGATTTAACACAAAATCTTTTGGAATTTCAATTGATAATATGCTTTTGATGAAAAGGCTAGAGACAAAATTCCTTTTCTTAAATGAATTAGTGTTACATGGACAAACTAAAGAAGAATGTACTCTTTTATGTAAAACGTTACCTGCTGTGGAAAAGTGTAAAACAATACACACTCTCAGTGTTAAGTTTTATGTCACTTATCTTCCTGTCTTGTATGCTTTTAAACAATATCTTCCAAACTGTGATTTAAAGTTTTTGTATTTTAATGCCGCAAGAGAAAATATAAAATATAGATTCTTTAAAGGAATGTTATATTACTATGGAATAATTTGCTGTCAAATGGGAAAAGAAAATAGTTTCGGATATAGGAAAATGAGTCAAAAGAGAGCAAGACGTGAGTACTCTGATATGTTGCATCGTCTTCTAAGATGGAGTAAAGGAGTCAAGTATAAACTATAGATCAAGATTACACTTTGTGTTTTTTTTTGGGGGGGGGGAAACAACAGAACCGGTTGCAGAGAATTAATTTCTAATTGAACTCAGGAAATTTTGAAAAAGTTCATGTAAGCAGAACTGTTAGAAAAATGTTTTTTCTCTATTTATTCTATTATTTGGTTGCAGTTTTCAATCCTCCTGAGTCTTGATAGTGTTGGAAAAGTTAATTTATGAAAGAAAATCGCAGATTTACTACCTGAAAACTGTTATAGTGTAAATATATATGTTTTAATATAGGAAAGCCCTAAGAGATAAAGGACAAAGCAAACCCTCTGAGAAATAGTTATTATGAATGGTTATTAATACATCCTTTAATCAGTGTAATTTAAGGCTTACAACTCTGATGTAGTCTTTTTTGAGTTAAGAACTGCTTATTAGAAATAAGAGATTGAGTATTATTAAATAAGAAAAAGAAGTAAGATGAAGCGTAAAAGAATGTTCGGACAAAAATACTTTGTGACCAAGTGTTGTTATTATCTGATATTTACGTTTTGAATGATGTTAGCGTACTCTCTTTTATAAAGCTCTGTCAGGGCTTAAGAAAAAAAAAAGATTTCTTTAATTAAATCGAGATTGAAAACCGTATAGAAAAATATTAGAAAACTAGTCAATGTTTCAAGAAAAAGAAAATAAATAGTAGAAGCTGCCTAGGTGATTGATCATTAATAATATCCGGTTGCAATCGAGATAAATTAACTTTAGAGTTGAACTACAGGGTTAATGTTATGGAAGGAGATAAGTTCAAACACAAAATAATAAAGATAAAAAGTACCCAGAGAGTTTAAATCTCAGTACAAACTTATTACCAACTTGAATGGAACAGCTGTTTACAAAATCAAAATATCCACAAACCTACTTCTTTGCAGATTGAGTATCGTGATAATGGAGACTAAACACATATAAAACATATATACTCGTAACCTCAAGTTACTTTGGTCCTGTTTTTATAAAATAAAATAGGTATGAAAACTATCTTAACTAAATGTTTTCATTTATAGGATATAAGGTATACAAAGCTAAGAAAGAAACTGCAAGCACTTTGTAAATGCTTAATTATGTTCATAACAGACTATGATATATATCGAACCATACGAATATAAAGCTCATAGTTTTTGGAGATTGTAGTCCATGCTTTACCTTCCTTGGATTACTAGTAAAGTACTATACAAACCAAGGGAACAGCAATTCCAGCGAGAAATGGACCCATGTACTGCATAATAATTTCACTGGGAGGATATACTAGAAGAACGAAAAAGGTTATCAAACCGGTGAGGTAAAGTTGGGTTGTCAAGAAATTTGTCCATTTAATCCGATGCAATAATATTTCTACCTCGTTTGATTTCTTACTTGTTTGATCCTTTCCTTGTTTTCTTGCAGTTATGTAGAAATCAGTGAGAAGTTTTAAATCTTTTTCTAAAGCATGCATTACAATACGGCAAACCAATATAATAAAACCTGAAGAAATAATTCCTAAAACGTTTTGGATAATCTGTAAATATCTCAAAGATTCAAGAACAGAAAAATTCATATTTTCTTTATTCCGTTGTGATAAAATTATTAACGGTTGAATGAAAAGACAACCTCCAAATAAAACTACACTTAAAACAAAAGAGAACTTTATTTGAAGGAAAAATATATATTCTGCGTTAAATCCACAAAATTTTACGCGTAGTGTTGCTAGGGCTTTTGCTTTGTTTAAGTTATATTTTGTGTGTTTAACAAAGAAGAAATAAGTTGTTGCATTCATAAGAACAAAGTTTAGAGAAATTCCAAAAGATACCTCAAGAGAAAAAGGAAACATTGGATTGCCTTCAATCAACTTTAAGATATTGGTTACAATCGCACAAAGTATAGTTAATATTTTCAATACTTCATATTTTTCTGATCTAAACTGATTATTTTGAATCTTAGCAATAATAATGAGAGAGAAAAAAGATATAATAATACCAACTATGTGAATAGATTTCCATAAAGTTACTTGTTTTGTACAAGGTGCTGAAAGAGTAAGTTCAGTGAAGAATTCATCAAATGATATTCTACTTCTATTTTGTTTCAGGGAATCAAATATTTCTTCTGCACCAGGTCCAACAGAAGTATGAAAACCATGATCTAAAGAATTAGTCCATCCAGAATCGCACATGCAGATGTTTTCAATACAACTTCCATGGTTTCCACAAAGTTTATTTACTGGACTTGTTTCTCCGAAAACAGTTAAACACATTTTCACAGTTTGTTTTATATTATTCACAATACTTGGACACATGTGCTGTATTTTTTTATGTAATCTATGCGCTTACTATTTCTGTTTTTCGGTGGTTTAGACAGATACTATCTTCTCCTGGATTAGTTAAACTTATATACAGTTAAAGTTCCATTAAGAACAGAGTAAACTTCTATATATTTCCAGGGCAAATGATAAAAGTTGAATAGTATCAACAGGATTTCTTGATATAATGCCAACTGGTGACCAGCGCTAACGAGTCCAGTCTAGAATAAACACTATGTTTTCTGTATACATATGTTCTGTGCAAAATATTCCCGATGTGGATATGCCAGGAAATAGGCATCGGTATTCTCACTCACTTACTGGTAGAACATTATTCCAGTAAGAACTCTACAAGCAATCTCTTTAAATTTATTAATGGTAAAACACCGGTATTATATTATAGATATTTGAATTATGGGATCAGTGCAACAACTTGGAGCAAATATATATATATATATATATATATATATTACTAGAGTGTTTCTATACAGGATACTTTGTGTTACTGTCCTAAAAATAGAAAGAAGTTTCTTTGTTAGAAACCAAAGAGAACAAGCCAAGACTCAAACTTGTTTGATTGAAAGAGATAGACTTGTTTCTAAGGAAATGTTACAACTCGTGAGTAATTATATTTCCTACAAAATCTTTAAGCGAATTATGTTATTGTGTATTTTTCGCCTAATGGAGTGAATAATTTTTAACTACAAGTAGAATCGAGTATCATTTGGGATTCTGTTCGATCGTGCACCCTATGCCATCTCTTACCTACACTACACCTGACATTTACTTAGTCGCCGCAGTTCCTTCGATAACAGTTATGCTTCAAACATTCGAGTTTAGCTAAAAAAGACAACAAATACAAAAATTCTTCATCTGTTCTTCCAAAACCTCAAAACTTCCTAGAAAGATGAGTTTGATAAGTTTTTTTCTCAAAGATATGTAGTTATCTTCAGAATTTATGGGCCACTACTTGCTCTGATTAAACACTAGTTTAGTAATCGCTACGTAATTAGAATATCAAACCTTTGAAAAATGTTTTTAAAATCAAATGTCTCTATACAGGGTTTTTTCTAAGAAGAGCCTTGCAGTTAGTAATGTTCACTTGCTAGAGAGAGCAAAGATTTACATTGTTATTGGATTTGGTTTTGAGTAGTAGGTCATTTTGAGGCTTTGAGTAATCTATTCTTGAGGAGTAATGAAATAAAAGCTCAAAAATACTATAATTGCACGTACTGTAAACATATTTAATTTCGTTCTACTGTCTTTGGCAATGCTTTGAGTCATGTATTGTATCTATGCATGTTTCTTCATTTATTGAAAGCGTATAAATGAAGTTTTTACAGAAGTTTTTTTCTGTTGATTGTTCCCGATAATTCCCAATCAATTTTCCTTTATTATTTAAAACCATAGAATATTTATAATAAATGTGACCATGTGGTACCGAGCCAAATGACCCAGAAAATGATTATTTGTTTTTTTGCATCGGATGTAAAACTACATAAACTGGTTAATGTGGAGTAGCGGCATTCAATTTTTTGGCGTGATCGATGGCTGTTTATCCAGTTCAACTAGGTTTTCACACGGGATAAGAGTTAGAAAATGATGCTTGAGTTATGTGGCCCAACTTTGTATTGATAATCAAATGATGTTCAGAGCTATGTCGGAATCATTTGAACCGAACCAAAATTTGAAAATTACTGTTGAAAAATTAAAACCATAAAGTTCTCAATTAAGTGTTAATAAATTTTATTACAATTCATGCCTAATTCTTCCTCATAATATTTTGCAACATTTATATAATTATTGAAATTGGCTATTTTCCTCTCACCGTAAGAAAAGTGGTTTTTGATGTTCTTCGTAAATCAGCTCATGTTACCAATCATTGCAGGTATTACCAGAGATTTTCCTCTAACATGTGTACAAGTTTACAGCATATGCGATGAGGAACACAAGAGCTAAGTATTTTCGTGCTGACAGATATTTAAGTAAAAACTAACTTAGGGTTCATGGTGTAACGTTCCAAAACCTTTGAAAGGTAAAGTTAACAATTATTCCAAGTAACAGATGCAGAAGTAAATAGTTTTTTTTGAAAGAACATTAAGAAAAAGTTTCAATTAGGGGAAAACGTAATGCAGTATCAGTCTCAGTGGTCCTCCAGTTGATGGCAAGAAATGAGATGTTCAGCTTCGTTCCCTGCAAGTCTACGAAACTAAAGCACTTTTTAGCAAAATGGTGTTGTTAAAGAGAGACAAAAACAACGAATAAACTCGAAAAGACTCCTTTAAAACCTCCTGCCTGGGATGAAACTCCATATCTAACTTTTCGGTGGTTAATGTTAAGGTTTCTGCATGGGTTACATCAACAATTGCCAGTTTTCTGTTCGATGGATGGGTGGGTTCTTCAGTGGTTTGGTACCACTTTGTGATACTGAGAAGTGTGTTTCCTCACAACAAAAAGCTTAAACAAGTTTGCCTTTGTTTTCCTGGTTTCCTCAATATCTCTTCTTATCAGGGGTCTACCCAAAAGACTCCAAATCATTGTCATTAGCCGTATAAAACCTATAGCTCTAGACAAATAGGGTTATGATGATTTTTTTCAATTGTTTTTCATACAAATGTTGAATAATAATCAGGATATCTTGGAGAATTGTTTTATCTTGAGTATAGATTAAATTATTTTTTTTAATATCCAGATTATCATTCTCGATCTGGTTTTCGAGAAATTAAAAAGTATTGAATCTCAATTAAAGTTCCCAAAATATTAAGGATAATATATTTATAAAGAACACAAAATGAGTACAGAAGAACAAGTATCTGATTCCCACGGACATTCTTTCAACAATGAAGGAAAATTAAGAGATGAAAATGGGGGGGAGTATGTTTATGACGTATATGATGGTGACAAGAAAAAAAATCAAGCCAGATATGAACAAATAGGTAACTTTATCACAGAAGAGATCTATCGCAAGTTACAAGAAGAATTCGAGTTTGAAAAAGTTTCCCTAGGGAGTGACCTAAGCTTTTGCTTCAAATCGAAGAATATAGAAATATGTGATAAAATTCTTGTTTTATTTAATGGATCTGGAGTAGTTCGAGCTGGTCAATGGGCAAGACAGTTAATCATAAACAACAGCTTAACTGAAGGTTCAATGTTTCCTTATATTGAAAAAGCACTTGATTTAAATTATGGAGTTGTATTAATGAACCAAAATGAGTGCAGTTTTGAAAAGAGGATTCAGCACTGTCTTGCAGCTTGGGAAACATTAATCTCTTCTTCTTCTGCTTCAAGTATATTTGTAGTAGCTCATAGTGCAGGAAGTGGATATTTTTTTCACTGTGCTAGATTTGATGATCAAGATATTTATTTACAAAATGAATCTGATGAAATAAAGGAAGAAAAAAAAAAGAAATTTGAGGCTGATTTTTCTACTAAGCTTAAAAAAGTGTGTTTTACAGATGGTGTTTCTGATTTGATGGATCACTTTGGAAAAATGAATACAAAAGTAAGAGAAAATTTAAGAGATGTCACGATTAATTTCGTTTCTTCACAGAAAACATTAGGAGAAAAATTAAACATAACTCGTGAAAATTGGGCTGTTCGCAAGGTATCAAGTGGACACACGAAACATGTTTGGACTTCTTTTTCAGCTTCAGCAGAAATATTCAAGAGAATGGAAGATCCTGATACACCTGAAGAAGATTAGTTTTGTACATTTGGCCAAAAAGATAATAAGATGTATCCATCAACTGTATCTCTTAATATTTCTAATCCTGCTTTATGCATATCTGGTTCTCCATGTTTTGAAATATGATATTTTTTTTTGTCTGCTAAGGAACCTATAAATCCATAACTTGAAAATTGTTTTTTTGAACCATAAGAATCTTCATCATATTTTACATTGTATAATCTTTCCAAATCTATATTTTTTAAAAGAAAAGCAACGCTTGAAAAGGGTTCTCGAATTTGAGGAATTGGAAATAATCCAAATAATTCGTATATAATACGTGTTTCAAACGAATTTTTTGTTATTAGTTTAGGAAAAACTAAACCAGGACAATCACAAAATGTTATTTTTTTGTCATTATAGTGTAAAATATGTGTTTGCCAGTGTTTTGTATGTCCAGTACTTCTTGAAACACTTACAAGTTTTTTTCCAGCTAAGAAATTTATAAGAGAACTTTTTGCTGCATTCGGATAAGCAATAACTCCACAAAATATTTCATTTAAATTTTTGTTTTCAGCTAATTTTATTATTGTTTTTTTTATATATTCTGCTTGTTGTTCAAAATTCTTTTTATCTTTCTTGGTTACATTTTGTGTTATTAATTTTCTTCTGTTTCTAATTCCACCTTCTCCATTTGTTAAATTTGGTTTTGTGCTTATAAAAAGACATATTTCTTCAGAATATATTTGCTTAAAATATTTCTTCCACGCTGATTTATATTCCTCAGAAACAAGATCGCATTTCGTAAATATCAAAATTCGTTCCTTGCCCAAAGTTTTCACATATTCAAAACAGGATTTTGGAAATAGCAAAATTGGATTTCTAATATCAATAATAAAAGCAACTATATTTGACTTTTCTATAACTCTCCAAAGCTGACGCCAAACTTCTAGATTATTCTCAAAAGGAACATTAACTTGATAATCTGTTAAACCAAGCTTTTCCTTTTCTTCCATTTTTCTTTTTTGAACATTATCAAGCCAAATTTCAAAAGATTTTAACTCAAGGCTATCAATTTCTTCCTTTGAGGAGTTTATGCTTTCGTTTGGCCTTTTAGGAAACCCCAAGTCAAGGATCTCTTCATCAGTAAACGAGGATATTTTCTTTGGTCGTTTGGATATATCAATTGGTTTGGTCGAAATTTGCTTACGTTTTTCTACTTCTTCTGTTGATAATTTTTGAAATTGAGAGGAGAGTTTATTTAGTTTTCCCGTTTTAGAGACAGATTGTGTTAAGTTTATCTGTTTGTTCTTTTCCATAAAAATCTTTCTGTGCTAATTCAGTGGTAATACACCATTGAGGTTACAATACCAACTTGCTTAATTATAATTAGGGATGAGATTTGATTTATTGAAAATTTATCAATAACAAATTTGGCAATGTGGCCAAAATCAATCGTTCTATTAGTTCACACGATTCAAACCTCAGTTCTTGATACTTCTTACGCATCTTCTGTACAACTATACTACATAGAAATGAAAAAACAAAGCCAGTATGAGCATTATAGGCTTATTCCTTCAAATTTGGATAAGTCTCCTACAAGGGAAAGACAAGAAAGTAGACATCGGATTTGATAAAAATATCAATTACTACTTGATAATTGTTTTGATTATGATTATGAACAATGGAATAGGGATTTTGTTTTCATCAAATAATTCTGACTTTATACTGGTTATCAGCTAATTTTGAATTATAAATTGGGCTACACGGCTTTGGACCAAATCGTCAAAAAAATCTTATTTCGTTCTTGCACCGTACGAAGACCAATATGAAAAGGTCATATAATCGGGGAACAACCAGGGAGATGGAGAGATTTGCGCTATGTTGCCTATTCTTTGTGGCTTTGATAAGTAGCAGAAATGAAACATACTTTCGTGATCATTTGACCCACGTCGTGTCGCCCAATTTACTATTGATAACGAATTGATCATCAATAATCAATCAAAATGGTTGGCAATTTATCAGAATCAATCAACGAGAAAAATGTGAGCAAAAAATTTTCATAACTAAGTTATAAATAAATAAAATTCTTTGCCCACAAGAAAGCGTCCAGACCTAGGCAGCATCCAGGAGTTAAGAGATGATGTTAAAAGCGGTTGAAAAAACCTTTGTTCCGGCAATCATATCTTTTAAACTTAACTTATTTTGGTTAAAGTATGAGCAATAAATATTAGTGCTTTAGCAACTCCGAAACGGATGCTAACAGCATACAGTAAAATGCCTCTAACTCAGCTCGAAACTCACTTCATTGAGAGTCAAATACATATTTAAAAAGCTATTTCAACTATTTTTCTGCCCATACAAGATAATTTAGGATGTGGAAAAAATAATCTGTTGTAGAACACAAAATATCACCAAAATATTGTTCTTTCCTTTTACATGGACCAGAAAAAAATGAAGAAAAGGGTTACACTACCTCTATAAACTATGAAGATTAATGTTATATTAACGTTCAATCTAAGATTAAGCAATAATATTTTATTGTTCTTGTTTTTAATGGGTGTTTAAAACTTTATCAACGTATTTTTCAAAATGCAGCATAATGGCCATATAATCAACAATCCCTTTCAACTCATCTAAAAAACTCGAAATATGTTGCAAAATTAACCTAGAGCTTGATCAAATAGAAATTTATAGGATTAAAACAACATAAAGCATAAAAAAACCACGGTTACTGAGAATAACACATACATAGTATTTGTTAGTTTTTGTCACGAAATCTTCCTCAAATACAATATTATCACCCCCAATGTGTTTCACATTAAAAACACTTTTCCAATCATGTATTTTATCAGGGTATTTGATAAAGATGAGTTCTTTAAACCCTAAAAAAGGCTAATTGTAAGAGTCCTTTTCACTCAGTTTACAGATCTTTAAGAAAGCATACATTAAAATAGAGCATCATGGACAATAACTCTATAGATGATCTGATTCTTCTCAGACCCTAAGTATTCACCGTATCTATCTTTTGAAATAACTTTTTAGGATTCTTGTTCTCTATTTAACTTTAATTGAGATAAACTTCACTCAGAGAACTCAAATGTTGAATATCTGAACATCTAAAAACGCGAAATCACTCAGTTTTGCTATAATCCCCTAAATTTTTGTACTAAGAAGCGACAAATAGCCTAAAAGCATGGTCTGTAACCTTTAGTTTTTTTTTGAAAAATTTTTAATGTTTTTGTAAGAAAAGTCGACATTGGGCTAAAATGCTGTTCTTATAAATATTCATCCGTGTAATTCCTTGAGAAATACTCGTCTAGAGCCGAAACAAATCTCAACCGTCAAAAGAGCGGCTGTATCTACGTCAGTAAACATTTTTTTTTTGATAATTTAAGTATTCTGTACAGGCTTCCTAACAATTTATCCCATTTCCAAGATCTAAGAAACTCTGAAAAAGGGTACTCTTAGATGCCCAATATTCCTGAACGGGTAATACCAAGTAACAAAACATCCTGAAAAATGGTAGTCAGCCAGAGGTATTGATGATTTAGGGTTTCTCCGAGTTTTGTTCCAAAAATCCCCAAGAACTTTCCTATTAATCTAAACAATAGTTTTTTCGGTTAATTTAACTTTACTACAACTCAACTATAAAATAGCCAAAACTGAAATTCTAATTGGACAAATATCAAGAACCTTGACTCTAACCCTATCTTGGACCAATTTTCAGTAACTTTGTGAAGAAAACAAACCTTGAAGATTTTATTGGTTTTATTTATACAAATCTGTGTCATATTATTGCAGTTTCCTTTGAGAGAATACATGTTTTTTTGACTTTTACTACTGACAAAGTGCTCAATGCCTAAAATGATTTGTAAAAGCGTTATTTTAAATACCTAAAGAGCACCTGATTTTTTTCATCAGAAAAACTTGTATTAAAGGTGTTTTCTGTCGAATTGAAGCGAAAATTGATGTTTTTGCTTGGAAAAGTTAAATAGATAAATCTTCCATTTGTCAGACAAAACTAGTATGATCTTAAGAAGGATAAGATCCCCGTAATAAGGATATTACTTATATCTTCTAATTTTAAATCAATGATAGGTAAACAGTCTCCTACTTTTTCGTGTAACTATATTCATTTTTTATTTTAATGGCAGAAAGATGTAACAGCAAATAACCTATAAATTGGCTTAACGTTGGTAGTACTCATCTATAATGAGTTTTTATCTAAAGATTTTGATCGAAACAAAATAGAATAAATTTTTATTAAATCAGTAAAATGTAAAGATATTCGACGAATAAACAAAAATAAAGGGAAAAGTATCCCCAGAGGTAGAAAAACTAGTTAGAAATGGAATTGTTAGGTAGGCTTGACAGTAGTACCATTAATGAGAGTATGCCAGGAGTGCGAAATGATTTTGTGACTTAATTTTATAGAAAATTCGTTAGACAAAAGCTGATAAAACGTTAGAAAAGAGGTTCAAACCATTTAAGGAAACATTTACTTACGATGAAAGTGGCAAAGATCTGTCCAGGTGGTGGAGGTAAAAACGCATTTTCAATATTTAGCTTTCAGAATACATGAAGTTAAACGAGTTCAAGCTAGCAGTGAGTCTTCTGAAATTTTATTTCTTCAAAGTGTTAACATCTTAATTGAAAAAAGCGAAATGAATACTGATAATTTTGTGAAGAAAGTGGAGCTTAGGATGTGGAAGCTACGTTTTGATAGTCAAGAAATTGAAGAAGTTGGCTACAGTTTCACAAACTGGGTTATTCTTGTGCATGATGAAATTTCTCTGTAGGACTAATTTCCTAATTAAGTGTTAAACAATACATTTTGACATTGATCTTTCTTATAGACAATGCTGTCATATTGGTGCTTAATCTAAGCTCAACATTTCGGTATGCTCTTCATTTCACATTCTTCTGTACATGTACGGCTTCAACTCACTAAAATTTAAGTGAAAGAGAATAAAACACTTTCTTTTTTCTAACTCTAAAGGTTTTTCCTTGTCTTGGTTTTTCTAGGTTTGTAATTTTCAAGACTGTCTTTGGTTCTTAACATTGCATTATTAAGGGATATTTCTAAATGAGGATTCTCCGCGTTAAGATCCTTTCTGAAATCCTTCCCCGATTCTCCAAAAACTCTTAAATCTGCTTGTTCCTTTATTGTTTTTCAGGATCTATCGAGAAGAAAACCATTTCTGGATTCTTAATTCCCACCACTGTTAACAGAAATCTATTCTTATGGTAATGCACCACTGTACTTAATGTCTAAAACTGTGAAACACGGCTATAAAGAAAGACAAGAAAACATATAAGAAGTTTAGCCAGAAAAGAAATAGAACTAACAGAGCCAAACAGAAGAAAATTATGTTATTTAAGTTTGCTAGTTGACAATTAAGAAAGCATAGAAATTTATTTGTTAAGAAGCTGTTTCCCAAGACATAATCCTTTGTAAAAGACTAAAAAAAGTAAACTACAACTCAAGGATTTACAAATAGTGTTAAAAAAAAATTTTTGAATTGAAAGTGCTGGAAAATAGATATTTTTAACTTAAAATAGCAAAACTAGCAGAATTATTTTAAAAAACTTTAAAAATCAATTAACCCTTAAAATCAGTCCAAATATTTTTTATCTGATTAAATATTCGTAATACTCTTTAAAGAAGAGGTTTGTTTGGCCTTTGAAACAGGGAAACTTCATTCATGGTTTCTTAAGAAACACTGTCTACTAGGTAATAATTTTCTTCTACCTCTTGTTCACACTTAATCTTTTTCCCAACCAATTACTGTATAAAACTTACAGGAAAACTATCTCTTTCTGTCCCAATAAATCTAAAACCAAGTTTTTTTCCTTAATCAGAAATATATCAAGTATTTCATCTGGGTCAAAAATTATTCTAGAAAAGAACTTGTACAAAAATTAATCTTGAAGCTTTTTGTGGCTGCAGAAAATAAAAAAAATTGCAGAAACTCTTCTTTTGTAATAGGATTATCTGTTTTCAACACAAAATCAGGAGTCAAGGATACTTTTAGTTTTGAATCTTTTACTTCAGGAAGCAATTCAGGAACAATAAAACTATTTTCTTCTCTTGGATCTACAAATAGAATTAAACTATATAAAGCTAAGGTTAAAATATATTCTCTTTCTTTTTTTGTATATTGTTTTAATAAGACTTCAAATAAGTCTTTTCTTATTATTCCTGTATCAATATATTTTCTATAATTTGAAAATACTTTTTTATTTGTTCTTTAAGCAAGTTGATGAAAACTTTCATCACGAATAAAACTTCCCAAAGCTTGAGCTAAAAAGGAAGGTGCAAAAAATATAAAGTTTTCATCTTCAGATAAATTTAAACCAGGAAAATAACAAATTATTCCTGCTTCAGAATATGTATCTAACATTTCTTCCGTTTCCTCTTCAGAAAAATTACACTTTTCAGCTTTTAGTTTAAACTTTTGAACTGTCATATAACTTGATTCTTCACGACAATTATCCAAAAATAATACATAAACAGATTTTACCCATATACGTGAATTAAATAAGTCATATAACTTTGAGTTATACGTATTCATGCTCATTAACAGGTGTTTGATTGCCTTTTCACGACTGTAAGTAAAATTAATGGCATTTTCAACAGCAAAGAAAATACTTTTTTCATCTTCAACAATAGTTAACTTCCCAGAAAGCCTAGATAGAAAGGATTTATTTTATAATTTACACCGTGAAGCGTTTTATTTTTCTTTAAAAAAGTATTTAAAAAAGTTTCAATAAACATAACAAGTGCTTTTTCAATATTTCTTAAAATACTTTCACACCAAAACTTTAGTCTAAATAAATAGTTTTCTCTTAACTTTGTCAAATTAAAAACAACTAAATAAATAGCTTTTTTGTTCATAAAAATATGATGAACTGAAGAAAAAACTTCTTGTCCACCAGAATCATAAACACGAAAAAAAGTATCTTCAGTTCTGAAATCTGAACGGATACTAGTTGTATATTGTTGAACAAAACTTTTCTCTCTTATAGTTCTTGTAATCAACTCATCTTCAAAATCTAAGTTATATCTTGACTCTTTTTGAACTACAATTCTAATACTATATTCAATATCTAACATATTCTTTACTCTTTGAACAGTAAGATCGTATTTTGTAATTGGTTTAAAGTTTCTCTCGTTAACTTGAAATATTTGATAATCTTCCAAAACTAAAGTAGATTGTGTTTCTTTTTGAAATTTTTTTCCAGATAAGTTTCTTAATAAAGAAATTTTTCCAGTTCTTCTATCACCTAAAAAAAAACTAAGCTAAATAAAATACCCATAAGAATAACTGGAACTTCATCTAACAACTTATCTTCTTTATATTGTTTTTGTAAAAAAGAATGAACAAGTCTGTTTTAACATTTACTCTTTCCTTTAGGTTTAATTAAGCTTTCATAGATTTCAAGACTAAATATAGAAGGATGTGAATCAACTATTTCTTGTAATTCAATAATATCTTCTTCTTCTATCTTTTTGAATCGTTCAGTATGTCTATATACTAAGCTCTCTATTCTTTTATTAGCTTTCAAGTAGTTTTTAATGGCTGAAACAATAGCTTTATTTTGAACATCTTCAATAGTACTAAAAACTCAATATTTTGAAAACAAGTACTGTATATATAAAATTGCTTTATTAAAAGATAAACTTTTAAATATAATATTTGTATATTTTGCACTGAGTCCGTTTCGATATAGTCTAAATAATAATATAAAATATTTTTACACTATATCTTTTGTATTGATTGAACTCAATAAACTGCAAAAAGAACTCACTTCAGGAATATTACATTGGTAAAACCTAAACTAAACATATAAAAAAAATATACTCCATTATATTCAGTTTCAATATTTTAAGTTGTTGAAAGTTTTGAAAATTTTCATCACTGAATCTGCAATTCCAAAATCTAAACTCAAGAAAATAAAATAAAATACTGGAGTTCTTTCATAGCTGGAAAACAAAGAATAAATCTTGTAAATGCAGATTCGACGGTATCAAAAGGACAATCTCGAAAACTAAAACAAAGATAAAAGAAAACAGAATACCATACAGAAGACACTTCTTTTTTTCGTTGGAACCCTTTTACAAACTCTTCTATCTCCCTTTTGAACTGGTTTGGGTTTTCACAATACTGTCCACTTAGAGTGATTTAGTTAATTAAGATACCATTCAATATAAAAGGATGTTTTATCATATCTTTCTTCATATTTTTGTTGAATTGATTTCACCATTTTTTGTTTGTTTGTTTTTGTTATTTTTGTACATAAATTAATTGCCCAAAAGATTTCTTGTGTAAAAATAATAATTGAAAAAAAACAAACTGGCTTTATTTAAGGTCCTTTATCGTGATTAACGTTAACTATCGGAAAACAAAATGGCCAAATTTTACGTACCATTATTAACGGTAAGGAATCCTTAACAGATCGGAAATTCACGAAAATTTCCGTTGAACACGATAAGAAAAATAGCTTTTAGTGTTCCCAAAATTTTTTATCAATTTAATATTCTGCCCCAAATAATATCTCCATTATATATTATATCTATATTCTTTTTGTAAAGGAATAAAATCGAAGAAAAGGCTGACTTAGAAGTAGATGCAACATAAAATCAACATCATTTCAAAATCATTTTAAATAAAAATATTCTTATGACTACCTTACCCTTGAAGTTATCCAAATACAATCTCAAAATAAACTCCTAAACAGTATAGAATTATTTTAAATGCATTTTCTAAATAATTTTAAAGAACTAATTCTGCTCTCTGAGAGAAAATGCAACTGAGAAAACAGAGGTATTGCCTTGACCGTAGCAAGAAATTTGCTTAATCTTCATATAGAAACGCTTGTATCTTTGCTCAAACTCCTTTTCAGCAAACCTATAACACATCATTGAAAAGATATTTAATTTTTTATGCAATCAGAAATAAGTAGTATAGCTTTTCGGAAGCTAATCATGAGTTATGTGCATTTTAATATCTAAATGTCAAGGCAAAATTTAGCTTAGGAAATTTTTCCTCAGTAAAAGTTATTTTTCTCAGTCAATAATTCGTCTTTTTAATCCAAATAAAGTTTCAATATACTTTAAATATTAGTTTTTAAAATATTATAGCTTTCATATTTTTTTACTGGGAAATACTAGGCTTAAACTACGTATTTCTATATTTCTAAAATATTGGTCAATTTCAGGCCAAAATATTATTTCTCTTATATCTGGCTTAATTTTTATGTAAAGCACTATTATGACTTATAAAACTTATTTTAAAAATTTTTCTAACCAATGGCGTTTAATTTTTTTTTGTGTTTGAGGACTGAAAGATACTTTTCTATTCTGTTGTTTTTACCTCATCCTGTATTTTAGAACAATTTCTGAATAATTGCAAAGCTCATTTCTTAATGAAATTTTCGGGTTATGAAAAACAAAGCAAAGGTTTGAAATGATTTTTTAAATATTGTTGTAACCATATAAGAACAATTAGGATATGAAAAGAATAAAGACATGTAGAACGCAATATACCACCAAAAGAAGGCACATCCAGTTTAAATCGATCGGAAAACAATGAAGAAAAAGGCTAATCTAACTCTGTAAACTTTCAAAATTAAGCATTATATTTAATCTAATCCAAGTAGTAAATAATAGTGTTTAATGGTCTTTGTTGTTACGGAGTGTTGAAAACTTTATCAACGATTTCCTCAAAAATGCAGTATAATGGCCATAAAATCAGCAATACCTTCTCAACTCTTCAACCAGGCTCGAATCATATTTCAAACTAAAGCTAAGACTTATTTACGTAAATATAAAAAGAATTAAGGCAATAAAAAGTATAAAAAAACCACGATTACTGAAAAAAACGCATATGGTATTTGTAACTTTTGTCACAAAATCTTCCTCAAATACAATATTATCACCCATAATGTATTTCACATTAAAAAAACTTTCCAACCATGTATTTTGCCAGGGTATTTGATAAGGATAGTACTTTAAAACTTAGAAAAAGCTAATTTTAAGGGTCCTTTTCACTAAGTTTAGAGATCTCTAAAAAAGCATACATTCAAACGTAACATCATAAAGAAAAACTCTATAGATGATCTGATTCTTTTAAAAACCTAAAAATTTACTAAAATTGACTTCTCAAATTATTTTTCAGGGTATTTTTCTTTATTTAACTGCAACTGAGCTAAACTTTACTCAGAAAAGTCAAATGTTGAAAATCTGCATATCTGACAATACGAAATCCCTCATCATTGCTATAGTCCCCAAAACTTTTGTATCAGATAGTCCCTAATAATTAAAAAACATGATTTATAACCTTCAAGTCTGTGTTTTAGAAAATTTATAAAGTTTTTCTAAGAAAAGTCGATATTAGGTTAAACTGCTGTTTTTCTCAACCTCAATCCGTGTACCACCTCAAGAAATACTCGTTTAGAGCCAAAACAGACCTCATCAGTCAAAAGAATGGGTGAATTCAGGTCTAGAAATAATCATCCTTGATAATTGGAGCACTCTGTATTGACTTCCTAACAATATATCCCATTTCCAAGATCTCAGAAACTCTGAAAAATTATACTCCTAAATGTCAAATATTCCTGAAAGGATAATGCCAAGTAACAAAACATCCCGAGAAATGGTTTTCAGCCAGAAGTATTGATGATTTAGGGTTTATCCGACTTTTGTTCGAGGAAACTTCAAGAACTTCCTTATTAATCTAAACAATAGTTATTTCGGTTAATTTAACTTTACCACAAATTCAACTGTAAAATAGCCAAAACTGATATTCTAATGGGACAAATATCAAGAACCTTGAATCAAACCCTGTTTTAGACCAACTTTCAGTAACTTTGTGAAAAAAAATAATTTCGAAGATTTTATTGGTTTTATTTATGCAAATTTGTGCCATATTTTCGCAATTTCCTTTGAGATAATACATGTTTTTTTTTTACTTTTACTACTGACAAAGTGCTCAATGCCTAAAATGGTTTGTAAAAGCGTTAGTTTAAATACCTAAAGAGAATCTGATTTTTATCATTAACAGAACTTGTATTAAAGGTGTTTTCTGTCGAATTTAAGGGAAAATTGATATTTTTGCTTGGAAAAGTTAAATAGATAAATCGTTCATTTGTCAGACGAAACTAGTATGATCTTAAGAGGGACAAGATCTCCGTATTAAGGATATTACTTATGTCTTCTAGTTTTAAATCAATGGTAGAAACATATTCTCCTACTTTTTCGTGTAACTATATTCATTTTTTATTTTAATGGCAGAAAGATGTAACAGCAAAGAATCTATAAATTGACTTAACGTTGGTAGTACTTATTTATAATGAGACCATATCTAAAGATTTTGATCGAAACAAAATAGAATAAATTCGTATTAAATCAATGAAATGAAAAGATATTCGACGAATAAACAAAATAAAGGGAAGAATATCCCCAGAGGTAGAAGAACTAGTTAGAAGTGGAATTGTTAGTTAGACTTGATAGTAGTACCATTAGTGAGAGTATGCAAGGACTGCGAAATGATTTTGTGACTTAATTTTATAGAAAATTTGTGAGAGGAAAGCTGAGAACACGTCAGAAGAGAGCTTTAAATCATTTAAAGAAACATTTACTTACGATGAAAGTGGCAAATATCTGTCCAAGTGGTGGAGGTAATAAACATACTTTCAATATTTAGCTTTCAGAATGCAGGAAGTTAAACCAGTTCAAACTAGCAGCAAGTCTTGTGAAAGTTTATTTATTCAAAGTGTTCAACATCTTTATTGAAAAAAGTGAAATGACTGCTGATAATTTTGTGAAGAAAGTGGAGCTTAGGATATGGAAGCTACGTTTTGATAGTTAAGAAGTTGAAGAAGTTGGTTACGGTTTCACAAAATGGGTCATTTTTGCCAATAATGAAGTTTTTATATACGGTTCTTTTCCAAATTAAATGATAAACAACTTATTTTGACATAGATCTTTCTCGAAAACAATGCTGTCACATTGGTGCTGAATCTAAGCTCAACACTATGATAAGCTCTTCATTTCACATTCTTCCGTATATGTAAGGTTTCAAATAACTGAAATTTAAGTTAAGCAGGATAAAGCACTTTATTTTTTCTAACTCTATGAGTTTCTACTGGTTTTGGTTTTTCTAGGTGTGTAATTTTCAAGATTGTCTTTTTGATTCTTAACATTACATTATTAAGGGATATTCCAAAATGAGGATTCTCCGCGTTAAGATTATTTCTCGAATCCTTTCCCCATTCTCCACAAAATTCTTAAATCTCCTTGTTCCTTTATTGTTTTTTAGGATTTCTCAAAAAGAAAACCATTTATCGATTCTCAATTCCCATCACTTTTAACCGAAATCTATCCTTATGGTAATACACCACTGTGCTTAATATCTAAAACTAAGAAAAACGACTTTAAAGAAAGACAAGAAAACATATAAAAAGTATAACCAGATAAGAAATAGAGCAAACAGAGCCAAACAGGAGAAAATTATGTTAGTTGAATTGCCTAGTTGAAAATTAAGAAAGTATAGAAACCAATTTGTTAATAAGTTGTTTCCTAAGACATAATCCTTTGTGAATGACTAAAAAAAGTAAACTACAACTTCAGGATTTACAAACAGTGATCAACAATTATTTTCACCTTGATAGTGCTGGAAAATTGATATTACCAACTTAGAATAGAATAACTAGTAGAATTATTCTAAAACACTTAAAAAACAATCAACCCTTAAAACCAGTCCAAATATTGTTCATCTGATTAAATATTCGTCATACTCTTTAAAGGCGAGGTTTCTTTTGCCCTTGAAACAGGGAAAATTAAATCATGGTTTCTTTCGAAATACTGTCTTCAAGGAAATAATTTGCTTCCAATTCTTGTTCACTGACATTGTTTTCTTCAACTAGTTGCTGTATTATACATGCAAAAAACTATTTCTTGTTTTGCCAATACATCTAAAACCAAATTCATTTTCTTTAATCACAAATATATCAAGTATTTCATCTGTGCCAAAAAATATTCTAGAATAAAACTTGTTAAAAAATTAATCTTGAAGCTTTCTGTGGTTGAAGAAAATAAAAACAATTTGCAGAAACTTTTCTCTTGTAATTGGATTATCTGTTTTCCACACAAAATCAGGAGTCAAACATATTTTTAGTTTTGAATTTCTTATTTAAAGAAGTGATTCAGGAACAACAAAACTTTTTTTTCTCTTGGATCAACAAATAGAATTAAACTATGTAAAGCTAAGTTTAAAACATATTCTCTTTCTTTTTTTGTATATTGTTTTAATAAAGCTTCAAATAAATCTTTTCTTATTATTCCTGTCTCAATATATTTTCTATAGTTTGAAAATACGTTTTTATTTGTTCTATAAGCAAGTTGATGAAAACTTTCATCACGAATAAAACTTCCCAAAGCTTGAGCTAAAAAGGAAGGTGCAAAAAATATAAAGTTTTCATCTTCAGATAAATTTAAACCAGGAAAATAACAAATTATTCCTGCTTCAGAATATGTATCTAACATTTCTTCCGTTTCCTCTTCAGAAAAATTACACTTTTCAGCTTTTAGTTTAAACTTTTGAACTGTCATATAACTTGATTCTTCACGACAATTATCCAAAAATAATACATAAACAAATTTTACCCATATACGTGAATTAAATAAGTCATATAACTTTGAGTTATATGTATTCATGCTCATTAACAGGTGTTTGATTGCCTTTTCACGACTCTAAGTAAAATTAATAGCATTTTCAACAGCAAAGAAAATACTTTTTTCATCTTCAACAATAGTTAACTTCCCAGAAAGCCTAGATAGAAAGGATTTATTTTATAATTTACACCGTGAAGCGTTTTGTTTTTCTTTAAAAAAGTATTTAAAAAAGTTTCAATAAACATAACAAGTGCTTTTTCAATATTTGTTAAAATACTTTCACACCAAAACTTTAGTCTAAATAAATCGTTTTCTTTTAACTTTGTCAAATTAAAAACAACTAAATAAATAGCTTTTTTTTCATAAAAATATGATGAAATGAAGAAAAAAACTTCTTATCCACCAAAATCATAAAAACATAAAAAGTATCTGTAGTTCTGAAATCTGAATATTCCATATTAGTTGTATATTGCTCAGCAAAACTTTTCTTTCTTATAGTTCTTGTAATCAACTCATTTTCAAAATCTAAGTTATATTTTGGCTCTTTTTGAACTTCATCTTGAATAAAATATCTAACATCTAGCATATTTTTTAATCTTTGAACAGTAAGATCATATTTTTAAATTAGTTTAAACTTATTGTATTTAACTTGATGTACTTGATAATCTTCCAAAATTAAAGTAGATTGTATTTCTTTTTGAAAAGTTTTTCCAGATAAGTTTCTTAATAAAGAGGTTTTTCCAGTTCTTTCATCACCTAAAAACAAAACTAAACTAAATAAAATACCCATAAGAATAACTGGAACTTCATCTAACAACTTATCTTCTTTATATTGTTTTTGTAAAAAAGAATGAACAAGTCTGTTTTAACATTTACTCTTTCCTTTAGGTTTAATTAAGCTTTCATAGATTTCAAGACTAAATATAGAAGGATGTGAATCAACTATTTCTTGTAATTCAATAATATCTTCTTCTTCTATCTTTTTGAATCGTTCAGTATGTCTATATACTAAGCTCTCTATTCTTTTATTAGCTTTCAAGTAGTTTTTAATGGCTGAAACAATAGCTTTATTTTGAACATCTTCAATAGTACTAAAAACTCAATATTTTGAAAACAAGTACTGTATATATAAAATTGCTTTATTAAAAGATAAACTTTTAAATATAATATTTGTATATTTTGCACTGAGTCCGTTTCGATATAGTCTAAATAATAATATAAAATATTTTTACACTATATCTTTTGTATTGATTGAACTCAATAAACTGCAAAAAGAACTCACTTCAGGAATATTACATTGGTAAAACCTAAACTAAACATATAAAAAAAATATACTCCATTATATTCAGTTTCAATATTTTAAGTTGTTGAAAGTTTTGAAAATTTTCATCACTGAATCTGCAATTCCAAAATCTAAACTCAAGAAAATAAAATAAAATACTGGAGTTCTTTCATAGCTGGAAAACAAAGAATAAATCTTGTAAATGCAGATTCGACGGTATCAAAAGGACAATCTCGAAAACTAAAACAAAGATAAAAGAAAACAGAATACCATACAGAAGACACTTCTTTTTTTCGTTGGAACCCTTTTACAAACTCTTCTATCTCCCTTTTGAACTGGTTTGGGTTTTCACAATACTGTCCACTTAGAGTGATTTAGTTAATTAAGATACCATTCAATATAAAAGGATGTTTTATCATATCTTTCTTCATATTTTTGTTGAATTGATTTCACCATTTTTTGTTTGTTTGTTTTTGTTATTTTTGTACATAAATTAATTGCCCAAAAGATTTCTTGTGTAAAAATAATAATTGAAAAAAAACAAACTGGCTTTATTTAAGGTCCTTTATCGTGATTAACGTTAACTATCGGAAAACAAAATGGCCAAATTTTACGTACCATTATTAACGGTAAGGAATCCTTAACAGATCGGAAATTCACGAAAATTTCCGTTGAACACGATAAGAAAAATAGCTTTTAGTGTTCCCAAAATTTTTTATCAATTTAATATTCTGCCCCAAATAATATCTCCATTATATATTATATCTATATTCTTTTTGTAAAGGAATAAAATCGAAGAAAAGGCTGACTTAGAAGTAGATGCAACATAAAATCAACATCATTTCAAAATCATTTTAAATAAAAATATTCTTATGACTACCTTACCCTTGAAGTTATCCAAATACAATCTCAAAATAAACTCCTAAACAGTATAGAATTATTTTAAATGCATTTTCTAAATAATTTTAAAGAACTAATTCTGCTCTCTGAGAGAAAATGCAACTGAGAAAACAGAGGTATTGCCTTGACCGTAGCAAGAAATTTGCTTAATCTTCATATAGAAACGCTTGTATCTTTGCTCAAACTCCTTTTCAGCAAACCTATAACACATCATTGAAAAGATATTTAATTTTTTATGCAATCAGAAATAAGTAGTATAGCTTTTCGGAAGCTAATCATGAGTTATGTGCATTTTAATATCTAAATGTCAAGGCAAAATTTAGCTTAGGAAATTTTTCCTCAGTAAAAGTTATTTTTCTCAGTCAATAATTCGTCTTTTTAATCCAAATAAAGTTTCAATATACTTTAAATATTAGTTTTTAAAATATTATAGCTTTCATATTTTTTTACTGGGAAATACTAGGCTTAAACTACGTATTTCTATATTTCTAAAATATTGGTCAATTTCAGGTCAAAATATTATTTCTCTTATATCTGGCTTAATTTTTATGTAAAGCACTATTATGACTTATAAAACTTATTTTAAAATTTTTTCTAACCAATGGCGTTTAATTTTTTTTTGTGTTTGAGGACTGAAAGATACTTTTCTATTCTGTTGTTTTTACCTCATCCTGTATTTTAGAACAATTTCTGAATAATTGCAAAGCTCATTTCTTAATGAAATTTTCGGGTTATGAAAAACAAAGCAAAGGTTTGAAATGATTTTTTAAATATTGTTGTAACCATATAAGAACAATTAGGATATGAAAAGAATAAAGACATGTAGAACGCAATATACCACCAAAAGAAGGCACATCCAGTTTAAATCGATCGGAAAACAATGAAGAAAAAGGCTAATCTAACTCTGTAAACTTTCAAAATTAAGCATTATATTTAATCTAATCCAAGTAGTAAATAATAGTGTTTAATGGTCTTTGTTGTTACGGAGTGTTGAAAACTTTATCAACGATTTCCTCAAAAATGCAGTATAATGGCCATAAAATCAGCAATACCTTCTCAACTCTTCAACCAGGCTCGAATCATATTTCAAACTAAAGCTAAGACTTATTTACGTAAATATAAAAAGAATTAAGGCAATAAAAAGTATAAAAAAACCACGATTACTGAAAAAAACGCATATGGTATTTGTAACTTTTGTCACAAAATCTTCCTCAAATACAATATTATCACCCATAATGTATTTCACATTAAAAAAACTTTCCAACCATGTATTTTGCCAGGGTATTTGATAAGGATAGTACTTTAAAACTTAGAAAAAGCTAATTTTAAGGGTCCTTTTCACTAAGTTTAGAGATCTCTAAAAAAGCATACATTCAAACGTAACATCATAAAGAAAAACTCTATAGATGATCTGATTCTTTTAAAAACCTAAAAATTTACTAAAATTGACTTCTCAAATTATTTCTCAGGGTATTTTTCTTTATTTAACTGCAACTGAGCTAAACTTTACTCAGAAAAGTCAAATGTTGAAAATCTGCATATCTGACAATACGAAATCCCTCATCTTTGCTATAGTCCCCAAAACTTTTGTATCAGATAGTCCCTAATAATTAAAAAACATGATTTATAACCTTCAAGTCTGTGTTTTAGAAAATTTATAAAGTTTTTCTAAGAAAAGTCGATATTAGGTTAAACTGCTGTTTTTCTCAACCTCAATCCGTGTACCACCTCAAGAAATACTCGTTTAGAGCCAAAACAGACCTCATCAGTCAAAAGAATGGGTGAATTCAGGTCTAGAAATAATCATCCTTGATAATTGGAGCACTCTGTATTGACTTCCTAACAATATATCCCATTTCCAAGATCTCAGAAACTCTGAAAAATTATACTCCTAAATGTCAAATATTTCTGAAAGGATAATGCCAAGTAACAAAACATCCCGAGAAATGGTTTTCAGCCAGAAGTATTGATGATTTAGGGTTTATCCGACTTTTGTTCGAGGAAACTTCAAGAACTTCCTTATTAATCTAAACAATAGTTATTTCGGTTAATTTAACTTTACCACAAATTCAACTGTAAAATAGCCAAAACTGATATTCTAATGGGACAAATATCAAGAACCTTGAATCAAACCCTGTTTTAGACCAACTTTCAGTAACTTTGTGAAAAAAAATAATTTCGAAGATTTTATTGGTTTTATTTATGCAAATTTGTGCCATATTTTCGCAATTTCCTTTGAGATAATACATGTTTTTTTTTACTTTTACTACTGACAAAGTGCTCAATGCCTAAAATGGTTTGTAAAAGCGTTAGTTTAAATACCTAAAGAGAATCTGATTTTTATCATTAACAGAACTTGTATTAAAGGTGTTTTCTGTCGAATTTAAGGGAAAATTGATATTTTTGCTTGGAAAAGTTAAATAGATAAATCGTTCATTTGTCAGACGAAACTAGTATGATCTTAAGAGGGACAAGATCTCCGTATTAAGGATATTACTTATGTCTTCTAGTTTTAAATCAATGGTAGAAACATATTCTCCTACTTTTTCGTGTAACTATATTCATTTTTTATTTTAATGGCAGAAAGATGTAACAGCAAAGAATCTATAAATTGACTTAACGTTGGTAGTACTTATTTATAATGAGACCATATCTAAAGATTTTTATCGAAACAAAATAAAGGGAAGAATATCCCCAGAGGTAGAAGAACTAGTTAGAAGTGGAATTGTTAGTTAGGCTTGATAGTAGTACCATTAGTGAGAGTATGCAAGGACTGCGAAATGATTTTGTGACTTAATTTTATAGAAAATTTGTGAGAGGAAAGCTGAGAACACGTCAGAAGAGAGCTTTAAATCATTTAAAGAAACATTTACTTACGATGAAAGTGGCAAATATCTGTCCAAGTGGTGGAGGTAATAAACATACTTTCAATATTTAGCTTTCAGAATGCATGAAGTTAAACCAGTTCAAACTAGCAGCAAGTCTTGTGAAAGTTTATTTATTCAAAGTGTTCAACATCTTTATTGAAAAAAGTGAAATGACTGCTGATAATTTTGTGAAGAAAGTGGAGCTTAGGATATGGAAGCTACGTTTTGATAGTTAAGAAGTTGAAGAAGTTGGTTACGGTTTCACAAAATGGGTCATTTTTGCCAATAATGAAGTTTTTATATACGGTTCTTTTCCAAATTAAATGATAAACAACTTATTTTGACATAGATCTTTCTCGAAAACAATGCTGTCACATTGGTGCTGAATCTAAGCTCAACACTATGATAAGCTCTTCATTTCACATTCTTCCGTATATGTAAGGTTTCAAATAACTGAAATTTAAGTTAAGCAGGATAAAGCACTTTATTTTTTCTAACTCTATGAGTTTCTACTGGTTTTGGTTTTTCTAGGTGTGTAATTTTCAAGATTGTCTTTTTGATTCTTAACATTACATTATTAAGGGATATTCCAAAATGAGGATTCTCCGCGTTAAGATTATTTCTCGAATCCTTTCCCCATTCTCCACAAAATTCTTAAATCTCCTTGTTCCTTTATTGTTTTTTAGGATTTCTCAAAAAGAAAACCATTTATCGATTCTCAATTCCCATCACTTTTAACCGAAATCTATCCTTATGGTAATACACCACTGTGCTTAATATCTAAAACTAAGAAAAACGACTTTAAAGAAAGACAAGAAAACATATAAAAAGTATAACCAGATAAGAAATAGAGCAAACAGAGCCAAACAGGAGAAAATTATGTTAGTTGAATTGCCTAGTTGAAAATTAAGAAAGTATAGAAACCAATTTGTTAATAAGTTGTTTCCTAAGACATAATCCTTTGTGAATGACTAAAAAAAGTAAACTACAACTTCAGGATTTACAAACAGTGATCAACAATTATTTTCACCTTGATAGTGCTGGAAAATTGATATTACCAACTTAGAATAGAATAACTAGTAGAATTATTCTAAAACACTTAAAAAACAATCAACCCTTAAAACCAGTCCAAATATTGTTCATCTGATTAAATATTCGTCATACTCTTTAAAGGCGAGGTTTCTTTTGCCCTTGAAACAGGGAAAATTAAATCATGGTTTCTTTCGAAATACTGTCTTCAAGGAAATAATTTGCTTCCAATTCTTGTTCACTGACATTGTTTTCTTCAACTAGTTGCTGTATTATACATGCAAAAAACTATTTCTTGTTTTGCCAATACATCTAAAACCAAATTCATTTTCTTTAATCACAAATATATCAAGTATTTCATCTGTGCCAAAAAATATTCTAGAATAAAACTTGTTAAAAAATTAATCTTGAAGCTTTCTGTGGTTGAAGAAAATAAAAACAATTTGCAGAAACTTTTCTCTTGTAATTGGATTATCTGTTTTCCACACAAAATCAGGAGTCAAACATATTTTTAGTTTTGAATTTCTTATTTAAAGAAGTGATTCAGGAACAACAAAACTTTTTTTTTCTCTTGGATCAACAAATAGAATTAAACTATGTAAAGCTAAGTTTAAAACATATTCTCTTTCTTTTTTTGTATATTGTTTTAATAAAGCTTCAAATAAATCTTTTCTTATTATTCCTGTCTCAATATATTTTCTATAGTTTGAAAATACGTTTTTATTTGTTCTATAAGCAAGTTGATGAAAACTTTCATCACGAATAAAACTTCCCAAAGCTTGAGCTAAAAAGGAAGGTGCAAAAAATATAAAGTTTTCATCTTCAGATAAATTTAAACCAGGAAAATAACAAATTATTCCTGCTTCAGAATATGTATCTAACATTTCTTCCGTTTCCTTTTCAGAAAAATTACACTTTTCAGCTTTTAGTTTAAACTTTTGAACTGTCATATAACTTGATTCTTCACGACAATTATCCAAAAATAATACATAAACAAATTTTACCCATATACGTGAATTAAATAAGTCATATAACTTTGAGTTATATGTATTCATGCTCATTAACAGGTGTTTGATTGCCTTTTCACGACTCTAAGTAAAATTAATAGCATTTTCAACAGCAAAGAAAATACTTTTTTCATCTTCAACAATAGTTAACTTCCCAGAAAGCCTAGATAGAAAGGATTTATTTTATAATTTACACCGTGAAGCGTTTTGTTTTTCTTTAAAAAAGTATTTAAAAAAGTTTCAATAAACATAACAAGTGCTTTTTCAATATTTGTTAAAATACTTTCACACCAAAACTTTAGTCTAAATAAATCGTTTTCTTTTAACTTTGTCAAATTAAAAACAACTAAATAAATAGCTTTTTTTTCATAAAAATATGATGAAATGAAGAAAAAAACTTCTTATCCACCAAAATCATAAAAACATAAAAAGTATCTGTAGTTCTGAAATCTGAATATTCCATATTAGCTGTATATTGCTCAGCAAAACTTTTCTTTCTTATAGTTCTTGTAATCAACTCATTTTCAAAATCTAAGTTATATTTTGGCTCTTTTTGAACTTCATCTTGAATAAAATATCTAACATCTAGCATATTTCTTAATCTTTGAACAGTAAGATCATATTTTTAAATTAGTTTAAACTTATTGTATTTAACTTGATGTACTTGATAATCTTCCAAAATTAAAGTAGATTGTATTTCTTTTTGAAAAGTTTTTCCAGATAAGTTTCTTAATAAAGAGGTTTTTACAGTTCTTTCATCACCTAAAAACAAAACTAAACTAAATAAAATACCCATAAGAATAACTGGAACTTCATCTAACAACTTATCTTCTTTATATTGTTTTTGTAAAAAAGAATGAACAAGTCTGTTTTAACATTTACTCTTTCCTTTAGGTTTAATTAAGCTTTCATAGATTTCAAGACTAAATATAGAAGGATGTGAATCAACTATTTCTTGTAATTCAATAATATCTTCTTCTTCTATCTTTTTGAATCGTTCAGTATGTCTATATACTAAGCTCTCTATTCTTTTATTAGCTTTCAAGTAGTTTTTAATGGCTGAAACAATAGCTTTATTTTGAACATCTTCAATAGTACTAAAAACTCAATATTTTGAAAACAAGTACTGTATATATAAAATTGCTTTATTAAAAGATAAACTTTTAAATATAATATTTGTATATTTTGCACTGAGTCCGTTTCGATATAGTCTAAATAATAATATAAAATATTTTTACACTATATCTTTTGTATTGATTGAACTCAATAAACTGCAAAAAGAACTCACTTCAGGAATATTACATTGGTAAAACCTAAACTAAACATATAAAAAAAAATATACTCCATTATATTCAGTTTCAATATTTTAAGTTGTTGAAAGTTTTGAAAATTTTCATCACTGAATCTGCAATTCCAAAATCTAAACTCAAGAAAATAAAATAAAATACTGGAGTTCTTTCATAGCTGGAAAACAAAGAATAAATCTTGTAAATGCAGATTCGACGGTATCAAAAGGACAATCTCGAAAACTAAAACAAAGATAAAAGAAAACAGAATACCATACAGAAGACACTTCTTTTTTTCGTTGGAACCCTTTTACAAACTCTTCTATCTCCCTTTTGAACTGGTTTGGGTTTTCACAATACTGTCCACTTAGAGTGATTTAGTTAATTAAGATACCATTCAATATAAAAGGATGTTTTATCATATCTTTCTTCATATTTTTGTTGAATTGATTTCACCATTTTTTGTTTGTTTGTTTTTGTTATTTTTGTACATAAATTAATTGCCCAAAAGATTTCTTGTGTAAAAATAATAATTGAAAAAAAACAAACTGGCTTTATTTAAGGTCCTTTATCGTGATTAACGTTAACTATCGGAAAACAAAATGGCCAAATTTTACGTACCATTATTAACGGTAAGGAATCCTTAACAGATCGGAAATTCACGAAAATTTCCGTTGAACACGATAAGAAAAATAGCTTTTAGTGTTCCCAAAATTTTTTATCAATTTAATATTCTGCCCCAAATAATATCTCCATTATATATTATATCTATATTCTTTTTGTAAAGGAATAAAATCGAAGAAAAGGCTGACTTAGAAGTAGATGCAACATAAAATCAACATCATTTCAAAATCATTTTAAATAAAAATATTCTTATGACTACCTTACCCTTGAAGTTATCCAAATACAATCTCAAAATAAACTCCTAAACAGTATAGAATTATTTTAAATGCATTTTCTAAATAATTTTAAAGAACTAATTCTGCTCTCTGAGAGAAAATGCAACTGAGAAAACAGAGGTATTACCTTGACCGTAGCAAGAAATTTGCTTAATCTTCATATAGAAACGCTTGTATCTTTGCTCAAACTCCTTTTCAGCAAACCTATAACACATCATTGAAAAGATATTTAATTTTTTATGCAATCAGAAATAAGTAGTATAGCTTTTCGGAAGCTAATCATGAGTTATGTGCATTTTAATATCTAAATGTCAAGGCAAAATTTAGCTTAGGAAATTTTTCCTCAGTAAAAGTTATTTCTCTCAGTTAATATTTCCCTTTTTAAACCAAATAAGATTTTAAAATGTTTTAAATATTAGTTCCAAAGATATTATAGCTTTTATATTTTCTTTTACTGGAAAATACTAGGGTTAAACTACGTATTTCTATATTTCAAGAATATTGGTCAATTTCAAGTCATAATTTTGTTTCTCTTTTCTCTTGCTTAATTTTTATGTAAAACACTATTTTAACCTATAAAATTTATCCTAAAAGCTTTTCTAACCGCAGGTTTTAAATTTTTTGTGTTTGAGACCTGGAAGATACTTTTCTATTCTGTTCTTTTCACGTAATCCTGTATTTTAGGTGAACTTATCAATAATTGCAAAGATCATTTCTTAATGAAATTTTCGGGTTATGAAAAACAAAGCAAAGGTTTGAAATGATTTTTAAATATTGTTGTAACCATATAAGAACAATTAGGATATGAAAAGAAAAAATACTGAACAACGCAATATACCACCAAAATGTAGCTCATTCATTATATATCGATCAGAAGACAATGAAAAAAAAGGTTACACCACCTCTGTAAACTTTTAAAATTAAGTATTATATTTAATTTAATTCAAGTAGCAAATAATAGTGTTTAATGATCTTTGTTATTACGGGGTTGTGAAAGCGTTATCAACGATTTTTTTAAAAATGAAGTATGATTGCCATATAATCAACAATATTTTTTCAACTACTCGAGAAAGCTCAAAACATATTGAAAACTGAACATATCACTTTCTAACATAAAAATTTAGAGAGTAAGAACAATATAAAGCATCATAAAGTGATGATTATGGAAAGCAACGCATACAGTATTTCTTAGTTTTTGCCACAAAATCTTCCTCAAATACAATATTATCACCCATAATATGTTTCGAATGAAAAAAAACCATCCAATCATGTGTTTTGTCAGGGTATTTGATAAGGATGAGTACTTTAAACCCTAAAAATGGCTAATTTTAGGGGTCCGTTTCACTAAGTTTACAGATCTCTAAGAAGACACACATTCAAACCTAACATCACGAAGAGCAACTCTATAGATGATCTGACTCTTCTCAGATCCTAAGGATTCATCATACCTAACTTTTCAGATAATTTCTCATGATATTTTTTCTCTAGTTACTTGTAACTGAGCTAAACGTTACTCTGAAAAGTTACATGTTGAAAATCTGCACATCTGAAAATACAAAATCCTTCAGTTTTACTATAATTCTATAAATTTTGTACTAAATAGCCGCAAACAACTAAAACACACGACCTGTAACTTTTAATTCTGCGTTTTAGGATTTTTTTATTTTTTTTAAAGAAAAGTCAATGTTGGGGTACAATGCTGTTTTTTTCAACTTCAATCCGTGTAATACCTCAAGAAATACTCGTCTAGAGCTTAAACCAACCTCATCTGTCTAAAGATCAGGTGAATTTAGTTCTAGAAGTATGTTTTTTTACAATTGTAGTATTCTGCATAGACTTCCTTACAAAGTATGCTATTTCCAAGATCTCAGAAACTCTGAAAAAGGATACCCTTAAATGTCACATATTCCTGAATGGGTGATACTAAGTGACAAAACATCCTGAGAAATGGTTGTCACTCAGAGGTATGGGTGATTTAGGATTCCTCTGAGTTTTCTTCGAAGAAACTCCAAGAACTTCTCTATTAATCTCAGCAATAGTTATTTGATTTACTTTAAGTTTACTCCAAACTCAACTTTAAAATAACCAAAACTGAGCTTCTTATAGGTTAAATATCAAGAGTTTTAACTCTAACCTTATTTAGAGCCAATTCACCGTAACTTAAAGAAGAAAAATTTTAAGTTTGAAGTTTTTATTGGTTTTAATTATATAAATCTCTGTCATATTATTGCAAATTCCTATATAATACATGTTTTTTAACTTTAACCCTTATGCAATATTAAAAAGCCCATATAAAATGGTAGAGAGATGGTATTTTTTTATTAAATAATATCTACTTTGTTAGTTTAAAGAAACATATTAGAAGCTTTTTCTGGATTATTTAGGACAAAAACTTGATGTTCTGTTCTTAAAGTACTTTGTGCCTTCTAGACACAACAGCCTGACATCGTACTAAGAATGGATAATTGAAACCTAAGAAACTCAGAAAAAAATAATAACGCTTACGAATCCTCGCAATACTTCTTCTACCACCATCTGAATTATTCAATTTACTGACAAAACACTCAACCTAGCAAATACGAGCTGAAAAAGGTTTTCAACATAAAAAAAAACGCTAAGTTCCAGGTTTCTGCAATTGAAGGTGGTTGTTAAGTCTAAATAAGTCCTCTTTCATGAATTTACACTTGGTTTTGTTCTTCGTACAAGCGATTCTTTTCCTTTTCTAACTAAGCTTGTTAGGTTTTGACTTTGTGCTACACAAGGAGTTTCAAATCTCATGAATTGCCAAAAAGTTTGAGGCTTACCGTAAACCGCGCTAGCGCCTTGATTGAAATGTTGTGCTAAGAAAACTCGATCCAAGTTAAAGGTTCTCAAAATTTGGGCCCAACACTCTGGGAAATACATCGTACAAAATGTTAAAAAAACTTACATGTGACAAATAAGCCTACTTGTAGAAAGAACGCTAGCAGATGGCCGAATGGTTTCCCAGGAGTGAATATGGATTTGAGAATCAGTGTGATAACTTTCAACAATACAAAGATAAACGAGTGAAATACAGTTACCAAAATTTTTTTTTAATTAATTAGGTTTTTTTCTAGTTTTAGGAAATTATTTCTAAAAGTGTGATTACTGAACGAATCCTTGAACTATATTTCACCAAAGCCAGTATTTATCTTTGTAAATCTGCAAGGGTTTAGTTTAATATGTACTCAGAAATGACTAATAGGATTAAAATTACCGGGGGGATGTTACATCGCGATAGATTGATCCCAAACTTATCTAGCATAGTGCTAGGCAATATACTAAGGGTAATTCCGTCCATTATTCAGCAGGAGCAACCAGAGCAGAGCTTTTCTCTTTCTAAAATTCTCGCCATTGCAGACCATAACTTATTCTAGCACCAGAATAGCAAAGTCCGCTCATCCTTTGTTAATTATATTTAAAGGTCTCAAGACTGTTAGCACTGATATTAAACGCGGCAAAACTAAGTTGATAACCATAGTTCAAAGATAAGAGCTCCCTGGAGTACATTATAAAGAAAAGGTAGGCATGCTAGTTCATGATTTTGCAGGTAAGAGCTTCAGCATAGGTTTTACATCAAAGTTCATTCCTTTGAACATCTACCCCATTTTCGTGGCGAAGGATCTTCATAATTCAGAAGTAGAACTGGCTTAAGAGTCAATGAAATGGCTACTGAAGGAAACAACTTGGACCATATTTCAGTTGCAGAAGAACTAAAGATTGATACAAGGGTCATCAATGGATCTAATTCATTAAATACATAGGAACAAACTAAGGAAAAAAGGAATCATTTAAAGGAATCCCGAAACTTTAATTCAACAGGCAAATCAAAGTTTGAACAAACCCTCCAATAAATTAGAAAACAGAAGCCTGAGCGATATAAAAGAAAACCACTTCGTAATAATTCTTTTACTGTCGTGCCTGAGGCATAGCTGTGATTTCTAGGATCTCATAAAAAGGTCTCTAATCTTGACGATGAATACTTCATAAAAAAAACAAAAAGAACAAAATTGAGTAGGAATAGTCTTACTGCTAATGAGACCGATAAATTACCAAACAAACTTGAAGACAAAGACCGAACAATCGAAAGATAATACAAGAGAAAAAAACACCTTGATCTTGAAATACAGCACGAGATATACATTGGAAGCATATCTAGTACAAATCTGCAGAGCTCTTGAAAAAAAAACATGTAATCCTAAAGAGAAACCACAACACAGGAAAAAGTTCGTCTGTCAGAACTCCAGTTTTATTTATTCAACCTCAAACAACTGCATCTTTGACACAGCTCGCCCTATCACCCGAAACTCTTACAGCGTTTTCTCAAAACTTACCCCTATTAACCCTCTCCTAATCCCAGTAGCAGAAAATCATGAACTGAAGCATCTAACATAGAGTACCTCAAGACAACCCGCACGGAAAGTATGCTGATAATAGCCTACATGGTCTTGAAGATTTAGGTGCAAATGAAAATTACTGACGAATCGGAAAATTTCGAGTGTGACCACCAAATCTCATACAGCGTCCAATCATCAGTTCCTTCAACACTTTAAGAATAACTTTGAACCTTGAAACAAAATTAGATTAAGAAAACTGATCAATATGGTGCAGGATGTAGAGAATGGGGGAGGAAGATCTGAAACAAACCATATATTCATAGAAAACAATACAGCTGTATATGAATACTCCAGATTGCCATCACATACCAACATCAAGAAATTGTGAAGCTTTTAAATGTCTGGATCTCTCAAATACACTGAATCATGCTTCAATTTGTCTCTTGTGTTCAATTAGTAGTATATGCTTTTTCTTGAGAAATAATTTTGGCAAATAAAAAAACAATGGAAAACTGGTATAGAAAATATACATTAAAGACAGATTTATTCTTAGTGTAAAGAATGTTTTGAGAACCCTTTGTGTTTCCTTTATTTCAATAATGCTATAGCGATACGTCTGATTAACAATATTCCAAACAGAGTTTTCTAGTCCTCTACTAAGGATCAAGAAGAAAAAGAATCCTTTTTGTTGAAAGGGAAACCTTTATTTAGAGAGTTATTTACACACGTTTAACAAAGTTAAGGATATAATATTTTAAGGGAGTAAGAACTTGAATATTTGGCATGTATTGGTATAGACAAAATAAGGATAACCAGTTTAATATATTCACTCCGTAAGATAGAGATGCCCTCTATTCATGAATTACTGTACCCAACTGTGTCGAGGTTAATTATAAGCGTTTTAACCCTATGATTGCACTGGAAATGTATAATTTAAAATTTTAGCTGGTTGTTTGAATTCTCTTTGTTTTAAGTCGTAGCTGGTTTTAGGATTCAAATAGTTTCTCAAGAATAAGTTAAATATAAATTTAAGTTAATTAATTTCAATCTCAGTGTATATAAAAATATTTTCAAATGAATTGAAGAAGGAAAGAATCTTTAAGGTTGAAATGATATATTTAATTCTTGTGACTTTATTTATGCGCAACTGAACTTGGCAATATTCAAACGAAACCATGTCAGAAGACAACTAATTCGTGGTTCTTGTTCTGAATATATCCATAGTATTTTGCAGCCATGTCTTTTTTACTAACTTAAAACCGATTTTTTTTTCACTTAGTAAAAATATATCAACAATTTTATCAGCATCGAAAAATAATCTTGCAAAATTTCGATACAACAAAATATCTCTTGGTTGATGTTCGTTTTTATATTGAAGGAGTACATTTAAGAACGTTGTCAAACTAATAGGTTCTTCAAATTCAATATAGTCCTCAGTATATTTTGAAGGTCTAATTTTGCTATCTTTTAAAATAGGAATTAATTCAGGAACAATAAAACTTTCTGCTTTTTCATCATATTTTAATAAAATCATACTACTTAAAGCAACTTTTAAAACATATTCCGTTTCTTCTTTAGTATATTTCTTGAGAAGAACATTGAATAAAGTTTTTCTTATAACTCCAAAATCAATATATTTTCTATATTCAGGAAAAATCTCTGAATTCAACCTAAAAGCAAGTTGATGAAGACTTGAATCCCGAATAAAGCTTCCTAGAGCTTGAGCTATATATGAAGGTGCAAAAAATATAAAATTGGCTTCTTCAGATAACTCAAGGTTTTTATGGTAGAAAATAATTCCTGCTCTTGAATAAATATCAAGCATATCATTCAAATTTTCTTCAGTAAAGCTACAAAGTTTTCCTTTATTCTTGAACTTTTTCACACTTATATAATTTGATTCTTCTCTACAATTATCCAAGAATAAAACCCAAACACAAGGTAAACTTAACTCAGTCAAAACATAGTTGGTAAGAAATGTATCTTCTTTTGCAGAGCTCTTAAGTTTTTCATGTATCTCAGAAATAGTTTTCGAAGAAGGATTTGAATTCTCAATAGGAAAAAAACTGATCTTCTCATTCTTTGGTACCTGAAAATCAGTAAAAATTTTAGAAATAAATTTAAAGACTTTTAATTCGGTTTTCTCTAATTCTTTCTTTTTATTTTTGCTAAGAAATTGTTTTAAATAAGTTCCAATAAAAATAACAGGTGCTCTTGTAGCATTTTTGACCACACTTTTTAACCAGAATTTAAGTCTATTCATATCTTCGTTACTTTGTTTTGTTAAGTTAAATACAAGAATATAAACTGCATTTGGATTCATAAATAAATGATGAAGAGAAGAAAAAACTTCTTGACCTCCAAAATCAGAAATACGATAGAAAGGGTTGTTTGATTTATAATTAGAGCTATTATCCCATGTATACAGTTTTAGAAATTCTTCATCTTGAACAGTTCTTTTCAAAAGTTCTTCTTCAAAAGGAAGATTGTATCTTGATGTATTTCCAACTCTGTTATCTAAATTATATTTAATAGCAAGAACGTTTTTCACTCTTTGAACACTGAGTTCATATTTAGTGAGTGGTTTTAAATTATCTTTTTTTATTTCAAAAATATTTGTATCTTCTAAAACCAAAGTTGAAGAAATATCTTTCATAAACCTTTTTTTACATAAACTTCTTATTGTTGAAGTTTTTCCAGTTTTACCATCTCCCATAAATAATAGTTGAAGTTCATTTAAAGAGAATTCTTGATCATATCTTTTTTGTAACATAGATTGAAGCATACTATAAATGTTTTTTTCATTTTTTATCTTTTTGTTTATTGTTTTCAAATACAAAAGTGAACGATGTTTCTCAACTAGATTTATCAAAACTATTTCATAATCTCTAATATCAAATACGCTAAACCTAAAGAATAAATAAAATAAACAAAATAACTTAAAATAAGCGAGAGAAGGACTTCCCAAAAGCAAATGTTTTACACCTCCAATTATTGTTTTTTTCTCTTGATATTCTTTATAATTCCTGTACTCCCAAACACTAAAGTTTAATTAAAAGATAGGTTTACTCCAAGTATTTCATAGTATTATTTTCTGATAGTGTTTGAAAAATACTTGATAACTCAGTTGCAGTAAATTTATTATTCCAAAACCTAAATATGAAATAGAAGAAATATATACCACCAGTTTTCAATTTTTGTTCTCTTGCTTATAAACATATCAAAAGACTTAAAAGATATTATTTTACACGAATAAAAACTATAGTAAGAGAATAATAAGACAATACGATATTTTATTCAACATAGGTAATATGTTTGGTTTAGAGATTATATTCAAATTATCACAATTTATTGAACAGTCATAAAACCTATCTTAAAATAAGGACAAAAAATACCCCAAGTAATCAACTGCTGGAAATAAACTTAATAATCTTTCAAATTCATCTTTCAGAACAAAAAGTGGACAATAATAAAACCTATATTCTTTGAGAAGGAAATATCTTACCTTAACCAAGTTATCTCCTTGTTCACTTTCATACTTTGGAGAAAAGTTTTGATTGCCTTGTTGAACTTTTCTGGCTCTTTTTTGTCTTTCTTTGACCTTATAATGATCTTATTTAAAATATATACCACTCAATCGTAAATTTATTGATTTCTTCCCGTTTTTCATACTGTTTTAGAATAGATTTTTCATAATATCTCATCTTTGTTTTTGTTCTTTTTTGACACTAAAAATTATTTTACTGAAACTTTTTCGATTAATTAGTTCAAAATATAAAAATATACTAAATTAAAACCAATAAAATGATTATTAGTTTTTTCTTATTGAGCTTAACGTTAACTATCGGTAAAGGAATCCTTAACGGATACTGAATTTTACGGAAATTATTATTATAACGATATTCACGATATCTTTTTGTGTTTTCAAAATCTTTTAACAATTAAATATTTTGATCTAAATAATATCTTTATAATATATTATATTTATATTATTTCTCTAAAGGAATAAAATTGAAGCCAAAGTTAAATTAGAAGTAAATTAAACAAAGAATCAACATCATTATCAAGTTATTTGAAATGAAAATCATCTCATGACTACTACCCTTACCTTTGAAATTAACTCAACCTAAGCAGAAACTGCGCTCCTAGAGAATGGCGAAATATTCAAAAATGTTTCCTAGACAATGTTAAAGAGCTAGTTGTACTCTCTGAGAGAAAGTGCAACTGAGAAAATACCTTACCCATAGCGATTTTTTTTCACAATCATCAAATAGAAATGAACGTATCTTCGCTTCAACCTTTTTTCAGAAAAACCAGATTACACCTTTGGAAAAATATTTTACTTTCGCAGCTACTCCTGGAAGAGAATTTAGCTTTTTACAAAGTTATTCACGGATTTGAATAGTCTAATATCCGAAAATCAAAGCAAGACCTCACATATCAATACTTGCGATAGAAAAGTTCATATTTCTGAGTCTACATTTAATCCTCTTAAACCAAATAAAATACAAGGTTAATTTAAAGCTTAATTCTCAAAGTTTCGTATCTTTTTTTCTTTTCTTTACTGAGATATGCTATGATTGAACTACGTATTTTTATATTTCCGACCTACAATCTATTTTCTAGTGATATATTCTTTATTTTCGTATCCCGCTAAATTTGTATGCAAAGCAGTATTGTAATAAGTTAAACCTATCTTTAAAATTATATCGTATGGATAGTTTTTAATTCTTCTATATTTAGGCATAGGAAGGGATTTTTCTATTCTATTCTTTTCAGGTCTACCTGTATTCTTGTTGAATTACCAAATAATTGCAAAGCTTGTTCCTCAGTCAAATTTCGAGTTAAAAAGAAAAATATATTTGTGTAAATATTTTTTTAAATATTATCTATTTGTATAACATTTTAGAAGCTTTGAAATGATTGATATTATGTACAGAACCAAATACCACAAAAATATAGCTCATTCCTTTTTTATCAACCAGAAAATAATGAAGAAAAAGGTTACGCTACTTCTTTAAACTGTCAATGTTAGCACTTATTCGCAAAATAAACCTAGTAGTAAACAATAGTGTTTTATTGTTTTTGTTATTACGGGGTGTTGAAAACTTTATTCAGGATTTTTTCAAAATGCAGCATAATAGCCATAAAATCAACAATACCTCTTTGACTCTTCTACAAAGCTCAAAACATATTGAAAGCCGAACTTAGTACTTACTCATATGAAAATGTAGAGGATTAAAACAACATAAAGCATAAAAAAACCACGGTTACTGAAAATAACACATACATAGTATTTGTTAGTTTTTGTCACGAAATCTTCCTCAAATACAATATTATCACCCCCAATGTGTTTCACATTAAAAACACTTTTCCAATC
The DNA here is from genome assembly GCA_015227615.1 of Labyrinthula sp. Ha. Lineage (NCBI taxonomy): Eukaryota > Bigyra > Labyrinthulida > Labyrinthulaceae > Labyrinthula > Labyrinthula sp. Ha. Next base: position 52,552 of record JAALGZ010000018.1, on the reverse strand, counting down.
ATGTATTTTATCAGGGTATTTGATAAGGATGAGTACATTAAACCCAAAAAAGGCTATTTTTAAGGGTCCTTTTCACTAAGTTTACAGATCTTAAAAAAACACACATTCAAACCTAACATCACGAAGAGCAACTCTATAGATGATCTGACTCTTCTCAGATCCTAAGGATTCATCATACCTAACTTTTCAGATAATTTCTCATGATATTTTTTCTCTAGTTACTTGTAACTGAGCTAAACGTTACTCTGAAAAGTTACATGTTGAAAATCTGCACATCTGAAAATACAAAATCCTTCAGTTTTACTATAATTCTATAAATTTTGTACTAAATAGCCGCAAACAACTAAAACACACGACCTGTAACTTTTAATTCTGCGTTTTAGGATTTTTTTATTTTTTTTAAAGAAAAGTCAATGTTGGGGTACAATGCTGTTTTTTTCAACTTCAATCCGTGTAATACCTCAAGAAATACTCGTCTAGAGCTTAAACCAACCTCATCTGTCTAAAGATCAGGTGAATTTAGTTCTAGAAGTATGTTTTTTTACAATTGTAGTATTCTGCATAGACTTCCTTACAAAGTATGCTATTTCCAAGATCTCAGAAACTCTGAAAAAGGATACCCTTAAATGTCACATATTCCTGAATGGGTGATACTAAGTGACAAAACATCCTGAGAAATGGTTGTCACTCAGAGGTATGGGTGATTTAGGATTCCTCTGAGTTTTCTTCGAAGAAACTCCAAGAACTTCTCTATTAATCTCAGCAATAGTTATTTGATTTACTTTAAGTTTACTCCAAACTCAACTTTAAAATAACCAAAACTGAGCTTCTTATAGGTTAAATATCAAGAGTTTTAACTCTAACCTTATTTAGAGCCAATTCACCGTAACTTAAAGAAGAAAAATTTTAAGTTTGAAGTTTTTATTGGTTTTAATTATATAAATCTCTGTCATATTATTGCAAATTCCTATATAATACATGTTTTTTAACTTTAACCCTTATGCAATATTAAAAAGCCCATATAAAATGGTAGAGAGATGGTATTTTTTTATTAAATAATATCTACTTTGTTAGTTTAAAGAAACATATTAGAAGCTTTTTCTGGATTATTTAGGACAAAAACTTGATGTTCTGTTCTTAAAGTACTTTGTGCCTTCTAGACACAACAGCCTGACATCGTACTAAGAATGGATAATTGAAACCTAAGAAACTCAGAAAAAAATAATAACGCTTACGAATCCTCGCAATACTTCTTCTACCACCATCTGAATTATTCAATTTACTGACAAAACACTCAACCTAGCAAATACGAGCTGAAAAAGGTTTTCAACATAAAAAAAAACGCTAAGTTCCAGGTTTCTGCAATTGAAGGTGGTTGTTAAGTCTAAATAAGTCCTCTTTCATGAATTTACACTTGGTTTTGTTCTTCGTACAAGCGATTCTTTTCCTTTTCTAACTAAGCTTGTTAGGTTTTGACTTTGTGCTACACAAGGAGTTTCAAATCTCATGAATTGCCAAAAAGTTTGAGGCTTACCGTAAACCGCGCTAGCGCCTTGATTGAAATGTTGTGCTAAGAAAACTCGATCCAAGTTAAAGGTTCTCAAAATTTGGGCCCAACACTCTGGGAAATACATCGTACAAAATGTTAAAAAAACTTACATGTGACAAATAAGCCTACTTGTAGAAAGAACGCTAGCAGATGGCCGAATGGTTTCCCAGGAGTGAATATGGATTTGAGAATCAGTGTGATAACTTTCAACAATACAAAGATAAACGAGTGAAATACAGTTACCAAAATTTTTTTTTAATTAATTAGGTTTTTTTCTAGTTTTAGGAAATTATTTCTAAAAGTGTGATTACTGAACGAATCCTTGAACTATATTTCACCAAAGCCAGTATTTATCTTTGTAAATCTGCAAGGGTTTAGTTTAATATGTACTCAGAAATGACTAATAGGATTAAAATTACCGGGGGGATGTTACATCGCGATAGATTGATCCCAAACTTATCTAGCATAGTGCTAGGCAATATACTAAGGGTAATTCCGTCCATTATTCAGCAGGAGCAACCAGAGCAGAGCTTTTCTCTTTCTAAAATTCTCGCCATTGCAGACCATAACTTATTCTAGCACCAGAATAGCAAAGTCCGCTCATCCTTTGTTAATTATATTTAAAGGTCTCAAGACTGTTAGCACTGATATTAAACGCGGCAAAACTAAGTTGATAACCATAGTTCAAAGATAAGAGCTCCCTGGAGTACATTATAAAGAAAAGGTAGGCATGCTAGTTCATGATTTTGCAGGTAAGAGCTTCAGCATAGGTTTTACATCAAAGTTCATTCCTTTGAACATCTACCCCATTTTCGTGGCGAAGGATCTTCATAATTCAGAAGTAGAACTGGCTTAAGAGTCAATGAAATGGCTACTGAAGGAAACAACTTGGACCATATTTCAGTTGCAGAAGAACTGAAGATTGATACAAGGGTCATCAATGGATCTAATTCATTAAATACATAGGAACAAACTAAGGAAAAAAGGAATCATTTAAAGGAATCCCGAAACTTTAATTCAACAGGCAAATCAAAGTTTGAACAAACCCTCCAATAAATTAGAAAACAGAAGCCTGAGCGATATAAAAGAAAACCACTTCGTAATAATTCTTTTACTGTCGTGCCTGAGGCATAGCTGTGATTTCTAGGATCTCATAAAAAGGTCTCTAATCTTGACGATGAATACTTCATAAAAAAAACAAAAAGAACAAAATTGAGTAGGAATAGTCTTACTGCTAATGAGACCGATAAATTACCAAACAAACTTGAAGACAAAGACCGAACAATCGAAAGATAATACAAGAGAAAAAAACACCTTGATCTTGAAATACAGCACGAGATATACATTGGAAGCATATCTAGTACAAATCTGCAGAGCTCTTGAAAAAAAAACATGTAATCCTAAAGAGAAACCACAACACAGGAAAAAGTTCGTCTGTCAGAACTCCAGTTTTATTTATTCAACCTCAAACAACTGCATCTTTGACACAGCTCGCCCTATCACCCGAAACTCTTACAGCGTTTTCTCAAAACTTACCCCTATTAACCCTCTCCTAATCCCAGTAGCAGAAAATCATGAACTGAAGCATCTAACATAGAGTACCTCAAGACAACCCGCACGGAAAGTATGCTGATAATAGCCTACATGGTCTTGAAGATTTAGGTGCAAATGAAAATTACTGACGAATCGGAAAATTTCGAGTGTGACCACCAAATCTCATACAGCGTCCAATCATCAGTTCCTTCAACACTTTAAGAATAACTTTGAACCTTGAAACAAAATTAGATTAAGAAAACTGATCAATATGGTGCAGGATGTAGAGAATGGGGGAGGAAGATCTGAAACAAACCATATATTCATAGAAAACAATACAGCTGTATATGAATACTCCAGATTGCCATCACATACCAACATCAAGAAATTGTGAAGCTTTTAAATGTCTGGATCTCTCAAATACACTGAATCATGCTTCAATTTGTCTCTTGTGTTCAATTAGTAGTATATGCTTTTTCTTGAGAAATAATTTTGGCAAATAAAAAAACAATGGAAAACTGGTATAGAAAATATACATTAAAGACAGATTTATTCTTAGTGTAAAGAATGTTTTGAGAACCCTTTGTGTTTCCTTTATTTCAATAATGCTATAGCGATACGTCTGATTAACAATATTCCAAACAGAGTTTTCTAGTCCTCTACTAAGGATCAAGAAGAAAAAGAATCCTTTTTGTTGAAAGGGAAACCTTTATTTAGAGAGTTATTTACACACGTTTAACAAAGTTAAGGATATAATATTTTAAGGGAGTAAGAACTTGAATATTTGGCATGTATTGGTATAGACAAAATAAGGATAACCAGTTTAATATATTCACTCCGTAAGATAGAGATGCCCTCTATTCATGAATTACTGTACCCAACTGTGTCGAGGTTAATTATAAGCGTTTTAACCCTATGATTGCACTGGAAATGTATAATTTAAAATTTTAGCTGGTTGTTTGAATTCTCTTTGTTTTAAGTCGTAGCTGGTTTTAGGATTCAAATAGTTTCTCAAGAATAAGTTAAATATAAATTTAAGTTAATTAATTTCAATCTCAGTGTATATAAAAATATTTTCAAATGAATTGAAGAAGGAAAGAATCTTTAAGGTTGAAATGATATATTTAATTCTTGTGACTTTATTTATGCGCAACTGAACTTGGCAATATTCAAACGAAACCATGTCAGAAGACAACTAATTCGTGGTTCTTGTTCTGAATATATCCATAGTATTTTGCAGCCATGTCTTTTTTACTAACTTAAAACCGATTTTTTTTTCACTTAGTAAAAATATATCAACAATTTTATCAGCATCGAAAAATAATCTTGCAAAATTTCGATACAACAAAATATCTCTTGGTTGATGTTCGTTTTTATATTGAAGGAGTACATTTAAGAACGTTGTCAAACTAATAGGTTCTTCAAATTCAATATAGTCCTCAGTATATTTTGAAGGTCTAATTTTGCTATCTTTTAAAATAGGAATTAATTCAGGAACAATAAAACTTTCTGCTTTTTCATCATATTTTAATAAAATCATACTACTTAAAGCAACTTTCAAAACATATTCTCTTTCTTCTTTAGTATATTCTCTGAGAAGGACATTGAATAAAGTTTTTCTAATAATTCCAGAATCAATATATTTTCTATATTCAGGAAAAATCTCTGAATTCAACCTAAAAGCAAGTTGATGAAGACTTGAATCCCGAATAAAGCTTCCTAGAGCTTGAGCTATATATGAAGGTGCAAAAAATATAAAATTGGCTTCTTCAGATAACTCAAGGTTTTTATGGTAGAAAATAATTCCTGCTCTTGAATAAATATCAAGCATATCATTCAAATTTTCTTCAGTAAAGCTACAAAGTTTTCCTTTATTCTTGAACTTTTTCACACTTATATAATTTGATTCTTCTCTACAATTATCCAAGAATAAAACCCAAACACAAGGTAAACTTAACTCAGTCAAAACATAGTTGGTAAGAAATGTATCTTCTTTTGCAGAGCTCTTAAGTTTTTCATGTATCTCAGAAATAGTTTTCGAAGAAGGATTTGAATTCTCAATAGGAAAAAAACTGATCTTCTCATTCTTTGGTACCTGAAAATCAGTAAAAATTTTAGAAATAAATTTAAAGACTTTTAATTCGGTTTTCTCTAATTCTTTCTTTTTATTTTTGCTAAGAAATTGTTTTAAATAAGTTCCAATAAAAATAACAGGTGCTCTTGTAGCATTTTTGACCACACTTTTTAACCAGAATTTAAGTCTATTCATATCTTCGTTACTTTGTTTTGTTAAGTTAAATACAAGAATATAAACTGCATTTGGATTCATAAATAAATGATGAAGAGAAGAAAAAACTTCTTGACCTCCAAAATCAGAAATACGATAGAAAGGGTTGTTTGATTTATAATTAGAGCTATTATCCCATGTATACAGTTTTAGAAATTCTTCATCTTGAACAGTTCTTTTCAAAAGTTCTTCTTCAAAAGGAAGATTGTATCTTGATGTATTTCCAACTCTGTTATCTAAATTATATTTAATAGCAAGAACGTTTTTCACTCTTTGAACACTGAGTTCATATTTAGTGAGTGGTTTTAAATTATCTTTTTTTATTTCAAAAATATTTGTATCTTCTAAAACCAAAGTTGAAGAAATATCTTTCATAAACCTTTTTTTACATAAACTTCTTATTGTTGAAGTTTTTCCAGTTTTACCATCTCCCATAAATAATAGTTGAAGTTCATTTAAAGAGAATTCTTGATCATATCTTTTTTGTAACATAGATTGAAGCATACTATAAATGTTTTTTTCATTTTTTATCTTTTTGTTTATTGTTTTCAAATACAAAAGTGAACGATGTTTCTCAACTAGATTTATCAAAACTATTTCATAATCTCTAATATCAAATACGCTAAACCTAAAGAATAAATAAAATAAACAAAATAACTTAAAATAAGCGAGAGAAGGACTTCCCAAAAGCAAATGTTTTACACCTCCAATTATTGTTTTTTTCTCTTGATATTCTTTATAATTCCTGTACTCCCAAACACTAAAGTTTAATTAAAAGATAGGTTTACTCCAAGTATTTCATAGTATTATTTTCTGATAGTGTTTGAAAAATACTTGATAACTCAGTTGCAGTAAATTTATTATTCCAAAACCTAAATATGAAATAGAAGAAATATATACCACCAGTTTTCAATTTTTGTTCTCTTGCTTATAAACATATCAAAAGACTTAAAAGATATTATTTTACACGAATAAAAACTATAGTAAGAGAATAATAAGACAATACGATATTTTATTCAACATAGGTAATATGTTTGGTTTAGAGATTATATTCAAATTATCACAATTTATTGAACAGTCATAAAACCTATCTTAAAATAAGGACAAAAAATACCCCAAGTAATCAACTGCTGGAAATAAACTTAATAATCTTTCAAATTCATCTTTCAGAACAAAAAGTGGACAATAATAAAACCCATATTCTTTGAGAAGGAAATATCTTACCTTAACCAAGTTATCTCCTTGTTCACTTTCATACTTTGGAGAAAAGTTTTGATTGCCTTGTTGAACTTTTCTGGCTCTTTTTTGTCTTTCTTTGACCTTATAATGATCTTATTTAAAATATATACCACTCAATCGTAAATTTATTGATTTCTTCCCGTTTTTCATACTGTTTTAGAATAGATTTTTCATAATATCTCATCTTTGTTTTTGTTCTTTTTTGACACTAAAAATTATTTTACTGAAACTTTTTCGATTAATTAGTTCAAAATATAAAAATATACTAAATTAAAAGAGTTCGTTTTTATTGGCTCCAGAGTTCTGACTCCTGTTTTCTGATTGGCCGGAATTGAAAATTCCACAAAATCAAAATTCAAAATAAATGCAATCAAGCCAACAAAATTGAAAAACTGTATCAAGATTCTGAAAGCACGATGTTCGGGCACAAGAAAAGATGAAATGACAAAAAAAACTTTATCAAGTTAATGTATCTTCACTATTCTATGTATTTAAATAAAAATTATATTGTTTTTTCAAGTTACCTAATCATTTTCAACTTGGATGTTCTTACAGATGAAAAGAAGAAAGCTAAAGAAGTTCGATTTAAGTTTAATTTATATTTGATAAAAAAGTAAGCACAACACGTTCTACTTTAATTTGTATTTGAAAAGTAAAAGAAAGTACAACACGTTTTACAAGAAAACACTTCAAGAAAGGTAAATCATTTTCAGAATGTTTGCTTAATTAAATTTTACTTTGAAATGGGATGGGTTTTAGTTTGAGTGTTGGGAAAAAGTTACTTTTAAAAGGGATGGTGTTTAGGTTGAGCGTTTTAAAAAAAATATTCTAATTTGAAAAGGGATGATCAAGAGTTCAGGAAAAAAGTTCATGTCAAGAGTTCAAAGAAAATATGAATTGATTACTTTTTAACTTTTTTTGGTCATAGGTTCAGACGTGTTTGATTTTTTTCAACCCCAATCTTATGTATTCTTTTTCTCTTAGCTGGTGATTTGATGTTCAAACTTAATTCTAAACATAATTCCTGGAAAGATTCCGTGAAAAGATAATTCTGCTACAGCCATTAAAGTTTAACCTCTAACAAATCTACGTAAACATTCTAGACCAGCTTTTGTTAAGTCAATTACCTAAAAGATGTAAACGTTCCTCTTTGAATCAAACTTAAGATTAACTTTAAAAATAGAATTCTTCGAGCTAGTAAAAATAATTCTACAACTTTCTAACTTAACTACTTCAATTTCAAACTTTTTCAACGTTTCTAACTTCGTAAAGTGGTGTGCTGACTTTTTACTAGTTCTAAAACATCCTGCAATGTAGCTCTGATGTGTTTCCAAGATTCATTTCGTAGAACCAGAGCTCTTTAAGAACCAACTTTCGTCTTAACACATTGTTTTCTTAGTGTTTAAATTTTTTGTTTTTTTTTTGAAAGGATTTTTTTCCAAGCAATTTTTGTTAAATTCGAGTTTTTCTTTACATCCTTACGACACAAATTGTGAATGTTTGTGCCCTTGAGTTTCCTAGGTGAATTCCAATTCCTCACCTTAAAAATCTTCGCTATGATATTTTGGTTTCTGTGCACTCAAAATTCAGACGAAGTATGAACTTCTTGGAGAACTGACCAATCAGAATAGCGTGGAGCCAGTGATTCCGAATTAAAAAAGTCATATCCCAAAATAAAGCCAAGAAAAACTATCAAAAAGGAAAATAATGACTGTTTTCATTTGTTCAACGGTTATAAACTGTTTTTGCAGAATCAGCAAGTTTTCTCAAAATAAACCAATCAATTAAGCTAACAGTTTTATTGAAGGGGGCTATAGGAATTTGGCTTCTCTAAATTTCACTTTCCGTATTTGTTTATACTCCAGAATATACTCATAAAGGGGATTCCGTAGCATTGAAAGTTGAGACATGTATCGAAACATTTACGGGCCTAAGGCTTTCTAAAAAATAAACTTATATCTATATTTATGGGCTCAAAAACAACTACATGGACTTGCGCTCAAAGCAGTTTCACCTAAATAGAATGTATTTCCGACTGTAGCCAGGTCTCAGATTTAATAACCATGTTCAACAAATATTAGTAATAACTTTGATTCTGATCATGAAAAAAAGCATTGAGACTTTGATTTTATCAAATGATTCTTATTTCATTTTGTTTTTTACTTAAGTATCCATATTAAGGTAGGTAGTATAGTCCAGAACCAAAGTGTCACACTCTAATTCAAAACCCAATTATTAATTGAACTGAGTCTCAAGCTTTACGTGTTTAAAAAAAAAGAAAGAAAAGTACAAAGTCTATGGGAACTCTGTTATTGCATAATTTGTGTTCTTTGCTGTCTTTGCCGCAGAAAGTTGACCCTTATTGTTTAACAATGACGAGATGCAAGAAGGTAACCTGAATAATGGCCAACAGAGCCTTTTTTCCAGGAAGTTTAACGTTTGTTTCGTACTTTTTAGTTTACTTTCTAATTTTATTTTTAGGCAAAATAGGTTTTAAAATTCTGAATTTGAAGTGACTGTATAGATTTAGTGTGCATCTTTGAGTTCTTAGCATGAAAACCACAAGAATCTTCACTTAAATATCCCATATTCACAATAAATCTTCAAACCAAACTAGTTAGACTTATTCACTCAAATCAAATTTATAAGGGGAAAACTCTGGGTAAAAAGAAGCTGTCCCTACTTTCAGTAGCTTCATAAATGTGAAATTGCTTAGAAATCACTCTAAACAGTTTTCTTCCATGGAATTTAGGTTTTCAAGCAATTCAAATTTCAAGTAGAACTGTATTTCTCTTCTGCTCATCAGCGGCATGAATGTTTCATCTTTCAAGCATTACTTGAGGACTTACGTTGTTTTAGCATGTGGAAAATTCCTGTTTGAATTAACGCTGCTTGTCTATACACAAAAAAATCCTCTAGTTAAAACTGTAAGCAACAGAAAACTAAACATTTTCTTCCTCTAAAATTCTAACGTCAAATATCCTTTTGATAGCTTCTTTTCAGCTAGAAAAATCCTCACTCTTTTAGAGGCCTCCATATCCAAAGCATCTTCAGTTTCATCATCATCTCCATCTGAAAAATAATGCAGACTTCATTCTATCATCATAAATTGAGCTCTTTTCTTAAACTACGACTTCACAACTTTGTTGTCATTAATTTTTTTGTATGCAGTCTAGCAAAAGATCCTCGTGCTTTTGCATTATTGAAGATGCAGCAACCGTTTCTGCTTTTTTGTACATCTTCTTATTCAATCTTTTTGAACAAGAAAACTTTGAAAGCAACAGATAGCTTTTGATATGCGCTCAATTTTTTCCAAAATGCACAAGTAACTCCAATGGCTAAGTCCTGCAATGCCCCTGTCAAAATATCACCAAAGTACTCAGGGAATTCATAAAATGGGTTGTTACACTTCTGTTTCATATCTTTCAATGATTATTTTAAGGGTTTGAACCTACTTTTTTTTCGTAAGGAACAGTCGCCCCTTTGCAAAGGAAGTTCTGATAGCTTGTCGGAAGACTTGGCTGTGACATATCTATGACAAGCTTAATGATCTTTAAATTTATGTCACTGAGTTTTAATATCACGCAGTTTTCTATAGCTGACAGCTTCTCATGTTCAAATAAGCTCTTTTTTTCTGTTAGTATATTTTTTTAGAAAAAACATACACTTTCACATCTTGTTTTAACATTAATGGTTTGCAGCTTTGCATCATTCATACCCTGTAAACCAGATTGTGCTACAGCCCCCTTCCATTGTCTTAATTTTTCACTCAATTGAAATATATCCTGAAACTTCTAGAATAATATAAATGTATTTTCAGAAGCTCTAATACTTTTTGGCGATCAAGCTATTGACTTAGGCTATGCAGCGAAAATGGAAATTATCTAAGACAGAAACAGTAACACCATAAATTTTCCATTTGTTATTAGCTTCTTTTCCTTGGTTCAACAAAATCTTATGCAGATTTTTACATGCATTAAGCATGTCATTTTCATTATTTTTGTAAACTGAAGAAAGCTATTATATATCACGTAACCCTTGAGCATAGTTTTGATCAAGTTGCGCTTTTTACCACCATCTTGTTTTTTTCTCTATCTACCAAATGAAAGGTCCAAGCGTTTCATCAGAAAGTCCTCGTTTATACAATGCAGAGTCAAGATCATATAGCCCTTATAATGCAGTAAAAACCACAAATGATCGCTTTTCGGAGACTACGAAGAAACCAAAAAAGTCTCAAAATGGCTGAGAATCAGCGTAGCATAAAATAAAACAAACAAGAAACGAGAAAATAAACTTTTTTCAATAGATATTCCAAAAAAACAGCGAAGGGATTAGCTTTGATAAAAAGGAGTCTCAATATATTTCGTTCTAATACATCATCATCATCAAATCCTTGAGTGATAGCCTCACTAAAACAGGAATCACTTAATTTTGTGATATTGTCAAAGTGATTATTACTTTTTTAATATATCTAATATTTTACTCGATCAACTGAGTTAGGATTAAAAGCTGTTTCTGCATCACATACAAATAAACCTTATTTCCCAGTTTAGCTAAGTTCTTTCTCTGCTCTTTGAAAGATAAACTCCCGTATCTTCAATCCTGTAATGCCTTATTTTGAATTTTACTTGCTGTTCCGTAATTAATTAACACTTTACTCTTTCAATATAGAAATCAAAGGACTGTATAAAGTATTGAAGATTCTTAGAAAAGACTTGAACAGTTAGTTCCATGTAGAGGATATATATATATATGCCCAAGTAGTGGAAATCCTTAAAGAAAGTTGTAGATCTCATTTCAAATAGAGATCTTATTTATTATTTACCAATTTAATAATATCTTGCTTTTATTTTTGTTAAGGACTATCATTTACATTGGTAAGCCCGAGCTTAGTTATTATTGATAATCAGAATGGAAACAGAAATGTTTGATAAGAATCAGAGTACAAATTCTCTTCTGAAAAATCACACTCGACATTATTATCTTTTTTTGAGCGAATTAATCAAATGGAATCTAATAAAAATAGTTTTGTTTTCAACATATGATTAAAAAGCTTGTGCGATCATTGTGACGAAAAGGTTATTGTCTCGATGATATTCATGAAAGCTCTATCGGCAATATCTAGTGTCTTAATTTATCTTTCATAGAGAAAATTTCCGCATAAAGAACGACATAAAACTAAAAATTCATACAAAACATGATCACGAGTAGTTTTTTAAAGATAATTGACGTCGTCTGTGACTTATATTACACAGAAAGTGAGAAGAAATGTAAAATATGCTTTAAAACAAAAACTTATTCTTTTGGAGTATATTTTTTAACCTGTGAACCAAATATATGATTTAAATTTCATAAAATAGTTTATGAACAGGTAAAGATAAAAGAATGTAGGGATAAAAAAGTTTTTATCTATCCATGAATGAGTAATAATTTCAAAAAAAGGTGAATAAAAGCCAATCTTGGAAAGATTCGCAATTTTCTCATGATGAAAAACTCACTTAGGCAACAAATAATAATTGAAATAATATATAATTTCTCCTGCAAAGAACCATCATATTGTGTTCTGAATGTGCAATTACATTAAGCAAATAAAATATAGCTATCATTATTTTAAAGAGAGGTTATATATTATTAACTATCGACAAGCAAAATATGCAGTCTAAAGCTTACACTACCCGAGAATAATTTGTCTGTAGAAGGGATATTTTAAAGACAATAGGTTCAGGTAGATGATATATTTGGTTATTAATCAAAATTTGTTAAAACGGAGTAATCTCTTAGAATTCATTTTCGTATTGAGGAACAATGTTATGACTTGTAAATGAGACATATTAAGCACTTACATTTATTAAACTACCTTGATACAAAAAAAATAAGTTTTATTATTAAAAACAGAATAAAAAATATTTAGAACTTAATGAGATACAATACGAGAAAAAATATTGAGAAACTTGATAGAGCAATGCAAAAGACCATTTGATCGACCTTATCATAATACTTGGAGCTTAGGAAACAGTACACATTAGTGTCAACTCAAAATGAACTATAGTCAGCAGTAGAGTACGGTCATACATACCAAAAATTCCTAAGCATTTTTATCGAAATATTGTAACAAAACTTAAAATAATATATTTCTTGGTAACTTAAGAAGCATTTAAAAATACGTTTTCATATTGGATAACAAGTGTGTGCGTTTTTTTCTGTCTTTTTACATAGTACATATAATTTTCTCTAAACCTCTTTAAAATAAATAGAAGCTCATATACTACAAAATGGGTAAAAACACAAAAAATCAAAAAAAAATTAATGGCTATATTCAAAAAATAGACAAGCTCGGATTTTATTAAGTTTTCTCCTGAGAGTATAACCAAACGTGGTAAATAGAGAGAATGAATCATGGAACCTACTCAATTACCATTTAGTGGGGTTGTTTTACCAGACTTATTTTTAATAATATTGTAACTACCTTTTTAACATTTGGTAAACCATAACCACCTGGAATTTTCTTAGGAATTTGTTTGAGAATACTTCATGAGCCTATATGTATAACAGCTATCATACCATAAGGGGTGAAGCGGGAATGGGCGCATTACATCTGCATTTTTTTGGAAAGGATTTATGTGAATTGGATCTAAAAATTGGGACATTTTAAATTTTAACTGAATTTAAAGCTGTGAAAACATAACTAGATTATGATTACTTTATTTCAGAAAGTTATAGTATCATAGTTACAAAGGCAGAGTAAGAGACAGTCTGGAGGTCCACCTTATTTTGCATAGCAAATTTAAGCCAACGATTTTCATATATACTTCTTAACGAATGTTCTTATGCTTTATAAATATTTGGAAATGATAAATCATAAGCAACCCAAGCATATAGAAAACAACATGTGTGGTTGTATTACATCATTAACAAAGATTAACGTTAAGAACGCAATTTGACGACATGTACCTTCTAATCTTAACTATGAAATCATGATGTCAAAGAAACTTATTTTCCCAAAAATAATATCAAATTATAGAATTATATTAGCTGTCAGTTAATAATATCTACCCTGGAACTTTCATGTAATTTCCGTTTTCTGTCATGGGTATTTATTCGTCTTGCCGAAATGTTTTCTTCAGATATGCCTTTGTTTCCAAGGTCGCGACTCAGTTTAAGTGCAAAGATGTAGTTAAAATTAATAACAACTTTTTTTCTGCAAAAATCCCAATAGAAATCAAATTTCATCGGATTTAACTGTTTTCTTGTCTTGTCATCAAAATGAACGGGGCTACAATGAAATATCATGTTGTATTTATCTGCTGCTTGAAACCCAAATAATATTCCTTTTTAATCTCTAGACATAGGCAATATAATCAAGTAAATGTTTAAACCTAAAGCCACTAAAAACTATTCTGAAAAATTTTTCTGATATTCAGAGCTTATATGCGCTCCTGGGTACATTGGCAACCAATATGAAAATAACAAAGTGGCCATCTATTCTCGATGTTAATATTTAATAACAGAATATTTTAATGTATAATTATTTATGTTTCAGTGTATTCATGATATATTATAATTTCAGAGACTCGTGTTATATTTTTTCTGTATTTTTACCATAGATTGTCGTTACCCGCAGCATAGGCTTCATACAGTTTATGTGTTTGATATGGTGAGAGAAAGATTCTGCTTAGGTAAAACTTTGTATTTTCCATTATTAATTTTAGTCAAAACGCTAATCTAGGTGATTAGTATCAACAATGTTTACTATAGATTCTCTCTTCCATAAAGAACTGTGCATATAATATCCTATATCTACGCATCAATCTAAGTTCAATGAAAAATTGATTACAGCAACTTATTTCTCATACCTGTCAGAAACTTACCCGTCGAATCATATCTATGATCAGTAAAAACGTACATTACTATGATCAAAAGAATCTTTAGTTTAAAAACATGCAATGTCACTTTAAGAATGTATTATTTACTCAGCTGATCCAGTACGCCGAGTATCAACACCCCAGATCAGAGTATAAAATATTAATACTTATGTACTTTAATTCTGAATACCTCATCCCTATCTATTGCATTTTTCTTAATCCAGCTCTAATGTTAGTCTATCCAGAAAATTGCCGTGAGGAAAAGCACATTGACATTTGCATATTATTGAGTAATATATGACTAAGAAAAGGAACTCCATAGCACCGAGTTTTTCCTAATAGCTTTTAAGCATTTTTTAATAATATGCTGTATAATTGTATTTTTCAGTTTATTTTTATTGTACATGTAGGTATAAAACTTAAGGGTTGCTTGCTTTAGCTTCTTGGACTAAGAAATCCCTTGTCAGGTATAATTATTGTGTGATGTTGGAAGCATCGAAAATTATCTATATAGGTCAACGGTTAGAAAATTCATAACCTTAGAGATAAGGATAACATTAATATTATGATATTGTTCCCCAAGATCTGTTATATACAAAATAATTGATCAACTATATAACCCAGCAACTCTTTTGTTTGAATATGTAATAAACTTAATCTTATACAGAAAAATATATTATCACAATGACAGAAGAAAACTATTTTGTCCATTACGAGGTTAAGAATACACTTGTACAGGTGAAATTAAGCAAACTACATTCATCCGAAACTGTAAACGACGCTTTTCAACCACTTCAACAAATATAACTTTTCCCAGAGATGCATTTTAGTTGTTTATATACCTCGGCCTTTTGTTCCTCGCCCTTTCATGCTTTAATCGAACCCGGTTAAAGCTGCTTGATTGTGTAGTAACTATTAGTTAATTATTGGAGCCTCTATCTGCAAGGAGTGCTATCCCACGATTTTGACTCTTTGCGGGTCAAGGCAGAAGTATATCTGTATGCAAGTAATATTCGCTTTGCGTGTACCCACAAAAGAAAATTTCATCTTACACGTCCTCTGAACACATAATTTTATCTTGAATTAATAGTTATCAAAAAGAGTGATTTTGCACTCATCGAGACCAACCGGTTAATGACCCTCATTTATATCTAGCTTCCACACATGATGATAGGGTTACAGCAATACCTAACAGCTACATAAAATGCATCTGGTCATATTCCGTCATGATAATTGAAACTAATAATAGGAATATGTCAGTATGTAAGTCTGAAGTTAGATAGGATACCTCTTGGTATCAAATGATGTTACTGCTATGGAAGTCTTTGCAATAATTACTTCGTAGTAATTATCTAGTCAACAGGCTTTAAACAGTATTAAAATTAGCTATTAAGAGATGGAGCTTCTATTACTTCTGGTCTTTTTGATCATAATACTACTTACTGAGGATATGACCCTAATATTATTATTCAATTTGATACTACTAAGATTCCAGTTAAAAATAAAATAATACTCGAAGTTCTGGTACAGTTTCGAAGCCTATACTCTAATGTTAATAAATGAATCATGAAATCCCAGGTCAATTTTATGACATATGTCAATTCTATAAATTGATGTAAACTTTATCCAAAAAATATTGCAATGTTAGTCAAGTAGTGACTGTCATCCTCAGTCCTAGCATATTTTATCACTCGGTGTAATAGAGGTAAATATTTCAATCTCTTTCTAGTTTTAACATTTGTTCTTCCTCTAGGTTTATCTACTATATAACTTAAACTATGAAATAATGTTATTATTTAGCTTAAAAATAGTAATCCATTTAATTTATTAACTTGATTTCAATATTGATCCCCGCATAATAACACTTCTCTAAGTGTAATAGGGCTAACAAGTAGGTCTGAGTTCTTTCCGACAGTAAGATTCTTGTCCTGAACCAATGTTATTTTGAATTTAAAGGAACATTAGCGAAAGGGTCTTAGTTTATAATATGTGCTTTCTTGAAGCAATATGAGGCTTCTACAAGCTTTGTTTCTTCAAATAGATTAAGTCAAAGATCAAGTCTTGCACTGTGAAATCTATACAAAGTAAGAGTATAGTTATTAATAGAATCTCTGTTCAAGTATTTAATTTAATTATTTCTGTCTGTATAAATTGATATATTAATTGGTATTAAGAAAATGCATCTTGCTTTATACCTTGTCAATGCCTTAACAGTCGCCAGGACAGAAATCAAAAACCAGAAATCAAGAATCCAATTTTCCCCTATCTTGATTTAAATATATAATCTATTTAAACAGATTTTTGCTTGATTACTTTCTTTGAATCTCAAGTATATATTTTATTTTGTGATAAATACTATGGGTTCTCATACTGCCAAGCTAGATAGAATAAGAATTGGACCCCCCCTGAACATTTGTACTTCGATATGACATTACTATTGATTCTGATACTTTAAGAGTGGAAACAATGGCTGAAGACAGGTTCAAAGACTACGAGTTAGTGCCTCGAAATACATTTACTAAGGCCTTATCCACTACTAATGCAAGAGAAAACACGTTAGAAACTCCAGATATGCCGATTACACCTTCAAAACGAAAACTAAACACAGCAAAAGAAACCAAACAGCAAGAAGCAAGCCTGTGGAAAAAAATTCTCTCAGCAAGCCGCACTTATTTAGAAACAGAATCATTTCAAGAAGGTTTTAAAATTCATCTAGCACAGTTATGTCAGAAAATACAACAAGATCCTCAGAAAAACTCTGTTCCACTTCCAAATGATATCAGCAACTTAGAAGTTCTGTACGAATTGTGTAAAGTAAAAGAAGAATCTCTCAAACAGCTTTGCATTCTTTCTCTGACTTTAATTCTATCTGATATATTACCTGATTATAAGATTACTTCTCCAGCACCAACTTCTACACCTCTCAAAAAGGAAACCAAAAGACTTCACAACTTTGAACGTGTACTCTTAAATGTACACACAAAGTTCGTGAAACTGCTCATGAGTGTGCAAAAGCGTAGAATAGATGGGCATCAAAAGAGAGAAACAAAATTTGTTTGTGCAAAAGCAATGTGCACGCTGCTCATGAGTAAACCAAATTTCAATTCACGACAGATCCTTGTTAAAGCAATTGTTCAACTTGTTGCAAAAAAGAATGAAAAAATCTCCACTCTGTGTGCTTCTTGCTTGAATACGTTACTCGTAGAGGATCAAAAAGGGGACATTACTTTAGAGATATTGAACTTTGTTGCATCGAGTGTTACATTTTATGTAACGTCAGGTCGAAGTTTGAAACTTAATTCGCTCTTGTTTGAAACTACTTTGCAGTACAATCTTAAGGTAGATCTGAAAGATGAGAAACTATTGGAAGAAGTTAAAAAGAATAGAAAAAAAGCCAAATCAAAGACCCAGAAAAAGAATGAAGCTTTTATGAAGTTACAGGAAACCAAAGCTACTGTTTCTTTTCACGAAAGGTATGAACGTCAAGCTCAGGGATTAAGAGATCTATTTGTAATCTACTTACGAGTTATCAAAGCAGCAGAAGCAGAAAATTTGATTAATTCAGCTTGTTTGAATTATGTTCTGAAAGGTATTGCAAAATTTGGTTCACTAGTTCACTTTGATCTTCTTCAAGAACTTGTTTCTTTACTTTCAACACTTTTAAAGAACAATAGGTTACAAACACAAGCAAGTTTGAAAGCTATATATTCAACTTGTTTGATACTTCAAAGCTCTGGAAGGGAGATGTCTGTTCAAATTGATGAAACAGGATTTATGTTATCATTTCTTGATATCTTTTCTTTTGAGAATATTCTTGTCTTTTTAGCTGAAGTCAATGAAGAGCCAGAACTTATTGGGGATGTTATTGATTGCACTCAAGTTTTATTCCTTCAGAAGTTGAGACAGCCTAAAAAAAGAGTTTTGGAGCTTGTTTCTAAACTGTCTTCTCTTTGTCTTAATCTTTACCAAAGCCACACTGTAATTGGTCTATTAACTCTGATTGAGAACCTTATTTCTCACTATGATTTAGAACAACTTTATTTGTCAGAGCGCGAGAGGGAGGAAGACTTAGACTGGTTGCCTTTTTCTTTTGGAACACCATTATGGAGTCTCTCTAACCTTAGTTTCTCTTCTCATCCAACGTTGAAAGAAGTTTCTAGGAAGTTGCTTAAGAACTCCGAAAGTGAGCAAAAACGTGCTTTTACTATGTACAAAAATTTCGACGCTTCAGATGGAAAGTTTAAACCATATGTAAGAACTCCAAAGATAGTTGAATATACATTCGCATCAACAAAAAACAAGAAGAAGTTCACAAAGTTCAGTCCTCTAATTAGCTAAAATCTTTTTCATATACTTTTTCAAAGTAAAACTCGTCCTTATTCGGCATGATCTCTTTCACTATACCTAGATCTGTTCCAAATGATAAAGCGACAGCTTGATTTAACATAATTTCAATAACCCCTTCTAGCCTTTCACCAACTGTAGCAAGATCAGGTTCCGCATTGGCTTCTAGGAAAAACAAATTCTCATGGTCATCTATCACAAAATCAAACCCAAAGATTTCAAAACAATTTTGCCGAAGTGAACTCCTAAATCCCACATCAAAGGATACCGCTTCAACAACTTTACCTACAGATTTCTTCACCTCACGTTCAAAATGTTTCCTTTTCTCAATATTCATCCCGCACTCTGGAAATATCATCATACAAT
The DNA here is from genome assembly GCA_015227615.1 of Labyrinthula sp. Ha. Taxonomy (NCBI): domain Eukaryota; class Bigyra; order Labyrinthulida; family Labyrinthulaceae; genus Labyrinthula; species Labyrinthula sp. Ha. The sequence goes on along the minus strand of JAALGZ010000018.1, from coordinate 33,372 downwards.
CTAGTTGCTCCTGCATATTACTTATTTTCTGGTGTGAGTAATTTGTTAGATGTGCCTTCGTATTTTTAAATGGCTGATTTTCATACTTTTCTAAGGAAAAAATGGATAAGAACGCATCAAACACATAAGCTTTGAGATTTCCCACTAAGCAAACAAAAACTCTAAGATGGAACTTTCGGCCTTCCCCAATGCCTTTAGAGATTAAATATGGTGGTTCAATATATTCTTGAACTACAAGTCCTCCAAGGCAAACCAGTTCATCTTCGGATAGCTCTTTGAACGCATCATCCAACTGCTTCTGACTTTCGACCAAGACGATCCCCTTTGCTTGGTTTGTCATACTGGGCTTAATTATATATCTCTTTCTGGAAAAATCAAAGAACATGACGTCATAATCAGGAGATTCATTCTTTTTAATTTCTAGCACCAGGGTATTTGGAATAAAGTGTGTCAACTTTTTCTTTCTTGCGTAACTTATAAGTATGTTGCAAACATTTGCCTTTCTTATCAGTGCTTTTCTGTTATAATAGCAGCTGCAAATAAACTGCTCATTCTTGAAAGCTTGAGAAAACCAATCGATCTGTTCATAGTCCCCAAACAAGTATCTTATTGGATGTTTCAATTTATCGGCTTCTTCTAACACCATCCATTTTCTTCCAGTCAATTTTTCAATCAAGCCTTCCTTGAAGCACTTTAACACAAGATTTCTAACATATAAATCTTCAAAACAGATCAATGCAACTGGAGATTCATCCGTTTCATACAATTTCATTTGTTTGGACCCTGACTTTTCCTTATATCTTTCAGGAAACTTTTCTCTATAGTATGCTTCATAATCAAACCCACCACTCGTTTGCTCTTGGGAACTTAAAGATGACTCATCATCACTCTCTACATCTCTATTAATTACAAGATTTTGTCCCATCAACTCTTGTAGAACCTCCATTGTTGCACTTGACAACTCTACTTTCTCCATTCTACTTCGTTGAAATTGGTGTTTAACGGTCAGATTATCCAAGTATTTTGGGAAATTTAATATTTGAACAGTTAGAACACTTGTCACAGAAAGTTAACATAAGAATGCAGTTCAAAAAGAGAAACGAAACTTAAAGAGAATAGTCTTTCAAAAAAGAAAAAAGAGGAAATATGAAAGTTAAATTTCTAGGCATATGTAAATATATATGTATCGAGAAGTGATACAACTCAATGCAAGCAGCTTTCTTTGTTTTCTTGTAGATGACACAAGGTTAGCTATCAATGCTGTTGAGACAGGAATGTGTTACTGCTTAATTCTTCATATATTTAACCCAATAGATATAATTATTAGAGACAAATCTGCTTATAAGAATTTTTTTTTTCTTTGGAATACCACTTCCAATAAAATAAACCCTTTTCAGCCTACTCAACGCTTCCATGACAGCAGCTCTACCAAATTTGTTATTACAATACGTTTTAACCAAAATGAGGCCCAAGGTAAATTTTTGATGTTAGTTTCTTTTTGTTCCTATTTTTTTCTTAAGCAGCAGCTTGTGATTAAATATGGGATTTTCCAACTGACTCGGTTTTTGTTTTATATTCAATAGAAGCACACAAACTAAACATGTATCTTACTTAATGATTGATTCCAGCTTGAAATCTTATTTCTAGTTTATTTTAAAACTCAATTTTGATACTAAACTGATAAAATATTGGATTTCATCTCTTTTCATTTATGGTATGTTGTCGTAAGAAGATGAGTAGGTCTCTCTTAATTGCCAAGTATCAACTGTAGGTTGTGAACCGAAACCTTGAACAACTTTTTCTACTTAACTGCAGATGTAAGAGCAACTCGATTGCCTAAAACATGTTTATTTTTAAATACACAATATTACTTATTTCAATTTCAGTCCTTGATGTCTCATGAGCCATAATCCTTAGATCACCAATATGAGTATACAGTTCAAAAAGTTAAAAGCCAAAACCTATATACAAAATGAGCTTAGTGTTAAGCCCATCATTTTACATTTTGTCTATGCAATTAGTCCCCACCTATCGCTTGGATTAATATGGAAGATTTTTTTTGCTAATAACTTTGAGCATCTTTCTCTCCCAACTTATAGTAACCTTAGCTTCACTCCTACAGTCCATTAATATTCTGAAGATTATAGACACTTGCATCAATCAAAGGTTGTTTGATATCGTAACAACTTATAGTTCGGAAGAAAATGACTAGATTAAATAAAAAAAAATATTCTCTGTTGTTTTTGGGTTAGTCTATTGATGGTTATATCTTTTTTGAGAGTTATTTCCACATGATGCAGAATATTTTCGCAATGTAACTTCTTATTAATAATGCCTCCATAGCATTCAAATGTTAATTAATCATCTATACAAATAGGATAATGCTCTCGAGTACTTAGAGAATTCTGATATTAAAGTTAACCTTACAGTTTATTAATAAAAGGAAAATTGTAGTTACTCTTGTCCCAAGATTTGAAAATATGAATTAATTTTGATCCTTAACTATGTATTGCAGCCCAGCTTCTTGCCCACTATACACCTGTGAAACTAGGCTGTTCAGTCTTAGAAGATGATACAGGGGACTTTTTGGCATATTGCAAAATATCGACCCTTCATTCAAAATCTGAAAGTATATGACTCCAACTTTAAACCAGTTTCAAATTATCAGTATTCCTAAGATATTTCCTTTTGACTACGCTTCGATGTATTCATTCCTTGGTGCTGGCCACTTAGCAGCAGAAATGAAGTTAAATATTTAAGGATACGCTGAGATGAAATCAGTCTAAGAAATAACCCAGAGATATAACCATATTCTAGAAGAAAGCTCCAAATGTACTGAGTTGCTCCCGGCGTAATTTTTCCCAGTTTTTCCAGAATTTCATGTAATTGTGGGGATCTCGATTTACAAATAGGTTTCCGTATCAGTAGAGAAGCTATTTCCCTAATATGTTAAAGGATTTTTAAGTAAACATGATCTCATTTGGCCCTTAATCTATTATAAAAAATGAGAGGTTTCTAGATTCAACAAGATATTTGAGGGTATGATACAAGAATGTGCGCAGACTTTCCAAATATTTATGCTGTAATGGCCGAATTAAAATGAAGCTTCAGGAATCAATCCCTTTCTGCGTTTGAGCTCAGATCAGTTAATTTATAGAACAAGAGCAGGCTGTATATATGTTTGGAGAATACCTATTCTCTTCCGCTATACACATTTGCATGAAACATGATCGAGCACAAGTAGGGTAATCTATGTATGTAAAGTTGATAGTATGTGCATAAGTTAAGGAAAGAGACCCAATTAAGGTTATTTAAATCAGTAGATGCCTTCATAGTTAACCTTTTCTAATTGATTGAGTCAAAAAAATCAACAGCTTCTTAGATTCAAAGTTGACGTATCCGTCAGTTTGTGAACAAACCGCAATTGCATGATACGAATCTAAACCCCTGATATCTTTTTCTAGACCAGAATAAAAACAAAACTCTTTTGAATGCAGAAAACTGTTATCATATCCAGAGCCCGCTTATTTCTGATCAATACTTCACCTATGAAAACACCATATGACATTAGCTGTTATCATAATTAGAACTCCTCGCTAAATTCTAAGTCGCAATGGAATTAAGGATATTATTTTCTACCTTTATGTGCGAGGAGCATTGTTTCTATATGCAACAAAACATTTGCGCCATTGAATGTAAATACACAAACTTAATCTCCAAGGTCATGTTTTTTCTATCATTAATTCAAATTATAACATATAAATATTCTTCTTACAATGCCTAAGAAACACTCTCAGATGCTGTAACGTTTCTTTTCTTTATACTCTTATTCTAGTGAAAAAGGTTGCGATATGAGAAACAAAACTTATGCCATGGGTTCTTCATAAGCTATTGACATCAAATCCTATTTTGTTTCTTCCTTCATAGAGACCTTGAAATTATCACCGGTATAAGTTGATTTCTACTTACATTGCGGAAATTTCGTGATAGGTGGTGTGCTGATCATGTTAAATAAACATCTCTAGAGCTGGTTGTAGCTAAATAAAGCTTGACTATTTCATATTTTGCTAATAATATTGTTAGTGAGGCGGGGATAGTTCATCTTAGGTGTACTGGAAACCTATCTGAAAGTTACAATTTTGCACCAATATAACAAGAGGAAAAGCTTGGGGGGAATACTAGCTACGAAGTTTCTCTACTCTAGGAGCTATAGTTTGATTCCTCTTACTGTTGCAGAGACTACTACCACACTGAAAAGTCGTCTATTGCTGAAACCGTTTTATTACATATTTGGTAGAGTTCATAAAAGACAGCATTATAGTTAAGAATGTTTAAAATGTAATATAACTTCGCTTTTTCTTCACTTTAGTGATTTGTGTAAGCATGGTCTGGTGTGAGCTGCCAAGTGCATCCTGATAGTCGCAGAAAACTTCAATTAGGGGTGATATTTCTCCTCAAACCTGCATTAGATTGAGCATATAATCTGTAATGGGCCCATTAGAGCTTATATGGCCTCTGCATTCAATAGAGAATATTTTCCAATAGCTCCAAAAAGGATGAGGTTCAGCCTTAAGTTTAGGTGCGGCCTCTTTAGTTTTTCGAGCTCACCATAAAAGTTCAGTTTTTGTCTGAAAAAATTTATATTTCATTTTAAAATCCAAAACTTAAGAGAGCATCATCCTGTTTTAAGCTCTTGTACATTTGCTGTCAGCATTAGGCAACACTGCTCCCTGTCTAAGGTATAAACCTATTATATATGACTTCAAGCACAATAGGCGGTAACACAAGCAAATTAATCAAAATTTTGATGTTGCAATATGGGTAAAAAGTTTCTTCTCTAGTGCACAAGAACTTTTCAAAATAGTTAACTTATATAGATTAGTCCTTGCAACTAACGAGTGCTTACTGGATGGACTCCAAACTCCATACAACCAGTTGACCTTATTGAGAGTAACAAACGAGATTTAGGTATTGTTGTGTTCTTATTGCAATTGTTATGAATTGTTTTTCCTTATCCTATCTATCACTGATACTGTAATAGTAGATCTTCAACGGGAAAATTCTTCCACTTTGTTCCGGGAATCTTTTCCGGGAATATTTATCATAACCGATTCAAATTTCGGGATTAATGTGAGGGTCACTTAGCCCAAAATATCTACAAATCCCAGGCAAAGCAGAACCGAAAAATCTTTCTGTTAAGTAAACAATTAAATCAAAGAAAAAAGATAGAAAGTAATTACGATGTTACGTTTCCCTAAAATGCGCGTGGTTAAGAGAAACTACTATTCTGCACCGCCACTCAAATTTAAGAAAATATTGGCTGCTAACAGAGGTGAAATAGCTGTCAGAATTCTTCGTGCGGGCACAGAATTGAACTTGAAGACTGCTGCTATTTATTCATACGAGGATCGTCACACTGCACACAGATATAAAGCTGATGAAGCGTTTCTTGTTGGAAAAGGAAAAAGTCCAGTTGGTGCATACCTTGACATAGACGATATCATCAGAATTGCCAAGGAGAACGACGTGGACGCTGTACATCCAGGTTATGGATTCCTTAGTGAGAACACAACATTTGCCAAAGCATGTGAAGATAATGGAATTACATTTATTGGGCCTCACTGGACTACGTTAAGAGATTTTGGAGACAAGACAACTGCGAGAGAGATGGCAATCAATGCAGGCGTAAGTGTCGTGCCAGGAACTCATGAGCCTATAAGTACGCTGCAAGAAGCAGAAAAGTTTTGCCAGGAGTTTGGGTATCCAGTTATTATTAAAGCGGCCCATGGAGGTGGTGGAAGAGGAATTAGAGTTGTTCAAACTGAAGGTGAGTTGGAAGAAAGTTTTAACAGAGCCTCGTCAGAGGCTTTAGCTGCTTTTGGCAATGGAACGGTGTTTATTGAAAGATATGTTGTCAACCCAAGACACGTAGAGGTACAAATTCTGGGTGATGGAAAAGGCAATGTAGTTCACCTGCATGAAAGAGATTGCTCAATTCAGAGGCGTCACCAAAAAGTTATTGAACTTGCACCATCGATCGGTATCCCCCAGTCGACACTTGACGCCATTTATGAAGATGCTGTAAATTTGACTGCTGGTGCGAAATACAAGTATTTTTATTATTTTCTTTAAGGTCAGAAATGCTGGAACAGTGGAAATGCTAATTGACGAGCAAGACAGACACTATTTTATTGAGGTGAATCCAAGAGTTCAGGTTGAGCATACGATAACAGAGGAGGTCACTGGAGTTGATATTGTGCAGTCACAGATTAAAATTGCGGCTGGGCTAACGTTTGATGATCCTTCACTTGATCTAAAGCAGGAAAATATTTCAACAACAGGTATAAAACCTGTGTCTAGAATTATATTTTAGGACACGCAATTCAATGCAGAGTAACAACAGAAGATCCTAGTGCCGACTTCACGCCTGATCATGGGAAGCTAACAGTGTATCGACCTCCTGGCGGTATGGGGATTAGGCTTGATGATGGACCAGGTTTTGCAGGTGCTGTAATCACACCGCACTATGATTCTTTACTGACCAAGCTAATAGTAACTGCGTCCACACGAGAAATTGCTGCAGCTAAGGCTCTTAGGGCTCTCACTGAGTTTAGAGTGAGAGGTGTGAAGACGAATATTCCTTTCTTACAAAACGTTATGTCAAATGAAGAGTTCTTAAGCGGATCTGTTACAACTTCCTTTATAGAGGAAAACCCTGATCTTGTACTTCCAAAGAAGCCAAGAAAAAATCGAGGCAATAAGATGCTGACGTATATTTCGGAGATGATCGTTAATGGACAGCCAAAGGAACTGGGCGCACAACCAGATGTGAAAATACCTAGAGTTGACCCTTACATTCCCCAGGAGAGCGAACTTAAAGCATCTGCGGCAAATTCTCAACCTCTTTTGAAACATATCCTGGATAAAGAAGGACCTGCTGCATTTGCTAAGGCCGTCAGAGATACACCACAGCTGTTGCTAATGGACACGACGTGGCGAGATGCTCATCAATCGCTCCTAGCAACGAGACTGAGAACCATCGACATTTTGAACATTGCTAAAGCTACGAATACTGCGCTTGGAAACCCCAACGGAATGTACTCTATTGAAAATTGGGGAGGGTACTGCAAATTTTTTACTTAACTCCTAGGGCCACGTTTGACGTCGCATATAGGTTTCTCCGTGAGGATCCATGGCAGAGGCTGGAATTAATGAGAGAACTTGTTCCAGATATCCCCTTTCAGATGCTGCTTCGAGGCGCCAATGCTGTTGGATACACTTCCTACGCAGATAACGTTGTTTACGAATTTTGCAAGGTTGCAAAGGAAAAGGGCATGGATGTCTTTAGGGTGTTTGACAGCTTGAATTACGTGGAGAACATGAAGCTTGGAATGGATGCTGTAGGGTCAGCTGGTGGGGTTATCGAGGCTGCTATGGGTTATACTGGAGATATCACTGATCCTAGTAAAACCAAATATACTTTGGACTATTATGTGGACTTGGCACGACAGTTGGTTGACTTCGGAGCCCATGTGCTTTGCATAAAGGATATGGCCGGTTTGCTTAAGCCGGAAGCCGCTACACTGCTCGTGAGTACGCTTCGAAAAGAATTCCCTGACACACCCATCCATGTTCACACACATGATTCCTCTGGAGTAGGTGTATCCTCAATGTTAAACTGTGCGTTTGCCGGTGCTGATGCCGTTGATGTAGCGCTGGATTCCCTCTCCGGCCTAACTTCTCAGCCATCCTTTGGTGCTGTTCTGCATTCATTGAAGTTTAATGAGAAACTCAGGCCAAAGGTGAACGAAGATGATGTAAACCTGTTGAGTGAATATTGGGAGCAAGCAAGAGAGCTTTACGCTCCTTTTGAAAGTGGTCAAAAAAGTGGATCTGCTGATGTCTTTCATCATGAAATGCCAGGGGGCCAATATACTAATTTATTGTTTCAATCTCAACAACTAGGACTCAGTGGAGAATGGCCCAAAATTAAGCTCGCGTACGCAGATGCAAACGAGCTGCTAGGAGATATTGTAAAAGTTACCCCGAGCTCTAAAGTGGTAGGAGATCTTGCTCAGTTCATGGTTCAAAATAAGCTTTCGAAGGAGGAAGTTCTAGACCAGGCTTCTACGCTTAGCTTTCCATCATCTGTCGTAGAATACTTGCAGGGTTACTTAGGAGTACCTTATGGTGGTTTCCCTGAACCTTTCACCTCCAAAGTCCTTGGGGCGAAGGGATTAAAACAAGTAAAGGGAAGACCTGGAGAAGAAATTGAAGCCTACGACTTCTCTGCTGCTAAGGAGGAGCTGCAAAGCAAGTGGCCGAACAGACAAATCTCGGACGCTGATGTCTTATCTCATGCACTTTACCCAACAGTTTTTGATGAATTTTTGAAACATAGAGAGCAATATGGAGATCTAACGTTCCTGCCAACAAGACAATTCTTAACTGGTTTGGCTTTGAATGAGGAAGTTGAGCTCGAAATTGAACATGGTAAGACTCTCTATATAAAGCTTATTTCCATCGGGCCTATTGACGACGACGGAGATCGACTTGTCCAGTTTGAACTGAATGGTGCGCCAAGAGAGATTGTTGTTGCAGACACAGAGTTTGCAGGAGAAAAAATTGTAAGACAGAAAGCAACACCAGGATTAGTAAATGAAGTGGGCGCCCCTATGCCTGGAGTGGTGTTTGAAGTAAAGTGTGAAGTGGGAAAGCAAGTTGCGGCTGGTGAAAGCTTAATAGTACTTAGCGCAATGAAAATGGAAACTGTTGTAAGTGCTCCCTGCGATGGAGTAATCAAAAAGATCCATGTTACTGTTAACGCTGGCGTGGAAGCTGGGGACATGCTTGTTGAAATTGATGACAGCTAGCACCCTTCTCTGAACTTAACTTGACAATTCACTTTTGCTATTCAAACCTCTTATGTTTTGGTATCTTTACAGCAGAGGACTTATCCTCAGTTGATTCCCCCTTAAGTCTGGCTCTTGCACTTTTAACGATCCCCATTAAGAAGGCATCTTTATTATCCATTTTTAATATATCCTCTGCAAAGAAATCTTCAACTATCTTTGTTGCAATATCCAAAGGAAAGCTCTTTAACGCAAACCTTGATTTTTCATCAAAATCGAACTCACCAACATTGGCCTCAGTTATCTTCTTTTTAATCATTAAACCAATTTCACTTCTCTCTCTAAGATCTTGATTCTTTCGCATTTCTGAGAGAACTTCTTTTCTCCCATTACGATCTCCTTTCCCTTGCACTGTTCTTTCTACATTTATCACCCGACCTTTCAGGAGAGAATGATGAAGTTTCAACGCTTTAGAAGCAGTTTCATCATTACTAAATTCTAAAAAAGCTATTCCACGAAACTTGTTTGTGTTTTTATCTGTGAGCATTCGAATAGCTCTAGGTTCAGCTGAATGCTGTGTAAAGTGCTCTGAGAGCTCTTCCTTGGAAAGTTTATATGGTAATTGTCCAACAAAAACTCTATATGGGTTATAAGGTTGGCTATTATTATTACTTTTTCTCTTAACAGTCCTTTTTCGCTTTCGGCCGAAGGAATTGCTTTTGTTCTCTTGTTTCATTAGTTTTGTTTCCATTCGTTTAGTTATATTTGAATACTTAGTGACGTGGCATAGTGATCCAGTTAAATGATATGAATTAGAATTAATTGCGTAATACAACCTTACTCTATCGCTGGTGGTTCTTGACCTCTGACGTCAGCAAAATACTTAAGCTATATCTTTGCTAAGGATTGGATTTGATATGCTAATAGTTTATTAAAAAATATTTTGCCTATATTTTCTTTTTAATAATTATTAATATTGTCAGAACAATTTTTAGTTGATTATTGGTAGTTGAAATGAAATCAAAATTATCTGACGTGAATCAAAATCCAGGTTCAATTATTTATAATCTGGATCAAAACAATTTATGAATAATTATTAAGAAGTTTATTAAATCCGATGCCGAATCTTTACTCGAGCTATGCTATGGCTTGTATTTTCTAATTCAACGAAACTTTGGTCCCAGAATTTATCATTTTTGAAATGACCATAATCCGCAGCTCTCCCAAAACCAAATTTAATAAAACTCTAAAAACTACAAGTACCACATATGCCAATAATGGGAAAGTGAAAATAAGTTACTAGCAACAGTAACAATAGATTATATGGATTTCCTGCAGGAGCCCGTAGACTATTATGTTAACCTTCTTTGCATTCTTTGGGGCCCAAAAATTTTTGAGTGCCTTCATTAGATTTTACAATTTCTGTGACAAGCATAGTATTGTTATCATGTCCAGATATCGTGGTGTGTGGTAGGTGCAAATAAAGTTTTCTTCTATCCTTGTATAATGTGGCAGCCCGTGCATGAAATCTTCCAAGTAAGGAATTGTGAGTTCAAAGTGTTGAGCTGGGTGATATTTTTTTTATCTTTATCTTGCTCTTCGTTAAGCCCAACTGAGACTAAAAACATATCTTTCTCTCATCTAGATGTGCTTTGGAAATATGTGATGCTAGATTTAGAGGTGACCTCAACCAGGTAAGTGGTTCATGTACAGTTTGCAGATGCTTTAATTTCTAGTGCATTGTGGTGGAATTTTTTATTCTTGCATATTACAGTTAGTTGGTACAATGGGTTTAATACTTGTTTTCCAGCATTTTCTTCTCTTGATACCATATCTATAAGAAGCTGCATTTATCCTAAGACAAAGCGTTTGATACTCCACTATTCATTTTACTTTGCAGTTTTGACAAAATTAAGCGACCCTGTCACCTCATACTTTGACCTCGGTAGCTTGGAGATAAATTCTCATGACAAAATCGCTGAAAGCTTTAAGGATTGATTGGTGGCTGAGGGTAACAAATATTTCTTTATCTCAGTTGATCTTTATCATTCCCTCCTTTTTCTAGCAACCACAGCGATAGAGCTTTTTTTGAATCACTGGTCAGCGAATTGACGAAATATTGCAAAAACTAAGAATACGATTGATCTACTAATCAATATTAAGGGAAACCAATCGTAATCACTGTTACCATTGTTTCCAACAAACTAAGATGATCTATAATTATATATTTAATGGATTGTGGTCACAGGTGAAGCCAGAAATCAATCTTCTGCCAGTCTTTGTTGCTCCAAGCGTTGTTATCCAAGAGAGCGATAGCGATTTGTTGACAACTATCTAACCACACCTGTCGTTAGAGCAAACAAGGAAATGGACCAAGAATTACCTAGTGTCTATGGAGCAAATCCCCTTTCAAAATATAGAATTTACCTATATTACTAAAACTGGTTCCTTGGAACTGCGATTTGCAACAGAGAACTAATTGGATTTGAAGATGAAAATAGTTTGACTTTATATCGCTATGTTTTAAGATATAGTGTAAGGTATTGTACTTAGGAATAAACATCTAATTTGAGTTTATGTTCAAAGTAGCTAATATTTTACGTATTAGATCTCGAAAAATACTTTGAAAAGAATTTATAGTCGATGGCTATAGCATGCTAAAAAATGCATTAGCCTAAGTACACATGTTAATTATATGATTTATAGAAATGATTCAAGAAATATTTCAATAAAACTGTCATTTTTAAGTGCTGAGAACATTGATTAATAATTTGAGACCCAGGATGGAAGTGCCATTTATTTTCCTAGAGCCATACTAAAATGGATACTTTCTCTTTAGCGAGTGGTCATTGTTCCAAACAGATTCTTGAAATATATCCGTGAGACACTGGCCTTGGTCTTCCAAAAACATTAACATGAATTCTTCTTCTTAGATGTGCATAAATATAATTTTATTAAAGGTTTTCCACATCTTGTGTTGCGAGATGAATATTTGTAACAAAGCAATACACACTTTACTATTGTTTTAGATTACTTATTCTATGGTTTGATAGACGTCTTCTAGTTTTTACGATTTGGTATTTTTGCTCTTTATTCCATGAACAGTGATACCATCTCTAGAGACTTTGCAAACCTTGTGGACACTTTTCTATAGAGAGCTCAAGCATAATATTATTATACAGATAATAAGTACTATGTATCAAAATAATCAAATCAACGATTTTCACAAATATTCGCATAATACATATAGGGTATATGCATATTATTTCCCACTGACCATATAAACGACAGAGCTTCCTTACCATCACTGTCATTTAATTAAGAATGTAATATCTTCTCTGGAGCTGTATAATAATTCGAAACTAGCTTCATGTTCTAGGAACGATAAAAAGTAGTAATTGATATGATTCCTTTCTTTCTTGAGCAACTGCTCTAATTCAACTGACAGCTTCGTATAATGATTTGCTGGCGTTTTGAACTTACGGATAGATGATGTGCCCTATTTTTGGAGCAAGCTGCTGTTAACCAGCATAATTACTTCTATTTGGTATGTTCAATGGTTTTACTACATTAGGTCGGTCAAACTACTAGAATGCAACTGCCATGATATGGCGATACACTTTCAGTAAATATCTGTTAATAGATAACTAGTTTGAAATATTTCTGATCTGGGTATTAGTTTTATCGGTATTTTAGTACGCAACGAGAATTAGAAAAGTTATTACATTAACACTTGGAAAATATCCCAATATATGTCGGATGAAGTCTCAAGAACTGTAGCCCCCATCTTATACTTCTACATTTAATGAAGATAACCACCCTTATGACAGCACATACGTTTATACAATAATAAAAGGAAATGATTTGTGGCTTTCAAAGTAAAACTATGTGTTATGCATTAGGCTAAACATAGTCACCTAATAGTAGTATGAGTCCGTAATGTGACATCTTTACTGTAACAACATTATTTCCTAGCTGCCACCCCACAACTGTGACTGATTACTTGTCTTGAACTATGGTCATCCGGCTCAGTTTTGTTAAGACGATTTCGCAATTGACGGATCTATTTCTTGGATGATTATGTAATATGTCTTGCTCATCTTCTTTCAACTATACGAAACTGTTGTTAAAAGCGTAATCTAACCCTAGACTGAACTAAGAATGCATAAAAAAATAATTGAACAACCGAATTGGCTATCGTTCTTTCTCGATATCCAAACAACTCAGGATTCATGATGTATATACAAGAGCTGGGATATTTTTCATCAGTGATGAATGTAAATGCTAAAAGCATGTGTTTGTTTACCAATTTATACTTACCGTATGATGAGCTCACAATACAAATATGCTTTGATTAGGTTTCTAACATGTAACTGTACTAGATCTTTTCTACGGTGACTAGGCTAGTTATTCTTATCCTTTTGTAGAGATTTTTGCACATGTTTTGGGAAGAAAATAGCTTACATCTATTACAAGTAACTCCAGAGCACTGTCAAGGCTATGGTAATTTACAGCAAATCTTGTACATCTCTTCAGGAGTAAATCCACTATTAAGTTAAATAGTGTCATATAATTTTAGTTATCGTTATTGCTGGAAACCGAAAGGAAGGTAGATGGGGTACTTATCAAAGGAGTGAGTCTTCTTTTGTCAAGAACTTATGAATCTTGATTAATCTGATGTCTGTTACTTATCATCTGTTGATAGATATTGCGTATCAATTCGCAAATAGAAAATCGAGACCATTAACTTCTTATACATTAAATACGTACCTTCCCTTGCTTCAACATGCATTAAAATGGAGAAAGAAAAATAAGTAAAATTCTTTCCTTTGTATCTGCATTATTCACTAGTCATTAGTCAAACTTATTTCCTTCAATACCTTTGCCCCCCATGTGAATAAACTTATGCTTCAACCTGTAACCCTTTTTAGTAATAACATAAGAAACCTATCACGAAGTGCCAGTTCTTCAAGTTTACAGAATCTTCAAATATTTACTTATGAGACTCTATGCTAATAATCTCCTGTTTTTTTGCTTTTTCATTTGTATTTCATCTTGAACTAAATTCATATTTGAATCTATTAGAGCGCAATTATCATGAGTATCTGCCTCTCTAGAATATTCTCCTATTGTCTCAGGTCATTATTAATCAGATTAATCCAATATTTCTTGTTGACAGGTGTCTTTCAAATGAGAAGCTTAAAGTTGAAGAGATGTCCTTGTATTAAGTGACGAAGGACTGAATAACTCAATACAGTTGAAACTAGATGCCATATATCAACCACTTTATGTTTATGAGGCGTTATAGTACGAAAAATATTTTATGCATCACCCGAAGTTGTTAAGGAATACTGAGTAGTCACACCAATAGTTCACATCTCTGAAGTGCAGGCACATTGAGAATTCGCAACAGAAATTGACCGAGGGATTTCCGGCTTAGCCTACTCAAGCTGCAACATACAACTACAGAAATATTCTGCAAAAAAAGGTATTATACTTCATTCAAAGATACAATGTCGCAAGAGAAGTATGTGGAGTAGTAATAGAGACTACTTGAGAAATTATCATTGCTTATTAGTTTCAACATAAATACTCTAGATATATTAGTTCTGGAGTATAAACTGCATCTAGTCATGATGATTGACTTCTTCAAACATGATTTGGATTTTCTTGATATTTGATTGAATTTCATTCAATGGATAATGAAAAGCTCATATGCCAGGACCTCTATCTGCATATATTTGCAATAGGCTACAGTGAAGCTAAGCAGGATGCGATGCGGATCTTTCGTGAAAAGGAATACTGGTGTTGCTATGAAAGAATCAAAGTTGTTCCTTAGGGGGTTTAACTATAAAGTGTTGCTATTGAGAAGAGTTATTCTATCTGTAGCTTATGCCTCTCCCCATAGGGTAATTGCGTTTCCTCCAGGCTTATACGTACTTTTACTTCCAAGTTCTCCTCAGAGCCAATTGAATATTCAAAAAATACTCCAAGTATTACTTGATTTAGAATACAATACAGTATTAAGTTTTTTATTACAATATATGGTTATATTAAAAGGTTCTTATGTTTTATTAGAGTACTTGTTATATTAACACTAGTATAATAAAGAATATATTTCCATTCGTCAAGCTTTTTGCTGAAGATAAAATATCAGGGCCTAGTCCTCGTCAGTCAAATAAATACAAGGACAATAATCATGAAATGGGCTC
Organism: Labyrinthula sp. Ha; assembly: GCA_015227615.1. NCBI lineage: Eukaryota > Bigyra > Labyrinthulida > Labyrinthulaceae > Labyrinthula > Labyrinthula sp. Ha. Next base: position 18,308 of record JAALGZ010000018.1, on the reverse strand, counting down.
AATATTATATTGCCCAAATTATTTTATTATAAGGATTTCTTTACACTAATTCGAAGATATTCCAGTAATAACCATAATAGTGCTATTACAATATATTTGTGTTTTGAGAACCCAAAATTTATATTCCAGAAATCTTACAGTAGATTACTGGTATTTTTAACAGTACAAGAAGAATAAATGAATTTGACACCGATGATTTGGTCTTCCATTTATATCCTTTGAATTATTACGAAAATGTTTCAATTCCCGTACCTCAGTTCAAAAATAACCTTTACTCTTTGTTTTATCTTGGATATCAGAAAAACAAAACAATATTCCACTCTATAACAAAACAAAATCAAATGAAAACAGTTTTTAACTTAAGTATCCTATTAGCAACTTCTTTGCTATCGATTGAGGCAAGAAATAGTCTTATGAGCAAAAATGGTCAACTACTGATGGACAAAAAGCTCAATTTCTGGAAAGAGAAAGCAGCAGGTGGAGAGCTACCAAGACCAAATCTAGCCTCATCCTTCACGCCTCAGATATGCAACAATACAGCAGATGCCGACGGGGTTGTAATTATTAATGGAGAAGAATTTGCTTGCAGGGATGTTGATTTTATGTCTTTTATCCCTCTGACAGATATGTTTATTGATCAGCAGAACGGAACCACTTCATCCTCTGATATTTGGGGATGGGAAGATACAGTAACTGGTCAGGAATACACCTTATTTACAGTAAACAATGGCATTTGGTTTATTGATACAATTGATCCTTCTAATCCAATAACAGTCGCATATGGACCAAATGCTGCATCTCAAGATAATTGGGCTGATGTAAAGGTTTACAAGGATGTTGCGTATGTTGTAAGAGACAGAACTGAAGAGACAGAGTTTGACGAGAGACATGGAGTTGAAGTATTTGATCTTACTAGTTTGAGAGATATTCCAAAAGAAGATTATCCTTTAGAGATAGAGCCAGATACTATTCATTCAGGACATGGAGCGGCTCATAATATTGCTATGAATACAGAAACAGGTTATGCATATACTTTGGGAAGTACTAAATGTGATGGAGGTCCATATATTCTTAACTTGGAACCGGATAAACTCAATCCAGATTTTGAAGCTTGCTTTGCAGAACAAGGATATACTCATGATGCTCAAATTGTAGTTTATGATGGACCTGATGAGAGATTTACAGGAAGAGAAATTTTTCTGGGATTTAATGAAGATCATTTTGTAATTATTGATGTTACTGATAAACAAAAAATTGAAACAATATCCAAAACAACATACTCAAATGCAAACTATGTTCATCAAGGTTGGTTGACGGCTGATATGAGATGGGTTTTCTTGAATGATGAACTTGATGAGATACTTCAAGTTGTACCAACAACAACTACATACCTTGTAGACGTAACTGATTTGAGAAATCCTATTTTTAAAGGAGAATTTGTACACAGAGATATTTCCATAGATCATAATTTGTATAATTGGGGTGCAATCCATGAAAAAGGATGGGGTGGATCACCACCCTATGAGGAAGGAAAATCTTTATATCCACCAATCAGCAATAGGTTCATGTATTTATCTAACTATGTTGCTGGATTAAGAATTTTGGACATACAAGGAATACCAGAAATATCAGAAGCAGGTTTCTTTGATGTTAATCCAGATGTAGAACCAAATGCTTTTGAAGGTACTTGGAGTAACTATATGCATCCAAGTGGAAATATAGCTATTTCCTCTATCGAAAGAGGTTTATTTATGGTCAAACCAAGAGATAAAATATTATACAGTGAATTCGTGGAAACTGAGTCGCCTGTAATTGTTCCTACAGCTCCAACTCCACCTACGATTACTCCACCTACGATTACTCCACCCCCTACTTTACTTCCAACTGCAGCGCCAATCGTTTGTGAAGATGCTGTACCTACTGGACTAAAATCTACGGCTACCATGGAAGATGCAGAGTGTGTTGATCTTCAAAATGATTGTAGCTATGATCTTGTACAGGAAGCTTGTCCTGTTACATGTGGATTGTGTACCCCTCCAACACTGGCACCTACAGGTATTCCCAGTAAAGATCCCATTATAACCTCGGAGGATGAAGAGTTTGAAATTTCTGTGAACAATGTGTTGCAATTAACGATTGTTGTTCTCTTGGTTATTATTCTTGTCTTAGGAATAAAAAATCTGTGGACCCACACTCCTAAGAATGAGGCAGGAGTAATAATGAAAAAAGAGTCTAAAGAAACCCAACTTGCTAGTGAGCTTGTTGCTGGTCAAATTTAATAAATTTGAATAGAGTTTTAATATTGAAGTAATAAGATATATATTATTTAATTTCATTGTTCTAAGAGAAAACAATTTAAAGACCCTGCCCTTAAGATATGTTTTCTAATGTTGTCTATGAATAAGCAGTTTCTTAATAAAATATACGAAAGCTTTTAAAACTCATTCTAAGGAACTGGATCTCTAAGATTTTGTACACAATGCCAGTATTAATAATAGGAAAAGAAAATTCATATGTAGAATGGTAAAGCCCGAAAGTAAGTGTGGTCAAAAGGAACGACAAAAGACTTGAGAAGTAATTACTGAGTCACGCCAATGAGGTTATAGCTATTAAAACTAGTGTGACTAACAATACTAGCATTAATTCATGTTATCTCTGTCATATGAATCTATTGTACACTCTAGTACAAAGGAAAAGCTGGTTGAACTAAGTAAATTTTGGAACCAAAGACATCACATGTAGAAATGTTTTCTTATCAATCATTTCGTTTGGCTATGAAATTTCTAAATGATTAGAAAAGTGGATGGTAGTTATAATTATAAGGAGTGTTTATGTAAATCAGTACATTTGCGATCTATTTGATACTGACAGATAATTGAACAGAAAATATGTAACTAGACAAAAATAAATGATACTAATTTAACTTGCGGAACCACTTTCGCAATTATGTGTAGTTTGATGCTTATTTTAGGTGCATAGTTAGTTTATAGTTAGAGTAGTAAGTAGTCTTCTAGGAGAATATCCCTTTGTATAAAAAGGTTGGGAGGAAACTTAAGACCTAGTCAATGGATAATACCAAGAAAGAAGTAAACCAAAATAATAGAAAGTAGTATTAGAAAAAAATAAGAGTCACAAAGAAACATAAAAAAGAATCAGAGCATCCTCGCAAGACTAGTATAAGTGAGTTAGAGCTAAATTTGATATTATTGAATCAAAAAAATTCATCTTGGGTTTGATTCTATAAGGCTTTCATACATTTTATTACCAAGAACTATGACTTAACCTTTGTTGAGGTAGAGTTCTTCACTTTGCTTCCAAAGTATTATACAGGAGCCAAACCTTTTTTTTTTCATTCAAATTCTCCAGGCATATGTATCATTCGTCACTTTAACTTCGCTAGCTCTATACCCGCTGGTAAAAACTGCCACTACGAGTACTTCACTAAGAGTAACTGTTGCATGAGTGGGGTGGCTAGATGGATGAATGCGACAAGAAAATCATGCCTCTTGTAATTTTATACAAATAGAACGTAGAGTGTATATAACATAGATATTAATTAGGTGGTGTAGCTATTTACGATCGAGTTCACTGAAAACCCCTTTAACCACATGATATCTTGTCAACATCCTAGCCAACAAGAAATGACCGAAACAAGATATGTATAACGCCTTATAGTGCAACTTGGATAGAACTTGGTTGACAATCTTCAACGTGTAATCTGAAAATAATTGAAGTATTAAACACGAAAAGAACAATTTTTGTAAGAACTCTTTCTGTTACTTCTTAATCTTTTCTTATTTTAGAATTAATAAAATGTTATAATTTTATATTCTTTACATAACCCGGTGGTTCACAACTAATTTTTTGAAATATACTCTCTTTCTATTGATCATTTGGCTTTCTTTTTACCTTTATGGATGTTTTTCGGAAAGTTCCTTCCCACAATTAATAATTAAATCACGAGAATCAAATTGAACTGTTCATGGTTAAAATGATGCCTGTGCCAGTTGTATTCACAGCTAGGAACCTATCAAACAGAATAACCAGTTTCAAGAACCCCAATTGCAATCACAGATACCTGTAGAAGTTGTTCAAGTACCTGTACCAGCTCGAAATTTCTGTAGAAACAGGGATTTCACATTATAGCAAGAAAGAAGTTCTGCCCAAACTATATGGCGAAATAGCGATCGGGTAGGAGGAAACACAAACTAAGAAACAATAACGACATCTAGCCGGAGTTTTCCACAAGAACTAACTGAAGTACCCAACTGGATCACCTTAGAAGATACCCAAAATATGCACAAAAAATAAGGTGAATTATAAAATTAACTCATGTGTTAATTTCTAACGTTCCGCCGTGGATGGAGAAGTTGATTCTTCATAGGAATAAGTCCCCACTTACCTTCGTCATAATACCTGATAAACTTGATTCGAAGCCACATAATCAAGCTCGAATAATCCTTCATTAACCCATTCTTGAAGCGTGTAATACTTCGTTGCCATGTGCTTATTCATATCACTTGGAGTTGCACGTTCAACAACATTAAGAACAGCTTGATTGTCAACGTAAACTTTAATCAGCCAAACCTTCATTCCAAAGAAATTATCAAGCAATCTTGCAACAAACAAGACTTCCTTTGCACCAATGTACAACAACAGATACTCACTTTGTGCCGTTGAAGTACAAACCATCTTGATTTTTTTAGATTTTTAATGAACTAACCCGCCATTCAGAAAGATTAAAAAGCCTCTATTACTGATTTTCTCAAGTTTATCATCAGCAAAACCATCATAACAATAAAGTTCCAACTTCGAAACACCTGAGAAACGTTTCATGATTAAAACGAAGTTACTTGTATCACAATGGTTGACAAGAATTGACTTTGCTCTTCTGTACACCTCTTTAGTGCCATCATAAAGTCTTCTAGCAATTCTGTTAACAGAGTAACTAATGTCAGGTCTTGACATTGTACTAAGATAATTTAGCTCACCAAACAACTTCTGAAGCGGTTTGATGTTATCTAAAGCTACAGAATTTTCATCCCACCTAAGATTTTCAATCATTGGCTTGCTTGGAAATTTTGTGATCCTGTACCTCGTACCCATGTCATGAATTTTTTCATTCTGATGTATCGCAACGCTTAAACTTCCACGATCTAGTTGAAGTACAAAAAATTTTCTAACCTCACTAGTACATTTCACTTTAAATTTTTCTAACAATAAATCCTCACAAAGGGTCATCAAACGTAAATTCTTCGATCCAATCAAGAAATCATCAACGTAAAGTACTAACCATAATTTTGCACCATCCTTCTCACATGAGAATAATGAAGGACATCTGGCTGATGGTTTCAAATCAAACTCTTTAACAACTTCAACAAATTTCCAGTACCAAACATGGCCAGCAACAGCCAAGCCATACAAACTAGCCCAACATTCATAAACAAGATCATTAGACTTAGTTTTTTTGGATGACCATTTGGAAGCAATAAATAAACTGGTTAGTCCATTCTGCCGTTCAAGTATGCACTAGGACAATCACCTTGCTTCACATACCAACTGAAACCTTTTGCCAAACAAACAAAAAGACGAAGTTCTAAAGCACCAGCCGCTGGGCTGTAGCAATTTTCTGGGCGATCGAATTGAAGATCCCCTCTTGCTGCTAATCTAACCTTACGTTTCACAGCACCAGAAACATTGTCTATCTTTTCAGTAAGAACCTCTCTGAAGGGAATAAATTTCATTTCCCTTCTTCTAGGTATAATTTTTAGCTCTCCTTGCTCATCTAGTTTAGTTATTTCATCTAAGTAAGATTTTTCCCATTCAGTGTTAGATACCAAGGCGTCTTTGTAGGACCTGTAGTCTGTTTTCATGTTACTTTGGAGCTTAGCTTAGGCAATTACTACAGGCATTGTCAACAATTCCTGAGAAGTTTCTGACTGAGTTCCTGGTCTAAACGAACTCAAAGTGTCTTTGAATCGTTCTGGAACTTTAACACTTGAACGAAGTCTACTGGAGACTGGTTCTTCATTAATTTCAACTACTTCATCATCCTCTGAAAGAGACTCTGACACAACATCATCATATTCACTTTCAGCTGATGTGTCATGAAGTACCGTCGTATCTTGTTCAGAACTAGTAACAGCGGGAGCCTATGGTCTTTGTGAATACGGGTCTGCGCTAACCTCACTTAATTCATCATCAAAGGTTTCATTTCCATCAAAAGTAGTTTTTGGAGCAAAAAAAATCATTGACAGTTTCTTTATTCTCCCCCGTTGCACCAAGCAACGTACTTTTGGAATTAAAAATTTTTTCTTCATCGCAGAAAAAACTTCTAGTAACAAAAATTCTACCGCTGTTAGCCTCTCTAATGACGTAGCCATCAAAATTCTCCCCATAACCAAGGAACATTACCCTTGTTGCAGTGTCATCTAACTTACGTCTGTTTTCTCGATAGATATTAGCGAATCCAACGACTCCAAAAATTCTTAGTTTTTCAACGGGCGGTTGAACACCGAACAAAAGTTCCCACGGAGAAGTATCTTCCTTCGACAACTTCGTAAAGTTGTACGCATGAGTCGCACATTTCATTGCGAATGACCAAAAAACTCTACTAACACCAGCTTGTTTAACAAGACTTCTCATGTTTTCCAGCAAAATTCGATTAGAGTTTTCTGCACGACCATTTTGCTCATGTTCATAGGGAATCGTAACTTGATGTTTCATGCCTTTCTTCTTTAAGAATCCATCAAGATTTTTATTGCAAAACTCTGTTACATTATCTGTCCTCAGATTTTGAACCTGACCTGGAAAAACTTTTTAGAGATAACTAACATGTGAAATCATCAAGTCTGGTACCTCAGTTTTCCATACAAACTGAAAGCTCTATTGAAGTTGCGATCTAGCATAATTAACTACCAACACCCCAATCCTATGGTTAATTTACATGTCATAAGGACACACTGCGTCTAAAAGTTAGAGTTCCAGGAATATAATTTCTGAACGAATCTTATCATTTTATTGGGGGAGTGTACATGATTCAAATTCCTCTTCATACATCCATCGCAGATTTTTTTGTGATTGAATGGTTCGCCCTTCTTCATGAACATTGAAAAAGTTCGCACAAGATGTTCTTTACTACAAGGATTAAAGCGGTTATGCTAAACTTCAATAGGAAAAATTATTTTTTTCTTTCGGAAAAAATGTACCATAAAAAGTTCATCTCTTCATCTTCTTTCTACATAGAAAACTTCACCATTTGAAACGATCCTTGCAACATCTTTTAAAATACTACGTTCACGTCTTTTCTGTCAGAGCAGCAACATAAAGTAGCGTAGGTGATACAGGCCAATGATGTACTCCTGAAAGAGATATTTGTTTTCCATTTTATAATCTAAGTTTAACATCACCAGCGTAATTTGTACCTATCTCACCGCTTGTAGTAGATATTTACTTCTCGGTAATCTTAATCTTATTAGAGAAGAGGTAAAGCTCACTGCATACGTGTTGTATAGACCAGGAGTCCAGAGTGAAGCTTATGTGATTCTATTCTGCTTTGCTGCACATATCCAAGCCTTTTCTCCGTATGTCTGCTTGTATGTTTCTATAGATCCTTCTTCTTTCTTTTCGATGTTTTCAAGATATTTGTAACAGTAACACCTTTTTTCCTGAGACCAAAATATTTGACCTAAGACCTTTTATTTTCTTGTTGTTAGTGATAGTTTCGCAGTTATTCATCCCAGTTTTCTTTTGAACAGATTATTTTCTCCACTAGGCTGATAAAGATCATAACATATGAGATAATCCAACACTACATCAAAGTAGTCCTGCAAAATAATCTGGCTTCTTGTAAAAACTCTGCATTGCTCTTAAGAGAATAGGTTATCACCGATAAGGTACTTGACAAACTTTCTAAGAAATTAAGGTAAATATTCTTCCAGTTCATCACATTGTCTAAAGAATTCAATTCTGCAACCAACGCTTGATAACTCGTCATGAAACGGGAATAGTCCTTCTCAATGGTCATATGAATAATTTCTTGTCTTAGCTTATATTTTCAATTTGAAACTGATCTAACAAACATTCTCTTAATGCCAGGAAAACATCATACGTACTAATAAAATTTCTTACCACTACCACGAGGTCCAGCACTAGACTTGAAAGTAAGTCTCTTCTGCATCTAGCTCTTATCAATTATACAGGGTTCTCCACAGTTCCATCAAGAACATAAAACGAACTTCTCTTACTAAGGTCGCTACAGTATCCAAAATATTCAAAGTGTACTTTAAACTGTGCTATTCAATCGAATGTATCACCATTTAACACAAGTTTCCAAAGTCTAAGTGCACGATCCATCAAGCTTATAGTCAAAATTTGATTCGGTTGTCTAAACCTTTTATAGGGGTAGAGAAAATCCCCAAGATACTTGCACTCCTAAAGTATGTTTTTCGATATGGATGTGGTTTCTCTGATTCTGCTGGGCAGAGCTTACTCTCGAATATGATTTCTTGTACTTAGGATCTTAATCTGTTTTTTTTTCGGAAAGCTTCTTCTCATAATTCATATATAAAATACGCTAACCGAATCGAACTGTTCAGGGCTAAAATTATGCCTCCAACAGTTGTTATGACAGGTAGGAACCTATCTAATTGAGTAATTTCATAGTTTCTTTATCATGAGTGTTAATCCAGTCAGAAACAAGAAAAAGCCTAGTATGGTAGTACTAACATTTTGCTTTGTTAGATTACTGCAACACACTGAATGAGCAGATATTGGGATTTATTACACTTTATTTACCTGGATCTAAATCGACAGGGTATTCTTTCTCTTACTAACTATTACGAACCAATGAAATGTATATGTGATCATTATTATGTTACTTTTTATTCAATACGCTTCTCAGAGAAAAAATGGTTCCTCTACTTAGTTTTTAGTTTTCTTTGGACCTTAAGTAAACTACATGTATATTTTGAGGTATTTAGGTAGACGCTCTAAGAAATAAAGCTATTACAATAGTTTGCGGAATAAGTACTAGCTCCTACTAATCCAATTTGCTAAGTTTTTAGGATTTGTTAAAAACAGCATCTTGGAACAGAGTTTGATAAGAATTCTTAATACTCCTGATACGTAATAGAAAGTTTTCAGTTTTTGTTTCTAGCTTTAGATTCCAATAATGATGCTTGATTCGTTATTCATGCCATATTAAATAAAATGATAAGATGCCAAATCGACAAAAGCATGTTTAATTCAATTTTTGTCAAAGAATATTATAGAACAGATAGATCTGGCTCAGGTAAATGTGATTCCAATTTTAATTTGGCAGATGTTATACGGATCTTCCAGGAAAAATGTTTTTTTGCTGTAAATAATTGTAGATACTAAGTATAACAGTACAGCTGACAACGGACATATGTTCCAATATTGATAAAATTAGATGGTTAGTTTTTTGCCTCTGTAGCTGAGCAATATTTAGAAAGTTTGAAATGTGGGTCTCAGTAGTTGTGAGCCAGAAAATTTAACGATATTGATGCTAAGATTCCAAAATTTCAGGGACTCTGGAAAAAGTACGCAAATATAATTACTTAAAGCATCAATATAGCAAGTACATACACAGGATATGTGAAAATTAGTAAGAAAATGAATGCAAATTCTAACGTAACCAAAAGTCACAGAATAAAAAATCACTTTCGCTTAAACTGAAACCAAGGTATTATATCTGGTTTGATACAATAGGCTTGCGTTAAGCAACATCCACAAAAGAGTATTAGTTCTGCTTTGAGTTTGGTTTTGTTGATTCATTGGAGAAAAATTTGCTTTGCCACGATATGATACTGAGCATAACTGCTACCTCTAGGTGCGATAAATCCCTGCTCAATTTGTTTAACTATGTAGTTGAACAAAGTGATTTTTTTTATTGATGCAGTATCCATCTTACCCTAAAATTAGTACATCTTTCTAAAAGCTTAATCCTGTAATCTATAATTGTCTCTAAGCATTATTCCTGTAGGCTTACAAGTCTGCTGGTCCAACTGTTCTGGAAAAATGCAACGTGTGACAAGTTCTTAGGAATAACCAGTTCATTTGATCATATATATATATTGGCCTTATTGCAAGAACAATTAAAGACATCGAGGTTTCTTAAACTATATTTACGGAAGTATCAAAAACCAACAGTTTGACTCTCAATAGAAATCAGAGTAAGAAAACATCTAACGTAATGAATATATATATATACAGTGAGAAGATATGAAAGAAGAGTTTGTAAACTCAAAGAAAACTAATATTTGATTTTGGATTAATATCCAAAATAATGGAAGCTTGAACGAATTACAAGTGTACGACCTGAAACAATAGGAACTCCGTAAGAATAATATAGTATTAAATGGGGATGGTTTAGGAAATAAATGGGTCTTATCTTATTTAATGCATTATGAAAAATTGAGTATTCTACGTACTCATTATGAAGTAAGAACATCAACCTAAGAACATTGTTTGAATATTAATCTATTAATTTTATTGTAATAGCTTGAGTGTTCAGATATGTAAAGAAATTTTCAATCAGAAAATTTGGACAAGAAATAAGATAAATAGATGAGGTAGAATAAAATGGGATGATCAGAATCCCAGAGAAATTCAAGATTCTAACAATATACTGTAAGTCATTGATAATGTACAAAACACATGGATCGATGCTATACAGTGTAGAATACGGTAGAAAGATAGAAAATATATTTTTCCCCTATGTAGAGCAAGAACTGGTGCAGATGGAACTCGGCTTTGGATTGAAAGTACCTGTTGCAAAAATTCTTCCATAGACTATTCATAATAAACTTAAAGAAGCTATGGAAAACTAATAGCTGTATTCTTATGTACGACTTGCAGTACACAAGAATAAATATGGGTTATATAATGAAAGGGGCGTTTTCTAAATCTGAAGACACAATAAGCTACTAAACGAAACCAAACACTTCCTATTCATCGTGGTCTCAGAAACATAGTACCATATCAATCCAATCAACATTATTATATGGAAATCACAATAAAATCAAAATCATGAATTAATTAGATGCATCTAAAATCGAGGAAAATTTAAATTTTAAATCCTACAAATTATGCGAACAAAATTTTTTCGCGAATAGGTCAAACCCAGCAATTGCTAGAATAACATTCTTGAAGTGTCAAGGCTAGAAGTTTCACAGTTCTTAACCATTTTGTTTTAATTAAGGAAAAAAACCATCTATAAAGAGATAAGGAACAACAGTGCCGTACAAACCAAGTTCCACTTTAGTATTAAGGATAAAAACAACATAGTTAAATCTTACAGAGGGTACTCGTAGTCCGAAAGCTACAGATTGAGGACAACTTCCTGGTTTCAATCCTTGACATTTTAACTGTTCCCAAGTATTATGATTGGAAATCCCAATAAAGCCCAACACAAACAGTTGAAACAAGATTTGTATAGATCTTTTTTAGCTGTTATTGTACTGATTCGAACATTGTTATCAACTCCATTGTATATAGCTACTTTGGAACTATATTTAAACTGCTACTAGAAACAAGGCCTAGATTTACAAGGTATGGTACTTGGTTTTCAAGCAGTAAAAAACCCTAGAAAAAAAATTGAATGATTAATATAGTTTACTGTTTCATATTTTTTTGTGAGTAGGATTAATACATAGAGTTATAGAAAATTGAAGAAAAAATAATTCAGTCACCCTAATACTATACCACTTCTATAGTTGGCCCTACAAGAGTCTTAGTGTCCTTCTATCTATGCTCTAAATTACCATATCAATGTCTTGAATATATGTTAACGGCTCAGAGTTATGTTATTAGCTACCACATGCCAAAAATATATCAATATATTTTATGAGGAGTATCTTTTTAGGGTCTAAGAACTCTGTGATTGATATTATACTGTTTTTATCGCTCTAGTAATAATCCGTACAGAACAAACCACAGAAATACCTGAGAACATGTGCCCCATCAGAAATGAGTTTAGACTATTTGCAGGAAACAACTGTTTTCATGTGTTTGAGAGCTATGTGAATTAGCGTGAAAGGTTATTGAGATGGGGAAGGTTGTGTTGCTAAATTTTCCCCTTTCCTAGAACTATATACACTGAATCATACGTACTTTTACTTCCAAGTTCTCCTCAGAGCCAATTGAATATTCAAAAAATACTCCAAGTATTACTTGATTTAGAATACAATACAGTATTAAGTTTTTTATTACAATATATGGTTATATTAAAAGGTTCTTATGTTTTATTAGAGTACTTGTTATATTAACACTAGTATAATAAAGAATATATTTCCATTCGTCAAGCTTTTTGCTGAAGATAAAATATCAGGGCCTAGTCCTCGTCAGTCAAATAAATACAAGGACAATAATCATGAAATGGGCTCAATATTATATTGCCCAAGTTATTTTATTATAAGGATTTCTTTACACTAATTCGAAGATATTCCAGTAATAACCATAATAGTGCTATTACAATATATTTGTGTTTTGAGAACCCAAAATTTATATTCCAGAAATCTTACAGTAGATTACTGGTATTTTTAACAGTACAAGAAGAATAAATGAATTTGACACTGATGATTTGGTCTTCCATTTATATCCTTTGAATTATTACGAAAATCTTTCAATTCCCGTACCTCAGTTCAAAAATGACCTTTACTCTTTGTTTTATCTTGGATATCAGAAAAACAAAACAATATTCCACTATATAATAAAGCAAAATCAAATGAAAACAGTTTTTAACTTAAGTATCCTATTAGCAACTTCTTGGCTATCGATTGAGGGAAGAAACAGCCTTATGAGTAAAAATGGTCTAATGCTGATGGACAAAAAGCTCAATTTTTGGAAAGAAAAAGTAGCAGCCGGAGAACTTCCAAGACCAAATCTCGCCTCATCCTTCACCCCACAAACTTGTAACAATACCGGAGATATTGATGGAGTTTTGGTTATTAATGGGGAAGAATTTGCTTGCAGAGATGTTGATTTTATGTCTTTTATCCCTCTGACAGATCTGTTTATTGATCAGCAGAACGGAACCACTTCATCCTCTGATATTTGGGGATGGGAAGATACAGTAACTGGTCAGGAATACACCTTATTTACAGTAAACAATGGCATTTGGTTTATTGATACAACTGATCCTTCTAATCCAATAACAGTCGCATATGGACCAAATGCTGCATCTCAAGATAATTGGGCTGATGTAAAGGTTTACAAGGATGTTGCGTATCTTGTAAGAGACAGAACTGAAGAGACAGAGTTTGACGAGAGACATGGAGTTGAAGTATTTGATCTTACTCGTTTGAGAGATATTCCAAAAGAAGATTATCCTTTAGAGATAGAGCCAGATACTATTAATTCAGGACATGGAGCGGCTCATAATATTGCTATGAATACAGAAACAGGTTATGCATATACTTTGGGAAGTACTAAATGTAAAGGAGGTCCATATATTCTTAACTTGGAACCGGATAAACTCAATCCAGATTTTGAAGCTTGCTTTGCAGAACAAGGATATACTCATGATGCTCAAATTGTAGTTTATGATGGACCTGATGAGAGATTTACAGGAAGAGAAATTTTTCTGGGATTTAATGAAGATCATTTTGTAATTATTGATGTTACTGATAAACAAAACATTGAAACAATATCCAAAAAAGCTTATCCAAATGCAAAGTATGTTCACCAAGGTTGGTTTACTGGTGATATGAGATGGGTTTTCTTGAATGATGAACTTGATGAGATACTTCAAGTTGTACCAACAACAACTACATACCTTGTAGACGTAACTGATTTGAGAAATCCTATTTTTAAAGGAGAATTTGTACACAGAGATATTTCCATAGATCATAATTTGTATAATTGGGGTGCAATCCATGAAAAAGGATGGGGTGGATCACCACCCTATGAGGAAGGAAAATCTTTATATCCACCAATCAGCAATAGGTTCATGTATTTATCTAACTATGTTGCTGGATTAAGAATTTTGGACATACAAGGAATACCAGAAATATCAGAAGCAGGTTTCTTTGATGTTAATCCAGATGTAGAACCAAATGCTTTTGAAGGTACTTGGAGTAACTATATGCATCCAAGTGGAAATATAGCTATTTCCTCTATCGAAAGAGGTTTATTTATGGTCAAACCAAGAGATAAAATATTATACAGTGAATTCGTGGAAACTGAGTCGCCTGTAATTGTTCCTACAGCTCCAACTCCACCTACGATTACTCCACCGCCTACTTTACTTCCAACTGCAGCGCCAATCGTTTGTGAAGATGCTGTACCTACTGGACTAAAATCTACGGCTACCATGGAAGATGCAGAGTGTGTAGATCTTCAAAATGATTGTAGCTATGATCTTGTACAGGAAGCTTGTCCTGTTACATGTGGATTGTGTACCCCTCCAACACTGGCACCTACAGGTATTCCCAGTAAAGATCCCATTATAACCTCGGAGGATGAAGAGTTTGAAATTTCTGTGAACAATGTGTTGCAATTAACGATTGTTGTTCTCTTGGTTATTATTCTTGTCTTAGGAATAAAAAATCTGTGGACCCACACTCCTAAGAATGAGGCAGGAGTAATAATGAAAAAAGAGTCTAAAGAAACCCAACTTGCTAGTGAGCTTGTTGCTGGTCAAATTTAATAAATTTGAATAGAGTTTTAATATTGAAGTAATAAGATATATATTATTTAATTTCATTGTTCTAAGAGAAAACAATTTAACGACCCTGCCCTTAAGATATGTTTTCTAATGTTGTCTATGAACAAGCAGTTTCTTAATAAAATATACGAAAGCTTTTAAAACTCATTCTAAGGAACTGGATCTCTAAGATTTTGTACACAATGCCAGTATTAATAATAGGAAAAGAAAATTCATATGTAGAATGGTAAAGCCCGAAAGTAAGTGTGGTCAAAAGGAACGACAAAAGACTTGAGAAGTAATTACTGAGTCACGCCAATGAGGTTATAGCTATTAAAACTAGTGTGACTAACAATACTAGCATTAATTCATGTTATCTCTGTCATATGAATCTATTGTACACTCTAGTACAAAGGAAAAGCTGGTTGAACTAAGTAAATTTTGGAACCAAAGACATCACATGTAGAAATGTTTTCTTATCAATCATTTCGTTTGGCTATGAAATTTCTAAATGATTAGAAAAGTGGATGGTAGTTATAATTATAAGGAGTGTTTATGTAAATCAGTACATTTGCGATCAATTTGACACTGACAGATAATTGAACAGAAAATATGTAACTAGACAAAAATAAATGATACTAATTTAACTTGTGGAACCACTTTCGCAATTATGTGCAGTTTGATGCTTATAGTAGGTGCATTGTTAGTTTAAATTTAGTGTAGTAAGTAGTCTTCCAGGAGAATATCCCTTTGTATAAGAAAGTTGGGAGGAAACTTAAGATCTAGTCAATGGATAATACCAAGAAAGAAGTAAATCAAAATAATAGAAAGTAGTACTGGAAAAAATAAGAGTCACAAAGAAACATAAAAAAGAATCAGAGCATCCTCGCAAGACTAGTATAAGTGAGTTAGAGCTAAATTTGATATTATTGAATCAAAAAAATTCATCTTGGGTTTGATTCTATAAGGCTTTCATACATTTTATTACCAAGAACTATGACTTAACCTTTGTTGAGGTAGAGTTCTTCACTTTGCTTCCAAAGTATTATACAGGAGCCAAACCTTTTTTTTTCATTCAAATTCTCCAGGCATATGTATCATTCGTCACTTTAACTTCGCTAGCTCTATACCCGCTGGTAAAAACTGCCACTACGAGTACTTCACTAAGAGTAACTGTTGCATGAGTGGGGTGGCTAGATGGATGAATGCGACAAGAAAATCATGCCTCTTGTAATTTTATACAAATAGAACGTAGAGTGTATATAACATAGATATTAATTAGGTGGTGTAGCTATTTACGATCGAGTTCACTGAAAACCCCTTTAACCACATGATATCTTGTCAACATCCTAGCCAACAAGAAATGACCGAAACAAGATATGTATAACGCCTTATAGTGCAACTTGGATAGAACTTGGTTGACAATCTTCAACGTGTAATCTGAAAATAATTGAAGTATTAAACACGAAAAGAACAATTTTTGTAAGAACTCTTTCTGTTACTTCTTAATCTTTTCTTATTCTAGAATTAATAAAATGTTATAATTTTATATTCTTTACATAACCCGGTGGTTCACAACTAATTTTTTGAAATATACTCTCTTTCTATTGATCATTTGGCTTTCTTTTTACCTTTATGGATGTTTTTCGGAAAGTTCCCTCTCACAATTAATAGTTAAAACACGAAACTCAAATCGAGTTGTTCACTGGTAAAATGATGCCTCTGCCAGATTTATTCACAGCTAGGAACCTATCAAACAGAATAACCAGTTTCAAGAATCCCAATTGCAATCACAGATACCTGTAGAAGTTATTCTAGTACCTGTACCAGCTCGAAATTTCTATAGAAACAGGGATTTCACATTATGGCAAGAAAGAAGTTCTGCCCAAACTATATGGCGAAATAGCGATCGGGTAGGAGGAAACACAAACTAAGAAACAATAACGACATCTAGCCGGAGTTTTCCACAAGAACTAACTGAAGTACCCAACTGGATCACCTTAGAAGATACCCAAAATATGCACAAAAAATAAGGTGAATTATAAAATTAACTCATGTGTTAATTTCTAACGTTCCGCCGTGGATGGAGAAGTTGATTCTTCATAGGAATAAGTCCCCACTTACCTTCGTCATAATACCTGATAAACTTGATTCGAAGCCACATAATCAAGCTCGAATAATCCTTCATTAACCCATTCTTGAAGCGTGTAATACTTCGTTGCCATGTGCTTATTCATATCACTTGGAGTTGCACGTTCAACAACATTAAGAACAGCTTGATTGTCAACGTAAACTTTAATCAGCCAAACCTTCATTCCAAAGAAATTATCAAGCAATCTTGCAACAAACAAGACTTCCTTTGCACCAATGTACAACAACAGATACTCACTTTGTGCCGTTGAAGTACAAACCATCTTGATTTTTTTAGATTTTTAATGAACTAACCCGCCATTCAGAAAGATTAAAAAGCCTCTATTACTGATTTTCTCAAGTTTATCATCAGCAAAACCATCATAACAATAAAGTTCCAACTTCGAAACACCTGAGAAACGTTTCATGATTAAAACGAAGTTACTTGTATCACAATGGTTGACAAGAATTGACTTTGCTCTTCTGTACACCTCTTTAGTGCCATCATAAAGTCTTCTAGCAATTCTGTTAACAGAGTAACTAATGTCAGGTCTTGACATTGTACTAAGATAATTTAGCTCACCAAACAACTTCTGAAGCGGTTTGATGTTATCTAAAGCTACAGAATTTTCATCCCACCTAAGATTTTCAATCATTGGCTTGCTTGGAAATTTTGTGATCCTGTACCTCGTACCCATGTCATGAATTTTTTCATTCTGATGTATCGCAACGCTTAAACTTCCACGATCTAGTTGAAGTCCAAAAAATTTTCTAACCTCACTAGTACATTTCACTTTAAATTTTTCTAACAATAAATCCTCACAAAGGGTCATCAAACGTAAATTCTTCGATCCAATCAAGAAATCATCAACGTAAAGTACTAACCATAATTTTGCACCATCCTTCTCACATGAGAATAATGAAGGACATCTGGCTGATGGTTTCAAATCAAACTCTTTAACAACTTCAACAAATTTCCAGTACCAAACATGGCCAGCAACAGCCAAGCCATACAAACTAGCCCAACATTCATAAACAAGATCATTAGACTTAGTTTTTTGGATGACCATTTGGAAGCAATAAATAAACTGGTTAGTCCATTCTGCCGTTCAAGTATGCACTAGGACAATCACCTTGCTTCACATACCAACTGAAACCTTTTGCCAAACAAACAAAAAGACGAAGTTCTAAAGCACCAGCCGCTGGGCTGTAGCAATTTTCTGGGCGATCGAATTGAAGATCCCCTCTTGCTGCTAATCTAACCTTACGTTTCACAGCACCAGAAACATTGTCTATCTTTTCAGTAAGAACCTCTCTGAAGGGAATAAATTTCATTTCCCTTCTTCTAGGTATAATTTTTAGCTCTCCTTGCTCATCTAGTTTAGTTATTTCATCTAAGTAAGATTTTTCCCATTCAGTGTTAGATACCAAGGCGTCTTTGTAGGACCTGTAGTCTGTTTTCATGTTACTTTGGAGCTTAGCTTAGGCAATTACTACAGGCATTGTCAAC